>CM035837.1:203810683-205010683 GCA_020510985.1 Pholidichthys leucotaenia | reverse complement strand
AGCCTAGCTAACATGACTTACAGAGAGAAACCCGCTGCAGTGTTGGGAGAGGGGGCTGCTGCTGTGTGCGACGCGTAAATGGAGCCCCATTTCCACGACAGAAGCAGGAAGAAGCAATTCCACAGCAACGTCTCCACGACAGCCCAGCCAGCATGTCCATGTGGACCGTTTTGTGGGTCCCATCTGTGTTGGCCCACATGCACTTTACCTCTTCACCTATTTTCAACTCATTTTCTTATAAATTTGCGGGTTTTTTTTTTTTAATTTGCGACTTTTCTCCCCTGACTGGATACATTTTTTCTTGAAAATTTGAAACTTTCTCATAAATTTGTTACTTTTTTCCTTGTAAATTTGGAACTTTCTCAAAAAATTTCAACTTTTTTTTTTATTGTAAACTTACAGCTTTTGCTCATAAATTTGTGACTTTTTTCTTTTAAATTTTCAAGATAGATGTACTTTATTAATCCCAAACTGGGAAACTGCAGTGTTAACAGCAGCATGACAGTAAGACGACCCAACCAACAGAAATACACACAGCATAATAACAGAAAAGGAGTCACTCAGGGAAGAAAAAATGCTGACATAACTTTATATACTACATAGGCTGCTACGAGGTTGAATAGATGATGATCCTTCTGAGTCTACGGATAGTCCAACTGTACAGAGAAGGATAATAAGGCGCAGGGTGAAATGGAAGCTACCAGTTAGACTGGAAGGTGCGGCATGGCAGCGTAGTTATGACCAACTCACTGATCTTCACTCATACATTTATGACTTTTTTTGTTAATTTGCAATTTTTTCTATTTTTTCCTCATAAATTTGTGACTTTTTTTTCATGTAAATTTGTGAAATTTTTCTTGTAAGTTTGTAACTTTTCAAGTAATATGATTTTTTTTCTTGTAACTTTTCACTTTTTTCTCATAAAATTGCTATTTTTTGTGTAAATTTGTCATTGGATTGGATTGATTGTCTGATAATTGGTTGTCTGATAATCTTCTTTATTTTGGAATGAAACAAAAAGAATTCTAATCAACTTTCTAAATAATATAACTGTAAAAATCATTTGGTGCAAATTAAGCCAGTTAGAAATAACTACAACAGAGTGGAAAAACATTTTAAAAAAATATCTTCTTCCATTGAGCTAAATATTGGTGATAATTTTTAAAAAAAAAAAATATGTGGCATTAATAGACAATCTACACATATAATTCACTGTCCAAAACCCCACAGATAACAACCTAGCAGTTGTCAGAATCAGAATCAGAATAAAGTTTATTGCCAAGTACATTTACAAGTAAACAACAGGTAAACATACGAGGAATTTGACTTGGCATTGGAAAACGCCTGATTGGCGAATCCCAATGACGCGGCAAGCCATAAAGGCGCCTGTCAACAGAGGAGAATAGAGGGCAAAGGTCAGGAACAAAACAATAGGTAGAGAGAAAAAAACATAGTTAATCAAAATAATGCTCATAAGTGAGCCGAATTATGATCACCAGAAAAAAAAAACCCTCGATGCACAATTAGCAGACAATGTATCACACTTAACATACAGAAGCAGTAGAGAGCAGTGAATGATTGTTTTCGTCAGTATAAATGAGTCAGTCATGTGTGTGTGTTGGATGCAGAGGTGGTAGTTATCAGTTGCTGGTGAAACAGCAGAGATCTCTCTCTCAGCAGATGTTATGACTAGTGTCTGAAAGTCAGAGGCAACATGTCCTTGGCACGGCAGATGGGATTTCTCTGTGAGTCAGACATATGGCTGTCCTTGGGAGTTCAGATACTGTTCACCAATGTTTGTGAAAAGGAAAGTCAACATTTATACTGTTATCATATAGCAGTATAAATGTTAGCAGGAGGACAGAGTGCTGAGGGCGCCGAAAAACAGGTCGAATAGCACTGACTTCAGAGAAAAAACTTTCCATTCTCTTACGGATTCAGTGCTCCAAATCCATCATTGCCAGGCTTTGAAATCATATTCTGGACAGCTCTTAGCGTGATCGTGATGTTTTCCATCTTCCTATACAGTTCTCCATTGGCCGCTGTCAGAGTCCTGCCCAGCTGGTCGAATTGATGAGAGAGCTTCGCCGGGTCCGCTTTTTGATAAGCTCTGTCCATCTTCTTTAATTTGCGATACACCAGGACAATCCCAAAGCCGATCAGTAGAAGTCCTGAGACCGTAGCTCCAAATAGATATAGATCTTCTATATCTTCAATTGAAAGATCGCACAGACACAAGAGTTTCCAATTGCTTGTATCCTTAATATAACCCGCAGCAGCAGTCCCTGCGGGGCAAATAGGCTCCCCCGGACCTGATTTCCTCGTTGAAAAAACAGTGTTGATTGCGTTCAAAGCCCAGCTTATTAAATCCATAATTTTGTTAAGATGAATCACCAGTAGAGAGCCACGCAGACACAGACAATAGCAAGCTGGGATTCAGTCAGTTAGGGAGGGAGAGACAGGGAGCAGGAGCAGAAGAAAAAGCGGCTGCTCTCTTTGGAGAGCGGAAGTGAAGCCTTTTTGTCCTACAGACAAAAAGCTGAAAACATCCTTAAAAGAAAAGGCTCACCTCTACATCACTGTCACAGAATCTTCTCTCCTCTCTTTTTTCTTTATTTACAAATTGTGAAGAAAAACTGTCAGCTGTAGCCCATGTATTTTTGCCTACATATGCATAAGCATTAAGGGGATGCTGGAGATTGCATGTGTGGATTGACTTCACGTCCTGAATGGAACAATATGTCTGGACCACCTGCGGTTAACAACAAGAGGACGGAGGTACGGCGACAAGGGACTGAAAGGACTTCCCGACCTCCTGGGAGACAGGTGGAGGACTGAGAGACTGGAGGGGGAGTTAATGTCAATAGGGGGTTTTGACAGGGATATGTGATTCTTCCTTTGTGTGAGAGGTATAAATGTGAAGGTCTGATGCAGCTCTTCCTCTTTTGTTCCTGAGAGAAGGCTGGGGATGAAGTGCTTGAATAAAACCTGAATTAAGAACCAATTCAGCTTCGTTATTTCACGCTCCCCACATTGGTGACCAGTGACGTGTGAGAATGCCTGGAAATGCTCTCCACGATTAGGACTCATTGGAGTCTGCTCTAGCGAGCGCCATCGCCGTCACACTGCCGGAATTCTGGCAGGACAACCCAGACTCGTGGTTCCTCCAGGCGGAGGCACAGTTCACGCTTGCAGGCATAACGGCGGATGACACTAAGTTCTACCATGTCATCGCTAGACTCGACAACCGCACAGCTCGATGTGTGCGGAGCTTGGTATAGCAGCCACCTGCCGAAGACAAATACGGCAGATTGAAGGCTGCCCTCACCAAATGTTTCACGCCCTCAGCCGAAGAGAGGGCTAGGAGGCTCCTGGCTATGCTTAACCAAGGAGATCACAGGCCAGTCGCCCTGATGGAAGACATGCTGCAGCTGAGGGGGTCAGACGACGACGATTTCCTCTTTAAGTACATCTTCCTGACCAACCTCCCGACGCATATGAGAGGAACGCTGTCCAGCATGCGTTGTGACACCCAGCAGGATTTCCGTGACCTGGCCCAAGAGGCGCAGAGGCTCCTCAGCTCCTGCGGCGAGCAGACGATTGCGGCAGCGACCCGAGGCAGCGACGAGCCGGAGACTGCCGAGCCGAGCCTACCATCGATGGCAGTGGTGCGGCCCCGACGCGGTGGAGGTGATGGCCCAGCGGCAGAGGCGCGGCCCCGACACAGCGGAGGAGAGGATCTCTGTTTTTATCATCGGCGGTTCGCAGAGAGGGCGCACAGGTGTGTGCCACCGTGCAACTTCAAGAAGTCGGGAAACGGCAGGACCGGGAATCGTTAGCAGCTTCGGCTCTCGGCGAAAGAAATAAGCTGCTATACATCACAGATACGAGCTCCGGGCGGCAGTTCCTTATAGACACCGGAGCCCAAGTGAGTTTCATCACCCCAACCTATACTGACCGGGTGGCTGGCCCCCGTGGAAACAGGGCAATGGTGGCGAACGGCTCGAGCATCAACACCTACGGGGAAAGGACTTTGTCTCTGTCCTTACATGGCCACACTTATGAATGGACTTTTGTCATAGCGGCAGTGAGTTTCAACATGTTAGGTGCTGATTTTCTGTGCTCACATGGTTTGTTAGTTGATCTTGCCAATAGGCGGCTGGTAAATGCACTCTTTTTTTACTCTATTCCTTGTGCAGCTCGAGTGTCCCCGCCACCAGTGCAGACCAACGTCACCACAGCAGGTGGTAAGTTTAACACAATACTCACCCAGTTTCCAGCACTCACGATTCCCATATTTTCGGCAACAGTTGCGAAACACGGGGTGGAGCATTTTATCACTACAACTGGCCCCCCCGTCTTCGTGAAAGCTCGGCGCCTGGACGCTGCTAAACTCTCCATGGCGCACAAGGAGTTCGCGAGCCTAGAGAGGCTGGGCATTATTCGCCGTTCGAAAAGCCCATGGGCTTCGCCGCTGCATATGGTCCCGAAAGCCGACGGCTCCTGGAGACCTTGTGGTGATTACCGCAGGCTAAACAACGCCACGGCACACGATCGCTACCCCATCCCACACATCCAGGATTTTTCAGTGCATTTAGCGGGGGCGCGCATTTTTTCTAAAATAGACCTGGTTCGTGGCTACCATCAGGTTCCAGTCCGGCCGGAGGACATTCCTAAAACAGCGGTTATAACCCCTTTTGGACTTTTTGAGTTTTTGCGCATGCCGTTTGGCCTCAAAGGCGCTGCACAAACATTCCAACGCATGATGGATGCCGTGTTACGCGATCTCCCATTCGTGTTCGTTTACCTCGACGACATTTTGGTCACCAGTACTTCAGAGGAAGAACACGAAAAACACCTCACTGCGGTTTTTCGGAGGTTGGGAGAGCACGGCTTAATAATTAATCCAGCCAAGTGCCAGTTTGGCGTTGTGCAGATCGCAACTGCCCAGAAGGGGCAGTTCCGCTGCCGGATAAGGTGCGCGCAGTAGCAGATTTTCCCCGACCACAAACGGTCAAATCATTGCAGGAATTTTTAGGAATGGTAAATTTTTATAACCGTTTCCTACCCCACGCAGCGCAGCTCATGCAGCCGTTATACACCGCGCTCAGAAAGCAAAAACCCTCCAATACAATCGAGTGGTCCCCGGAGCGGGACCGCGCGTTCACGGAGGTAAAAAAAGCCTTGGCTGAAGCCGCGCTTCTAGCTCATCCGGACCCATCGGCCCGCATCGTGCTAACTACCGACGCATCAGATTCGGCCATAGGGGCAGTTATAGAGCAGCACGTTGCCGGTGTTTGGCAGCCGTTAGCATTCTTCAGCAAATCCTTGAGCGAAGCTGAGCAGAAATACAGCACGTTTGACAGAGAGCTGTTAGCGCTCCATTTGGCCATCCGCCATTTCCAGTTCTGGCTGGAAGGTCGGCGTTTCACCGCTTTTGTTGACCATAAGCCGCTCACTTTCGCGATGTCCAAAATTTCAGATCCGTGGTCGGTCCGGCAGCAGAGGCAGCTGGCCACAATTTCGGAATTTACCACTGATATTCAGCACGTAGCGGGTAAACTCAACGTAGTAGCAGACTGCCTCTCTCGCACGGCCACAGCACCGGCGCGCGCAGGGGCAAATTATACTACGACAGCCGCGAAGCAAAATAGCAGTGCGGAAGCGCACGCGGCCCCAGTTCACGTGGGGATAGATTACGCAGCCATGGCAGCGGAGCAGGGCAGAGATGCGGACGTGCGCGCGTTCCAGTCTGGACCAACAGGGTTAAGACTGGAGAGCAGGTGTTTGCAAACCGGTACGCCCCCCCTAACCTGTGATGTGTCAACCGGGCGGCTACGCCCGGTAGTTCCGGCCGCGTTGCGCCGCCGTGTTTTTGACTCGGTTCACTCCCTGGCACACCCAGGGGTGCGCGCTTCTGTGAAAATGGTAGCAGAGAAGTTTGTTTGGCCGTGCCTGCGCAAGCACGTTAAAGAGTGGGCAAGGACCTGCATGGCTTGTCAGTGGGCCAAAATTCATAAGCACACAAGAGCCCCTTTAGAACCGTTCCACATTCCGGCCAAGAGATTCGATCACGTGCACGTCGACCTCGTGGGCCCCCTACCGTCGTCGCAGGGGTTCACACATCTTTTGACAATGGTGGACCGAACCACACGCTGGCCGGAAGTGGTCCCACTGGCATCGACCATGGCCGCAGAGGTGGCTTGCGTTTTTTTGACGGCCTGGGTAGCGCGTTTCGGGGTCCCGTCTGATATTTCGTCCGACAGAGGGCCTCAATTTGTCTCTGAGCTGTGGTCAGCGATGGCCAGCAGCTTAGGAGCGAAAATTCACCGCACTACCGCTTATCACCCTCAGGCTAATGGTTTGTGCGAGCGTTTTCATAGGTCTTTGAAGGCAGCCCTCAGAGCGTCGCTTACGGATGCAGATTGGGTAAACAAACTACCATGGGTTTTATTAGGGTTGCGTTCTGCACCTAAGGAGGATTTAAATGCCTCCCCAGCGGAGTTAGTTTTTGCACACCTCTCAGGCTGCCCGGTGAGTTTCTACCAGAGCATCCGGAACCGGGACGCCTCCCGGCTCTTGGACCACCGATCGGTACGGGAGCGGACATGCTCCCGGGCCCCGTTCATCACACTTTTCCGCGCATTTTTGTTCCCAAAGCTTTAAAAAATGCTGAGTTCGTTTTTGTCAGGCATGAGGCTCTAAGACCAACCCTCCGACCGCCATATGATGGGCCATATAGGGTGCTGGAGACAGGTGATAAGCATTTTGTGCTAGATTTGGGAGACAGAAAAGAGACAGTCAGTATTGACAGACTAAAGCCTGCTTTTGTGATGAATGACGAGTCTGTACGGGTAGCGAGGGCACCTCGACGTGGCAGACTCCCCAGGGAACGCGTCCTGGAGTCCCCGCAGGGATCAAATAACCACTCTCTTCCTCAGTCAGCAGATTCTTTGCAGGACGGCGCCGCAGGGATGCCGAGACCTGCTTACAGCAGATTCGGAAGACGGTTGAAGCCCAGACGGCGTACAGACTGACTGTTTGATGTTTGATGTGATCATGTGGTATAGACTATGCTATTGATGTTATCACTGATTTTTGATGTGGTCATGTGGTATAGACTGTGCTGTTGATATTAACATGTTCTCTGAATTTTAATATATTGTCCATTCTTCGACGTTTGGGGGGGAGGTTATGTAGCCCATGTATTTTTGCCTACATATGCATAAGCATTAAGGGGATGCTGGAGATTGCATGTGTGGATTGACTTCACGTCCTGAATGGAACAATATGTCTGGACCACCTGCGGTTAACAACAAGATATGCATAAGCATTAAGGGGATGCTGGAGATTACATGTGTGGATTGACTTCACGTCCTGGATGGAACAATATGTCTGGACCACCTGCGGTTAACAACAAGAGGACGGAGGTACGGCGACAAGGGACTGAAAGGACTTCCCGACCTCCTGGGAGACAGGTGGAGGACTGAGAGACTGGAGGGGGAGTTAATGTCAATAGGGGGTTTTGACAGGGATATGTGATTCTTCCTTTGTGTGAGAGGTATAAATGTGAAGGTCTGATACAGCTCTTCCTCTTTTGTTCCTGAGAGAAGGCTGGGGATGAAGTGCTTGAATAAAACCTGAATTAAGAACCAATTCAGCTTCGTTATTTCACGCTCCCCACATCAGCTGTGATTTCAGACAAACATATCCAGTTGACAGTGTTTCATAATAAAAGCACATAACAGACACAACCATTCTGAAAACTGAATCGCTGTAGAGGGCTTTTATTTTTACATCACTCAGGAAGTATTGAGCTGTGACGGTAAAAATAAATTTACACTAATTCAGACTCTGGTCCTGTGTGGTGAATCCAGCAGTTATACTGCAGGAGACTATAAGGTAATTGAGCAAGAATTCAACGACTGTTTCTCATTTTTAAGGATCATTAAGGTGCTGATTTTAGATAATCACATTTAAGACTTTATGGACCTGTAGACACTAATGAGGTGGCCCTTTTTCCTCCTCGTTTGTGTTCTTGTGGAGAAATTCTCTCCACAACAACCTACATGAACACAAATTAATCTGTCCACACAGAATTAAAAACTATGATCTTTTTCTCTATGATTTTCCTTTTTCTGGATCTGTCCATGTCTTACCGAGGGTGAGAGGAGAACAGGAAGCTGTGGCTCTCTGCTCACACAGAAAAGGCAGCAGTGTGAGCCACTGTTGGATGTGATGCATGGTTGACAAAATAATAAATAATTTAAAAATATATATATTTTACAGTCATGAAAGTATGTGTTTTCATTGAGAAATGTATCCAATATAAAGAATAATCTGAAAAATAGAATAATGAAAATGAACTTCATTAATTTCCATGTGTTTTGAGATATAACTGCAGGGAGCCACAGCATAGAGGCTGAAGCGCTGCAGGTTGCCGACCTCTATTCTAGAGGCTGAAAGTGGTCCTGGGTACCTGGGGTAGACACTTCAGAGCAGCCCTGAAAACTGCTGGGTGGGATTGTGGATCGACTTGGTGATGATTGGATAAAACTCGGCATCACCACCAAAGCACTTTGTGAACAAAACAAGAAAACAGAAATTTGACCAGAAAAAGGTAACAGTGAAGATCTAGTGCTTAAAAATTATGAGGTAATGCTGCCATGATCGTCGAGGGTCTTAAAGGGGTCACCGTCTACAAAATGGTTCTAAGCCTAAATGTGGGTCCTAACCTTTTGAAATGCATCTATTAGTCACGTGATTACTGAAAAACATCAAAATGCTTCTTCTCTTAAAGAACTCCACAGCCTTTATCTCCTTTTGTCAGTTTTTCTCCAAGAAGCCGTTTTGACTCTTCCAGGAATGGTCTTGATACTGCCCACTCCTCTATTCCAGACCAGCCCAACTGTCATGCCCTGTAGATGGGCAGGTTATGGTTTGTATTGAATCAGTATTATTGTATTGTGGTGCACATATGGGGGTTTCATATGCTTCACATGTGTATTACTGTATGCTTATTGTTTGCTTCACGTCTCAGAGGAACAAAAGGTCTGAACCTCCTAGGAGTAACAGGAGGATGTGAAGTCTGGCCTTTTGTATGCAAAGAGATCGCCTTGAAGGATTTTCTGACCACCAGGACTTTAGGTGGAGACGAGAAGACCTGGAGGGGGGGGGGGGTACATTGTGATTTGGGATTAAAAGACAATGGACTGTGTGCTTTGATGTCCTGGGGTATTAAAGGGACAGATGTTGGGGGATTCCTTTCTCTTTCTGTTTTTGGATGTTGGAGAATGTGAATGTGAATAAAATTGGTCTTGAGAAATAAACTCAGCCTCGTCCTTCCACACATCTCCACACTGGTGACCCTAAGACGTATCATAAGCAGAGACGAATCTCCCGAGCCAGACTCGTCAGGAGCCAGCCAAACGAATGCAGCCACAGTTCAGCTACCGGACTTCTGGCCGAACAATCCGCGCTCCTGGTTTAGTGCAGTCGAGGCACAGTTCCACCTCTGGAGGATTTCGGTGGACGCCACAAAGTTCTACCATGTGGTTGCAAAGCTGGACAACCACACAGCCCAGCGGGTGGAGAGCCTGATCAACCACCCGCCGGACAGCGACAAGTACAGCACGTTGAAGGCTGCACTCATCCGTTACTTCACCCCCTCGGTGGAGGAGCGAGCAGAGAGGCTCCTGGCGCTGACTGAATTTGAAAGCGACAGACCTGCAGACCTGATGGGGAAGATGTTGAGTTTGAGAGACTCCGAAGATGATAACTTCATCTTCACCCACCTTTTCCTCAGGACCCTACCGTCAGCGGTGAGAGTGACCCTGGCCAGTTCACCACTGTTGGCCCGACAGGACTACCACGAGGTGGGCCAGGAGGCGCAACGACTCGTCGACGCCAAAAGATGGCGCGCGGCTACGGCTGCGGCAGCGGAGCCAGGCGCAACGTCCGGAGAAGGCAGGGGGCCAGAGGCTGCAGCACCAGACTCACCGACGACGGCGGCGGCAGGGGCCAGGAAACACGGAGCAGACGACGTCCTTTGCTTCTACCATCGCTGCTTCGCAGAGAGGGCATGCAAGTGCATTCCACCGTGCCATTTCAAGCGCTCGGGAAACGCCAAGACCGGGGGTCGGTAGCAGCTGCGGCCCTCAGAGAGGAGAACAAGCTGCTCTACTTGAAGGATGCGCACTCGGGGAGGCATTTCCTCGTGGACATGGGCTCCCAGCTGAGTTTCATCACACCTTCCTACGCTGACCGGCTGGCGCCTTCCAGTGGTCCCCGGGTGTTAGCAGCGAACGGCTCGGCGATTAAGACCTTCGGTGAGAGGACTCTGCTTCTGTCTTTACACGGCCGTACATTCGAGTGGACTTTCGTCATAGCGGCAGTCAATTTCAACATGTTAGGGGCTGATTTTTTGTGCTCACATAGTTTGTTGGTCGATCTTGCTAACAGACGCCTGGTTAATGCACTCTCTTTTCATTCTATTCCCTGTACAGCTCGAGTGGCCCCACCAACAGCACAAGCCAACGTCACAGCTGCAGGTGGTAAGTTCCACACACTCCTCACTCAGTTCCCAGCACTCACGGTTCCAACATTTTCGGCGACCGTGGCTAAACACGGGGTGGAACATTTTATTACTACCATCGGACCACCCGTTTTTGCAAAAGCTCGGAGCTTGGATTCAGCTAAACTGACCATAGCGCGCGAGGAGTTTGCCAACCTGGAAAGGTTGGGCATCATCAGGCGTTCGAAGAGCCCATGGGCTTCACCGCTTCACATGGTCCCGAAAGCTCATGGCTCATGGCGGCCTTGCGGTGATTTCCGCAGGCTGAACAATGCTACAGCGCACGAGCGCTACCCGATCCTGCACATCCAAGATTTTTCAGTTCATTTGGCGGGGGCACGCGTTTTTTCTAAAATAGACTTGGTACGCGGTTACCACCAGTTCCCAGTACACGCTGAGGACATACCCAAAACAGCGGTAATAACTCCTTTCGAGCTTTTCGAGTTTTTGTGCATGCCGTTTGGGCTTAAAGGCGCGGCGCAGACGTTCCAACGCATGATGGACGCGGTTTTGCACGATCTCCCTTTAGTGTTTGTCTACCTGGACGAAATATTGGTAGCCAGCGCGTCCGAAGACGAACACGAAAACCACCTCACGGCAGTTTTCCGGAGGTTGGCAGAGCACGGGTTAATAATTAACCCAGCGAAGTGTCAGTTCGGGGTGACGCAAATTGATTTTTTGGGGCATCGCGTCTCCCCAGAAGGAGCGGTCCCTCTGCCTGACAAAGTGCGCGCAGTAACAAATTTTCCCCAGCCACAAACGGTCAAAGCGTTACAGGAGTTTTTGGGAATGGTGAATTTTTATAACCGTTTCCTCCCCCGCGCAGCGCAGCTCATGCAACCATTGTATGCTGCACTAAAAAAACAAAAACCCACAAATAAAGTCGAATGGTCTCCGGAGCGGGAGCGCGCATTTTCTGAAGTCAAAACAGTCCTGGCAAACGCTGCATTGTTAGCACATCCAGTCCCAGCGGCACGCATGGCGCTCACTACTGACTCGTCAGATGTGGCCATAGGGGCCATAGGGGCCACATCTGACGCCTTTTTCAGTAAGACCCTGCGCGACAGTGAACGAAAATACAGCGCATTCGACAGGGAGTTGTTAGCTCTCCACTTGGCCATTCGCCACTTCCAGTTCTGGCTGGAAGGACGCCGTTTCACCGCGTTCGTTGACCACAAGCCGCTGACTTTTGCGATGGCCAAGATTTCAGAAACTTGGTCGGGCGGGCAGCAGAGACAGCTGGCCGCGATATCGGAGTTTACTACCGATATCCAGCATGTGGTGGGTAAACTTAATGTAGTGGCGGACTGCCTCTCGCGCGCCGTGGGGGCTCCAGCCCGCGCGGAGGAAGATCCTGCAGCCATGGCCGCGGAGCAGGTTAGCGACGCGGAAGCGCGCGCGGCCCCGGTCCGTGTGGGGATAGATTATGCAGCCATGGCCGCGGAGCAGGTTAGCGACGCGGATGTGCGCGCGCTCCAGTCTGGACCAACAGGGTTAAGGCTGGAGAACAGGGTGCTGCAAGACGGTATGCCCCCCCTAATCTGCGATGTCTCCACTGGGCGGCCGCGTCTGGTGGTTCCAGCCGTGTGGCGCCGCAGCGTTTTTGACTCGATCCATTCTCTGGCGCACCCGGGGGTGCGTGCGTCGGTCAAAATGGTGGGAGAGAAATTTGTGTGGCCGAGCCTGCGCAGACAAGTTAGAGAGTGGGCGGCAGCCTGTGTGGCTTGTCAGCGGGCCAAGGTTCATAGACACACGAGAGCTCCCTTGGAGTCGTTTCACATCCCAACTAAAAGGTTTGATCATGTCCACGTGGACCTCGTGGGCCCCCTCCCGCCCTCACGAGGGTGCACGCATCTTCTGACCATGGTTGACCGCACCACGCGCTGGCCGGAAGTGGTTCCGTTGTCGTCAACCACAGCCGAGGAGGTGGCGCGCGCGTTTTTAACAGCATGGGTAGCGTGTTTTGGAGTCCCATCGGACATTACGTCCAACAGAGGCCCGCAATTTGTTTCCGAACTTTGGTCAGCGATGGCCCGCAGCCTGGGGACAACGATCCACCACACGACCGCGTACAACCCGCAGGCTAACGGGTTATGCGAACGTTTTCACAGGTCACTGAAGGCGGCTCTCAGAGTGTCGCTTATGGATGCAAATTGGGTGGACAAGCTACCATGGGTTTTATTGGGGTTGCGTTCTGCACCTAAAGAGGATTTAGAAGCCTCCCCAGCTGAGCTAGTTTTCACACAGCCACTGCGGCTGCCCGGGGAATTTCTCCCAGATAATCCAGTGCCAGAGTGCTCCCCGGCTCAGCGGTTACAGAATAGCACGGACCCGAGCACGCTACCTGGCCACGTTCACCACAGTTTTCCGCGTGTTTTTGTGCCTAAGGCTTTAAAAAATGCGGAGTTTGTTTTTGTCAGACATGATGCCCATCGTCCGCCTTTACGCCCACCTTATGACGGACCATATAGAGTGCTGGAAACAGGAGATAAGCATTTTTTGCTAGATTTGGGGGGCAGAAAAGAAATGATTGGCATTAACAGGCTCAAACCCGTTTTTGTGGTAGCTGACGAAGTTGTGCAGTTGGCTAAGGCTCCTCGGCGTGGCAGACCCCCTAGAGAGCATTCCCCAGAACACCCACAGAGGTTGACTAACAGTTCTCATCCCCAGGCAGCAGCTCCACAGCAGGAAGATGCCACGGAAGTGGTACAACCTGCTTACAGCAAATACGGAAGAAGGTTGAGACCCAAGCAGCACGTGGACTGATATGTAGTGATTTTATTATGACATGCAATCTGCGGTTATGTTGTTCCATCTTAGACATTTTGGGGGGGTCATGTGGTGCACATATGGGGGTTTCATATGCTTCACATGTGCATTACTGTATGCTTATTGTTTGCTTCACGTCTCAGAAGAACAAAAGGTCTGAACCTCCTAGGAGTAACAGGAGGATGTGAAGTCTGGCCTTTTGTATGCAAAGAGATGGCCTTGAAGGATTTCCTGACCACCAGGACTTTAGGTGGAGACGAGAAGACCTGGAGGGGGGTGCATTGTGATTTGGGATTAAAAGACAATGGACTGTGTGCTTTGATGTCCTGGGGTATTAAAGGGACAGATGTTGGGGGATTCCTTTCTCTTTCTGTTTTTGGATGTTGGAGAATGTGAATGTGAATAAAACTGGTCTTGACAAATAAACTCAGCCTCGTCCTTCCACACATCTCCACAGTATCAGTGAATCAATTAAGACAAAACTTTTGATGTTTATGCTGTGATGTACAGCTCTTTCATAACATCTGCAGCGCCTACAGGTTGTCCAACCGTTGGATGTTACTCTTTGAGAAGTGTTGTGGTCCGTTTTGAAGGCAGTTCACACTTACAAAACCTTCAGACAACACCACAACATGACAGATGCACAATGCAGTGAGATGGGAGGGCTTTTCCATGAGGCCTTGGTGAGCTCCTTTAGAACCAATCACTGTTCTGCTTGTAATCCCATCAGGACATGTGCTGCTGGGACTCTGCAGGACAACACATTTGCATGTTTCCTTAGTCGCTGCCTAATTTAAATTCCCACAATCCCTCCCTCTGCATAGCCAAAGACCTTCATGAACAGGTATCTATGGGACCATAAATCACATGCCCATCTTGTAGAAATTGTGAAAAAAAAGACAAATGGTGGAATCAATGGGGTACAATGTGAATAAAAATGCCCATTTATGCTTGTGAAGCTTGTCATATTTTTGTGTTTCCCAGTATTGCCTAATTGTTCCTCTGTAGAAGTCTATTAGAAAAGCAACCACACTGCAGAAATTCATGACCCCATTAAAACTTTCCTTATGAGTTCAAGGCCTCGTCACTACTAGACTGAAGTCATCTTCAGATGTAACGTCAGCGGTGTCTGAAGAGGCCTCAAAACCATCTCTGGGCACCAGAATACCTCCTCCCAGGCCGCGGGGGGTAGGGAGTGGGTGAACAACCTGAACCTGTTCTTTACCAGGTCTGATCAACCGCCTTCTTCCCTGCCTACCCACCAACCACTGCTGCCTCCACCTTCATCTAGTCCCGCTGTCCACGGTCCTCCCTCCAACCCCCTTCATACATCCCCTGCAGTTTTCCCCCCCACAGACCAAACACCCCCCCTCCCAGCACACAGACCCCCGTCCCAGCCTGACTCTCACTACACTGAGGTGAGAAGGCTGCAGGTCTGGACGGCATCAGCTCGAGGCCCCTCAAGTCCTGTGCAGACCAGCTGTGTGGGACCGTGGAGTACATCTTCAGTCTGAGCCTGAAGCTGGGCAGGGTACCACAGTTGTGGAAAACATCCTGTGTGGTACCTGTGCTGAAGACTCTGCACCGCAAGGACCTGAACAGCTACAGACCAGTGGCCCTCACATCACACCTAATGAAGACCCTGGAGAGGCTGCTCCTCTCACACTTCCACCCGCTGGTGGGACCAGCGATTGATCCGCTTCAGTTTGCCTACCAGCATGGCATTGGGGTGGAGGATGCAGTGATCTTCCTCCTACATCGTTCCCTGTCCCACCTGGAGAAGCCTGGGAGCACCGTGAGGACCATGTTCTTTGATTTCTCTAGTGCTTTCAACACCATCCAACCAGTGATCCTGAGTGACAAGCTACTGTGCGCAGGGGTGGACCAGCACCAAATCATCGTGGATCTTGGACTACCTCACAGACCGACCAGAGTTTGTGAGAACCCAGGACTGTGTGTCTGATACCATCACCTGCAGTATGGGGCCCCCCTAGGGAACAGTTCTGGCTCCCTTCCTGTTTACACGGCTGATTTTTCACACAACACACTGCCATCTACAGAAGTTCTCTGACGACTCTGCGATCGTCGGCCTCATCTCTGATGGGGATGATGCAGAGTACTGAGGACTTATCCAGGACTTTGTGGACTGGTGCCTACGGAACTGCCTCCAGATCAATGTGAGGAAAACCAAGGAACTGGTGGTGGACTGCCACAGGTGAGGACAACCCCCCACAGCACCAGTAAACATCCAGGGAACAGACATTGAGATGGTGACATCTTACAAGTACTTGTGTGTTCACCTGAACAAAAACTGGGCTGGTCACACAACACCAACACGCTCTACAAGAAGGGACAGCGCAGGCTGTTCCTTCTGAGGAAACTCAGGTCTTTTGGAGTGCAAGGGGCACTCCTGAAGACCTTCTACGATTCTGTGGTTGCATCAGCCATTATGTATGAAGCGGTCTGCTGGGGTAATGGTATCATAGCAGCCAACAGGAAGAGACTGAAAAGGCTGATCAAAAAAGCCAGCTCTGTTTCTGACGCCTCAACTCAGTGGAGGAGATAGGAGAGAGGAGGACGGTGACTAAGCTGTCATCTCTGTTGGAGTCCGAGTCCCACCCGATGCAGGACACGCTGAACGCACTGAGGAGCTCATTTGGGCCATCCTAGGTACACGATGGAGAGGTTCCACAGGTCCTTCCTACCTCCAGCTGTCAGACTTTATAAACTAACCAGGGCTGCTCATAGAGGTCGTATTAAATGTACTAAACATAACAACTTTGCACAGTAGAGATTGTCCTCTTCTATACACAACTAGGACAATAACAATCATTACTGAGGGTGGCAACAACACTGTTGGCTCAAATGCAAAATATACTGTCTGACTACATATTCATATTAGGCAGGGTAACTTAACTGTAATGCTGTTGATACCATCTAGCTGCAATGCTCCTGCACTGTGTATATACACACATGGACAAAATTGTTGGTACCCCTCTGTTAATGAAAGAAAAACCCACAATGGTCACAGAAATAACTTGAATCTGACAAAAGTGGTAATAAATAAAAAGTCTATGAAAATTAACCAATGAAAATCAGACAATGCTTTTGAATTGTGTTCAACAGAATTATTTTAAAAAACAAACTCATGAAACAGGCCTGGACAAAAATGATGATACCCTTAACTTAATATTTTGTTGCACAACCTTTTGAGGCAATTGCTGCAATCAAAGGATTTCTGTAACTGTCAATGAGACTTCTGCACCTCTCAGCAGGTATTTTGGCCCCCTCCTCATGAGCAAACTGCTCCAGTTGTCTCAGGTTTGAAGGGTGCCTTCTCCAGACAGCATGTTTCAGCTCCTTCCACAGATGTTCAATAGGATTTAGATCAGGGCTCTAACTAACTAACTAACTAACTAACCAACCTGTACTTATATAGAAGTGCAGGTTAGTTACACTCATAGAAGGCCACTTTAGAATAGTCCAATGTTTGGCTCTTAGCCATTCTTGGGTGTTTTTAGCTGTGTGTTTTGGGTCATTATCCTGTTGCAAGACCCATGACCTGTGACTGAGACCAAGCTGTCTGACACTGGGCAGCACATTTCTCTCTAGAATACCTTGATAGTTTTGAGATTTCATTGTACCCTGCACAGATTCAGGACACCCTGTGCCAGATGCAGCAAAGCAGCCCCACAACATAACAGAACCTCCTCCATGTTTCACAGTAGGGACAGTGTTCTTTTCTTGGTATGCTTCATTTTTGCGTCTGTGAACATAGAGCTGATGTGCCTTGCCAAAAAGTTCCAGTTTTGTCTCGTCTGTCCATGGGACATTCTCCCAGAAGCTTTGTGGCTTGTCAACATGCAGTTTGGCAAATTCCAGTCTGGCTTTTTTATGATTTGTTTTCAACAGTGGTGTCCTCCTTGGTCGTCTCCCATGGAGTCCACTTTGGCTCAAACAATGACGGATAGTGCGATCTGACACTGATGTACCTTGACCTTGGAGTTCACCATGAATGTGTTTAGAGGTTGTTCTGGGCTCTTTTGTTACCATTCGTATTATCTGTCTCCTCCTGCAGCCACGTCCAGAGAGGTTGGCTACAGTCCCGTGGATCTTCAATTTCTGAATAATATGTGCAACTGTAGTCACAGGAACATCAAGCTGCTTGGAGATGGTCTTATAGCCTTTATCTTTAACATGCTTGTCTATAATTTTCTTTCTAATCTCCTAAGACAACTCTCTCCTTTGCTTCCTCTGGTCCATGTTTAGTGTGGTACACACCATGTCAACAAACAGTACAGTGACTACTTGTCACCCTTTAAATAGGCCGACTGACTGATTACAAGTTTGTAGACACCTGTGATGTTAATTAGAGGACACATCTTGGTTGAACATGTCCCTATGGTCACATTATTTTCAATCTTTTCTAGGGGTACCATCATTTTTTGTCCAGGCCTGTTTCATGAGTTTATTTTTTAAAGTAATTCTTTTGAACCACAATTCAAAAGCATTGTCTGATTTTCATTGGTTAATTTTCATAGAATTTTGATTTATTACCACTTTTGTCAGATTCAAGTTATTTCTGTGACCATTGTGGGTTTTTCTTTCATTAACAGAGGGGTACCAACAATTTTGTCCACGGCTGTATCTGTGTACATACAGTATGTATATTCATCTACTGCTTTGGCTAACCAGCTCTTATCTTATTAACTATTGCTCTGAGTGCTGCTATCTCTTTGCTGCTGTAATCCTGGAATTTCCCCATTGTTGGACTAATAAAGGCTTATCTTATTTTGTAAATTATATCCCCATGTAATAAAACATCCAATAGAGCAGGCTATGCTGTGGAACGGGCCGACCTTCTCACTGTCAGTCCTTGTCTGGACATGCAGCAGCAGCTCCATAATTCACCCATGTCCTGTTTTAGCTATGCTCACAAATATTTTTTTTGTGTTTTGTATACTTTATTAATCCCAGAGGGAAATTACAGGGCATCAACCTGGATGGATGAGGCAGCTATGGTGCGGCACCAATCCCTTCATCATTCACACACACATTCACACCTAGGGCCACTTTAGAGTCTCCAGTTAACCTGACCTGCATGTTTCTGGCCTGTGGGAGGAAACCGGAGTAGCCGAGGTAAACATGCAAACTTTAGTTGCTCTTGCAAATTCGATGGCAGCCGTGAGAAATGATGCCTCCCTCCACGAATGTCTGAACTCTTACGAACCCACTGTTCGTAAGAATCTTTGTGACCGTAGTTTCAAAGAAAAGACAAAACGGTATCCAAATGCTTTGTGCTGAGCTTTCTAGACAAGACTTCACTAACCAACTGTGTGGCAGATATGAGCCAGCTTGAACTTTCCCCCTTCTCCATGAACTGTATTAAGACCGTTTAAGCCTGTGCCAAGTTTCATTCCCTCACAGGATTTAGATTCCCCCTGTTGGATGAACAGAACTGGGTTTTCATAGGACTGGGTACCACGCTTCATGACCCCCTCTCCTCACCAAAACAGACAATGATCTCTCAGCAATCTGTCAATAAATGCTAAGTTTTTCCACCATGAAGCTAGCTGAAAGATCAGTGAGGGACCATGGAGCATTTGATGAAAGACCAATAGAGTTAATTAAAAGATTACTGAGAGATCACTGGGAGATCAATGAGATAATTGAGCACTCCTTCAGAGTGTTTTGAGAGTTTGTTGAGAGATGGCTTTCCTTTGGTGTTGGACTGAGGCAAAATTGCTCAACTGATTACTGAAAGATTGTTAAGAGATCTGGCCATTTTTCATCTTTCAGTAATCTCTCAGTGATCTCCAGCCCTGTGTAAAGGGGGTATCCCCCCCGCCAGCAATCTCTACTGGTGTCTCAATGATCTCTCAAGGAGCTATAAAAGATCTCTAGAGATTGCCATGAAAATCGTACAACACTCTCCCAAACATTTACACAGAAATGGCTTTTGTTTGTCTAAGTCTTCAGGGAATCATTGGGAGATCAAGTCAATTTTTGATCTTTCAATGGTCACCCAACAATCTGTCTGTGTAAAGGGGCCCTTAATATTTTTGGTGGTCAATTTAAACAGAAGAAAACATTGAAAGAGGTGAATATGTGTTATACTCCCAAAGTTCTGAAAAAATGCCTTTAAACTGAAATTTCTTTTAACTTGTAATAAAGTTTTATTTCCTTGCTGTGAAGTTATATTTTCTTGATTATAAAAGAGAAGTTAAAGTGTTTTATTTTTTCTACTGTAGTAAGAATAGAACAGGCTTTATTGTCATTGTACAGTTGTACAGCACAATGAAACTATGGGTGCTCCACCAGACTACTGTGCAATAAAGTAAGTGAGAAGAATTTGAATTAAACACAGTTACAGAACACATGATTAAACATACGACTGAAATAAAAAGAGCCCACAGGTATATACACAGGTGTGGTAGTGGCTTCACAGATGGAGCTATGTACATAAGAGTGCGGCGTGCAGAACACACAATTGAGTAAAATGGCCCCTAGTAAAATCTGAGTTTTGCATCAGTACACCAGTGAAAGCACAGAAAAGGTATCCTTAAAGACTTGATAATTTCTTATCAAAAAGAAAGTTTAAAATAACTTTAAAAACAAGCAAAAGATCATTTCCCCCTCAACTAGTGCAAACTTTAACTTAAAAATGCTGCATGGTTTTATTAGCATGCAGCAGGTCTTATGTAATGAATATACTTTGCATGATCAAATTATCAGCTCTGAATTCAAAAGATCTGCGGAAACCAGAACCACTCTGTCAACCACTCTGGCTTATCGCCTCCCGCATCGATTTCTGTTCAGTCACTTATACTTCTATTTACATAATGTCCGATGAGAAAAAATCTGTCCGACAGATTGTAATTCATATCCCCGCTCCGCTCCCGAACACTTCAGTTAGCTACCTCACATTTACATTTCAATCAGTGATTATAGCCTCTCCTCCTCTCACTCTGCCCAAAGTAAATATGGTGCTGTGCTATCTGGGACTAAACTGGATTTGATGGGAAAAGTGGGACACGCATGAATATTCTGTTTGGTCCATACTAGCTGTTAAGTGTCGCACACCACAAGTGCATTCTTTAATCACTTGCCCGCCGTTCTGTCTTCCGCTGTAGACGTGCTAAAAGTGGCTCAAAGTGTCCACCGAATGTCATGTGAGGGGTGCCTGGAGGCAAATGTTTAATGTCTGAGTTGCTCCAGCTACATTGATCTGTTTGTTTAGCGCCGATTCAAACCTACTGTCTTTTGTCTACGCGCCTTAACATCCCTTGAATATCAGTGGGATGAAAATGACACCACAGATTAGGTACGTGGGCATGGAAAAGGTTACACTGGTGGACCTGTTGGTTTACTGCTAGTGGCAACTGAAGAGAAACGCTGGACATGTTTGTTCCTTGGTGTTTTTGTGAAGGATTGTGTACGTGTGTTTTTGCAAAGCTGATGCCCACACAGACAGCTGCTGATGACGAATCTTAGGCTCCCTGTAAGTGGCTGCAAAACCAGGTTAGATCTTCCACCAAAGGATGGGGGAATGGAGGGGTTAATGTCTCCTCCTCCATTCTCCATGGCGGGGACAGAATGGAGTGTCCGGAGGGTTTTGTCCCCCACCCCAAAAAAACCCCAACCCTTCACCGAACCAAGTCAAACGAATGCAAAACAGAAGGGTGGCAGTCTCGGCGCTGTTATCCCGCCATTTCTCTCTGGTTCGGCCTTCCGACCGTGTGCCTCCCATTCCTCTGTGGGCACCTCCAGGACCCCACATGTGCTGGCGCAGCAGCTGGTGGACTCCAGTCTCCGAGCTGACTGCACCCCGCATGTGCTAGGGGGTTCCGGAATACTGTAGCCCCAGTGGTGGAAAACTACAGTCAGCCGCAGTCGGTTTCACACCGTTCCCGGGAAGGGATGCTGACTGTCAGCGTGGTCAGTGGTAGGCAGACCATTAGCCTCTGTCCGTGAGCCTTCGTCCACAGAGCCACATTGGCTCCTCCCTCTTCCCCTGGGAGAGTAAACTCAGATCTGTAGCCATGCCCAGTGCTTAGCCTGACTGGTTATAACATTAACCAATCAGGCTAAGCAGGAATGCTTACGTAGCTAGAAACGCTCTGTCCAAACTCACCTTTTTTGGGGGGCGAAGCTTAACTGGACATTCACAGCAGAAAACACAGACTTGGGATCTGGATCTGATTTAGCTCTTGATATGTCTTGTAAGTCACATAAAACATGTTAGAGACATGTTAACAACAGAAAAAAATGTAATTTTTGGGGGAGTGTCACTTTATACATTTGGAAAAATCTCACTTCCATGTCCTCCACCGCTGGACGCCTGCTGACTTCGACAACGGTAACCCAATATCCAACTTAATGGGGGAAAAGTCTGACAGCTGATGAGTCATACTGATGACTTTTTAATTGCTCTCTGAGTGGAGTTTCCTTTGTTGGGCCGGGTACTGTAAGGCCAGAAGGGGACCTGCGACGCTGCCAAGCAGGAATTGTTTGTATGTTTTCTTGTTTGCTAGTTTTGGAGCCGGCTCCGTGAATCATCTGTCATTCAGCGGGGAGGAAAAAAAAAAAGGGACACGTCATAATCACACTTTTCCACAAACTGCTCTCCATGGTCGTCTGTTTTCCAAGTGTGGTTAAACACACACACACACGTGCGCGTGCGTGCTGGCTCCACACAACGGTCAATAGAGGTTTATAAGAAATAAATTAAGAGATGAATGTGAACCATATGGCGTTCGGGGGTTTATTTGTGAAGCCCCCGCATCAAAGCTTTTTCCAGATCACACCATATTAGCTGTGTTTTTCCAGTCCAGCAAAATCAGGAAGGTAACCACAGACTTCTCCTGATGGGGGAAACATGAGCGGCGTTCCGCAGAAGACGAGGAGCCTCATGCGTGGATGCGGCATCGTCAAGGAGTGTCAGTAAAAACAGTTACTCCGTGTATATCTGGACGTCACGTGTCACCCCTGGTTGACTTCAACAGGAGCTGCGTCACTTCTGGGAGAATGCCCCTACACCACCTTTTTTTTTTTTTTTAACCTTGTAATGACCCCCCCCCCCCCCCCCCCCACACACACACATATATTGCTTTCACACGTCTTTGCATGCGAGGTGGCCTAGATGCCTGTGTGAGGCTTGGAGACAGACCGGGAAGCAAGCCGAGAGGAAATGGCAGTGCCCAGAGTCCGCACTTCCACCCCTGCTTGAGCACAATCCCCCCTCCCGTTTCTCCCCCTTCTCTCCCAAGCATTTCGTATAGGCTAGACAACTTTACGGTTTGTGCGTTTTAGTGTGACAGCAGCATCCCCCCACTGGCCTGTGACGGTCTGCCAACACCCGGGGTGGTTTCCGCTTCTCTGCTGTTGATCTTGGGCCTGTGCTGCACTCAGAGGGCCCACCGCTGCTGAAAGGCCACTCTGGCCAGCATGCCCATGTGGGCCCCACTGTAGGTTAAAGCTGGGCTGGCCCATTTGTGTTTGTCCACATGGACTTTACCTGTGGTACAGGTAAGCAGGTCATCATTTTACCCCACATGGGTTTAATGTCAGTGAGCAGCTTTCAGGAACACTTGTGCCATAGGCAAAATTATTCAAAAACGTCACAAACTTATGATTAAAAAAGCTGGAAAATTTATCATGTAAAAAGGTGAAAATTTAAGAGAAAAAAGCTGCAGATCTACAAGAAAAAAATTGTAAAATTACTTGAAAAGTTACAAACTTACAAGAAAAATGTTTGCACATTTACAAGAAAAAAGTCACAAATTTATGAGGAAAAAAAAAGTTGCAAATTTAAAAAAGTAGCGTATGAGTAAATAATTGAAAATTTATAAGAAAAAGTTGCAAAATTACAGTAAAAAAGAAGCAAATTTACAAGAAAAAAAGTCACATTTGTGAGAAAATGTTGCACATTTGAGAAACTCATTTTCAAGAAAATGTCTCAAATTCACAAAAAAGTGACAAATTTATAAGATAAAAAGTGAAAATTTATTAGAAAAAAGTTGCAAATCTACAAGAAAAAAATTGTAAAATTACTTGAAAAAAGTTACAAACTTACAAGAAAAATTTTAGCAAATTTACAAGAAAAAAGTCACAAATTTATGAGGAAAAAAGTAGAAAAACTTGCAAATTAAAAAAAGTAGCATATGAGTAAATAAATTGAAAATTTACGAGAAAAAAGTTACAAATGTAAGAGAAAACGTTGCAATCATCACCATCATCATAGCAGTCTGTCGGAGGCGACAATGACTGTTTCATTTAGGTCTGATCAGACTCCTCCACGCAGCTCTGTCCTTTGCCCTCCGCTGCCAGGAACTCCTGACCTTGTTAATCCGGGTGACGTCCAAGCCAGTATGAGTTGCTTTCTGACTGACCAATTCATGAAACTGCTTGCAAAGTATTTGAGTACCGCTAGCTTTTGCTGGACTAGCGGCACATTCTTGGCAGATAGAGGTATTATCAGTGGTAAGGACAGGCCAAGACAAACTGACTCCAGTATCTGTTGCAGTGACTGACCAGATGATAGGTTTGTTTATCTCTGCTCTTTGTGTAGTACATGTCACAATGCACCGACTGGCAAAAGTCCACCACAGACCTTGCAACAGATGTGCTCATCTGCCAGGATGTCCAGTCTCACCCCATGTAACTGGGAGTGGTCCACCACAGACCTGTGACAGATATTGTTTTTAGTTCTGCCAGGATGTCCAGTTTCACCCTCCACACCCTCGGAAGGGTGGGGTTGCCAGTTGAGTCGCCGACGGCCCGACCCATGAGACAGGTAGTACCGGTTTTCATGGTTATCCGGTAGCAAGCAAACCAATGCCTGACCTGACATACACTGACATACAAAAAGTTGCAATATTACAGTAAAAAAAAGATGCAAATTTATGAGAAGGTTCCAAATTTGCAAGAAAAAAAGTCACAATTTTACAAGAAAAATTAACAAATGTATGAGAAAAAGAAGGCGCAAATTTACAAGAAAAAAAATCCCATTTGTGAGAAAAAAGTTGAATTTTCCATTAAAAAAAGTTACACATTTATGAGAAACTTTCATATTTTCAAGAAAGTGTCTCAAATTTACAGGAAAAAAAAATTACAAATTGACAAGAAAACAGCAAATTTATGAGAACCAAGTTGAAAAATGGGTAATCAGGAACTCCATGTGGGCAAACCCACATGGGACCCATAAGACGGCCCCGATTTAACCTTTGGTGGGGCCCACATGGACATGCTGGCCGGGACAGTTTACCAGGCTGGTGTCGTTTCTTCGTCTTTTTTTGCACTACAACATATCAAGCGTAAGCTCGGTCTGCGGTTACATTTCTAGAGAGTCAAAGCTTCAACTCTGCACACAATGCAGGCCATTTTCCAGCGTAGTCCCACACGTCCTGGGGTCAGTCTCTCCTTCTGCAGGGCTCACACAGACAAATTGCCCGCATGCTCGGAGTGATCAGCGCCCGCTGTGCACCACCGGGAGTTTACCTCGGGACAGGCACAGAAGCACTTCCAGGAAAAAGAAAAGCCAGGGATTCCTGCTGAGGGAAAATGCATTGCAGCGCCTGTCTGGAGGCTATAATTAGCCGTCGTGGTGTTTGAAATGTGAGAGAATGAATTCTTCTGTAAAATAGAACTGTTTATTTATATGCCGTTTTGGTTTTTTCCCCCACACTAAATGAGAAAACTAAGAAGGAATGAGGGTGGTCAAGGGTCCTCGGTAGTGGAGAAGTTTAATGAGATGATTAAAACGAACACAAGAGGTACCATGACACGTTTACCGACTCTGTTTTATGATCGTAGGAAAGAAACCGTTTCATTTTTTCCTCAAGTCCTGTCTGTGTGAAGGAAGCGGAGCAGAGAGCCAGCTGGAGATTAATACACTCAATCCACTCTGTGATGGTGGATGAAATCCTAAACTAATGCAAATGTTCGAACTGCTTTCCATCTGCCTCCTGTCTGGTGATGCGGCCAAACCAGCACCCATGGCCTGTTTCTAAGAACCACGGCCTTCAGAAGAACTTCGTAGGAGAGGAGGGAGGAAACAAAGCTATCATCTGAACATTTCCCCTCTCCACCAGCTTTTCTTGAATAAAATGATTCATAGATATTTAAAAATTTACTGATGTTTTCATGTGCCGTATGTGTGAGTGTGGGCTTATACAAGGCATATTGACAATGTATTCCCGGCTGTAAAATAACCTCGGTGCCACGGATTCCATAAAAAGGAAAACATGATGAACAGCATGAACTTTCTTTTACTGTATGAATGATATTTGCACAAGTCAAACAGTTTCACAGCTCTGGTTTAATGTGGAAGGGTGCTGAAATTAAACACTCCTGTTAGAGCACGCAGACCACTCAGTCGGCTCGGACGAAAACGTTCCAGTTCAGAGCAATTTGTTCAGTTTACCTCGGCTATTCTGCCCGCTGCACCTTTGCAGCTGCTTGTTAGCACAGTGGGAAACAGAGAGGGCTGATTGCTGGCAGCTAAGGTCCCCCCAATCAACAGGACACAGAGACAATCTGTGACATGACAATCTGCTGCTTTAGCAAGTCAACACAGGACCTTCAGTTCAGTTATTTCTTGCACCACATGTCACCGAGGACAATATGAAGTTGCATGAAAAATACAAAAATGTAAGATTGTACAGTACTGTTTACAAAATAACATTTCTAATTTTTAGATTAAAGTTGCACTTTTTACTAACTTGAGTACATTAATTAAAAAAACTGTACTTTTACTCAAGTATATTTGATGATACTCTGAGGTACTTCTGATTTTCTTGATATAAAACTGGCTTATTTATAAAGTGGTAACATATCCATCTATAAATGCAATGAATCTCTGTCTGTCTGCTCCTCGTATATCTCTCAAACCATTTGTCAGACTGACCTCAGATTTTATAAGTGTTTTGCTGAGGTTACAGGGTGTGCATCCCCAAATTTAAGGCTCCCCGGATATGTGGAAATTTAGGAGGGGAAATCTTTAATGAACGTCCATAGGGGAGCTATTAAATGAACACAGAGGTGGAAAAAGTATAACTGCTGGGAGTTGGGGGCTGAAATTCACAGGGCAGGTTTTGGACACCAGTGGGATAAAATGACAAAAATTGGGGCCAGATCCGAGCTCCGGAACCAGGTCTTCTTTAGAAAACCTTATAAGGAGTTGTTCAGAACTCCTGACCTCAGACTCCTTATATGGAGTTCTTATCAGGAGCTGAACAACTCCTTATATGGTCATGTGACCGGGCACTGTACTACTTAACAGAAATGATTGTATCCATAAAAATTATGAACAGGATCGGTGACAAAGGGCAGCCCTGGCGGAGTCCAACTCACTGGGAATGAGTCCAACCGAGCGTTGGCAATATGAACCAAACTCTCACAACAGTCATATAGGGACCAGATAGCTTGTAACAACAAGCCCGATACCCAATATTCCAGAAGCACCTCCCACAAAAAACCCCGGGGGATGCGGTAGAATGCCTTCTCCAAGTCCACAAAACACATGTACTGTAAACTGGTTGGGCAAACTCCCACGAACCCTCCAGGATTCTTGAGAGGGTAAAGAGCTGGTCCGATGTGCCACGGCCAGGATGAAAACCACATTGCTCCTCCTGAATCCGAGGTTCGACCAATGGCCGGACTCTCTTCTCCAGTACCTTGGCATAGACCTTCCCAGGGAGGCTGAGGAGTGTGATCCCTCTAAAGTTGAAGCACACCCTCCGGTCCCCCTGTTTGAAGAGAGGAACAATCACCCCAGTTTGCCATGCCAAAGGCACTGTCCCCTGCCTCCACGCAATGTTGCAGTGGTGTGTCAACCATCACAAGCCCTACAACATCCAGAGCCTCGAGGTACTCAGGGTGAATCTTGTCCACCCACGGTGCCCGGCCACCAAAGAGATTTTTTCCCACCTTGGCGACCTCAGCCCCTGTGATAGGTGAAATGGCCCCCTTGTCCACAAGCCCTGCTTCCTCTGTGGAAGGCATATCAGTAGGATTGAGGAGATCCTCGAAGTATTCCTTCCACTGCCCGACGATATCCCCAGTCGAACTCAGCAGCGCCCCATCCGCACAATACACAATGTGGACAGGGAGCTGCTTCCCCCTCTTGAGCCGCCGGACAGTTTGCCAGAATCTCTTCGAGGCCGACCAAAAGTCTTGTTCGAGACTGTGATAGATTACCATGTGGCAAAAATGTGCACATGTCCACCATACTGGAGACAAAATGGGAAGACTTGACCTGATGATTTTGATTGTTTAAACTAATAAAGAGAAGGTATTTTGAAAAAATAAGTCACCAAATATTTATCAGTAATTTGTAAATCAGCCAATTATCTTTTGACAAGTGTGGTCAGCTAACGGGGAGGTGTTCATCATGGAAAAGTAGAAGAATTTAACAGATAGATGTACTTTATTGATCCCAAACTGGGAAATTATGGGGAAACTTCTGTTTCCTTTCTTTTTGCTTACAGCTGCTATTATAAAACAGTAAAAAGCATGTGATAATATTTTACCCAAATGATTAGAATAACCGAAATTGTTGTAAATTTTACATTCTCAATCCAGGTCACATTAACTTCACACATTTCCAATCATTAGTGATTTCTGTAGACAATTAAATACAGAAAACTAAATGACTGCTGTTGCTTCTGCTCATTTTGTATTTCAGCTGTGCTTAAGTATAAAACAGCAGACTGACCACAAATTCATAAAAAAACAGATGCAGATGTACAATGAAACAAAATCTAGTAATCGTTTTATAAGGAATGTGTAGTATTTCTAAAGTCACTGAAAATCAATTTCAGGATAACTTGCACTTTCGAAGGACATTTAAAGATGCACTCCACCTCAAAAACAACTAGAAAAGAACTCAGAGAGCGCATACCTCTGCCAAGGTTCCTTCCGTCCCTCATGGATCACCTCCAAAATGTAATAGGTTTGTTTTGGAGGATTCTTGCTAACACAGTGTGAGAAGATAAGAGCCTTGGTGGAGATATGCATTCTGGGATCATCACCAAAATGTTCTGGGTTCTTCTGTAGCCCAAGGACCACCTCTGGTGACAATTTCATCCAAATCCATCCAGTAGTTTTTGTGTAATCCTGCTACACAAATACAAACAAGGTCCTTGTTGGAGGTATGCACTCTCAGATAATCACCTAAATTTAATGGGGTCATCCTTGGCCCAAGGGCTACTTCTGGTGAAAATTTCATCAAAATCCATACAGTATTTTTTGCGTAATCCTGCTAACAGACAAACAGACAGACAAACCACCCTGATTACATAACCTCCTTGGTGGAGGTAAATGTGTATTGCCCAAAATAGTATATTGTGGCTTTTTATCTACAAAAAAAAAAAAACTTCCATTGCCTTAGAATTACTTGGAAAGACATTTTAAATCTTGCACCTACTTAAGTATGCGTGGGTCTATGAATATTCTAATTAGCGGCCTGCAGGCCTTGCACGTGATTGGTCACTGTGACTTCTTGTGGGTGGGCTGCTAGTCTGTTCAAGATGCTTCCGGACGTTAAAGTTTTGCCTATACAGTATCTTCAAAAGTAAAAAGCGAAACATTTTTCCGAAAACGGTCGAGGTGAGAGATAAATGTGTAATTGCCAAATATGCGTATACTTTTTAACTAACAACCAGTCCCCTGTCCGCCGGCGACTGGAGGGGTTATCTGCTGAGACCATAGTCTCGCACAGCCACATTCAAATCGCCCCCCTGCCTCTCTCCACTCTCTCTCTCTCTGCTGTAACCCCAACCTGCACTGCCTCAATCCTGCTGCTCCTAGGATCTGCCCTCTTCCCCCGAGGTAGCCAAGAGTATCCGTCTGATTGGTTAATGTTATAACCAACCAGGCTAAGCAGGAATAGTTATGTAGTTACTAACGGTCTGTCCAAATCTGCCTTTTTTTGGTGGGGTGAAGCTTAAGCTCCAGATGCCTTTGTTCCATCATGGGTGTGACCTGGCATGACCACACCACAAACACAGTTGTGCTCAATATGATGGCAGCAAAAGACATCTACGCCATGCTGTATTGTCACCGTTTGCGCTGGGCTGGCCACGTTGTGTGTATGGATGACAGACGTATTCCAAAGGCCATCTTTTATGGAGAACTAGCATCTGGCAGCCACCCTGTGGGTCGTCCTTGCCTAAGATATCAAGACGTCATAAAGTGGGACATGAATGCATTTGGCATAGACGTGGAAACATGGGAAGCAACAGCACACACCTGAACTGACGGGGTAATGCACAGTAGCACTGCATACCTGCCAACTTTTCAAACCTGAAAAGCCTAGTAGCTTGCCGGGGTCCAGGGGCCGATGCTAATGCTAATAATGCTAATGATAATAATAATAATGCTAATATTTGCCAAACAAATATTAGCATTAAATCTAGTTAAATGTAGCTAACAACCTCATATTTCTTCAACTTTCAAACCTGAAAAGCCTAGTAGCTAGCCGGGGTCCAGGGGCCGCAGTGTCAAACAAATATTAGCATTTGACATAGAAGTCACATATTAATTATATTAAAGGTAAAATATCTAAATCAATTGCAATACTACACAGAGCGAAATATTTGCTGAATCAATCCACATTATATACTTTGTATCATTCATTAATACTCCCATACATGACATACTGTACTGAAGTATGGGGAAATACATATAAAACAAACATATATCCAGTCTTTATGCTTCAGAAGAGAGCTATTAGAATAATAAACAAAGCTGCTTACAGGGAACCAACAAACCCACTTTTTCTTAAATTAAAAGCTCTCAAGTTGAAAGATCTGGTTGACTTTAAAACTGCAGTAATAATGTTTAAAGTGAAGAATCTATCACTGCCCGCAAATATCCAAAAGTTGTTCCAAATAAGGGAGAAACAATATCATTTCAGAGGAACATGTATATTTCAAAAACCTTCAGTGAGAACTACCACCAAGCAACACTGTGTTTCAGTGCAAGGAGTCAGATTATGGAACGATTTTGGACCTGAATTAAAATCATGTACAACGCTTGGACAATTTAACCAAAAACTAAAGGAAGAAATACTCCAAACATATATACAAGATGACATGTAAAATCATATCAGGATTGTCATATCCAGTCTGTGTTGTGTTGTAGCTTAGTTTTTTGTCACATTTTGTCTTAGCTTTGTTCTGAATTGTAATCGCTCTTGTTTTGTTTTTCTTTTGAATTCTTGGATGGAATATGGGTGGGCAATATAAGCTGCGGCTTCAGCCATCACCCATTTCAGATAACTTATGTTGAACTGTATAATCAGAGGAGTTATTGTTTAATTTGACCTTGTTGGATTTTCTTTCCCCCTTTGTTATATTATTCTGTTTCTTTTTAATCTTTACTTTTAATCTATCCAAAATAAAGATTCATTCATTCATTAAATTTGCATTCAAAAGACTATCTTAACACTGCATAGAACTTCGAATAGGCCAGATGTGATGTATTATGAATACTAGAAAAGCAGTCGGAGAGCGCAGACCTCCGTCAAGCGCCACAGTTCCCCCCATACAGTGTTTAACATCATAAATAAAATATTGAAAATGGCCCTATGCCCAATGTTAAAAAAAAAAAAAAAAATCCTTTAAAAAATTCCTGGATCCAGACGGTGATCCGGATCACCACCAAAATCTAATCATCTGTAGGATACCCCATTTCTGACAATCTGTGAAAACTTCATGAAAATCCGTCCATAACTTTTTGAGTTATCTTGCTAACAAAGAAACAGACAAACAGACAAACCAACGCTGATGATCACATAACCTCCTTGGCGGAGGTAACTAGAAGACTAGAAATATCAGCAGGGTATACTAGCACTGTATGACACATGTGCGTAACTGACGGCAAAATCGCTGATATTTTATGTGTTTACATGATACACCAAGCATGACAAGGCTTGCAATTATACAGCACATGTTCTTCAAGTTTGCCGCTAGTTTTCCGCCATGTCCAATCAAAAAGTCTTGTCTACACAAAGTGCAATTTGCATAATTTTCACCCCTTCTTGAGTGAATAATAACTCCTGGAAATGCTTTGCTGTATTCCTCACGAAAAGACTGTAATTTTCGTTTGTGTTTCACGCTCGTTAGTGATTTTTCTCCGGCAGACTCCATGATGAAAACGTATAATTCTTACCTGATTGCCTCACGATTGCACATGGAAAATTGGCTCAGACCTCTCGCACATGCGCAATACACCTACATGAAGCAGTGCCGATTGCCTTTGTTCTAAATTTAGATACAATTCCGAGCGACAGCGTGTTTGGAATTGCTTTCGTGTTTTCCGTGTGTTTTTTACAATTTAAAATTTTTGACTGAATTTTTTAGTGAAAAACCGTAATTTTGAATAATAAAACCGGAACCCGGAACGGGGTCTTGAAAACCGGAACCATTACGGCATAACCGGAGTAGTTGGCAGGTATGGCACTGGTGTGACATGCTCCTCTGAAACCTACTGGCACTTCTGCAATGAGAGATATCTTCAACAACATCCTGACTGTTGCATGCGACAGTATAGGCCATTACCATGGAGCTTAAGCAGACATTCACTGCAGAAAAACACATACTTGGGAGTTTGGAATGACTTTGCTCTTGATATGTCTTGTAAATGTAACATAGTTCAGTATCAACTTTCTGATCCGGTGACACCTTATCCATCATGGACACACGGATCGCCCAAATGTCTCCTGAACCAGCGGACGGAGCCACTGCTTTTAGGAGGCAGTACAATAGAGACCAACTGTTAGCACTTAATCAGCCCATGATGCTAACGCAAGAATACGACATACCAGTAGAAATAAGACAGAAGCGACGTGGATGTATGTTGTGCTGGAGCAAGACGGCAGGCGAGGAATATAAGGTACAGACCTGTCCTTCCCTCCGTTATTATGGAGAATGTACGATTGCTACTCAATAAGATAGATGAGCTAGCAGCTACGGCTCATTACCAGAGCATCTTCAGAGAGATTAGCATGATGTTGTTTACTGAGATGTGGCTAACAGAACTAGCAACAGATGCTAACATCGAACTAGAGGGTTTCCACGCAATACGGGCAGACCGGACACCAGACAGTGGGAAGGCAAGGGGTGAAGGAGTGATAATGTATGTCAATAACAGCTGGTGCAGACTGGGACATATCACGGTCAAGGAACAACACTGCAGCAAAGACATCGAGTTGCTAGCTGTTAACATGCGGCCTACCTATCTCCCGAGGGAATACTCACACGTGATCTGCATTGTTATTTATGCAAATCCGACGGAAAACGCAGGGACAGCGTGTGACACCATTCAGTCAGTAACTGGCAGCCTGCTGACAGAACACCCAGATGCTCTTCTCCTCATCTCCGGGGATTTCAACCATATTTTATTGTCCCCCATTCTGCCCACGTTCACCCAGTATGTCACATGCCACACTAGAGACAATAAAACACTGGACTTATTCTATGTAAACACTAAGGAGGCGTACACCTCATCACCACTCCCCCCACTTGGGAGATCGGATCACAACTTCAAATCACCCTTTATTGTCATTCAACCATACAACCAATCATGTACAGTAGAACGAAATTGTGTTTTTCCTGTCTACAGTGTTAATCACACGCACCCCATATGTAGAATCAGAGGGCCGCTGCCATGCAAGGCGCCGCAACAGATTTCCCTCCTCCATTCCATAATTGCTGAGCACCAAGCTGGACGGCAGGAAGTTCCACCTTTTTACATGGTCTTCGGCATGACCCGGCTGGGATTTGAACCCCTGCCTCCCGGGTGTGGGGCAGATGCTCTACCAACTGAGCCACCACTCCAGTAACTTGGTTCATCTCCTGCCAGTGTACAAACCCCTAGTACACAGACAACCTCCGGTCATGTGCACGGTGAAGATATGGTCTGAGGAGGCAATGGACGCTCTAAAGGACTGTTTTGAAATCACTGCCTGGGAGCAGCTTTGTGATCCACATAGTGAGGACATCGATGGCCTCACTCACACCATCACGGACTACATCAACTTCTGTGTGGACAACACCGTACCCACCAAGACCATACGGTGTTGCTCAAACAACAAACCCTGGATCAACCCTGAGATAAAAACACTTCTGAGAGAGAAGAAGAGGATCTTCAGGTCGGGGAACAGGGAGATGCTGAAGTCCGTATAGAGGGAGCTGAGGAGGAAGATCAGAGAAGGCAAGGACAGCTTCAGGAAGAAGATGGAGGACAAGCTGCAACAGAGCGACATTGGCGGGGTCTGGAGAAACCTCAAAACCATCTCTGGGCTCCAGAATACCTCCTCCCAGGCCACGGGGGGCAGGGGGTGGGCAAACAATCTGAACCTGTTTTTTAATAGGTTTGAGCAACCCCCCCCCCCCCCCCCCGCCTGCACACCAACCACTGCCGCCTCTAAAGTCATCGAGACCTGCTGTCCACACCCCACTCCACCAACACCCCCCCACTCCCAGCACACAGCCCCCCAACTTGACCCTCACTAAGACCCAGGTGAGGACAGAGCTGAGGAAGATCAAGGCGAGGAAGGCCTCGGGACTGGACGGCATCAGCGCGAAGCTCCTCAAGTCCTGCGCAGACCAGCTGTGTGGGATTGTGGAGCACATCTTCAAGCTGAGCCTGAAGCTGGGGAAGGTACCACAGTTGTGGAAAACATCTTGTGTGGTACCCATACCAAAGACTTCCCACCCCAGAGACCTGAACAGCTACAGACCAGTGGCCATGACGTCTCACATGATGAAGACCCTGGAGAGACTGCTCCTTGCTCACCTCCGCCCCCTGGTGGGACCAGCGATGGATCCACTACCAGTTTGCCTACCAGCATGGCATCGGGGTGGAGGATGCAGTGATCTTCCTCCTTCACCATTCCCTGTACCACCTGGAGAAGCCTGGGAACGCGGTGAGGATCATGTTCTTTGACTTCTCCAATGCTTTCAACACCATCCAACTGATGATCCTGAGGGACAAGCTGCTGTACGCAGGGGTGGACCAGCACCTGTCATCATCGATCCTGGACTACCTCACAAACCGGCCACAGTTTGTGAGAACCCGGGATTGTGTGCCCGACACGATCATCGGCAGCACGGGGGCCCCCCAGGGAACGGTTTTCGCTCCCTTCCTGTTCACCCTTTATACTGTGGACTTCTCACACAACACAACACACTGCCATCTACAGAAGTTCTCTGATGACTCTGCGATCGTCGGCCTCATCTCCAACGGAGGTGAAGCTGAGTACAGAGGACTTATCCAGAACTTCGTGGACTGGTGCCATCGGAACTGCCTCCAGATCAACGTGAGGAAAACTAAGGAGCTGGTGGTGGACTGCTGCAGGCAAGGACAACCCCTCACAGCACCAGTAAACATACAGGGAACAGACATTGAGATGGTGACATCCTACAAGTACCTGGGTGTTCATTTGAACAATAAACTAGACTGGTCACACAATACCGACGCACTCTATAAGAAGGGACAGCGCAGGCTGTTCCTACTGAGGAGGCTCAGCTCTTTTGGTGTATAAGGGGTGCTCCTGAAGACATTCTATGACACGGTGGTGGCATCAGCCATCACTTTCGGAGTGGTTTGCTGGGGCAGTGGCATTACAGCAGCTGATAGGAAGAGACTGAACAAACTGATCAAGAAAGCTAGCTCTGTCTTGGGGAAACGCCTTGACCCAGTGGAGGAGATAGGAGAGAGAAGGATGGTGGCTAAACTGTCATCTCTGCTGGAGTCCGAGTCCCACCCTATGTAGGACATACTGAACGCACTGAGGAGCTCATTTAGCAGTAGGCTACATCATCCTAGGTGTGCGACCGAGAGGTTTTGCAGGTCCTTCCTACCTACGGCTGTTAGACTGTATAACCTAAGCAGGGCTGCTCGCAGAGATAACAAAAAAAACCCCGTGACGACCTAATAGTATTGAATGCAATAGACGCAACAGACTTACACAAATGGTCCCCTCCAGTATACAACTAGGACAATATCAGTCGCTACGGAGGGTGACAATATGTATGGGTACATATTCATACTATGTGGGGTAACTAAATAGATGGTTATGCTGTTTATTCCATCTAGCTACAATGCTCCGCACTGTGTATATATATTTATATATTTATGTGTACATATGTATATTCACTGCTCTTATTTTCTTATCTTCTAAATTACTGCTCTGAGTGTTGCTGTCCCTGTGCTGTTGCAATCCTGGAATTTCCCCATTGTGGGACTAATAAAGGCTTATGTTATCATATCTTATTTGGGCGTCATATTAAATCCCACACTCAGCTTGAAAAAGCACATGAAACGGATGAGCTGCACTCTGAAATATAACCTTGCAAACTTTCGATGCATCAGAAACTCACTTTGGCTACGGTCACACTGCAGGTCTTAGGCTGCATGTTCACCAAACGTGTTTTTTGTCACCCGACCGCCCTGAACGTCTTTTTTTCAATGTTTGTGTGGTGCGCTCTGGAAAAAAAAGTCTGTGCCCTCTATCACAGCAATAGCTTGTCACTCACAGCTCAGCACTTCTGCTTTTCCTACTGTCAGACTTTCTACTTATTTTTTAATAGCAGTCTCTAAATAACAATGGACAGGAAACATATTCTTGCATTGGTAGCAGCTCTGGATGCAAAATATGATGACACGGAAAACAGGAGTCTGAGTACAGACTGTACTGGTGTCCTATGTCCCGCCCTTCCTTATTTTGATTGGCTGCTTAGAAAGGTCTGACATTGATGAGCTCAGCAGCAGTCTGAAAAGTTGAAATATTTTCAACTCTGAGTGCCCTGAGCGCCGTGACAAAAAGCAGCCACCGCTGACAGCGTTTGAGCGGCGAGGACGTGCAGTGCTGTAGACGCTGGACTACATAGAGAACGAATAGAAAATAGTCACCTACAGCTGAAAAAACGTGTTTGGTGGACATGCAGCCTTAGAATAGAATAGACTTTATTGTCATTGTACAGTTGTACAGCACAACGAAATTGTAGGTGCTCTACCAGGCTATTGCACAATAAAGTAAGTGAGAAGAATTTGAAAATAAAACAGTTACAGGACACACAGTTAACCATCTGACTGAAGTAAAAATACAAGTAAAAACAACAAATAGCCCATTAGTATATACATACTGTAGGTATGGTAGTGGCTTCGTGGGTGGAACTATGTACATAAGAGTGTGGAGTGCAGAACACAGAGTAAAAAGGCCCAAGGATTATGGAAAATATGTACAGTACTGATTTCACAGATGGGTCAACATACAGTGGTGTGAAAAAGTGTTTGCCCCTTTCCTGATTTCTCATTTTTTGTATGTTTGTCACACTTAAATTTTCAGATCATTAAACAAATTTAAATATTAGACAAAGATAACACAAGTAAACACAAAATGCAGTTTTTAAATGATGGTGTTTATTATGAAGGGTAAAAAAAATTCAAACCTACATGGCCCTGTGTAAAAAAGTGATTGCCCCCCCCCCCGTTAAAACATAAATTAACCGTGGTTTGTCACATCTTTGGAAAGCTGAGTTCGATTTCTCTAGCCACACCCAGGCCTGATTACTGCCACACATGTTCTCAATCAAGAAATCATTTAAATAGGACCTGCCTGACAAAGTGAAGTAGACCAAAAGATCCTCAAAGGCTAGACATCATGCTGCAATCCAAAGAAATTCAGGAACAAATAAGAAACAAAGTAACTGAAATCTGTCAGTCTGGAAAAGGTTATAAAGCCATTTATGAAGCTTTGGGACTCCAGTGAACCACAGTGAGAGCCATTATCCACAAATGGTGAAAACACGGAACAGTGGTGAACCTTCCCAGGAGTGGCTGGCCGACCAAAATTACCCCAAGAGTGCAGCGATGACTCATCCAAGAGGACACAAAAGACCCCACAACAACATCCAAAGAACTGCAGGCCTCACTTGCCTCAGTTAAGGTCAGTGTTCATGACTCCACCATAAGAAAGAGACTGGGCAAAAATGGCCTGCATGGGAGAGTTCCAAGATGAAAACCACTGCTGAGCAAAAAGAACATAAAGGCTCATCTCAGTTTTGCCAGAAAACATCTTGATGACCCCCAAGACTTTTGCGAAAATAATCTGTGGACTGACGAGACAAATGATGAACTTTTTGGAAGGTGTATGTCCCATTACATCCGGCGTAAAAGTAACACAGAATTTCAGAAAAGGAACATCATACCATCAGTAAAATATGGTGGTGATAGTGTGATGGTCTGGAGCTGTTTTGCTGCTTCAGGACCTGGAAGACTTGCTGTGGTAAATGGAACCATGAATTTTGCTGTCTACCAAAAATCCTGAAGGAGAATGTCCAGCCATCTGTTCATGACCTCAAGCTGAAGTGCACTTGGGTTCTGCTGTGGCATGACCTTAAAAAGGCGGTTCATGCTCGAAAACCCTCCAATGTGGCTGAATTACAACAATTCTGCAAAGATGAGTGGGCCAAAATTCCTCCACAGCGCTGTAAAAGACTCATTGCCAGTTATTGCAAACGCTTGATTGCACTTTTTGCGGCTAAGGGTGGCCCAACCAGTTATTAGGTTTAGGGGGCAATCACTTTTTCACACAGGGCCATGTAGGTTTGAATTTTTTTTTTCCCCTTAATGGTAAACACCATCATTTATAAACTGCGTTTTGTGTTTACTTGTGTTATATTTGTCTAATATTTAAATTTGTTTGATGATCTGAAACATTTAAGTGTGACAAACATACAAAAAAATGAGAAATCAGGAAAGGGGCAAACACTTTTTCACACCACTGTACATGAATGCTCAATGCTTAATGCTCAATTCCAATTTTTTGCTGAGTATGCAACCCCCCATCAGACTCCAGTGTGAACGGTCTACAGCTATGAAGTGACCCGCATGCGCAGAAGAAAACATAACGTCAGACACAGCATTGTGTTTACGGAAGTAAATATTAGGCCCGAACGATTGAGGGGGACAGAACTTCTTCACATTGATGCAGCGCAGCAAAATAAAATGTTAAAATCATTCAGAAATGATTGTGCACAAAATAAATATGAGACCTGCTTCATTCCTCTACATGCCAGATGACCGCTGTGATCAGCTCTGCTTTAAGAGAACCGATCGATTAAACAGCTCTCTTGAAAATGAGACCTCGTGCCTATAGGATTACCTGTATAAATAAGGTTAATATTAAATGATCTTACCGATTACAAGGCTCTTGCCCACTGACATTGTCAGTGGCTCAGACCCTAATAAACAACACGGCTAGTACAAGCGGCATAACACTGGTCCTGCACAGGAAGGAGAAGCCACAACAGACTCCCCTCTCCTGGACTGTGTGTCCTTGTATCCCCGTATCTTACCATTCTGCTCCACAGTCATGTTGGTATTAACTTTACATTTTAGATATTACAGTGGCCAGGACTTACGGTGTGCTGTTTACAGGGAAAAAGGAATTTGCAGCGTCCAGTAAATGTGCCATTACTGTGTGTCTGTAATGTCTGACGGTTTCAGCCCCGACACCCACCCACCCCTTTCCCCCGAAATTTTGCAGTTGTTCTGCAGTCGGAGCCGCCAAAATTATGATCCAATGATAAAGGGAAGAAGATTGATTAAAAAGAGCACAAATCAACTGTGTCTGCCAAGCTTTTTGATTTGATTTTTGATTTTGTATACCTTGCTGCATCCTCCACTGCAGAATTGTAGCATCTGTCTCACTTCAATGAGGAAAAAGTCAGATGAAATGGTAAATGGTGGTCACTTATATTGCACTTTTTCTCATCTCTAGATGATCAAAGCGGATCACAGATCCTGCTATCCACCCAGTCATATACACATTCACACACTGATCGTGGCGGAGCTGCCATACACAGGCGCTGGCCTCACCTAACAGGAGCAACTGGGGGTTCAGTGTCTTGCTCAAGGACACTTCAACATGCAGAGTGCAGACAGAGCGGAAATAGAACCCCTGACCTCCAATCAGTAGTTGGCCACACTACACCTGCCACACTACACCTGCGCCACAGCTGCCCCCTATGAAATGCAACATGACTGTTCAGGCTGAGGTCGCTTTGAAAAATCAAATATGTATCCAAATTAGGACCACATATGAAAGTGGCCTGGATCTGGTGTCCATCAATCCTTCCTTCTACCGCTTTTCCAGAGGTCCGGGTCGCGGAGGCAGCAGTTCAAGCAGAGAAGCCCAGACTTCCCTCTCCCCAGCCACCTGCTTCAGCTCTTCAGAGAGGATACCAAGGTGTTCCCAGACCAGCTGGGAGACATAGTCTCTCCACCGAGTCCTGGGTCTGCCCCGGGGTCTCCTCCCAGTGGGACGTGCCTGAAACACCTCAAGTGGGAGGTGTCCAGGAGGCATCCTAATCAGATACCCATACCACCTCAACTGACTCCTTTCAATGTGGAGGAGCAGCGGTTCTACTCTGAGCCTCTCCCAGATGACTGAGCTCCTCACCCTATCTCTGAGGGTGAGTCCAGCAATCCTCCGTAGGATTGCTGGGTCTGGTGTGAAAAAAAAAAAAATCAAATATGTGCTGTTCAGACTGCCATTTAAAAAAAAAAAAAGAAAAAAAAGAAAATGTTAAAATCACTCAGAAATGATTGTGCACAATGGGTCACATTTGTGCAAAAAAGTCGGAATTGAGCATTAAAACCTGCAGTGTGAATGTAGCCTTACTCTAGAAAGATCAAAAACTTTTCTGAATGCCATGATTTTGATACATTTCTCCTACTGCATCTCATGCTGGTCACAAGCCAATAGTACAACTCTGAAACTCTTGGGATCCCTGTACAAACAATCCATCAAAATTCTGGATAAGACATGACAGTATCACCATTGTGGTATACTTGCCAAACAAGATGTTAAGCTTTAAAAATATGATCATGTATGCAAATATATGGTTGGTTTTTAAAATTATCCATGGTTCTGCACCCTCACCTCTTCAGACTTTTGTGTACTTAACTTCTGAACAAAATACCAGAATAACAAGGACTTCCTCAAGGTGGCATTGTTGCATTCCCCTACGTAAAACAAAAGTTACAACAGTAACTATGGTTCTGTGAGTCCCAGATGACCGAAGTATCAAGGGCTTTCAGCATGATTGCACGGTAGCAGTAACATACATAGTAAGAGCCCCGAACTGGGCACAACAAATTTAACCCATCCTCTGAACATGGAGGATTGAATTTGGCCAGCTGAATTGGTCGACTGACAAACGTTCATGACAGGACCTTGGGGAGGAATGCCATATTTGGTCACAGCTGAACCATCCGAGTTCCACCGTAGACATGAATCACTGACTGGGCATGCAATTCCCCCACTTGCTTTGCTGATGTTATGACAAGGAGAAAAGCAGTTTTAATAGACAACCAACTCAATTCCACTTGAACCAAAGGCTCAAAAGGTGGAGCAGACAGGGCACCCAGCACTAGCAGTAAATCCCATACCAGGAACCTGTGAACCCTTGGGGGACAGAGCCTCCAAGCCCCCTTGAGAGAAAGAGAAACTAACCGGTGGGACCCCACAGCAGTGTCCCCGATCAGGGTGTGTCGTGATGAAATGGTTGTCACATACACCTTCAAGGTGGAGTGTGCAAGGCCATCATCAAGGAGGGACTGCAGGAGACAGTGGACATGTTGTCTGACCAAACCAGCACATGTCTCCCCTGCAGGTAAGGCAGAAAATCCTGCAGTGCTGGGTAAACAGCCTGCAGCTCCAGTACACTGATGTGGCATGCGCAGTCCCGAGCAGACCACCGTCCCTAGGCAGGCCTGCCATGCCAAACCCCACGCCATCCTGAAAGGGAGGCATCTGTGATGATGGTCTCCCGAAAGGATGGGACAACTCCCAGGGGCATGCCCTCTTGGAGGAACTCTCTGTCCTTCCAGGGTGCCAAGGCTCGAACACATGCCTGTGACACCCTGACGAGCCTGCACCTGTGCCTCCTGGCATCCAGGTGGATTTTGTTCAGCCACATTTGCAGGGGGTGTAGCTTCAGTAGACCCAAGGGGACAATAGCTGAAGCGGCTGTCAATGTGCCCAAAAGCCGCAGGAATTCGGTATAGCACAGTCGCCTGCCCCTTCTGAAGGGAGGAAGGAGCTGTAAATTGCCGGTCACATGCTGTGGTGACAGGCAGGCCCTCATAGTGACTGAGTTGAATACCAACCCCAAGTAGGTCACCTGCTGGGTAGGAACCAGGCAGCTCTTTCCCCTGTTCACTGTGAGGCTGAGTGTGGCTACATGTGACAGCAGGCAAGCTGTAGCCCGTGCCACTTGGTCTTGGGATAGTCCACATACCAGCCAGTCGTCCAGGTATGGGAGAATTTTCATGCCCCGTGCCTGGAGGGGTGCAAGAGCTGCTGCAACACACCTGGTAAAAACCCTTGGGGACAGGGAGAGTCCGAAGGGAAGCACCCTGAACTTATAATGCTGGCCCTGAAAGGCGAACCTCAGAAACTGCTGGTGATGTGTGGGGATTGGCACATGAATGTAAGCATCCTTCAGGTCCACAGATGTAAACCACTTCCCTTGACTGACCACCTGCAGAGCGTCTGCTGTGGTTAGCATCTGAAATGGCAGAATCTTCAAATACTTGAGGCCCTTGAGGTCCAGAATGGGATGAAATCCGCCGTCTTTTTTGCCAACAAGAAAGTAGGTCGAATAGAATGCCCCAGGCTGCCGTAGGGGGTTCACCAGCATGGTGGCATCCTTGGCCAGGAGGACAGGCAACTCCTGAGGCAGAACTCTGGCTTTTACCGGGTTGCTAATGATCGTCATTACGATCCGGCGTCGAAACTGCATTTCTTACCCTTGGGTCAGAGTGGAAATCACCCAAGGGTCTAACGAACATGCAGCCCAGTGAGTGAGCTGCCCCTGCAAATAACAGCAAACACCAGGCCCTGAGACCCTAGTACCGCCTCCCCCAGCGGTACCGCAGTACCCCTGGTTGATGCAGGGGGACTGCACCAACCATACATGACAGCGTGCATGCACCAGGGTGGATGTGAATTGGCCTAGCTCTCTAGTATGGAAGGCAAAGGCCTGCAGGGACACATCACAGATGTCCTGAACAACGGCCCCCACCTACATATGCTGCAGGGAGGTCAAAAGAGCCAGCAGCAGACGGGATACAATATTACCAAATCTGCCAATATGTGCTGCCATATCATAGGCCTTACAGATGTAACCATCTGTGATCCTACATTGGGCAGATGGGCCCCTCAGATCCAACTTCAGGGCCTCACTGGAGGCTACAATAAGGGCTGCAACGGTGGGCTCAACTGCAGGCATGCGGCTGAGGCCCACCGACTCTGACTTCTCCATCGCAGCTAAAGTGCGCTCATCCGATGTGGGTCTGGAGAGGTCTGAAACATTTTTCCAACATGAATGCAACTAGTTCAAAAAAATGTAGAACACGGGATGGTGAACTTAGTCGGACAAGGGTTGTGCCTATGAAAGGCACTAGGGGGCACATATCCCGGTGGGGCGTTGAGCTTCAGATGTGCCAGGGCAGTGCAGACAATTGGCCCCACAGAGGAGTCATCTGACCCTGTCGAGAGCTCTCGGCCAATGAGCGTGGGGAGTGCTCAGAAGCCTGTGAAACTGGAACATCTGCTGAAGTGTTAAACTGACTCACTGAAGCCACAATTGAAATGGCGTCCTCTGGCGACAGCACCCCCAGTGCATGCCCCGTACCAACTGGTTCTACCCTATCGATAGGCAGCTGCAGATTGAGAAGGAGAGCCTTCATCCGTTCCACATCCGCCGCCAAGCACTCCACTTGGCTGGCAAGCTGACCCCTTGCCCTCTTCTTCTTGGGGGCACCCTCTGTGCACTGCGGCGAGTGCCTCTTCCGTGCTCCCACTTTACCAGACTCACCTGGTAGTGGCTGGAATGATGGAAGGCTGAGCTGTGACCCAAACTGCGTTAGCCTCATGACCCTCACTACCTGAGGCATAATGCTGCAGTTCATGCAGGCATCTTCAGTGAGGGCCCCCTGAAAGCCCCCGGGGCTAAGGCAGGAGGAGCACAGATCATGGCCATCCGCCGGGTCCAGGGGGGCCAGACATCCAGCACAGGACTACTCCATTACCGGGCAATGTGTGACAATGGTGGGAGAGGATGGCAAACATGCCACCTTCACCAGCAAGGCAACAAAGCTACCTTGTTCTCTTCAAAGGAAATAAAAAGCAAGCTGTGAGAGCGAAGCAAACATAATGCCTTTGATGGCTGAGTAGCTAGGTTAGTACCAACGTTTTTCCTTTTCTGACTGAGAAAAATAAGCAACAGAACTGGGAGAGGGGAGTGGACTGCTACCTTCACCAATAGCTGAGTAACAAAAAAAGTTAACAGAACAAGGAGAGGCCGCAGACACACTGCCGTCGCCTCTACAATAACCACAAAATAAACACACTCTTTTTTATGAAAGAGAGAATAAGCAGCTTAATTGAAATTAGCCTTGCTCTTAACAAAATAGCAGTTGGCCACAAGAACAGTGGGCACGCTGCTCACAAACAATTAACCAAGCCAACAGCTGATTAATATTAGCTCTAATTGAGTTGAGTTGAGTGTGACGGCAGCACAAGATGGCGGAAGGTGATTGTGGCAGGTTGGCAGGTGCTGCTACTCCACCTCTCCTAAAGCAAACGAGGAGATCGCCTGATAATCAAATCTTACAAAGAAACTGTGCACCATGGCGACTGTGTTGCAAGAACTTCATAACTCAAAAATTGCCATGCATCTTTATCATTGCCTTGTACCTGCTAGTTCCCACAGTAATTCAAATGTGGGGGAATTGGTCTGCTGCTTGTGAATGCTCAGCTCCGCGTGTCACGTCACCGGGAAACCTACCCGTACCGCTTGATTCATGGAGCCAGTACATCTTATACTCCAACTTTCTGGATGATGGATATGCACGTATCCGGTGCAGGCAGCATGAGTGGCATTGACAAAGCAGACAGCTGGACAAAAAAACATTTTCTCTGCATCCTTTTCCTGTTATGTGGAGACATTCATCCAAACCCTGGCCCTGTGGACGCTCAGCAGTCTCAAGGTGTGGATACTTGGCAATCAGCTGTTCCTCATGCGCTCCTGAAGAAGCCGGTGACCCACTTTTGTGATGCTCTGCCGGCAGGATCACAAGGTAGCAATCCTCCGACCAAACTGGCACCCGATCATGACATAACTAAAATGCTGGCAAAAGTTGGATCATGCATAACGATGCACAGATCTCAAATCACCACTGCACTCCTTAAACAGCAGAAAACAAAACTTTTCCAAACCGTGAATCATGCAAGCGTACTCTGGAACCCGAAAATAAAACTGAAAGGCATCTTTGGTGGACACTTAAATATCAGAAACCTAATATCAAAGACTGAACAAGTGGAACATTTACTCACAGATTCAGATCTTGATTATTTAGCTCTTACAGGAACTTGGCTAACTCCTTCAACTCCGTTGTCTTTATTTAATGTTGCAGGGTATAAGTTTTATAGACGGGACAGATGCAGAGGGAAAAGTGGTGGGGTAATGATTTATGTTAAAGACAGCATTCAAAGCAAACAAATTGATATTCATGAAAACTCCTTAGAATGTGTTTGTGTTACCATTACTGTGTCCCCTGAAATGTCATTTACTGTGTTCGCAGTTTACCGACCTCCTGCTGCTACTAAGGATTTCTTTGATTGCTTATGAAATATCGTCAAACAGCATGATAAAAAAGAAGTTATACTTATGGGTGATTTTAATTTGAACTGACTTGACCAAACACACAGGAAAAGGCTTAAAGATATTACCAAAATATATTAGATGACATCAATGATAGATAAACCAACAAGATCAACAAAAACTTCTCAAACCTTAATAGATCTAATTCTTACAAATAAACCTGAGAGGATATCCAAAACATATAATTTGATTACTGGTCTGTCAGATCATAATCTCATATTAGCTGCTAGAAAACTGACTAAATCATGATATAGGAATGAATTTTCAATTAAAAAAATACCAATATATCTTTTATTCTAAAGAAAGCCCTAGTGCAACTGGAAAATGAAATCAAGCAAATGGTTTGGAATGACACTATAAAAGGTAAATCTTGTGAGCAAGCATGCAATAATATAATTCAATTCAACTTTATTTATATAGCACCATTTCACAACAACAGTCATCTCATAGCACTTTCAACTGTAGGGGAGACCCCAACAATTGCAGAAAGACCCCAGCAATCAGGCAATCCCCTGTGAGCAAGCACTTGGTGACGGTGGAGAGGAAAAACTCCCTTTTAACAGGAAGAAACCTCCAGCAGAACCAGGCCCAGGGAGGGGCAGTCATCTGCTGCGACTGGCTGGGGGGGTGAGGGAATAGAGAAGAAGAGGAAATGAGCAGACATGTAGCGAGCAAACAGCATGATAGGGACTCAGTTTATGGGAGAGAACAAATGAAACAAATTAATGACCAGCAAAAATATTTCATTGAGAGTGAAGAAAGGAGTGAAGCCCAGTGCATTGGTGGAGGTCCCCCGGCTGTCTACACCTATTAGCAGCATAACTAAGGGAGGGTTTAGGGGCACATGATCCCTCCCTAATTGTAGGCTATATCAAAAAGGAAGGTTTTAACCCTATTCTTAAAAACATCGATCGAGTCTGACTCCCGAATCCAGATTGGCAGCTGGTTCCACAGGAGAGGAGCTTGATAACTGAAGGCTCTGCCTCCCATTGTACATTTGGAGATTCTAGGTATTACAAGTAATTTTGCATTTTGGGAGTGTAGTGCTCTGTTAAGATAATAGGGTAGTATCAGATCTTTTAAATAAAAAGGGGCCTGATTATTTAGAGCTTTGTAAGTGAGAAGAAGGATTTTAAACTTAACCCTCTGAGTGTCTGAATTTGTGTGCCCCTAGTACTGATCTGCCAGTTTCAGAAGGTGGCAGACATCCGTTGGAGGACTCAATGGATGACACGTAATACACCAAAGAAGAAGAACTCCTCATTTCCTTTTCCTGTTTTTAGCATTTTATCCCAGAAAGCGAATATGGCCGGGATCGGTCATCGTCACCATCACTTTGTCGGCTTTGTACGTGGAAAATAGTGGTGGGATCCAAGGTGAAATTTATGTGAGATAATCATAAGACTCTGTAGAGACCATAAATGACCGACAGAACGCAAAATAACGACCACGATGGGTGAAACCGCAGCGACCACACCAGCCAGCCAGCCAGCCAGCCAGCCCCCCTTTGTCAAAAGTAAGTGAGGAATTTGTTTTTTTAATGTACTGATTTCTCGTTCATATACTTTGAAAATAAGATGATGAGGTACCTCTGTACAAAAAAACGGTGTCAAAAGACTGAACCATTCTTTGTGTAAATACGTCCAAAGTCCAGTTTTGACTGAGTTATGGAATTTAAAGAGGTGCCGTGACATTATGCAAATTAGAAATGTAAATTTATTGCTACAGTGGGGCAAAAAAGTATTTAGTCAGCCACCAATTGTGCATGTTCTCCCACTTAAAAGATGAGAGAGGTCTCCAATTTTCATCATAGGTATACCTCAACTATGAGAGACAAAATGAGAAAAAAAATCCAGAAAATCACATTGAAGGATTTTTAATGAATTAATTGGTAAATTCCTCAGTAAAATAAGTATTTGGTCACCTACAAACAAGCAAGATTTCTGGCTCTCACAGACCTGTAACTTCTTCTTTAAGAGGCTCCTCTGTCCTCCACTCGTTACCTGTATTAATGGCACCTGTTTGAACTCGTTATCAGTATAAAAGACACCTGTCCACAACCTCAAACAGTCAGACTCCAAACTCCACTATGGCCAAGACCAAAGAGCTGTCAAAGGACGCCAGAAACAAAATTGTAGACCTGCACCAGGCTGGGAAGACTGAATCTGCAATAGGTAAGCAGCTTGGTGTGAAGAAATCAACTGTGGGAGCAATTATTAGAAAATGGAAGACATACAAGACCACTGATAATCTCCCTTGATCTGGGGCTCCACGCAAGGTCTCACCCCGTGGGGTCAAAATGATCACGAGAACGGTGAGCAAAAATCTCAGAACCACATGGAGGGACCTAGTGAATGACCTGCAGAGAGCTGGGACCAAAGTAACAAAGGCTACATCAGAAACACACTACGCCGCCAGGGACTCAAATCCTGCAGTGCCAGACGTGTCTCCCTGCTTAAGCCAGTACATGTCCAGGCCCGTCTGAAGTTTGCTAGAGAGCATTTGGATGATCCAGAAGAGGATTGGGAGGATGTCATATGGTCAGATGAAACCAAAATAGAATTTTTGGGTAAAAACTCAACTTGTCGTGTTTGGAGGAGAAAGAACACCATACCTACTGTGAAGCATGGGGGTGGAAACATCATACTCTGGGGCTGTTTTTCTGCAAAAGGACCAGGACGACTGATCCGTGTAAAGGAAAGAATGAATGGGGCCATGTATCGTGAGATTTTGAGTGAAAACCTCCTTCCATCAGCAAGGGCATTGAAGATGAAACGTGCCTGGGTCTTTCAGCATGACAATGATCCCAAACACACCGCCCGGGCAACGAAGGAGTGGCTTCGTAAGAAGCATTTCAAGGTCCTGGAGTGGCCTAGCCAGTCTCCAGATCTCAACCCCATAGAAAATCTTTGGAGGAAGTTGAAAGTCTGTGTTGCCCAGCGACAGCCCCAAAACATCACTGCTCTAGGGAAGATCTGCATGGAGGAATGGGCCAAAATACCAGCAACAGTGTGTGAAAACCTTGTGAAAACTTACAGAAAACGTTTGACCTCTGTCATTGCCAACAAAAGGTATATAACAGAGTATTGAGATGAACTTTTGTTATTGACCAAATACTTATTTTACCGAGGAATTTACCAATTAATTCATTAAAAATCCTTCAATGTGATTTTCTGGATTTTTTTTTTTTCTTATTTTGTCCCTCATAGTTGAGGTATACCTATGATGAAAATTGGAGACCTCTCTCATCTTTTAAGTGGGAGAACTTGCACAATTGGTGGCTGACTAAATACTTTTTTACCCCACTGTATCTGAAACTTTGGATCATATTTTACATCTTTCTAATTGACAGTAAGCCATTATCTCTTACCACTTTCAAGTTATAGCCTTGGAAATCTGAACTATTTTATTGACAAAAAATATTTACCACTTTTGACCACTAGAGGTTATGTTGCTATTCAGCAACAGACACACTCAAAAGGTTAATTCTAAATTCTATGTGAAGCCAATGAAGGGAGGCCAGAACTGGAGAGATATGATCTCTCTTTCGAGTACCTGTTAAAACTCTTGCAGAAGCATTTTGGATCAACTGAAGACTTTTTAGAGATGTTTTAGGACAGCCTGATAATAAAGAGTTACAATAATCTAATCTAGAGCTAACAAAAGCGTGGATCAGTTTCTCAGCATCACTCTGAGACAAGATGCTCCTAATCTTGGCAATATTACGCAAACGATAGAAGGCAGCCTTAGAAACAAATTTACTATGTGAATTGAAAAACAGATCTCGATCAAAAATGAGATGAGAGATGAGATTCAACTTTATTGTCATTACACATAAGGTAACGAAACGTGACTTGGCATTTGGGCACGCTCTGCAGAGCGCATCCAAGGCCGGGGCAGCCGCTAGGCCTAGCCTAGCCCCGGCTAGGCTCCAAGGCCTTGGAGCGCATCCAAGGCCTTGGAGTTCCTCACAGAGCTATTAAGAGAGAGTAACTGCATTCAAACTAAAAGTTTGATTTGGAAAGGTATTTCTAAGGTTTTTTGGACCAACAAGAATGACCTCAGTCTTATCTGAATTTAATAGCAGGAAATTACAAGTCATCCAAGCTTCGATTTCCTTAAGACAGGTCTCTAATTTGGCTAATTGATTACTATCATCTGGCTTCACTGACAGGTACAATTGTGTGTCATCTGCATAACAATGAAAATGTATACAGTGCTTTCTAATAATGTTGCCTAGCGGAAGCATACATAAACTAAAAAGAATAGGGCCTAGCACAGATTCCTGTGGAACTTTGTGACTGAACTTTGAGTTGGAGGAAAACTCATTGCTGACATGAACAAATTGGAACCTATCAGATAAATAAGATTTAAACCACTGCAACGAAGTTCCATTAAATCCAACATGGTGTTCTAATCTATCAAGTAAAATATTATGATCGATAGTATTAAAAGCTGCACTAAGGTCTAAAAGGAAACAACAGAAACAAGTCCATTATCAGATGCGAAAAGGAGGTCATTAGTGACCTTCACTAAGGCTGTTTCAGTACTATGATGGACTCTAAACCCAGACTGAAACTCTTCAAATAAACCATTTCCCTACAATTGGTCAAATAATTGCATAGCAACAGCTCTAAGATTTTTGAAATGAAAGGGAGATTAGAGATTGATCTATCGTTAGCTAAAACTCCTGGATCCAGCATTGGCTTTTTGAGTAAAGGTTTAATTACAGCAGTTTTAAAAGCCTGCAGTATATGGCCTAATGTCAATGAAGAATTGATTATTTGAAGAATATAGCTACCAATAAATGGGAAGACTTCTTTAAATAACCTGGTAGGAATAGGGTTCACAAGACAAGTTGAAGGCTTGGATGAGGAAATTATTTTATCGAACGCTAAAAGGTCAATTGGAGTAAATTCATCCAAACAGATACCAGTTAGAGTTGTAGTAGTTAGTGTATTTAAGTTAACGGTGGGAAGAATCTGACTGATTTTATCTCTGATAGATGAAATTTAATTACTGAAAAAGTTCATAAAGTCCTGACTAGTAAGCTCTAGGGGAATGCTAGGTTTTACAGCATCCTGACTATTTGTCAGCCTGGTTACAGCACTGAAAAGAAACCTGGGATTATTCTTGTTCTCTTCTATTAATGCAGAATAATAACTTGTTCTAGCTTTCCGAAGAGATTTTTTATAAATTAGAAGATTATTTCTCCAAGCTAAATAGATTTCATATAATTTAGTGGCACACCATTTTCTTTCTAATTGACGAGTCTTCTGTTTTAAGCTACGGGTTTCTGTGTTGAACCAAGGAGTTAGAAATCTTTGATTAGACTTTCTTTTTTAAAGGGGCCACCATGTCTGGAGTCTGATGCAGAGAAGCTGTAACACTATCTACCATGCTATCAATTACAGAACGAGCAAGATCTCCATAGCTCATCTCCATTGTGTTGACACATGGCATTGAGGAAATAATCTGCTTAAGTTTGGGAACAGCATCATCTGAGAGGCATCTACTGTAGTAATTTTTTTCTTTATGAGCCAAATAAGATAAGATAAGATAAGATAAGATAAGATAAGCCTTTATTAGTCCCACAATGGGGAAATTCCAGGATTGCAACAGCACAGGGATAGCAACACTCAGAGCAATAATTTAGAAGATAAGAAAACTAAAAATAAGAGCAGTGAATATACAGTACATACGTATACATAAATATATAAATATATATACACGGTGCAGAGCATTGTAGCTAGATGGACTAAACAGCATAACCGTCTACTTAGTTATCCTACATAATATGAATATGTACCCATACATATTGTCACCCTCCGTAGCGACCGGTATTGTCCTAGTTGTATACTGGAGGGGACCATTTGTGTAAGTCTGTTGCGTCTTTTGCATTCAATACTATTAGGTCGTCACGTTGTTTTTGCCATCTCTGCGAGCAGCCCTGCTTAGGTTACACAGTCTGACAGCCGTAGGTAGGAAGGACCTGCGAAACCTCTCGGTTGCGCACCTAGGATGATGTAGTCTACTGCTAAATGAGCTCCTCAGTGCGTTCAGTATGTCCTGCATAGGGTGGGACTCGGACTCCAGCAGAGATGACAGTTTAGCCATCATCCTTCTCTCTCTCCTATCTCCTCCACTGGGTCAAGGCGTTGCCCCAGGACAGATCTAGCTTTCTTGATCAGTTTGTTCAGTGTCTTCCTATCAGCCGCTGTAATGCCACTGCCTCAGCAGACCACTCCAAAAGTGATGGCTGATGCCACCACTGTGTCGTAGAATGTCTTCAGCAGCGCCCCTTGTACACCAAAAGACCTGAGCCTCCTCAGTAGGAACAGCCTGCGCTGTCCCTTCTTGTAGAGTGTGTCGGTATTGTGTGACCAGTCTAGTTTATTGTTCAGATTAACACCCAGGTACTTGTAGGATGTCACCATCTCAATGTCTGTTCCCTGTATGTTTACTGGAGCTGTGAGGGGTTGTCCTTGCCTGCGGTTCCAAGGTTGTCATAGCCAGGAGCGGCACTGGGGTTAAGCTCCCAGTGCTCATAAAATGCTCCTTATGGCGTGCGTCTCGAAAAGCCTCTGACAACTAAGTCCAACTCCTAGCCTGCCCGTGTGGTTTAGTCTCTAAGCCCAGCGGAACTGCTTTTACTAATAGGAGAAGGGGCGAGGGCGGATCTCTGGCGCCTTAAAACCAGATGCTTCGGGTAGATGGTGGCTCGTCAACCTGGGAAGGTAGCCCATCTAGGGGAAGGTAAACCCTGATTTCAAACCTCTGCTGCCTTGCGGCATACCCGGTCACGGGAAAGGCTTCGGGAGTCAACCCTGAGGAAAAATCCGGAGTCGGAGCCCCTAAGGCAGTTCTATGTTGTGCTCAACATCGTTCTGGCAGCTCCTGCAACGGCGCTGGTGCCAAACTGTAGCAGCCCTGCTGTTCCTTTGGATTCATCAGTGACGTGGAGAAGGGGGGACATGCTGCATGGGCAACATCTTGTCCTCCATATCTTCCCGCCCAGGCTTGAATCCTACCAACGCCCAACGCTGGAAGGTAGAACACCGGATCACTGGAGAGGACACTCCAGCTTCGCCTTTGGCGTAGACAAAACACGGGGAATGACAGTTACCGGTTATAAGCCACTGCTCAATTGGCGTAGAGCGTGGAGCCAGGGGTTGTTCCCGACGGTGGGAGGGATCATCAGATCTCACTGGACAGCTACCGCCCGCCTCAAGCTGGGCAGCCCCCAGCCAATAAGGTGTTGTCCCGCCACAGCTTGCTTTCCTCATTGGGTGCATGGGGATAAGGAGAAATCCAAACAGCAGGCTAAGAACCTTCGCACCAGGCAAGACAATAAAACAAAAGAGACCAACTCTAAAACTGGGAACTTGGAACGTCCGCACTATGATGACAGGACTCGCTGCTAACCTCAAGGACATCAACGACACCAGGAAGGCTGCCATCATCAATAATGAGCTGAAGAGACTGGGAGTGGATATCGCCACTCTCCAGGAAACACGGTTAGCTGATGCAGGCACACTGAGAGAGAAGGACTACATGTTCTACTGGCAGGGAAAGGGCAGTGACGAACACAGGGAACACGGAGTGGGCTTCGCAGTGAAGAACACTTTGCTGAAGATGGTGGAACCGGGCAGCACTGGCTCTGCACGACTCCTCACCCTCCGCCTCAACACCACTCAAGGCCCAGTCACCCTCGTCAGTGTGTATGCCCCAACACAGACAGCCACACCAGAGGCAAAAGACGAGTTCTACGAGAATCTCGCAACAACTGTCAGGATCATCCCCAACTCTGAACAACTCATTCTCCTTGGAGACTTCAATGCCAGAGTGGGTGCTGACCACGACTCCTGGCCCTCCTGTCTTGGACCTTTTGGCGTGGGCAGAATGAACGACAATGGACAGCGGCTGCTCGAGTTCTGCACATATCACGATCTGTGCATCACAAACTCGTTCTTCAAGACCAAGCCCCAACACAAGGTTTCCTGGCAACATCCGCGCTCAAAGCACTGGCACCAGCTAGACTTGATCCTGACCAGGCGCACCTCACTGAAGAATGTGCTAATCACCCGTTCGTTCCAGAGTGCAGATTGCGACACAGACCATTCATTGGTGTGTTGCAAGGTCAAGCTGCAGCTGAAGAAATTCCATCGTGCTAGACAACCTGGAAAGGCACGGATTGACATCAGCAAGATGGCCCAACCAGAACTTGTTGAGCAGTTTGCCTCCACCTTTGAGAAGGAATTTGGTGTACCACAAGGAGGAGAATCTGCAAAGCAGAAGTGGGAAGAGCTGCGAAACACCATCTACCGCACAGCCTTGGCTACCTTTGGGAGGAAGACCTCGAAGTCACAGGACTGGTTTGATGCCAAGTTGACCGAGATGACCCCCGTCATTGAAGCCAAGCGCTCAGCACTTGCTGAGTACAAGAAGTACCCAAACGAGAAGAATCTCCAGATTCTCAGGGCTGCAAGAAGCAAAGTTCAGCAGACTGCTCGGCGCTGTGCCAACGAGTACTGGACTCAGCTCAGCCAAGACATTCAAACCGCTGCCATAACAGGGAACATCCGTGGTATGTACGATGGCATCAAGAAAGCACTTGGTCCGGCTCAGAGCAAGACGGCCCCCCTCAAATCTTCCACTGGGGAGATGATCACAGAGAAGAACAAGCAGATGGAGAGATGGGTGGAACACTACTCCGACCTCTACTCTTGACAGAACACCGTGACACCGTCAGCCCTTGATGCCATCGACTGCCTGCCATCCATGGACGAACTTGACGCCGAGCCAACCATCGACGAACTCAGTAAGGCCACTGATAGCTTGGCCGCTGGCAAGGCACCCGGCAACGACGGCATACCCCCTGACCTGATCAAGCACTGCAAGACCGCCCTACTGCTGCCATTGCATGACGTCCTCTGCCAGTGCTGGAAGGAAGGTGCCGTACCACAGGACATGAGGGACGCCAAGATCATCACCATCTACAAAAACAAAGGGGAGAGAAGCGACTGCAACAACTACAGGGGCATTTCCCTCCTCAGCGTTGTTGGCAAAGTCTACGCACGAGTTGTTCTCGTTCGTCTACAGAAGCTTGCCAAACGTGTCTACCCCGAGTCTCAGTGTGGCTTCCGCGCTGAGCGATCGACGGTAGACATGATATTCTCCATCCGCCAACTCCAGGAGAAATGCAGAGAACAGAACATACCTCTGTACGTCGCCTTCATCGACTTCACCAAAGCGTTCGATCTGGTCAGCAGAGAGGGCCTTTTCAAGATCCTGCCAAAGATAGGATGCCCACCAAAGTTGCAAAGCCTCATTGAATCGTTTCACACCAACATGCAGGGGATAGTGCAGCACGATGGCAACGTCTCAGAGCCATTCAACATATGCAGCGGAGTGAAACAGGGCTGTGTACTTGCGCCAACCCTCTTTGGGATTTTCTTTGCTATGCTCCTGAGGCATGCCTTCAGCACAGCAACAGAGGGAATCTACCTGCACACAAGATCTGACGGCAGGCTTTTCAACCTCGCCCGCCTGAAAGCCAGAACCGAAGTACGTGAGGCTCTAATCAGAGACATGCTGTTCGCAGACGACGCTGCAGTCGCAACCCACACACAGCAGGAGCTTCAGACCCTGATGGACCGCTTCTCCCAGGCATGCAAGGACTTCGGGCTTACCATCAGCCTGAAGAAGACTAACGTCTTGGTGCAAGGCACGGAAGCACCACCAACCATCACCATTGATGACTACAAGCTGGAGGTCGTGAATCAGTTCACGTACCTGGGGTCCACGATCAGCAACAACCTCTCCCTTGATACAGAGATCAACAAGAGGATTGGAAAATCAGCCTTCACACTCGCTCGCCTCACCACACGAGTGTGGGAGAATCCCAAACTCTCTGTCAAGACGAAAATGGCAGTGTACAACGCCTGCGTCATCAGCACACTGCTCTATGGGAGTGAGACGTGGACAACATACGCCTGGCAGGAAAAGAGACTGAACTCCTTCCACTTGCGCTGCATTCGCCACATCCTGGACATATCCTGGCAGGACAAAGTGCCCAACACAGAAGTTCTGTCCCGCGCCGGCCTTCCCTCCATGTTCACTCTACTCAGGCAGCGCAGGCTCCGCTGGCTAGGCCACGTTCACCGTATGGAGGATGGCAGAATCCCCAAAGACGTCCTCTATGGAGAACTGGCAACTGGCAGGAGAGACGTTGGCCGCCCACAGCTGCGCTTTAGAGACGTCTGCAAGAGAGACATGAAGGCCCTGGATATCAACACAGAGCGCTGGGAGGACCTTGCAACGGACCGCTTCAAATGGAGAGGCACCCTGACCAGACAGCTCAAGGCGGGTGAAGAGAGACTGATTGCTGCAGCAGATGAAAAAAGGACCCGCAGGAAGAACCGCCACAGACCCAGCAGCACGGAGACCACCCACAAGTGTGACCTGTGTGACAGGGACTGTCATTCGCGCATCGGCCTGTTCAGCCACAGGCGGTGCTGTTCCAGCAGAGTAGACGTTTAGGATTCTCTTCCATGGTCATCATAGACCGACGGAGGCCGACGAGGGGTTGTCCTTGCCTGCGGCAGTCCACCACCATCTCCTTAGTTTTCCTCGCGTTGATCTGGAGGCAGTTCCGATGGCACCAGTCCACGAAGTCCTGGATAAGTCCTCTGTACTCAGCTTCATCTCCGTTGGAGATGAGGCCGACGATCGCAGAGTCGTCAGATTACTTCTGTAGATGGCAGTGTGTTGTGTTGTGTGAGAAGTCCGCAGTATAAAGGGTGAACAGGAAGGGAGCCAAAACCGTTCCCTAGGGGGCCCCCGTGCTACCGATGATCGTGTCGGACACACAATCTCGGGTTCTCACAAACTGTGGCCGGTTAGTGAGGTAGTCCAGGATCCATGATGACAGGTGCTAGTCCACCCCTGCGCACAGCAGCTTGTCCTTCAGGAGGACAAGTAATCTGTGCAAAAATTGGTCCACAATTTTCCAGAGACACATCCTCCTCAAATTTCTGTCTGTGACAGCTCTATTTTTACTTTAATACCCACAAATGAAATAATTGTTGGAAAAATCTTGTCAACCCTGACAAATAGCAAAGCAAAAGACATATATGGCATCAATACTGCTTTTCTAAAAAAAAAAAACACCAAAAAACAAAGGATCTATAACTTCCCCTTTAACTCAGATCATAAACCAGTCTATAAATGAGAGCACTTCCCAACTGCATTGAAAACTGCCATTATAACCCCCGTCCATAGATCTGGTGACAAAGAGGAGGTTAGCAACTATCGACCTCTTAGCATCCTCCCAGCCATCTCAAAGCTCATCGAGAAGGCGGTAGCAGGACAACTAATTGATTACTTTGATTCCAAGGCCTTACTGCATCCAATGCAGTTTGGTTTTAGGAAAAAACTTTCAACTGATACCGCATGCTGCTACTTTCTTGATGAAATTAAAACATACTTAGATCAAGGAGAGGTCGTGGGGGCAGTTTTCCTTGACCTGCGGAAGGCTTTTGATACGATCAATAGTCAGTAATAGTAAAATCAAAAGTTAACAGATAATGGTCTGACAGCACAGGGTTATGAGGAGACACTACCAGATTTTCTATTTCTATGCCATATGTCAGAACAAGGTCCAACGTGTGCTGGAGATAATGGGTAGAATTTCCTACTTTATGAGAAAACCCCATCAAGCCTAATATTGAATTAAATGCCATATTAAGGCAATCACTATCTACATCTATATGTATATTAAAGTCCCCCACTATAATTATTCTATCTGATTTCAGCACTAAATCCGCTAAGAATTTGGCAAATTCGGATAAAAACTCTGAGTAGGCTGAGGGAAGACGATAAACTATGGCAAATAAAATTGGGTTTAACCTAAAATTGTTAACATGCCCAATACTGAGGACCAGGCCCTCAAAGGAATTATAACATGTTTTTTGCTTTACATCAACTAGTAATTTGGAATGGTAAATTGTTGCTACTCCTCCTCCACGACCAGAACTTCTGGGATTTTGACAGTTTAAATAACCAGAGGGAGTTGATTCATTTAAACCAACATAATCCTTTTGCCCTAACCAAGTCTAATAACATAATAACAGTTTTTATTTTAATGAAATATACAAAATCAACACCCAGGAAATCTAATACAAAAAAGAATATGCCTTAGTTCAATAGTGACCTCTGGGACTTAATGAAAAAATAGGGATGCCTCTCTGAAAAAGTTTCTTAAAACTGGATTGATCATTGATCGACTCATTTATAAAGGCTTCAGAAATAAAGTTACAATGCAACTCAGACAGGCAAAAGCAAATTTTTTCCTCAATATAATCAGAGACGCAGAAGGGAACAGTAAAAATCTTTGGAAAAGTATTGACAAACTAATTGGAAAGGAAAAATCTGGATATGAAACCATACAGCTCAAAATAAATGGAAATACTCAAAATGAAAGCCAGGCTGTGGCGACAAGTTTTAATAATTACTTTTTAAATTCTGTGCAAAAATTGGGCCACAATTTTCCAGAGACACATCCTCCTCAAATTTCTGTCTGTGACAGCTCTATTTTTACTATAATACCCACAAATGAAATAATTGTTGGAAAAATCTTGTCAACCCTGACAAATAGCAAAGCAAAAGACATATATGGCCTCAACACTGCTTTTCTAAAAAAAAACCCCAAAGGATCTATAACTTCCCCTTTAACTCAGATCATAAACCAGTCTATAAATGACAGCACTTCCCAACTGCATTGAAAACTGCCATTATAACCCCCGTCCATAGATCTGGTGACAAAGAGGAGGTTAGCAACTATCAACCTCTTAGCATCCTCCCAGCCATCTCAAAGCTCACCGAGAAGGTGGTAGCAGGACAACTAATTGATTACTTTGATTCCAAGGCCTTACTGCAGCCGATGCAGTTTGGTTTTAGGAAAAACTTTCAACTGAAACAGCACGCTGCTACTTTCTTGACGAAAGTAAAACATACTTAGATCAAGGAGAGGTCGTGGGGGCAGTTTTCCTTGACCTGCGGAAGGCTTTTGATACGGTCAATCATAACATACAGGTACATCTCAAAAAATTAGAATATCATGAAAAAGTTCAATATTTTTTGTCACTCATTTCAGAAAGTGAAACCCATGTATTATATAGATTCATTACATAGAGAGTGATATATTTCAAGTGTTTATTTTAATTTTGATGATTATGGTTTACAGCCCATGAAAACCCCAAATTCAGTTTCTCAGAAAACAAGAATCCATCCATCCATCCATCTTCTTCAGCTTAATCCTTTTCGGGTCGCGGGGGGGGCTGGAGCCTGTCCCAGCATCTTTGGGCGAGAGGCAGGGTCCACCCTGGACAAATCGCCAGTCCATCGCAGGGTCAACACAGAGAGAGAGACAACCATTCACTCTCACAGTCATACCTAAGGACAATTTAGAATCCCCAGTTTTGATGCCAATTAACCTAACTTGCATGTTTTTGGCATGTGGGAGGAAACCGGAGAAATCCCGGAGTAAACCCACGCAGACACGGGGAGAACATGCAAACTCCACACAGATCACTGTTGGTCAGGGGCTGGGATCGAACCCAGGATCCCCCGGCCAAGGGTGAGTTGCTGTGCTGCCGCAGTGCTCACCACTCCACCACCGCGCTGCCCAGAAAACTAGAAAATTACATAAAATTAATTTTAAAAAATAGTTTTTTAATGGAAATGTTGGACGACTGAAAAGTATGTCCATGTAAACACTCAATACTTGGTCAGGGTTCCTTTTGGATTACTGTATCAATGTGGCATGGCATGGGGGTGATCAGCCTGTGGCACTGCTGAAGTGTTCTGAAGGTCCAGGTTGCTTTGATGGTGACCTTCAGCTCGTCTGCATTGTTGGGTCTGGTGTCTCTCATTTTCCTCTTGACAATCCTCCATAGATTCTCTATGGGGTTTAGGTCAGGAGAGTTTGCTGGCCAATCAAACACAGTGATGCCATGGTCATTAAACCAGGTTTTGATACTTTTGGCAATGTGTGTGTGTGTGTGTGGGGGGGGGGGGGGGTGCCAAGTCCTGCTGGAAAATGAAATCAGCTTCTCCATAAAGCTTGTCAGCAGAGGGAAGCATGAAGTGCTCTAAAATTTCCTGGTAGACGACTGCGGTGACTTTGGTCTTGATAAAACACAGTGGACAAACACCAGCAGATGACCTCTGTTCAGATAAAAGTAAATTTTGCATTCCATTTGTAAATCAAAGTCCCAGAGTCTGGAGAAAGCGTGGAGAGGCACAGAATTAAAGTTGCTTGAGGTTTAGTGTGACGTTTCCACAGTCAGTGATGATTTGAGGAACGATGTCATCTGCTGGTGTTGGTCCACTGTGTTTTATCAAGACCAAAATCACCGCAGTCATCTACCAGGAAGTTTTAGAGAACTTCATGCTTCCCTCTGCTGACAAGCTTTATGGGGAAGCTGATTTAATTTTCCAGCAGGACTTGCCCTCCCCCCATGCCAAAAGTATCAAAACCTGGTTTAATGACCATGGCATCACTGTGTTTAATTGGCCAGCAAACTCTGACCTAAACCCTATAGAGAATCTATGGAGTATTGTCAAGACGAAGATGAGAGACACCAGACTCAACAATGCAGACGAGCTGAAGGTCACTATCAAAGCAACCTGGACCTTCATAACACCTCAGCAGTTCCACAGGCTGATCACCTCCATGCCACATCACATTGATACAGTAATTAATCCAAAAAGAGCCCTGACCAAGTATTGAGTGTGTACATGGTCATATTTTTCAGTCTGCCAACATGTCTATTAAAAAATTATTTTTTAAAATTAATTTTATGTAATATTCTAATTTTTTGAGAAACTGAATTGGGGTTTTCATGGGCTGTAAGCCATAATCATCAAAATTAAAATAAACACTTGAAATATATCACTCTCTGTGTAATGAATCTATATAATATATGGGTTTCACTTTCTGAAATGAGTGACCAAAAATATTGAACTTTTTCATGATATTCTAATTTTTTGAGATGCACCTGTACTATTAAATAAACTAGTAACCTATGACCTTTCTACACAAATGCAAAAATGGATCAGGTCTTACCTGAGTGGTTGACAGCATGGTGTGCAAATGAATAATACCCTATTCCCGTTTAAACCATGCACCCTGGGAGTACCACAAGGGTCAATTTTAGGTCCACTGCTCTTCAGCTTATACATTAATGACCTTCCGTCTGTGTGTAACGATGTAATAATGTATGCTGATGACACTGTTCTGTATGCTCATGGGGAAAATGTGACCGCGGGTTCTACAAAATTAACAAAAGCAATCTACAATGTTGTTGAATGGCTACATACAGTCATGTGAAAAAATCTGGACACCCCTTTAAATATTCAGCTCTTTATTAAGAAATGTTCACATATCTATGTCTAACCTTGTTTTTGTTTTTATTTGCATTTTTTAACATTTATTTTAGCCATTTTAAGTGGGAATGAATGTGGGGGTGTCCTAAAAAAAGATGGGGGGTGTCCTAATTTATTTCTCACTATTTGTTTAGAATTACATTTTACAGAAAATTTGAAAAAAGTCTTTAATTCATTTTTAATTATTTAGTTGTATTACGTGAATCTCCCAGTATTTTTAACATTGATATTAAATACACATATGTCCACATATGTTAAAAAAAACACACAGGCTTTTACAGGGTGTCCTAATTTTTTTCACATGACTGTAGTTTCTATCTTACTTTAAATTCTGAAAAGACTGACTATGTATTTCACAAACAGGTGTAAAGTCAGAGTGTCACGCCTCACCGCTCATCAGCGGCGCCAGCTGCACGCACACCTGCGCCTCGTCAGCGGCGAGGGATTTAAGCCGTCTCGCCTTGGGCTTCGGCCTGAAGCCGTCTGTCTTCGTTGGCTTCCCTTGCTGAAAGGAATCCCCTTCAACGAGCAAGATTACAAGTAAGAATCTCTTACCTTCTCCTTCCAGTCTCCTCCCCTGTGCACAGGTGGATTTCCCGGCGACGGACTACTTCCTACAGCCACCGCCTCCTCGCTGCTGCATCAGGCGCTCCAGGTCGCTGTCTACCGGGCTACGCCCTTGCTATGCCAGCCACCTGCCCAAACCAAGTAAGCCTACGATCATTGTCATATCTCCTGTGCTGGTGTGGTGCCCGTTACCCTTCTCCCTCTGCTTCTCCCATAGGGTTGTCTGGCTGAACGGCCTCCTGCCTCCGTGCCTGACGCAGACGCCACCACCAACACATATACATCTCGCATACACACACGCATACACACTTGTTGTTAATAAAGCTATGAAATCTACCCTGAGCCTGCGTGTGTGTCTCCTGAGCCGTGCATTATGTCAGTACGGCTTCAGCAGAGTGGCTCGGCAGACAGCGGGCTCGCACGCCGTCTTTCCACCCTCGAGGCTCGGGTGGATTTAATAGCCCACCAACAACAGGTGATTTTAAATCAGTTAACCATAATCACTAACCGATTGGACCGCTTGGACCCTCAACAGCCGTTCCCCTCGGCCCGTCAGGGCGGCGTGGCTCCTGCTGCTCCAGCGGCCGTCCAGCCTGCTCCGGCGGCACCAACTCGGCTCACACCCATTCCGACCCCCGCCCGCTTTAGCGGTAAGCTCGGTGGAGCGCGGGGGTTTATCATGCAGTGTGAGTCCGTGTTTCACCGTGTGCCCGGAGACTTTCCCTCAGACCATAGCCGGATTGGCTACATAGGGAACCTCTTGGATCGGTGAGCGCTTACCTGGGCTTACGCCGTTATGGCGAAGCCCAGTTACGCCACCCTCACCTATGGCCAATTCGTGAGACTGTTTCTGGAAGTATTTGATCATTCGCGTACAGAGAGCATTCAGGTCGATCGGCTTCTCAGCCTTCAGCAGGGAAGTCGGTCGGCAGCTGACTACGCGATCGACTTCTGGGTAGCGGCGGAGGAGGTTGGCTGGGGAGAACCTTCTCTCTGCGGCATCTTCCTTCGCAGTCTCAGCGCTGGTCTGAGGGACGAATTGGCTGGACGGGACATCCCGGAGACTTTAGCGGAGCTAACTTCCCTAGCCATCAGCTTGGACAACAGGTTGCGCGAGCGTGCCTCGGAGCGGAAGTCTTCTTCTTCTCGCCCTCGAGGTGCCTCGTCTCGCATGTCCCAAGCTCGCCCCCTGGCGTTGCCGTCACCGGGGTACTCCGAGGAGTTGGAGCCGATTGTGACAGGCTGGACAAAGCTCCCCCCAGCGGAGAAACAACGCCGCCGTGAGTTGGGTCTCTGTATGTATTGCGGAGACAGCCAACACACGGTGGAGCTTTGTCCACAGAAGCCAAACGGGGAGGTCCGCGAGTCACTGTAGGGGGCCTCGCGGACGCTAATCGGTTAACTCCCCTCTCTCAATTGAAGCTGCCCATCCGATTTTGTCACAACCCCACAGGGCACCTCACCCACGCACTGGTGGATTTGGGCGCGGAGGGCAGCTTTATTTCACAAAGCCTGGCAACCCGACTGGGCATCCGTTGCCAAGCCCTTAAATCTCCTCTCGCCCTGGTCAACCTCTCCCATGTGTCCCTGGGGAAAGTTACACATCAGACCGTCCCGGTTCCTGTGATCATCTCTGGGAACCACCGGGAGGAAACCTCATTCTACGTCCTACCTAGCTCTGTGTCACCCGTCATTCTGGGATACCCATGGCTCCGCCTCCACAATCCTGTCCTGGACTGGAAGTCCGCCAGAGTATCCGCCTGGAGCTCCTTTTGTATGAGCACCTGCCTTCAATCCGCTGCCTGCTCCCCGTCCTCTCCTCCTACTCCCAAGGACGCCGTGCCTCCGGATCTCACCCTGGTGCCATCGGAGTTTCACGACCTGGGTATGGTATTCAGCAAGTCCAAGGTGATGTCTCTTCCTCTGCACAGGCCTTACGACTGTGCGATAAACATCCGCCAGGGGGCACCCTTACCCTCAGGGCGACTACAGCCTGTCTGCGCCGGAGAAGGAGGCCATGAACTCTTATCTCAAGGAATCGCTGAGTGCTGGAATCATCCGTCCCTCATCATCACCATTAGGCGCTGGATTCTTCTTCGTGGGCAAGAAGGACGGCTCCCTCCGTCCTTGTATTGACTACCGCGCCCTGAATGACATCACGGAGAAGGATCGCTACACCTTGCCCCTAATGGACACCGTCTTCCACTCCCTCCAGGGGGCGACTTGGTTCACCAAGCTGGATCTTCGCAGCGCATACCACCTCGTCCGGATCCGGGAGGGAGACAAGTGGAAGACAGCCTTCCGTACCCCAAACGGCCACTTCGAGTATCTGGTTATGCCGTTTGGGTTGACCAATGCTCCAGCCGTCTTTCAGCGCCTTATAAATGACGTCCTCCGGGATTTCATCGGCCTGTTTGTGTTCGTCTACCTGGATGACATCCTCATCTTCTCCAGATCCAGGGACGAACACCGGGTCCATGTGAGGCGGGTCCTCCAAAGGCTGCTGGAGAACCGGTTATATGTCAAGGCTGAGAAATGTGAATTTTACGCTAAGACTACGTCCTTCCTCGGGTTCGTCATCTCCCACGACCAGGTGCTTCCGGATCCAGCGAAGGTGAAAGCGGTGGTGGAATGGCCCACTCCTACATCAAGGAAACAGGTGCAACAGTTTATTGGGTTTGCCAACTTCTACCGCCGCTTTGTCCCGAACTTTGGTACCATCGTCGGTCCTCTGACCCGCCTCACGTCCCCTAAGGTCCCGTTCCGGTGGACTGAAGAGGCCGCAGCTGCTTTCCAGGCGCTGAAGGCAGAGTTCTCCTCCTCCCGGGTCCTCAGCCAAGTCGATCCCTCGCTGCAATGCATCGTGGAGGTGGACGCTTTGGACACGGGGGTGGGGGCGGTTCTATCTCAGCGGTCACCTGACGACGGGGTCAAACGGCCCTGCGCCTTCTTCTCCCAGCGCTTGTCCCCGGCGGAGCGAAATTACGACGTGGGGGACAGAGAGCTCCTCGCCATCAAGCTCGCGCTGCAGGAGTGGCGTCACTGGCTAGAGGAGGCGGACCTGCCATTCGTGGTTCTAACTGACCACAAGAACTTGGAATATTTGAGATCTGCCAAGCGTCTGAACGCCCGCCAGGCGCGTTGGTCCTTGTTCTTCGCCAGGTTCCGCTTTAACATCACCTTTAGGCCTGGCTCCAAGAACGGCCTGCCTGACGCCCTCTCTAGGCAATTTGCCCCTGAGGCGTCTGAGGACGCAGTCCACACCATCTTGCCCAGGTCGTGCATCGTGGGAGCCGTCACTTGGGACATCGAAAGTAAGATCCGGAAGGCGCAGGAGTCGGAACCAGACCCTGGCGGCGGACCGGAGGGGAGGCTTTTTGTGCTGTCCACGGTCCGGGGGGAGGTCATCCACTGGCTGCACACATCAAAGCTCACCTGCCACCCTGGTTCCTCCCGGATGATCAATTTACTTCAACGATCCTTCTGGTGGCCGGGCCTGCGGAAGGACGCTGCCGGCTACGCCCGAGCCTGCCCCGTCTGCGCCACCAGTAAATCAGGTAATGCCCCTCCAGCGGGTTTGCTCCAGCCTCTGCCCGTCCCTGGCAGGCCCTGGTCGCATATCGCCCTGGATTTCGTCACCGGTCTCCCGGCCTCTAACACCTTCGACACAGTCCTGACCATCGTTGATCGTTTCTCCAAGGCTGCTCACTTCATCCCATTACGAGGGCTTCCATCTGCCTTGGAGACGGCGGACCTCCTTATCCAGCACGTGGTCAGGCTGCACGGGATTCCGGTGGACGTGGTCTTGGACCGGGGTCCCCAGTTTTCCTCAGAGGTTTGGAGGTCCTTCTGTAACGCCCTGGGAGCCAAGGTAAGCCTCTCCTCCGGCCATCACCCCCAAACCAATGGGCAGTGTGAGCGGACCAATCAGGAGCTGGAGGCTGCGCTCCGCTGCATCACTACATCCAAGCCTGTGTCCTGGAGCAACCATCTCGCCTGGGTTGAGTACGCCCATAACACCGCCCGCTCTTCTGCCACGGGGATGTCCCCATTTAAGGCGTCCCTGGGCTACGACCCCCCTCTGTTCCCTATGCAGGAGAGTGAGGTAACTGTCCCCTCAGTTCGGGCGCACCTCAGGCGGTGCCGCTCCATTTGGGCGTCGGCGCGCAATGCGCTTTTACGCACGGCGGAGCGCAACAAATCTACGGCGGACTGGCACAGAAGACCTGCCCCAGCCTACCAGGTAGGCCAGCGTGTCTACGTGTCTACCCAGGACGTCGTTTTAAAGGGTGAGAGGAGGAAGCTGGCACAGCGTTTCATGGGCTCATACCCCATTACCAGGATTATAAACCCGGTGGCTGTGCGTGTGGCTATTCCCCCCTCCCTCCGCATTCATCCCACCTTCCACGTTTCCAAGGTGAAGCTGGCAGTCTCCGACCCCCTTTGCCCTCCCCCTGCTGTGCAGCCCGCGCCCCAGATGATTGGTGGTCATCCGGCCTGGCCAGTCTCTTCCATCCTGGACTCCCGGCGCCGGGGTCGCGGGTTGCAGTACTTGGTGGACTGGGAGGGCTATGGACCCGAACATCGGCAATGGGTACCCTCGTCGTTTGTGTTGGATCCATCTCTCATTACTGAGTTCCACCGAACGCACCCGGAGAAACCATCGCCAGGAGGCGCTGCTAGAGGGGGGAGTACTGTCACGCCTCGCCGCTCATCAGCGGCGCCAGCTACACGCACACCTGCGCCTCGTCAGCGGCGAGGGATTTAAGCCGTCTCGCCCTGGGCTTCGGCCTGAAGCCGTCTGTCTTCGTTGGCTTCCCTTGCTGCAAGGAATCCCCTTCAACGAGCAAGATTACAAGTAAGAATCTCTTACCTTCTCCTTCCAGTCTCCTCCCCTGTGCACAGGTGGATTTCCCGGCGGCGGACTACTTCCTATAGCCACCGCCTCCTCGCTGCTGCATCAGGCGCTCCAGGTCGCTGTCTACTGGGCTACGCCCTTGCTGTGCCAGCCACCTGCCCAAACCAAGTAAGCCTACGATCATTGTCATATCTCCTGTGTTGGTGTGGTGCCCGTTACCCTTCTCCCTCTGCTTCTCCCATAGGGTTGTCCGGCTGAACGGCCTCCTGCCTCCATGCCTGACGCAGACGCCACCACCAACACATATACATCTCACATACACACACGCATACACACTTGTTGTTAATAAAGCTATTAAATCTACCCTGAGCCGTGCATCATGTCACAGAGATCCTCCTGACATCATTGTAAATGGGCATACTGTGGAGAGAATAACCAGGCCAAACTTTTCCAAGCAGATGAAACTTTATTCCACTCTCTCTCACATTCACCAGAATCAGAAAACATACCACCAGGTTGCAGGCACTCTCTTTTATATCGCAGCACTAACACTTCTCTGCTACCTGGGGTGCTGCATTAACATATCACTCCCCCACTCCCCACCTTTGATCTGCCACTTCAGTCTGTGGGAAAACTCCTGAGTAACTACTGAGTGGGTTCCCCCCCCCCCCCCCCGCCCCAGAGTGTCAGACTGAGTCTTAACCCTCATGTCCTTTGGGCTTCAGCCTCTGTCCATAGCTGCTGTAACGGGAGTCTTCGGCTCCGAGGCGCTGCTGTGCCGGTGGGGGGTTCCTGGGGGTGTGTCTGTCTGTGGGGGGACAATGGGGAGGGGGGGGAACACCTTCAGCATGCTCGTGTGACTGATCTGATGATTCATTTACCTGAGGAGTTCTCCGTGGGGGTCTTCTGCGCCGAGGAGCTCGGGCCAACACCACCTGCTCGTCTGCTAAAACAAAGGCGGGCTTAAGCCTGTCTATACAGAGTGTCTCCCGGCGACCCCCAAGTCTAACACAAAATGTTTGTCCCCGGGTTCCAGCACTCTGAACGGGCCATCTTCAGGCGGGTGCAATGGGGTCCGGTGGGCATTGTGCCTGACAAATACGAACAACGCGTCCTTCAAGGTTTTTGGCACAAAAGCACGTGGTAAACAGTGGTGGGCCAGGCTGGGTAGCATCCCTGCCTCTGCGCTGTCTTGAATGCAGGGATGGATCGGTGTTTGGCGCAGGGTTATCCGGCAAAAATTCACCAGGGAAACGCAGCGGCTGAGAAAAAACCAGCTCTGCTGGGGAGGCTGCCAAATCTTCCTTTGGTGCGGAACGCAACCCTAATAGAACCCACAGCAACCGGTCCACCCAATTTGCATTCGTAAGCGAAGCTCTGAGTGCTGCTTTAAGTGACCTATGGAAACGCTCGCATAACTCATTGGCCTGTGGGTTGTACACGGTCGTGCGATGAATTGAGATGTCCAGGCTCTGGACCATGGTGGACCAGAGGTCGGAAAAAACTGTGGGCCCCGATCAGTCGTGATGTCCGAAGGAGCGCCAAAACATGCCAACCATGTTGTCAAAAAAGCGTGTGCCACATCTGCGGATGTGGGGAAGCTAGCGGGACTGCTTCGGGCCAGCGCGTGATGCGGTCCACCACTGTCAGGAGGTGCATGAACTCCTGCGATGGCGGGAGGGGGCCTACGAGGTCCACGTGAAAGTGGTCAAACCTCTTCGCCGGGATATGGAATGGCTCCAAAGGGGCCTTCGTGTGCCTGTGCACTTTGGCTCGTTGGCACGCTACGCAGGTTGCAGCCCACTCTTTCACCTGTTTGCACAGGCTTGGCCAGACGAACTTTGCTCCCACCATTTTGACTGACGCGCGCACTCCTGGGTGCGCCATGGAGTGAACCGACTCAAAAACGCGGTGGCACCAAGCGCGTGGGACCGGTCACAGATTAGGGGGGGCCTCCGTGTTGCAGTACTCTGCTCTCCAGCCTTAACCCTGTTGGTCCAGACTGAAGCGCGCAAACGTCCGCATTGCTGATCTGCGCAGCGGCCATGCCCGTGTAATCTATCCCCACGTAGACTGGGGCCACTAATGCGCGCGAGAGGCAGTCCGCCACCACGTTGAGTTTCCCGGCCACATGTCGAATGTCGGTCATAAACTCTGAGATCGCGGCCAGCTGTCTCTGCTGCTGGGCCGACCATGGTTCCGAAACCTTGGCCATCGCGTACGCAAGTGGCTTGTGGTCCACGAACGCAGTGAAGGTGCGCTCTTCCAGCCAGAACTGGAAGTGGCGTACGGCCTGGTGGAGAGCCAGTAACTCCCTGTCAAACGTGTTGTATTTACGCTCATTGTCGCGCAAAGACCTGCTAAAAAAGGCGAGCGGCTGCCAAGAACCGGCGACGCACTGCTCCACGACGGCCCCTATGGCCACTTCTGATGCGTCGGTAGTGAGCGCTATCCTAGCCGCTGGGTCTGGGTGTGCCAGTAGTGCGGCGTTCACCAGAGCTGTTTTAATCTCGGAAAACGCCTGCTCTCGCTTAGGAGTCCAGTCGACTCTGCCCACCAGCTTCTGTTTCTTAAGCGCGGTGTACAACGGCTGCATGAACTGGGCTGCGCGGGGGAGGAAACGATTGTAGAAGTTAACCATCCCCAAAAACTCCTGCAGCACCCTGACCATCTGAGGCTGGGGAAAATTCGCCACGGCGCGGACCTTGTCTGGCAAGGGTATCACTCCCTCCGGTGAGATGCAGTGGCCCAAAAAATCGATCCGGGTTGAATATTAATCTGTGCTCCTCCAACCTCTGGAAAACTGTCCTGAGGTGGGCTATGTGTTCGTCCTTGGACGCACTGGCCACCAGGATGTCGTCCAGGTAAATGAACACAAACGGCAGATTGCGCAACACTGCATCCATCATGCGTTGGAATGTCTGCACCGCGCCTTTTAGCCTGAAAGGTATGCGTAAAAACTCAAACAGACCAAACGGGGTTATTACTGCCATTTTAGGTATGTCCTCAGTGCGCACCGGGACCTGGTGGTAACCACGGACCAGGTCTATCTTGGAAAAAATGCGTGCCCCGGTGAGGTGAACGGAAAAATCCTGAATATGAGGGATGGGGTAGCGGTCGTGCGCTGTGCCGTTGTTTAATCTGCCGAAATCTCTGCAAGGTCGCCACGATCCCTCAGCCTTAGGAACCATATGTAGCGGGGATGCCCATGGGCTGTTTGATCGTCTGATGATGACCAACTTTTCCAAGTTGGCAAACTCCTCGAGCGCTATGACCACTTTAGCTGCGTCCAGGTGCCGCGGTCATGCAAAAACAGGCCGCCCCATAGTGGTAATGAAGTGCTCCACCCCATGTTTAGTGACAGTCGCCGAAAACGTTGGGACCGTGAGTGCTGGGAACTGGGTGAGTAGTGTGTGAAACTTACCACCTGGTGCTTTGACGTTGGCTAGTGTTGTGGGCCCGGCTCCTCGAGCTGTACAGGGGAGAGTATCAAAAGACATTGCGTTAATCAGGCGTCTGTTAGCAACATCGACTAGTAGTCCTTGTGCACACAAAAAATCAGCGCCTAAAATGGAGAAGCTATATGCCGCTATGACAAATGTCCATTGGTATGTACGGCCATGCAGGGATACAGTCAGTGTCCTCTCACCAAAAGTCTTAATGTCTGAGCTGTTTGCGGCCGTCAGCACGGGGCCGCTAGTTCCCGCCAGCCGCTTGGCGTAGGACGGCAGGATGAGGCTCTTTTGGGGGCCGGAGTCCACGAGGAACCGTCTCTCCAAGCGTGAGTCTGTCACATAGAGCAGCTTGCTTGCTTCACCGGCGGTCGCAGCTGCTACCGACTGCCGGTCCCGGCGTTTCCCTAACGCTTGAATTGGCAAGATGGCAAGCATTGGCATGCGTCCTCTCCAAAACGGTGGTGGTAGAAACAGAGCGTGTCTCTCCGGTGCTTCTTGGCCCCTGCTGCAACCACCATTGCTGGCTCCTCGCCTCCGCTGGCCGTCTCGCTGGGTTCCGACGCCGCTGCGTTCACTGTGAGGGCTCTGGTAGTGAGGATGATCCGATCTGCCTGCTGGGCTAGCGCCTGGTAGTTGCGCGTGGCCAGCAGCGGCGAATTGGCAAGGACTGCTCTGGCCACCGTCGGGAGGTTCCAGAGGAAAAAGTGGGCAAAGAGAAAATACCCGTCATCTGTGCCCATCAACGCCAACATCTTCTCCATCAATTCGACTGCCGACCCGTCTCCTAACTCGGAGCGCGTCAGGAGCTTCTCCGCTCTCTCACAGTCCGAGAGCGTGTAGCACCGGGTCAGCGCGGTTTTGAGAGCCCCGTATTTGTTGCGGGCTGGGGGCCGTTGGAGCAGGCTCGCCACCTGCTTAGTTGTGCGTGTGTCCAGCGCTGCGACCACGTAGTAATATCTGGTGTCATCTGCCGTTATTCCCCGGAGCGCAAACTGGGTCTCGGTGTGAAGGAACCAAGACTTCGGGTCGTGTAGCCAAAAGTCTGGAAGTTTGACTGAAACGGCGCACGCGTTGCTGGCACTTCCCGTCCGGGTCATCTCCGAGGTGTTCGCCTCACGTTCCATTGTGCGTCAAGGGTCACCAGTGTGGAGAGAATAACCGGGCCGAACGTTTCCGAGCAGATGAAAATGAATCAGAAAACATACCACCAGGTTGCAGGCACTCTCTTTTATATCACAGCACTAACACTTCTCTGCTACCTGGGGTGCTGCATTAACATATCACTCCCCACCTTTGATCTGTCACTTCAGTCTGAGGGAAAACTACTGAGTAACTACTGAATGGGTTCCCCACAATACGATCAAAAATGCTGACGAGCTGACGAGCTCAGTTATCTGGATGTTACCTTGACTCAAATCTTAATTTTAAAAATCATGTAAAAAAAAAACGAGTAAGACTGAAATTTTACCTTTCAAATTACAGACACATAAGATATGCTCTTACTGTTGAGGCGTTACACACATATTTAAATACAATGATTCTGTCACATCTCATGTACTGTATGACCAGCTGGTCTCAGGCATGTAAAACAATTTTAAGACCTCTTGAATCATTATATAAATATGTATTAAAGATCCATGACAAAAAAAACATGTCAATGTCACCATTGTCACATTCTTACCAAATACGATATACTGAATTCTGAAAATCTGGTCATGTACACAAATGTCTGCCGACAGTTTAAAATCACTCACAATGCTGCTGCTCCTCCCCTGAAAAAATTGATCATATTCAGCTCAGAAAAAAACATCACGAGTCACTCGATCGGTTACCAGGGGAGAATGCAGCGTCCCTAAACACAGGACAGCATTTGGTAAATCGTCTTTCTCTTCTACTGCCTTAAATCAATGGAACGCCCTCCCAAATGAACTCATCACATGTAGAGACTTTAAAACTTTTTCCTGTCAAACCAAACACTGGATACTGTCACAATAGTCATGTAAATATTTGTGAGTTTGTGTGAGTGTATGTGAGTGGAATAGTGGGTCTATTTTAACTTGGGGAGCTGGGGAAATTAGATTTTAGGATATTGGGGACATGTGTATGATGCTAATTGTATCTTTATAATTTTGCACAATTGTGTGGTTTGACTGACTGTAATATTTTGTATGTTTGTCTCTTTGTTTTTGACTGCACCGTCAACCTGCCCAGGGACTACGGGTGGAAGATAGCAACTTGCTAAAACCTGGTGCAATGCATCTTTCCTGTTTTAAGCAAGGTTAATGTTTTATAGTACATTGTCACATTGTCTAAATAAAATTACAATTACAATAATGTGTGAGCCACAGCTTCTCAGAGGACGAATAGATCGTTGCCCTTACCTTAACGGCACGAAGCTGCACAGGGCTGAACAAAGCAAATGGCTCATACCTTGTACTCAGCGCGATCGTGAGCATAAAGAAGGAACCAAACACCTGCAGACACCGTAAAATATAGCCTCCGGGGGGGTCATGCAGGGGTCACACGTGACATTGTTGTTACTTGTACTTGGCATTCGCTAGGGTGAGGGGAAGTATCCAGTGCTTTCAGCACCGCATGGCAATCATGAAGGGACGAAATAGAACTGCTTTTGGACAATCAGCCGTCTCATACATAGCTATAACGGAATGGAACAAGCTCCCCACTGCTTTGAAGACCAGAACAAATTACAGAGACTAAAAATGGATTTTAAGTAATCAAGCCTGCCAGCATTGACCCTCTCCCTTAAATAGGATTTAGTTTATGTTATTGGTTTATTTGTTAGGGACCATGTACAGAAAAAAACATTAAACACAGGGTAAAGATGCTCTGCACCAAATTATAGCATTGTCACCAATTTCCATCTGTAGCCCCTGAGGCAGAAATTGTACTCTTAAATTGTTTTTATGTGTGCCATTTCTCTTATCGTTTGACCTTTTAAACTCACTCCCTGCTTGTTTCAGGGACAACAGGTTCTGAAATCCAACCTGAACTACTTTCTATATGGTCCCTCCATCAACTGATGCAGTGGTGGCCCATGATGTCATCAGCTCCACTACTGCCACTTTACTGGAGCAGCACCCTGATGCATTTACGGCCATCACGGGTGATTTTAACCATGTCTCACTGGGCAAAACACTACCAAACTTCCAGTTTGTGGACTGTCCCACCAGAGAAAATAAAACACTGGATCTACTGTATGCCAATGCAAGAGATGCTTACAATGCCACAGCAGATCAGACCACAACCTGGTCGTGTTACCACCCAAGAACATTCCCCTTGTGCAAAGGCAGCCTGCTTATACATGGACTGTGAGGAGGTGGACACAGGAGGCTGCTGATACACTACAGGACTGCTTCGAGATGATGGACTGGGGGGTACTCTGTGAACCACATGGGGTGGACATAGACAATATGACTGACTGCGTCATAGAATACATCAGATTCTGTGAAAACACAGCCATGCCAGCTCAGACCATGCACTGTTTCCCCAACAACAAATCATGGATCACCAGTGACCTGAAAGCACTCCTTAACAAGAAGAAGAAGATTTTTAGGTCTGGAGACAGGGAGGAACTGAGGAGAGTGCAACATGAACTGAGAGAGATGCTGAGGATGTGTAAAGACAATTACAGGAGGAAGTTGGAGGATAAACGCCAGTAAAGCAATGCAAAGGATGTGTGGACAGGAATGAGACACATCACTGGGTTTAAGAGGAGAGACAGACAGATATCGGGGAGCCTTGAGAGAGCTGATGAGCTGCATCTGTTTTTTAATAGGTACAACTCACCGTCTGTCACCCCCACAACAAAGCCAGCCCCCCCCCCCCCCCCGTGCAGCACCTCTCTCTCTCTCCCCCCTCACCTTCCTCTGAGGACATCAGCATTAGACCAGGTTAGGAAACAGCTCGAGAAACTCCATCAGCGTAAGGCTGAGAGCCCTGATGGCATCTCCACCAGGATCCTGAGGACCTGTGCCAACCAGCTAGCTCCAGTACTGAAACACCTGTACAACCTGAGCCTGAGTCTGGAGAGAGTACCGGTGCTGTGGAAGACATCCTGCCTGGTTCCTGTCCCCAACAAATCATCTCCATCGGACCTGAATGACTATCGACCAGTTGCTCTCACATCTTATGTGATGAAGGTCCCGGAGAGACTGGTCTTAGTCCATCTGAGGCCGCAGGTGAAGACGTGGCTGGACTCTCTGCAGTTTGCATATCAGCTTCATTTAGGAGTTGAAGATGCTGTCATCTATCTGCTGCAATGAGCCCATCTGTACCTGGATGGTGGAGGAGACACTGTGAGAATCACATTTTTTGATTTCTCCAGTGCCTTTAACACCATCCAGCCACTGCTGCTGGGGGAGAAGCTGTGGGGGATGGGGGTTGACAGCTCTGTGATCTCCTGGATTACTGACTACCTGACAGGCAGGACACAGTTTGTCTGGCTGGGCAGTGTCTTGTCTGATGTGGTGGTTAGTGATACGGGAGCTTCACAGGGGACTGTGCTTTCTCCTTTTCTCTTCACCTTATACACCACTGACTTTCAGTACAACACCAAGTTATGCTACCTGCAGAAATTCTCTGAGGAATCGGTTGTTGCTGAGTGTGTAAGAGGGGAAGAGAAGGGGGAGTACAGGGCATTGGTAGACAGATTTGTGGAGTGGACCGAGCAGAATCACCTGAGGCTGAACGTCAGCAAGATCAGAGAGATGGTGATTGACTTCAGGAAGAAGAGGACGCCTACACAGCCATTGCAGATTAGGGGGGAGGATGTGGAGGACTACAAACACCTGGGTGTCATGATCAGCAACGGGCTGGGCAGGAAATCTATCACTGATGCTGTGTACAAGAAGGGGATGAGCAGACTCTACTTTCTGAGGAAGCTGAGATCCTTCAACGTGTGCAACAGGATGCTGGAGCTTTTCTACCAGGCCGTTGTTGCCAGCACCATCTTCTTTGCTGCTGTCTGTTGGGGTAGCAGTATCAGAGCCAGCGACACCAACAGACTTGACAAGATTATCAAGAGGGCTGGCTCTGTAATTGGTCTCATGTCGGAGACTTTTGAGGCTGTGGTGGAGATCGTCGGCCTCCGTCGGTCTATGATGACCATGGAAGAGAATCCTAAACGTCTACTCTGCTGGAACAGCACCGCCTGCGGCTGAACAGGCCGATGCGCGAATGGCAGTCCCTGTCACACAGGTCGCACTTGTGGGTGGTCTCCGTGCTGCTGGGTCTGTGGCGGTTCTGAGGACACTAAATAAACTGTGATCCATCATGGACAATCCTGATCACCCCCTCCACCACACAATGGACAGACAGCAGAGCAATTTCTCCAGCAGACTGCTACAGCTTCACTGCTGAATGATTAGGTACAGGAAATCTTTTCTGCCATTTGCCATTTCACTGTACAATAACTCACTCTGATGTTGAATTCTGGTTCTAACAACGCTGCCATACTGCACCTTGCAGTCCAATTGGTACTTCACATTGCACCCTGCGCCTGATAGTCCTGCATTGTACAGCAAGTACAATCCATGTACCTATATGGCTCATCCTCTATTCATCTATGATGTATACAAGTTATTTAGGCAGTTTTACTTTCCATGGATAATCTCTTTGTCTATTACGCTGTGTGTGTTTCTGTCATTTTGGTTGTCTACTGTCATGCTGCTGTTGCACTGTAATTTCCCAGTTTGGGATCAATAAAGTACATCTATCTATCTATGCAGTTTTTCCTTTTAATATCTTCTTGCCTGCCACAGGGACTACAGATGGAAATTAGTAAGAACCCTATAATCTGGTACAGAGCATCTTTACCCTGTGTTTAATGTTTTTTTTTTTTTTCCTGTACATGGTCCTTGACAAATAAACCAATAAACTAAACTAAATCACAAGATACATGTTACAAACATGTTAACAACAGAAAAAAAAAATTGAATTTTGCCGGAGTGTGACTTTAAGGCAATTTAAGTCTTTTTAATGATCTGGCAAATGCCTTGCTTTTATAGAGCATTGTAGAATAGTAGAGATGGAAAATGTCAAATCAACAACAACAACAAACCCAGCTACAGTAAAGAAATGTAACATATGTTTTGCTATTTTACAACCAAATCTGTTCTTAGCTAACCATATTGGTTTTTTGAAGCCTAAACTTTAATCACCGTGCATTAAAAGGGTAACTATTCAGTTTATCGCAGGAACTTTATACTTTTGTAATGTATTCTTTTATTTGTGCCAAAACACGTAGTGTCAGGTGAGCGAACCCTCTGGTGGCACTCGAATATATGTGTATAACACCTCTCTTGCAGACCGGGATGACCTTGATCACTGGCAGCTGGGTGATTGTCTCCATCTGCTCCCGATTGCGTAAGTAGGAGCGGTGGAGAGCAGAGCAGCGCGGGATCGTTTGGTAAACTACCATTGAAGAACGCTGCTCTTGAAATCAAGTTTGTTAATCCTGTTTAGCCTGGAATTAACCTTTTGTCTGCTCCCAGCAAAACTGCCTTCCAGCTCCCCTGCCGGTGGTCATCCTGGTTGTGCATGCTCACCTGCTTCAGCCACCACAGCCCCAGTCTGGTATCCTCATTGCACTCCTCTGTCTACCTTACACTCACCACCCTTGTTTGGGTCTGGTCTGCAATCTGGAACTCTGCAAAGGGAAAAAGGGTTAGTTTCAGCAGTGCATCTCAACCACATGGAATCAAGTAAACAGCATTATCTCCCTATGCCTCCATCCCCACTTGGATCCTGGTTAACTGAACATGACAAAACAGACAAATAAAAATGAAACAAATGCTCACATCTGGTTTAGATCCAGTACTTTAATTTTACCACCAGCAGCCAATCAGGATATTCTGGTTTGTTTTTTTTTAAACATGTGATCAGGCATATTTTGACACCCTCTGAGCTAACATTGGTCTGACCACAGCGATAGAGTAGGCTAGAGTGCTCACGGCTAATATTTTAATGGCAAATTTAGATGCCATATTGGTACTGAATATAGTCCTGTTCACAGCTCTTGCAGCATTGTGATAAAGAAATATCCAAATAATGGTTCATTGTATTTATTGTTACATAAGTAGGCTATGCATATAAAATGTTATGCACACAAATTGTAATGAGAATATGTCCCAATTTACAAAGTTGAATACTAATATTGAAATATTGATCATGTGCAGTCCAATTTGTCACTGACTGCACCTCCGCTACCGCATTGAACTTGCAACTACAAGTATTACTGCTCTACTTTTTCTGTATATTGGATTGCTGGGTTTTATCTTTGATTTTTATTTGCACTACGGGTAGCATTACTGTACATAGACTGCTGTTGTTGCTTTTCATCCTTATTCCTTCTTTTCCTATATATTGCGCACACCACTAAGAGAGAAACGGCATTTCAATTCCCCTGTATGTCCTGTTGGTATAGAAGTATTGACAAATAAAAATTTTTGAATCTTGATTTTATTATTTTTGTTGTATCCAGCTGCAGAAAGCCACCTGATCAGAATGCCATTCTGATTATGTGTTGAGTACATAAAATGCAGATATGATTAACTTCCCTCTCATTGTGTTTGGAGACATTTCAGTAAGAATACATTGTGTTATAGCATTTATGATTATTTGCATTATTAACCATTATCATTACTATTATTATCAGTAGTAGTAATAGTATTAACTATTATCATTAGTAGTAGTATTTGTTATTATTTGCATTTATCATTATTATTATTATTTGTTATATAATTATTATTAGAGGTGCGACTCATGAGAGATCACGCGATTTGATTTGGGTCACAATACGACCCCATCACAATTCAACAATAATCATGATATCGAATATTGCGATATCATAGCTTTCAATTTTTTTCCCCTTTTTCAACCTCAAATTATTTCTCAAAGTAAAACTGTTGACATCTCTTTCATATAATAAAGCATTCTCTGGGCTTCATTTTCTGTGGAGACGCATCTCTGCAATCACGGAGGGTGGTGGACGGAGTTATATGGAATAGATTCTCACTTCAACTACGTTTATCTGACTCTGTGGACTCTTAAAAAGCAGCTAAAAACATTTTTTGTTCCAGGAGGCTTTCCGTTGAGTTTCAGTTCAACTGCTTTTTAATGATAAGTCTGATATTTTTAAATTGTTTTAATCTTGTTTTTTAACTTGTTTTTGTATTTTTAAAATTATTTTTATCTATCAAATTCCTTTTATTCTATTTTACTGAACTGCAACATTTACTTTTTCTCCAACGGTGCTCACAAGCTCCATGCCGGTGTGTTTTTAGCTTAACCGTTGCAAACACTTTTCCGAGACATGTGCTGACCCACAATTTTTTTTTTTTTTTTTTTGTGCAGGTCTTGCGTGTTGTATGTCATGACAAGGTCTTCTATCTTTGTTATAAAATCCAAAAAAGCCCCAACATTTGAGCTAACTGCTTCCTAACTTTCAAAGCTGGCTGCAAATCTCCAAGACAAGATATGACTTCACTTGACTGGGTGCTTGCTTTGCGCCATCTAGTGGACTGAAAACGCAATTGGTGGAATACCCAAGTGTATACAACATTTATATGAAGATATATAATTAATAAAAGATCAGTCCATGCGTTTAGGTATTGGTGCATCATCGTTAGTGTCAAGTATTGAGATTCATCACTGAATCAATCTTTTGTCTCACCCCTAATTATTATTACTATTAGTATCATTAACCCCGTGCACTCCAGCCAATTTTCCTAAAAACGCCAAAAAATAATGTGCCCAAAGTAAATCGAAAGCTGTTATTCAACCCTTTGCAGCATCTTCATGGGGTTGGTCTCATTTAAAAGAAAACACTTTGAATTTTTTGGCAAAAAAAACATGATCTCTCTAAGTGCTCCGGCCACTGAGTTACAGTCATCTAAACATAGTGAACTTGAAGAAAATAAAATTGGCCTGGGTGTTTTTTTGGATACAAATGCTTGCAAATAACACACAGCTTCAGATCCGGGCTGGAAAATGCAACAGAAATGTAGAACCAAGTGTTATCCAGCTGAGGTCCAAATTTTGTAACAATAACACAAAAAATGAATATTTTACACAGCTTTTTTCTCAGGCTGTTCCCAGGCGTTTTGGAACTGTGCCAAATTGTGCCAAATGGCACAGTTTGGAAAAACGTCTGTAACTTTTGAATGATTCAATGTAGAAGCTTCAGTTTAGGCTCTAATGAAAGGTCACACTCAGGGCTGTCTGTGTGTGTGTGTGGGGGGTTTGTCCCCCCGCCGCTCGCTACAGAGGATGGACTTCGGCCATCGCTACACAACGGATTAGCCTCATGTGGTGATGTGGGACAGCAGCAAAAATCACCGCGGCTCCCCCCCCCCTCGCTGCAGAAGAATAGCGGGGGTGGGGGGGGGCGTTCACAGTCTGTATGCAGCGAACAACCCCTTGTACAGCGGCACACGAACTGCGCCGCGAAGCACAGTTGTAAAAAAAAGTCATTTTGGATTACAATTTTCAGGGATAAAAAATAATTTGGCTTATAACACCTTACCTCTTCACAGCCACATTGTCCTGGCCAACTTCTCTTCCTCATTGTCAGACGAACCGACGCTGGTCCGCTCTGGTTCTGGTCTCGCGACCCGATCAAAACATAATTCCATTATTGTGGTTTTGTGCTGCCATGATTGCGGTTTTTGGCGAACGATTTTTCAAAACAAATAACAGTAGTAATTAAAAAAAGACTGGCGAAGGCGTGTGTGTCACTCAGCCTTCGTCGTCAGCCTCCGAAGGTCTATGATGACCATGGAATAAATCATAACGTCTAATCCTTTTTTGATCCGCTCCAGCAGTCAGTCTTCACCCAGCCTTAAAAAAAACAGCTTGCGAACTTCTATGCTTCAATAGGCTCACTGCATTCACAGCAGGTGGGCCCTTCTGGCTAGGTTTTCAGTCATTGGTTCTTCAAGGTTTCAGAAACCCAATTCAAGGCTCTTATTAGTCGAATGAGACGTCAATCAGATGAACTAATCTGTTCGCGGCTGTGTCTGCAGCTTTTATTTTCAGTGCGCGCTTGGAGGCCACACCACCTACATCACCATCATCAGTATCTCTATCATGCGTCATGCGTCCGAGAGCGCATGAGGGCGCTCTCGTGCGCCCTCGTGCACCCTAGGACGCAGAGACTTGCCCGCCCGTGGTACAACGGAGTGCAAGAGGTTAATTATTTAGTATTATTAATACTGATTGTATTATTATTATTATTATTATTATTAATATTAGTAGTATGACTAGTATGACAAAGAGAGAGGTGGCAAAGGCAAAGGAAAGGCATATAGTGAGTTGTATGAGAGGCTAAATGCTAAGAAAAGAGAAAAGGACTTGTACCGATTGGCTAGACAGAAAGATCGAGCTGGAAGAGATGTGCAGCAAATTAAGCTGATTAAGGATATAGATGGTAATGTACTAACAACTGAGAGTGTGTTGAGCAGATGGAAGGCGTACTTTGAAGAGCTAATGAATAAAGAAAAAGAGAGGAGGATGGATGAAGGAAAGCTAGTGAACAATGAAGTCCCAAGGATTAGCAAGGCAGAAGTGAGGGCAGCTTTGAAGAGGATGAAGAATTGAAAGGCGGTTGGTCCAGTTGACATACCTGTGGAGGTATGGAGATGTTTAGGAGAGATGGCAGTGGACTTTTTACCCAGATTGTTTTACACAATCTTGGAGAGTGAGAGGATGCCTGAGGAGTGGAGAAGAAGTGTTTTGGTACTAATTTTCAAGAACAAAGGTGATGCTCAGAGCTGTAGTAACTACAGAGGCATAAAGTTGATCAGCCACACTATGGAGATATGGGAAAGAGTTGTTGAAACCAGGTTAAGAGGAGAGGTGACAATCAGTGAGCAGCAGTACGGTTTCATGCCAAGAAAGAGTACCACAGATGCAATGTTTGCTGTAAGAGTGCTGATGGAGAAGTATAGAGAAGATCAGAAGGAGTTGCACTGTGTTTTTGTGGATCAAGGGCAGGGGTGTCCAATCATGTGCCATGGAGGGCCAAGACCCTGCAGGCTTTACCTCCAACCAGTGTCTTCAATAGTAGATTCCACTGAATTTCTGGCCACTGATTGCTGATAAGTGAAAACGCCTGCTGAAGAGACAGGGTAGAAGAGAAAACCTGCAGGGTCTTGGCCCTCCATGGCACATGATTGGACACCCCTGACCTAGAGAAAGCAGATGATAGGGTGCCAAGAGAAGAAGTGCGGTACTGTATGAAAAAGTCAGGAGTGGCAGAGAAGTATGTGAGGGTGGTGCAGGACATGTATGAGGACAGCGGGATGGTGGTGAGGTGTGCTGTAGGAGTGACAGATGGATTCAAGGTGGGGGTGGGATTATATCAGGAATCCGCTCTGAGCCCCTTCTTGTTTGCCATGGTGATGGACAGGCTGACAGATGAGGTCAGGCAGGAGTCTCTGTGGACCATGATGTTTGCAGACGACACTGTAGTCTGTTGTGAGAGTAGGGAGCAGGTGGAAGAGAACCTGGAGAGGTGGAGGTATGCTCTGGAGAGAAGAGGAATGAAAGTCAGTAAAAGCAAGACAGAATACAGGAGTGTGAATGAGAGGGAGACAGGTGTAACAGTGAAGATAGAAGGAACAGAGGTGGTGAAAGTAGATGAGTTTAAAAACATGGGGTCAACCATCCAAAGCAGTGGAAAATGCACAAGAGAGGTGGAAGAGAGTGCAGGAATGGTGGAGTGGGTGGAGACGAGTGTCAGGAGTGATTTGTGACAGAAGGATAGCAGCAAGAGTGAAAGCGAAGATTTACAAGATGGTAGTGAGGCCTGCTGTCATGTATGGTTGACATAATGTCCGGCTCAGGAAACACGCACGCAGGCTCAGGATAGATTTAACAGCTTTATTCAACAAGCAGGTGTGTCTGGATGGATGTGTGAGATATGTGTATGTGATGAGGGTGAACGCTGATGCACAGGAAGCAGAGCAGTGCGCCGTACAGCCGGACAACCCTATGGAGAAAAGACAGGGGTAAAAGACAGGTAAAAGACAGGGGTAAAGGGCACCACACCTGAACAGGAATAATGAGCTGTGTGCTGCTTACTTGTGGGTGGCAGGTGGCTGGCGTTGGCCAAGGGAGAAGCCCGGAAGACAGCGTCCTGCAGAGCCTGTGACGATGGTGAGGATTGGGTGGCGATGACGGGGTATCCGCCGCCAGGGAATCCACCTGTGCACAGGGGAGAAGACTTGGAAAAGGTAAGGAATGCTTACGTTGAAGCGTAGTTTCGCTGATGATCAGGAGATGATCCAAACGCAAAGAAGTGCCGATGCAAACAGACGGCTCTAGACCGCTGCACAGGGCTGAGTGGGCTAAATAGCCCGCGGCTGACGAGGCGCAGGTGTGCGCGCAGCTGAGGCAGATGATGAGCGGCGAGTCGTGACAGTACTGTCCCCCCTAGCAGCGCCTCCTGGCGCTGGTTTGTCCGGATGCGCCCGGTGGAACTCTGTGATGAGACTCCTGTCCAACACCAAGGAAGAGTGCACCCAGGACCTCCATTCAGGGCCGAATCCCTTCCAGTCCACCAAGTACTGCAGCCCGCGACCTCGGCGCCGGGAGTCCATGATGGAAGCGACTCTCCAGGCCGGGTGGCCGTCGATCATCAAAGGTGCGGACGGCACCGCGGGCGGGGGACAGAGGGGATCGGAGACCACGGGCTTGATTTTGGACACGTGGAAGGTGGGACATATGCGGAGGGGGGGGGGCAGACGCACAGCCACCGGGTTAATAATTTTCGAAATGGTGAAGGGACCAATGAAGCGTGGGGCCAACTTCCTCTTCTCAGCCTTGAGGTGAATGTCCTGAGAGGCCAACCAGACTCGTTGGCCCACCTGGTAGGCAGGGGCCCGTCTCCTGTGGCGATTCGCCGTGGTGCTGTTGCGCGTCGCCGTGCGTAAAAGCGCATCGCGCGCCTTGGTCCACAGACTCCGACAACGTCTCAGGTGCGCCTGGATGGATGGAACGGCCAGCTCACCCTCCTGCTCCGGGAACAATGGTGGGTCATATCCCAAGGACGCCTTGAAGGGGGACATCCCTGTGGCAGAAGACCGTGCCGTGTTGTGGGCGTACTCTACCCAGGCCAGGTGCATGCTCCAGGAAGACGGGTTGGAGGAAGTGACGCAGCGTAGGGCAGCTTCCAGCTCCTGGTTGGCCCGTTCGCACTGCCCATTGTATTGCGGGTGGTGGCCGGAGGAGAGGCTTACTGTGGCCCCCAAGGCGTTGCAGAAACACTTCCAAACCTCGGAGACAAACTGGGGCCCCCGATCAGAGACGACGTCCACCGGTATCCCGTGCAGCCTGACCACGTGTTGAACCAGAAGGTCCGCTGTCTCCCATGCCGTTGGGAGGCCCCGAAGTGGCACGAAGTGGGCAGCCTTGGAGAAACGATCCACGATGGTCAGCACAGCGTCATAGGTGTTGGAGGTCGGGAGACCGGTGACGAAGTCGAGGGCTATGTGGGACCAGGGCCTGCCCGGGATCGGCAGGGGCTGGAGCAGGCCCGCGGGGGGAGAATTTCCTGACTTGCCGGTGGCACACACAGGGCACGCCCGGACGTAGTTGGTGGCGTCCCTCTGAAGACCTGGCCACCAGAAGGAACGCTGGAGGAGATCCACTAGCCGGGAAACACCAGGGTGACAGGCGAGTTTGGAGGTGTGAACCAAATGGAATGACCTCCCCCCGGACAGTAGATGGAACAAACAGCCTTCCCTTTGGTCCGCCGCCAGGGTCCGGTTCGGTCTCCTGCGCCCTCCGGATCTTGTCCCTGATGGACCAGGAAATCGCCCCTACCACACACAAGCTGGGCAGGATGGTATGACCCAGCTCCTCTCATGTCTCGGGGGCAAACTGCCTGGACAGGGCATCGGGCAGGCTGTTCTTCGAACCAGGGCGGTAGGTGATGGTGAAGCGGAACCGGGCGAAGAACAAAGACCAGCGCGCCTGGCGGGCATTCAGACGTCTGGCAGATCTAAGGTATTCCAGGTTCTTGTGGTCCGTCAGCACCACGAACGGCAACGCAGCCCCCTCCAGCCAGTGGTGCCACTCCTGCAGGGCGAGCTTGATGGCGAGAAGCTCCCTGTCCCCGACGTCGTAGTTCCGCTCGGCCGGAGACAGACGCGGTGAGAAGAAGGCGCAGGGTCGCTTGACCCCGTTGGTGGGTGATCGCTGGGATAGCACCGCCCCCACTCCCATATCAGATGCGTCGACTTCCACCAAACACTGCAGCGCGGGGTCAACCTGGGTCAGGACTCGGGAGGAGGAGAACTCCGTCTTCAACGCCTGGAACGCCGCTGCGACCTCTTCGGTCCACCAGAAGGGGTTCTTGGGGGAAGTGAGACAGGTCAGCGGGGCAACGATGGCACCGAAATTGGGCACAAAACGGCGGTAGAAGTTGGCAAACCCAATAAACTGTTGGACCTGCTTCCTGGAGGTCGGCGTGGGCCACTCAACCACCGCTTTGACCTTCGTGGGGTCAGGCAGGACCTGGTTGTGTGAGATTACGAATCCTAAAAAGGAGGTGGTCCTGGCGTAAAACTCACATTTTTCAGCCTTGACGTACAGCCTGTTTTCCAGCAGCCATTGTAAGACCCGCCTCACGTGAACCTGGTGTTCCTCCCGTGACCTGGAGAAGATGAGGATGTCATCCAGGTACACGAACACGAAGAGGCCAAGGAAATCACGCAGGACGTCGTTGATGAGGCGTTGAAATACAGCGGGGGCATTGGTCAGTCCAAACGGCATCACCAGATACTCGAAGTGACCACTAGGCGTTCGAAAGGCTGTCTTCCACTCATCCCCCTCCCGGATCCGGACGAGGTGGTATGCACTGCGGAGATCCAACTTGGTGAACCAGGTCGCCCCCTGGAGGGAGTGGAAGGCAGTGTCCATTAAAGGCAGGGTGTAACGGTCCTTCTCCGTGATGTCATTTAGGGCCCGAAAATCGATACGGGGCGGAGTGACCCATCCTTCTTAGACACGAAGAAGAACCCTGCGCCGAGCGGAGACGAGGAGGGGCGGATGATTCCCGCGTTGAGTGACTCCTTGATGTAACTATCCATTGCCTCTCGCTCCGGCGCTGACAGGCTGTAGAGGCGTCCGGATGGCAGGGGCGCCCCCGGGCAGATGTTGATGGCGCAGTCGTAGGGCCGGTGAGGAGGAAGAGACATTGCCCTGGACTTACTAAATACGAGACCCAGGTCATGGAACTCCGAGGGCACCAGAGAGAGATCCGGAGGCACGGCGTCCTTAGCCAGAGGGGGAGAGGACGGGGCGCAGGCTGCGGACTGTAGGCAGGTACCCATACAGAAGGAACTCCAGGCGGCGACTCTTCCTGTCTGCCAATCCAGCACAGGGTTGTGCAGACGCAACCAGGGGTACCCTAGGATGACAGGCGACACAGAGGAGGACAGAACGTACAGGATGAGATCCTCCCGGTGGTTACCTGAGATAATAACAGGGACCGGCTGGGTGCGATGAGTCACTTGTCCAAGGGGCTCACGGAAGAGGGTGATCAGGCTGAGAGGAGCGGCCAGAGGGTGGCAGGGGATGCCCAACTGGGTTGCCAGGCTCTTTGAAATAAAGCTCTGCTCTGCTCCTGAGTCCACCAGTGCGTGTGTGAGGTGCCCCGTGGCATTGTGACAAAAGTGATAGACTAGTGAGGGGATTTGACCGGTTAGAGTCCGCGAGGCCCCCTACAGTGACTCGCGGACCTCCCCGTTTGGCTTCTCCGGGCAATGCTCCACGGTATGTTGATTACCTCCGCAATACATGCAGAGGCCCAACTCCCGGCGGCGCTGTTTCTCTGCTAGGGGGAGCTTTGACCGACCAACCACCATCGCCTCCGATTCCTCGGAAGACTCCGGAGGAGGTAACGCCAGGGGGCGGCCTTGAGGCGTGCAGACGGAGCCTCCACGCGAGCGGCTGATTAACTTCCGCTCGGTGGACCGTTCACGCAGCCTGTTATCCAAACTAATAGTTACGGAGATTAGCTCTGAGAGCGTCTCCGGAAGGTCTCGACCGGCCAGCTCATCCATCAGACCCGAGCTGAGGCTGCGGAGGAAGATGCCACAGAGTGACGCCTCATCCCAGCCTACCTCCTCCGCTGTGACCTGGAAGTCGATAGCGTAGTCCGCCGCTGACCGGCTTCCCTGTTGGAGGCCAAGGACACGGTCAGTGAGGACACTATCACGCCGGGAATGGTCGAACACCTCGAGAAAGCTCTGCACAAACTGGCTGTAGGAGAGGTTTGCGTAACTGGGCTTCGCCATAACGGCGTAAGCCCAAGTTAGCACTCGCCCCTCCAGAAGATTACCAATATAGCCAATTCGGCTGTGGTCCGAGGGAAAATCCCCGGGAACGCACAGAAACACCGACTCACACGGCATGATGAACCCCCGTGCTCCGCCGAGCTTCCCGCTGAAGCGGGCAGGGGTTGGGATAGGTGTGAGTCGGGTTGGCGTTCCCGCGGCAGACTGGCTGGGCACCGGAGCGGCAGGAGCTACCCCTCCCTGACGAGCCGAGGGGAACGCCTGCTGGGGGTCCAAGCGGTCTAACCGGTGAGTGATGTTTACCAACTGGTTCAATATTACCTGCTGTTGGTGGGCTATTAAATCCACCCGAGCCTCGAGGGTGGAAAGGCGGCGTGCGAGCCCGCTGTCTGCTGAGCCGCTCTGCTGGAGCCGTACTGACATAATGTCCGACTCAGGAAACACGCACGCAGGCTCAGGGTAGATTTAACAGTTTTATTCAATAAGCAGGTGTGTCTGGATGGATGTGTGAGATATGTATATGTGATGAGGGTGAACGCTGATGCACAGGAAGCAGAGCAGTGCGCCGTACAGCCGGACAACCCTATGGAGAGAGCAAAGGACAGGGGTAAAGGGCACCACACCTGAACAGGAATAATGAGCTGTGTGCTGCTTACTTGTGGGTGGCAGGTGGCTGGCGTTGGCCAAGGGAGAAGCCTGGAAGAGAGTGTCCTGTAGAGCCTGTGACGATGGTGAGGATTGGGTGGCGATGATGGGGTATCCGCCGCCAGAGAATCCACCTGTGCACAGGGGAGAAGACTTGGAAAAGGTAAGGAATGCTTACGTTGAAGCGTAGTTTCGCTGATGATCAGGAGATGATCCAAACGCGAAGAAGTGCCGATGCGAACAGACGGCTCCAGACGGCTGCACAGGGCTGAGTGGGCTAAATAGCCTGCGGCTGACGAGGCGCAGGTGTGCGCGCAGCTGAGGCAGATGATGAGCGGCGAGTCGTGACAATGGTTTGGAGACGGTGGTGCTGACAAAAAGACAGGAAATGGAACTGGAGGTGGCAGAGTTGAAGATGCTAAGATTTTCATTGGGGAGTGACTAGGAGGGACAGGATTAGAAATGAGTAGGGGTGGGAAAAAAAGATTGATTCAGTGATGGATCGCGATACTTGGCACCGGCAACAATGCATCGATCCATAAACACACGGATCTATCTTTTATTTTAAAAAAATGTGCACACATATACTTTTGGGTTATCAGTTAATCAATAGCATTTTCAGTATAATAAATGGCGCAAAGCAAACACCCAGTCAAATAAAGTCATAGCTTGCCTCTGTGATTTTAAGCCAGCTTTGAAAGTTAGGAAACAGTTAGCTCAACGTTAGCTCAAATGTCGGGCCTTTTTGGATTTTATAACAAAGATGGAAGGAAAGACCTTGACATGACACACAACCTGCAAGAAGCGCTACACGAAAAAAGAAAAAGCACTCGGAATACGGCAGGCCAGCACATGTCTCGGAGCAGCATTAGCAACGGCTAAGCTAAAGAGACACTGACATGGAGCTTTTTCTCCAAGCGTAAAGTAAGTAAAGTTTATTTATGAAGCACTTTTTAGAGAGATAGAGTCATAATACGCTGTATAATAAAATGGAATAAAAGGAAGTTGACAGATAAAAATCATTTTAAAAATACAAAAACAAGTTAAAACACAAGAATAAAATAATTTAAAAATAATAAGTCTTATCATTAAAAAGCAGTTGAAACTCAATGGAAATCCTCGTTAAAAAAAAGTTTTCAGCTGCTTTTTAAAAGAGTCCAGAGTCACCTAGACGTATCTGGAGTGGGAGTCTATTCCAAACACCATCCACCACCCTCCCTGTGTGCAGAGATGTGTCGCCGAGGAAAATGAAGCCCCGAGAATACTTTATTATATGAAAGAGATGTCAATAGTTTTACTTTGGGACATGATTAGAAGTCAAATAAGGTGAAAAAAATTTGAAATATATGGGATTGTGATACTCGATTATCGTGATATCATGTTTATCGTTGAACCGTGATAGGATCGATTCATGACACAAGAATCGCGATCCGAATCGAATCGTCAGGTCCCTCATGATTCCCACCCCTAAAAATGAGTATATCAGGGGGACAGCTCAGGTTGAGCGGTTTGGAGACAAAGTAAGAGAGGCAAGGCTGAGATGGTTTGGACATGTGCAGAGGAGGGATGGTGGAGATATTGAACAAAGGATGTTGAAGATGGAGCTGCCAGGCAGGAGGAAAAGAGGAAGACCACAGAGAAGATTCATGGATGTAGTGAAGGAGGACATGGAGAGGGTTGGTGTTACAGAGGAAGATGAAGGGATAGAATGAGATGGAGACAGATGACCTGCTGTGGAGACCCCTGAAGGGAGCAGCCGAAAGAAGAAGATGATCAGTAGTATGACTAGTAGTAATTATTATTATTAGTAGCAATTTTTTTAATTGTTGTTATTATTAAAAATAAGTTGTAGAATTACCTACCAGATGTGTTTGGACTTGCCATCCTCACAACTACAATTCTATGGCTGAGCATCACTATAAAAAGCAGATGAACAGAAGAAGAAAATCATAAAAAAAATCTCTTGCATATGCAGTAGACAATCTTGAAAAGTTGATACTTGGGTGCTGAAAACAGTCACATCAGTTTTTAAGTCAATTAATAACATTATCTACCTTATTCCTGAGGGTGCTGCCATAGAAATTATTATGTGCGCAACTTCCACTTTCGGTCGGAAGTTGTGTTGCGTCAGTCAGCAATAGTGGAGTAGTGGGGCATTTAAAATAGCATTTTTAAAAAAAAAAAAAAATTCAAATTCATTTTAATGTATAGTCCTCGTGTGTTTTGCAGTCAAGTGGCAGCTAATTTCCACACTTGTGGCTTTTGTATTTTTGAATGTTTTTGCATAGTTCTGGTACTTGTTGCTGCTGCTTGCGGTTGTGCCATAGACTAAATAAATGGACGCTCCTGACAAACAAGCACAGCTAAATCTGTGGCTTCAACAGCAAGGCGTAGATCACGCACCAAAAATTAAAAAGGACTGATGGTTGGTAGTGATGGGTAGTACAGACACAGCACAGACACAAGAGCAAAAGCTACGTTTTCACTTGTATGAATGTCACAGATTGTATAGATATTTTACTTCATGCAAGGCTGCATGAAGATGGAGCCCTGAGCTGACCTTTTGGTCAGCTCAGGGCTTCGCTCACGGATGCAAATTGGGTAGACCGCCTACCTTGGGTTCTTTTAGGGTTGCGTTCCGCACTGAAGGAGGATTTGGCATCCTCCCTGGCAGAACTCTTTTTTCCCAACCGCTGCGGATCCCCAGGGAATTTTTACTGGACAACCCCACGCCCGAGGCCGAGTCGCCCACGCATTCTCTACACAACACAGAGGTGGGGAGTGTACCGGGCCCGACCCACCATTGTTTTCCCCGCACATTCGTCCCAAAAAGTTTGCAGAATGTCTCTTGTTTTCGTTAGGCACAATGCGCACCGGACCCCGCTGCGCCCACCATACGACAGGCCGTTCAGAGTGTTGGAACCTGGGGAAACATTTCGTGTTAGACTTGGGGGGACGTAGAGAGACCATCTGCATTGACAGGCTAAAGCCCGCTTTTGTGTATGCAGATGAGCAGGTGGTGTTGGCCCAAGCTCCTCGGGGCGGACGTCCACCGTTGGGGGCTCCGCAGGTTGGTGATTCCTCAGCAGGGACCGGCACACATAAAGAGGATGTGTTGTCTCCCCCTCCCCTTTTCCCCCCACAGACCGACAGGCCCTCCTGTGAGCCTCACCAGCAGGGTGGTGTGACTGGATCGGCGAACCCCCGCTATAGCCATTATGGACGCTGGCCTAAGCCAAGGAACGGCGGGGTTAAGGCCCATTCTGGGTGTTCAGGGTGGGGGGTGGGGAGCAAGGTGTTAGACTTCTCCACCCAGAGAGTAATGGACCATGAGAGGAGAGGTCGCCAGGGGGTCTAGATGGAACAGTAAAGGCTAGGCAGCCCCTGGGGAGAAGAGGAGACGCTGGGCCGCTGGGAGAGGAGTGAAGCGCCGCACCAGCGTAATGTAATGTTAATGTGCCGCACAGGCTTTGTTATGTAATGACTATGAGGTCGGAGCCCTGGGCCACTATGCAAGTAATTAAGGGTATAAAAGTGAGATGCACAGTGGCCTGCGAGCTCTTTTTGTGATCCTGTTCTGTTAGAGAGAAAATAAAGTCCGCGTTGATCCAGCTCGTTGCCTTGCCTGATCATTCTCTCTACAATACTGTATATCTGATGTGTAGTGAGTGTGGTGCGTGTGTGGCCCTCGGGGCTTGCTGTACCCACCCTGGGTAGTGACCTCAGGAGAGCTACGGCCAGACTGTATATAGTTGTGTGTTCTCTAACAAAGAGGGAGTTCGCTGGATGGCATAAGAACGACTCAGACTCTGAATTACCGACATAATATCCCAGAGCTTTTATTTGTTTACAGCGCTAGCATCTTAGCAGTGGAGCTAACAAATGGCGCTACAGTCTGCCAGGCCACTTTTTAAGGTCACCTTCCTGTCCCCCTGATAGTCGTGGGAAGTGGTGTGATTATATTACTGTTTCTCAGGTGTTAAAGATCGTGTTCCCACATTTCTGATGCCAGAGTCATTGTTTTTGTTTTGTTTTTTTTAACAAAGAAAAGCATCCCATTTCAATAGCAAATCCATGTTCTAAACTAGTACTAGAAGTTGCGCACATAATTCACACAAAGCACCATGGGGGCTAGGAATAAGGTGGATTAAAATTGAACACTTTATATTTTTATAAATTTTCTACTATGATTAGGCATTGTCCATGACAGTAAATGCTGTTTATTTTATATAATATTACACTCAGAATAGAATCGGCTTTATTGTCATTGTACAGTTGTACAACAGGACAAAATTGTGTTTGTGCCACCAGGCTACTGTGCAACAAAGTGAGAGAGAAGGATCAGATAAAACTCAGTTACAGAACACATGACTGAAAGAAAAATGGCCCAGGATTATGGAAATCTACATTAGTATGGCAGTGGCTTCACGGATGAAACAAACTTTTTTTTTTTCCGGTTCCGGTTCCGCCGGACCGGTGGCGCCACACGAGTAGGCTGCCCGTTGCAACAGCCTTTTTTTTAATCTTCCTTCTTCTTTCTACACCTTTCACTCTGTATATATATCACGGACGCACGGATCGCCCCGGGGGTCTCCCGGGTCGGCGGACGGAGCCACGGTTTGCAGCGGGAGACGCTACAGCGGGGAGGAGCTAGTGCTAGCTAGCACTTGGCCGCCGCCCGGTGCTAATGGGAAACTCGACATACCGGGAGCTGTAGCGAAAACGACGCGGGTGCCGGGCTGGAGTTTAGGCGGCGTGCAAGAAATATAAGACAGAATAATAAAGAGCGATGGCAAGAACCAAGCAGACCGCCCGTAAAATCTACTGGAGGAAGAAGCCCCCCAGGAGACAGCTAGCCACCAGGGCTGCTCGGAGAGGCACTCTGGCCACCGGCAGAGTGAAGAGGCCTCGCTGTCACAGGCCCGTGGCTCTGAGAGAGATCCGTCGCTACCAGAAATCCACGGAGCTGCTCATCCGTAAGCTGCCCGTCCAGCACCTGGTGAGGGAGATCGCTCAGGACTTCAAGACCGTCCTGCGTTTCCTGAGCTTCGCCGTCATGGCTCTGCAGGAGACCAGCGAGGCCCACCTGGTGGTCTCTTCTTCGCTAAGGGGGTCACCATCATGCCCAAAGACTTTCAGCTGGCCCGCCGCATCCGCGGAGAGAGAGCTTAGACTTTCTGCTGCACATTCACCAACCAACCATAATGCTCTGCACTGTGTCTATACATATACATTTATAGTAATATGGACATATGTTTACTAGATGTTGTTTTTTCTTGCCTTCTGATTGTTGCTCTGAGTGTTGCTATCCCTGTGCTGTTGCAATCCTGGAATTTCCCCATTGTGGGACTAATAAAGGCTTATCTTATCTTATCTTAACTTCTTCTGCCAAAATGAAGAAAGTGCAGGTCATGCCTATGTGGCTCAATGGCGTACTGTATTTGTGTTCCTTGTCAGCACCAATATGGCGTCTGCGCTTGGCCACTAAAACTAGCCTGGTGGCTAGCAAAGAGCACAGTTATGTCTCTGTGGGTCTGACCCCTGCAGCATCTACAGGCTGACGCTTCTGCTCAACAAATGGTTAAAAAAACATGAATTAATCATAATTTTTAAACAAAAACGATTCTTTGTATTTCAAGTATTAGTCCAACTTAGCCTAAAATGAGGACATTTGTCACAAAGCATTCTCCAAATCTCTCTGCTGTCTGACAGGCTGAATATTCTATATTCTCAATTAACGCTGTTTTTTACGTTTTTTCCTCTAATTCTCTACAGGTAAGTAGTTTTCCAGTGTGGTGTCCTACTGACCTGGTCTAATGTTTCATCACAGCTGGTCCTTCTACTTCAACAGCTGGTGCCTTCACCAGAGTCTGTCCAGGTCTTTGCACAGAAATGCACAATGGAAAAAGAGCAAAAAAATACAGAAAATAAAATGGAGTAGCCTACAGTTAAACTAATTCTCCCAACCAAGAGAATACACAACCTTAACCAAAAATGAAGAGAAGCTTCAGTTGGGCAGCTTACCTGAGTTAGGTGGTAGAAGGCCCTCCTCTCCTGCAGCGTCTTCCGCCTGTGCTGTTTCCAACATGCAGCACAGATGAGGGCAGGGCCAAGTTTGACTGCGGGCCATAGCCTTTGTTAGTTCTATAGACTCTGAAACCATGACACTTTTCCAAGCAAACTCAGGTGCAGCCAACTGCCAAAATTACCTGATAAGTTATGAATTAATGAATAAAAGGTTAGGGGATCATTTGCATCTGTTTGTTCATAAGATTACTCCAAAGTGATGTGTTAGCATAAAAATATTACCAGAGGGCAGACATGGTCCATTAAAAAAATTGTAAATAAATAAATAAATAAATAAATGAATGACCATAAAAGAACATAAAATAAAATTTAAAAACTATCAATAACAAAACAAAAAAAAAATCACTTTAATCATCTTTTGTGGGATGCCAAAATGTAATATGGTATTTAGCTAGGCAAGCCTAACAACTTTTATTTTGCAATAAATATTTGATTTTGTGGACCTTCCCTATACGGAGCTATGTTGTCCGGGGCAATTTGCCTCTGATAGGGTCTCCCAAGACAAACTGGTCCTGGGTGAAGGGCCAGACTAAGAACGATCCAACAGACTCTCATGATAAATTGTATATCAAGGATTCAGTGTACCCCGCCCGGTATGGGGTTACCGGGGCCCCACCCTGGAGCCAGGCCTGGGGGAGGGGCTCGAAGGCTAGCGTCTGGTGGCCAGGTTTCCACCCATGGGACCCGGCCGGGCTCAGCCCGAAGGAGTTACATGGGTCCGCCCTCCAGTAGGTTCACCACCTGCAGGAGGGATCATGGAAGTCCGGTGCTATGTGGATTAGGTAGCAGTCAAAGGCGGAGACCTTGGCGGACTGATCCCAAGCTTTCTAAACTGGCTTTTGGTACGTGGAATGTCACCTCTCTGGTGGGGAAGGAGCCTGAGCTGGTGTACGAGATTGAGCGATACCGGCTAGATATAGTGGGCCTCACCTCAACACACAGCTCCGGTTCCGGAACCAGTCTCCTGGAGAGGGGCTGGAGCTTGGCCTTTTCTGGAGTTGCCCCGGGCGAGAGGCGACGAGCAGGGGTAGGTATTCTTGTATCGCCCCACCTTGCTGCCTCTATATTGGAGTTTTCCCCGGTGGACGAAAGGGTTGCTTCCCTGCGCCTTCGGGTTGGGAAACGGGTCCTGACCATCATTTGTGCCTATGCACCAAATGATGTTTCAGAGTACCCACCCTTTTTGGAGTCTGTGACTGGGGTGCTGGAGGGTGCTCCTCCTGGAGACTCCATTGTCCTACTGGGGGACTTCAATGCGCACGTGGGCAACGACAGTGAAACCTGGAGGGGGGTGATTGGGAGGAACGGCCTGCCCGATCTGAACCCGAGTGGTGTTCAGTTATTGGACTTCTGTGCTAACCACAGTCTGTCCATAACGAACACCATGTTCAAGCATAAGGGTGTCCATATGTGCACCTGGCACCAGGACACCCTAGGCCGCAGGTCGATGATCGATTTTGTTATCGTATCATCAGACCTGCGACCGTATGTCTTGGACACCCGAGTAAAGAGAGGTGCAGAGCTGTCAACTGATCACCACCTGGTGGTGAGTTGGATCCGATGGCAGGGGAGGAAGCCATTCAGACCTGGTAGACCCAAACGTATAGTGAGGGTGTGCTGGGAGCGTCTGGCTGAGGCCCCTGTCCGGGAGGTCTTCAACTCCCACCTCCGGAAGAACTTCAACCACATTCCGAGGGAGTCTGGAGACATGGAGTCTGAATGGGCCATGTTCTCCACCTCTGTTGTTGAAGCGGCGGCCCAGAGCTGCGGCCGCAAGGTGGTCGGTGCATCTCGTGGTGGCAACCCCCGAACCAAGTGGTGGACACCAGTGGTGAGGGGGGCCATTAAGCTGAAGAAGGAGTCCTATCAAGCTTGGTTGGCTTGTGGGACTCCCGAAGCAGCTGAGGTGTACCGGCAGGCCAAGCGGAGTGCAGCTCGGGTGGTTGCTGAAGCAAAAACCCGGGTATGGGAGGAGTTCGGTGAGGCCATGGAACAAGACTTTCGGTCGGCTTCAAAGAGATTCTGGCAAACTGTTCGGCGGCTCAGGAGGGGAAAGCAGCTCCCCGTCCACACTGTGTATGGTGCGGATGGGACACTGTTGACTTCAACTGGGGATATCGTCGGGCGGTGGAAGGAATACTTCGAGGATCTCCTCAATCCCACTGATACGCCTTCCACAGAGGAAGCAGGGTTTGGGGACAAGGGGGATGACTCGCCTATCACAGGGGCTGAGGTCGCCAAGGTGGTTAAAAATCTCCTTGGTGGCCGGGCCCCGGGGGTGGACGAGATTCGCCCCGAGTACCTCAAGGCCCTGGATGTTGTTGGGCTGTCATGGTTGACACGCCTCTGCAACATTGCGTGGAGGTCGGGGGCAGTGCCTTTGGCATGGCAAACCGGGGTGGTGGTTCCTCTCTTCAAAAAAGGGGACCGGAGGGTGTGCTCCAACTTTAGAGGGATCACACTCCTCAGCCTCCCTGGGAAGGTCTATGCCAAGGTACTGGAGAGGAGAGTCCGGCCGTTGGTCGAACCTCGGATTCAGGAGGAGCAATGTGGTTTTCGTCCTGGCCGTGGCACATCGGACCAGCTCTTTACCCTCTCGAGAATTCTTGAGGGTTCGTGGGAGTTTGCCCAACCAGTTTACATGTGTTTTGTGGACTTGGAGAAGGCATTTGACCGCGTCCCTCGTGGATTTTTGTGGGGGGTGCTTCGGGAGTATGGGGTATCGGGCTTGTTGTTACGAGCTATTCGGTCTCTGTACGACCGTTGTGAGAGTTTAGTTCGTATTGCCAACACTCGGTCGGAGTCATTCCCAGTGAGAGTTGGACTCCGCCAGGGCTGCCCTTTGTCACCGGTCCTGTTCATAATTTTTATGGACAGGATTTCTAGGCGCAGCCAGGGAATGGAGGGTGTCATACTTGGTGACCACAGGATCTCATCTCTGTTGTTTGCAGATGATGTTGTCCTGTTGGCTTCATCCAGCAATGACCTACAGCTCTTGCTGGGACGGTTTGCCGCTGAGTGTGAAGCGGCTGGGATGAGAATCAGCACCTCCAAGTCCGAGTCCATGGTCCTCAGCCGGAAAAAGGTGGATTGTCCTCTCCGGGTTGGGGACAGGCTCCTGCCCCAAGTGGAGGAGTTTAAGTATCTTGGGGTCTTGTTCACGAGTGAGGGGAAAATGGAGCGAGAGATCGACAGACGGATTGGAGCAGCATCTGCAGTGATGCGGACGTTGTACCGGTCTGTTGTGGTGAAGAGGGAGCTTAGTTCTAAGGCAAAGCTGTCGATTTACCAGTCAATCTACGTTCCTACTCTCACCTATGGTCACGAGCTTTGGGTAATGACCGAAAGAACGAGATCGCGGATACAAGCGGCTGAAATGAGCTTTCTCCGTAGGATTGCTGGACTCACCCTCAGAGATAGGGTGAGGAGCTCAGTCATCCGGGAGAGGCTCAGAGTAGAACCGCTGCTCCTCCACATTGAAAGGAGTCAGTTGAGGTGGTATGGGCATCTGATTAGGATGCCTCCTGGACGTCTCCCACTTGAGGTGTTTCAGGCACGTCCCACTGGGAGGAGACCCCGGGGCAGACCCAGGACTCGATGGAGAGACTATGTCTCCCAGCTAGTCTGGGAACGCCTTGGTATCCCCTCTGAAGAGCTGGAGCAGGTGGCTGGGGAGAGGGAAGTCTGGGCTTCTCTGCTTGAACTGCTGCCTCCGCGACCCGGACCTCCGGAAAAGCGGTAGAAGATGGATGGATGGATGGACCTTCCCTATCTCAGACTGGCAATCTATCTATAAATGCAAAGAATCTCTGCGTGTCTGTCTGTTCTTCACATATCTCTCAAACTGTTTGTCAGACTGACCTCAGATTTTATAAGTGCTTTGCTAAGGTTACAAGGGTGTGCATCCCCGAGTATGGAGTTGTTCAGTAAAAATATGTAATTTTTATCAACAAAGGTTTAGCCACCGCTACGTCTCATGCCCAGGCTTCTAGAATTGTGGGTGGGGTTTCGGATTGACTCCGTACTGATTGGATAATATGCTGCATTACATCATCAGTAACCTCAGTGCTCCATGAGCAAAACAAGGAAACAAAAAGCGACAAATTTGACTAGAAAAAGAAAATATTTAAGATTTAATTGTTAAAAAAATTGTACCATAAAGTTGCCGTGATTGCGTAGGTCTAAAGCAGGGGTGTCCAACCATGTGCCATGGAGAGCCAAGACCCTGCAGGTTTTCTCTTCTACCCAGTCTCTTCAGCAGGTGTTTTCACTTATCAGCAATCAGTGGGAAGAAGTTCACTGAAATCTGCTGTTGAAGACACTGGTTGGAGGTAAAACCTGCAGGGTCTTGGCTCTCCATGGCACATGGTTGGACACCCCTGGTCTAAAGGATAATTTGGCATGGAGAACATGAGGTGCGCGGGTGCACTGGGGGGGGGGGGGGACCTGTGGTGCTGCAAAGGACAGTGGTGGCATACGGGTAAAGTAGCAGCCAAGACTCCCGTTAACCGGGCAGGCTGGGCTTTGCTCCCTGTAAAGGATTGAGATCCACCAGTCCAGCCACTGCTTTTCCAACACCAGTGTCCGACCGGGTGATCCATGATCCTTAGCGGGGAGGCACGCCCAGCCTGCCTGGTCAGTGGTATACTGCAGTCCCGAATGCTACTTCACCCATGTGCTACCATGGTCCTTTGCAGGACCACAAGTCCCCTCTCCCACACGAGTATCTAAAAATTAAGACTTCATAATAATACCGCCATGGTTGTGGAACGGAATGGCCAGATCAATTGCATATCATATGCAGACACATATGCAGGCTTTAACTAAATGACAACAAGACACAAAAATTCCCAAATAATGAAATAAATCATTTTTATTTAAATATTTACAGACAAATGGGCAACACTAATGCAACAGTTGCAGTCAAACGGTGCATTCTGCTGTGTATAAAAATGTTGAGTGTTTTGTACTTATAATATTGCTGAAATAGAAAAGGATGCACTACAATGGGTCTCAAATATTTGTAAACGTGTCCTGTTATAGTACTGCATGAGTTTATTGATTATAGACTATCATCATAGCAGTCTGTTGGGGGCGACAATGACTGTTTCATTTAGGTCTGATCAGATTCCTCCATGCAGCTCTGTCCTTCACCTTCCGCTGCCAGGAACTCCTGTCTATATCCAACTTCATCAGGTTTCTTTTTACAGTGTCTTTAAATCTGAGCCTTGGTCTACTCTGATTGCATTTGCCCTCGCATAACTGTGAGTAGAGTAACTGCCAAGGGAGTCGCTGGTGATGCATCCTCTCAACATGTCCGAGCCACCTCAGGTTCATCTATATTAGCATGTCCTCCATTGATGGTAGGCCAGCTCATTTCATCACTTCTATGTTGGTTATCTTGCCTTTCCATGAGATATTCATTATGGTTCGAAGGTGTCTCATCATGTATGCGTGGAGATTCTTTACCTGCACCCTGCAGACAGTCCAAGTTTCAGCACCGTACAATAAAATAGTCAGTACTGTCGCTCTGTGCACTTTGCATTTCACATGGATAGACACATGTCAATTGTTCTACAGTCGCTCCCTCAAGTTTCCAAACACAGCACTCGCTCTTCCCATTCTGAGAGAGAGTTCATTCTCTAGCCCAGCATTCTCTGAAACAGTATGCCCGAGATACTTGAAAGTCTTACACTTGACCAGTGGCTCTTTACCAGTGCTGATCTCTTCAGGTAGTGATGTTGATAACTGGAACTTTGGCGTTTGATAAAGGCACTCTGTCTTCTTGATGTTGATTTTGAGGCTGAATTGGCTAGCTGCTCTTGCAAATTTCTCCACTAAAGATTGCATATCTTCTGCACTGTGTGCAACTAGAGTACTGCCATCCGCCAAGAGCATTTCTCTTACTACCTTTATCAATGTCTTACTCTTGGCTTTAAACTGTGCCACATTGAACAAGTCTGCTTCTTTCCTTGTTTGAATGTATACTCCTTCTGAAGTGTCTTTGAAGGCCATCTCAAGCATGGCTGCCAGATATAGCGAGAAGAGTGTAGGCGCCAGCACACACCCTTGTTTCACCCTGTTGCTTACTGAAAAGTCTTTAGACACTGAACCACTCATTGCCACGTTTGCTTGCATACCTGTATGGAGTGCCTCGATCAGCTTGACAAACTTCTCTGTACAGCCATATTTCTTGAGTACCTGCCAAAGTCCTTGTCGGAATACAGTATCGAAGGCTTTGCTGAAGCCAATGAAGACGACATAAAGCGGTATGTCCTGTTCGATACACTTTTCTTGAACCTGTTTCAAGCAGAAAATCATGTCCATTGTGCTTCTTCCACTTCTAAAGCCGCACTGGGTTTCCCGTAGTACATTCTGTGAGATTTTTTTTTTTTTTGTTACTTATTTGTACCCGTAGGTAGATTTAAGATAAGATAAGATAAGATAAGCCTTTATTAGTCCCACAACGGGGAAATTCCAGGATTGCAACAGCACAGGGATAGCAACACTCAGAGCAACAATCAGAAGGCAAGAAAAAAAAACAAGCAAGCAAGAGCAGCTAATAAACATATGTACGTATTACTATAAAATATATATATATATACACACACACACAGACACACAGTGCAGAGCATTGTAGCTGGATGGAATAAATATATGAATATATGAACACACAGTGCAGAGCATTGTAGCTAGATGGAATAAATATGTAAATATATAAACACCCACAGTACGGAGCATTGCAGCTAGGTGGAATAAATATGCAAGTATATAAACACACACAGTGCGGAGCAATGTAGCTAGATGGAATAACATGTAGATATATAAATATATAAACACCCACAGTACGGAGCATTGCAGCTAGACGGAACAAATATGCAAATATATAAACACACACAGTGCAGAGCATTGCCGCTAGATGGAATGAAACAGCATAACCGTCTACCCAGCTATCCTGCATGGTATGATTATGTGCCCATACACACTCTCACCCTCCATAGCGACCGGCATGCTCCTAGTTGTATGCCGGAGAGGACCACTGTGTAAGTCTATTGCATCTTCTGCATTCAAAAAACTATTAGTTTGTTACGTCTTTTTTGCTATCTCTGCGAGCAGCCCTGCTTAGGTTGTACAGTCTGACAGCCGTTGGTAGGAAGGACCTACGAAACCTCTCGGTTGTGCACCTGGGATGATGTAGTCTGCTGCTAAATGAGCTCCTCAGTGCATTCAGTATGTCCTGCATAGGGTGGAACTCGGACTCCAGCAGAGATGACAGTTTAGCCACCGTCCTTCTCTCTCCTATCTCCTCCATCGGATCAAGGCGCTGCCCCAGGACAGAGCTAGCTTTCTTAATCAGTTTGTTCAGTCTCTTCCTATCGGCTGCAGTAATGCCACTGCCCCAGCAGACCACTCCAAAAGTGATGGCTGATGCCACCACCGTGTCATAGAATGACTTCAGCAGCGCCCCTTGTACACCAAAAGACCTGAGTCTCCTCAGCAGGAACAGCCTGCGCTGTCCCTTCTTGTAGAGTGCATCAGTATTGTGTGACCAGTCTAGTTTATTGTTCAGATGAATACCCAGGTACTTATAGGATGTCACCATCTCGATGTCTGTTCCCTGTATATTTACTGGTACTGTGAGGGGCTGCCCATGCCTGCGGCAGTCCACCACCAGCTCCTTAGTTTTCCTCGCGTTGATCTGGAGGCAGTTCCGATGGCACCAGTCCACGAAGTCCTGGATAAGCCCTCTGTACTCAGCTTCATCTCCATTGGAGATGAGGCCAACGATCGCAGAGTCATCAGAGAACTTCTGTAGATGGCAGTGTGTTGTGTTGTGTGAGAAGTCCGCAGTATAAAGAGTGAACAGGAAGGGAGCCAGCACCGTTCCCTGGGGGGCCCCCGTGCTACTGATGATCGTGTCGGACACACAGTCCCGGGTTCTCACAAACTGAGGCCGGTTCGTGAGGTAGTCCAGGATCCATGATGACAGGTGCTGGTCCACCCCTGCGCGCAGCAGCTTGTCCTTCAGGATCATCGGTTGGATGGTGTTGAAAGCACTGGAGAAGTCAAAGAACATGATCCTCACCATATTCCCGGGCTTCTCCAGGTGGGACAGAGAACGGTGAAGGAGGAAGATCACCGCATCCTCCACCCCAATGCCATGCTGGTAGGCGAACTGGAGTGGATCCATCGCTGGTTCCACCAGGGGGCGGAGGTGAGCAAGGAGCAGTCTCTCCAGGGTCTTCATCAAGTGGGACGTCAAGGCCACCGGTCTGTAGCTGTTCAGGTCTTTGGGGTGGGAAGTTTTTGGTACAGGTACCACACAAGATGTTTTCCACAGCTGTGGTACCCTCCCCAGTTTCAGGCTCATGTTGAAGATATACGTCACAATCCCACACAGCTGGTCTGCACAGGACTTGAGGAGCTTTGCGCTGATGCCGTCCGGTCCCGGCGCCTTCCTCGCCTTGATCTTCCTCAGCTCCGTCCTCACCTGGGTCCTGGTCAGGGTCAGGATGGGGGGCTGTGTGTTGGGAGTGGGGGGGTGTTGGTAGAGTGGGGAGTGGGCAGCAGGACTTGATTTCTTTAGAGGCAGCAGTGGTTGTTGTGCAGTCAGGGGGGAGGGCGGTTGGTCAAATCTATTGAAAAACAGATTCAGGTTGTTCGCCCACTCCCTGCCCCCTGTGGCCTGGGGGGAGGTATTCTGGAGCCCCGAGATGGTTTTGAGGTTTCTCCAGACCCCGCTGATGTCGCTCTGTTGCAGCTTGTCCTCCATCTTCTTCCTGAAGCTGTCCTTGCCTTCTCTGATCTTTCTCCTCAGCTCCCTCTGTACGGACTTCAGCATCTCCCTGTTCCCTGACCTGAAGATCCTCTTCTTCTCTCTCAGAAGTATTTTAATCTCAGGGTTGATCCAGGGTTTGTTGTTTGAGTGACGCCGTATGGTCTTGGTGGGAACGGATTTGTCCACACAGAAGCTGAGGTAGCCCGTGAAGGTGTGAATGAGGCCATCGATGTCCTCACCATGTGGATCGCAGAGCTGCTTCCAGGCGGTGGCTTCAAAACAGCCCTTTAGGGTGTCCATTGTCTCCTCAGACCATAACTCCACAGTGTGCATGGCCGGAGGTTGTCTGTGCACTAGGGGTTTGTACACCGGCCGGAGATGAACCAAGTTGTGATCCGATCTCCCGAGTGGGGGTAGTTGTGATGAGGTGTACGCCTCCTTAGTGTTTGCGTAGAATAAATCCAGTGTTTTATTGTCTCTAGTGTGGCATGTGACATACTGGGTGAACGTGGGTAGAATGGGAGACAGTGAAACATGGTTGAAATCGCCTGAGATGAGGAGAAGAGCATCTGGGTGTTCTGTCTGCAGCCTGCTGGTTACTGAATGGATGACGTCACGTGCTGTCCCAGCGTTCGCCGTCGGATTTGCATAAACAACAATGCAGATCACGTGTGAGTGTTCTCTCGGGAGATATGTAGGCCTCATGCTAACAGCTAGCAACTCAATGTCTTTGCTGCAGTGTCGTTGTTTAACAGTGATATGTCCCGGTCTGCACCAGTTGTTGTTAACATACATGATCACTCCACCGCCCCTAGCCTTGCCACTGTCTGGTGTTCGGTCAGCTCGTATCATGTGAAAACCCTCCAGCTCAATGTTAGCATCTGCTGCTAGTTCAGTTAGCCACGTCTCAGTAAACAAAAGGAGAGAGCACTCCCGGTATGTGCTATCATAACGGGAGATAGCCGCTAGCTCATCTAACTTTCCCAGTATCGACCGTACATTTCCCATGACAACAGATGGAAGGGAGGGTCTGTACCTTATATTTTTTGTCCTCCGCCTTACTCCAGCCCGGCAGCCGCGGCGTTTTCGCCTCAGTTCTCTCGGTATGTCGAGTATTTCCAATGGGACCGGGTGGCGGTTGAATGCTAGCAGCTGTTCTCTGCTGTATCGTATCCTGCTATAGACAGTGGCTCCGTCCACCGGCTCAGGAGACATTTAGGACGATCTGTGTGTCCGTGATATAAGTGGGGTGAAAAAAAAAGACGGATCAAAAGAGAGAGGAAGGGAAAAAGACTCGGAATCGAGCCGCTGTTGCAAAAGGCAGCCGACTCGTGTGGCGCCGAGAGAAAGGTTTGCAGTCTGGTGACAAGCCACCGGCTGCCGGTCGCTGCGTGCGCGAGCGCCCTAAACCTACATGTTTTTGGTATGCGGGAGGAAACCGGAGAAATCCCGGAGTAAACCCACGCAACACGGGGAGAACATGCAAACTTCACACAGCTCACTGTTGGTCGGGGGCTGGGATCAAACCCACGATCTCATGATCCCCGCGATCCCCCGGCCGAGGGTAAACTGTGCTGCCACAGTGCTAAACCACTGCACCACCGTGCAGATGTGTTCATTGAGTCTGTTCAGTAGTACACGTGACAGAATCTTACCAACAGTGGCTAGCAGTGATACACCTCGTTAATTTCCCCAATCTTTCCTGTCACCTTTCTTGAGCAAAGGCACAATACTTGCATCCTTCCAGTCTTGAGGTACTTTCTAGGCATCCCATATCTCTTGGATGAGCTTGTGCAGGCAGTTGGTCAGCTGAACACCACCAAATTTCCACACTTCTGCTGGAATTCCATTCCTTCCTGAAGCTTTACCATCCTGTGTTGTCCTGATAGCTGCCATTAGTTCATCAAAATTTGGTGGTTCATCCAGACTTGATACAGCTGGTCGCTGCACTAGAGCTTCTTTAGCTTCTTCAGCAAGCTCTCCAGGGTTGCTTAGTAGTTGGACAAAGTGATCTGAAAATCTGTCCAGGATCTTGTCTTTCTCCTGCAAAACCCTTTCACTATCTGTAGCCTTTAATTGGATCAGTCCTCTTGGTTTAGGGCCATAGATTTCTCTCAAACCTGTGAAGAATGTTTTCATGTCCTTCCTGTCTGCTGCAGTTTGAAGTTCCTTCACTTTTTCATCCCACCAGTTGAACTTCATCTCTCTGGTGTACTTCTGTAGCTCACTCTGAGCCTTTGAGTATTTCTTCTTCTTCGACCTTGTGTTACACTGTAGGTTTTCCTGCCTAGCTGTATTCCTCGCTTCTAGTAGTTTCTTCAGATGTTCGTTGTGCTCATCAAACCAATCTTGATGTTTCCTCACAGGGTGGCCTAAAACATCACTCGCAGTCTGGTACAATGTATCCTTCGGTGTTGCCCATTTCTCTTCTATGTCATTCTTTAAGTTGTTGCTGTCCCAGTCTTTCAAATTTTCATCAATTTCCTGTGTAAGTTCTTCCTGCTTCTTTAGGCCTTTCAGTGCACTAGTGTTTAGCTTCTGTGGTGGCTTTCCACCTGTCCTGCAGTGCTGTTTTCATCTACAAATTCTTAATCTAGATCTCAGCATAACATGATCAGTACCACAGTCCGCACCTTTCATTGCTCTCGTGACTGATACATCCCCTATGTCTCTCTGCCTTACTATGATGTAGTCTAACTGTTACGACCCGAGCGCTGGGTTCTGTCCGCGCTTGGGCTACGCACAGCTCGCTGCCGGCCTTGACAGCTGTGGGTTGTATTCTGGCCTCACCGGGCTCTTATTGTGAAGGCGCTCGGTGGGGCTTCCGCCTGTCAAGGTTGGTCAGCTGTCTGTCATTACTGCTCGTTAGTGTTTGCCTTTATAAGGCGGGCACTGACGGCAGTTAGATCGCACAAGTATCGTCAGATATCGTCAAACAATCCTCGTGAGGCCTCGTTAGACCTTCATGTCAGGTTTGTGTTCTTTTTGGTCTTGTCATAGTTTAGCTTGTAGTGGCTGGGGTTAGCCCTACGAGCCCTTGTATTGCTTAGTGTGTGTTTTTGCCCCTAGCGGCTCATAGCCTTGTGTCTTGTCTTGTTTTATTAATAAATTACCATCATTGCAAAACTCACCGGTGGACTCTTGGCGTCTTATGGTGATCCGCGAGGGTCACCGCATGACAGTATACTCCTGCCAGATGTCTAAACGGAGACGCCACTCCGAGACGCCTTTTTCACCGTGAGTTTCGCCATTGTGTGAAGTTTTTTCCTGTAGTTGGACTTGGTAGGGAGATGCCCGCTAGCGAGTGTGATTATTGCCCGGAGTGGCTGGAGGAGATTGACGGCTATCTGGCGGAAGCCGCCCGTCTCATGCCCACCCAAGCGGCTGGTTATCACTTAGGCCTCGCCCAGCGGGCTGTGCACCGTTATCATCTAGCCTTTATTCCGGAGGAATAAAGGCGTGGATTGATGCGTGGATTGTCACACAACGCACATTAAGGGAGCAGGCACTCCTGGGAACCCCTCCACCTTCCGCGAGGACAGCGTCCCTGGCGAGAGTGGAGTTTCGTCGGCTGGAGGGGAAGCCCGGCAGGGGACCTGTGGATCGGACTCCAGTGCCTGCCGCCCGCCCAGTCCCAGCGTCATGTGTTCCTGGGCCCTTCACCACTCCATCGGCCGGTAGGCCTCATAGCCGTGCTCCTACCAAGCCCCAACGAGAATCCCGTCCGGATCCAGCTCCTGGTCGTCAGAGGGACCCAGCCTCCCTGTTGGCCGCATCATATACGTCACGACAGAAGGCAATCCCCGCAGTCGCCGCACACGGGCCATCTGTTCCAGCTGTGCTGTCAGCTCCTCGTGCCCGCGTCGCCCCGACTGCCATGTCCTCCTCGGTGATGTCACCCCCCGCGGCTGGGAATGCTGTGAGTCGTGCTTCGGCGAGGCCTGTCAGCAAACCACCTCGAGCAGCTCCTCCTCGTGGCCCTGTGGAACCTGCCGTTTTCTCCCGGAGGGATGAAAGGAGAACTCCACCTGCTGCAGCAGGCACCACCTTCTCTCCAGGAGACAGGCAAGTGCAAATTGTTTCTTCCCATCATGTTTATGATCTGCCTTGTCTGACTCCTGGGGGCGGAGTTGGGGTTCGCAGCCCCCTGAGCTCCCTCCACCTGCTGTAGAGATACGGATTAAACCTGCTGCCTCTGTGTCCCCCACTGTTGAGCGGTCCGCGATGCCAGGCCAACGTCGTCGGATGAAGAGGGGGCCTGCAGTGCTGGAAAGCCTGGATCCGGTCCTGCAGCCACGTCGTGGACGGAGGAGAAAAGAAGACTGCGGCCCGGAGCCTGAGCCGACGATGAAGCGTCCCCGGGTCTCCTCGCAGGAGCGGGCCGAGCCAGTGGATCGAGGGTCCCCTGCCCCCACGCCATACGGGTCATCGGCGTGGACAGCAGCGCGGAAGGAACCTCAGGCTGCAGACGACATCTTGCCAGCTGCGGAGCCCGACGCAGCTGAGTTGGAGCCTGCTGAAGAGATTCGCCGCCCTGAACCTGGATCGTCGAAGTCCTGGGTGGCAACAGAACCTGAGTGCAGGCAAGTGCTCCCTCTTGTGTCTCTGTCCCCTGTTTTGGAGCATTTTTGCCTGCCTCTCGGGGAGGCGAGTGAGGAGCAGCCGCCTGCTGCGCCCAAGCTCGTCTTGCTGGGTTCTGTTGCTACCGGTGATTCTGATCCCGGTTTTCTTGTTTGTAAGCCTCGTTGCAGTGTCGCCGGCATGGAACCAGTCGGAGTCACTAGGTTGGAGGTCCCAGGTTCGGGGGTGGAGATCGTCAGTGGAGCTGCACCGACCCAATCGGGGTCCGACGTGGGTGTGCCAGAGGCCCAATCGGGGTCCACCGCAGGTGCGGTTCTTGCCCAATCGGGGTCCGACGTGGGTGCACCAGAGGCCTAATCGGGGTCCACCTCAGGTGTGGTTCTGGCCCAATCGGGGTCCGACGTGGGTGCGCCAGAGGCCCAATCGGGGTCCACCGCAGGTGCGGTTCTGGCCCAATCGGGGTCCGACGTGGGTGCACCAGAGGCTCAATTGGGGTCCAGCAGAGGTGCAGCGCCGGTGTGGTCCGCGGACGGGGGAGGAGCTGCAGACCTTTCACCATCGGACGGATTATGGGCTCATCCTTGCCTTCTATCCCCTCTACTGAGTCACCGCCCCTGCGCATCATCGCCGGGGGCCGTGGGGGTTCCTGTTCGCTCGCCCCGGCTCTCCCGAGTTTTGTCCTCATCAGGGAGGCCGCCACGGGCTGTTTTTCCCCGGGACTGGTGGCTGAGGGACATGGGTCGGCCGCCTGAGGGACGGCTTCGCCGGTTCGGCACCCCGGGTCGGCCACCCGACGTGTTATGTGTTTCGTTGGGCAACCTGGTTCGGCCACCGGAGGAGCGGACGTGCTGGGCATTGGACTGTGGTGAGCCGCCTGGTCATGTTCTGCCTCCCATGACCACCCGCCGGCCGTTGGACGCAGGGAGACCACCTGAACTGTTCCTATGGCGCTTGGTCTCCGCCGGTCGGCATAAACTGTCGGAGGGGGGGTAGTGGTCATTTTCTGGTGATGATCTGTCCCAGTGGCTGTTCTGTTTTTTTTTCCCCCTTGCTATCCTGTGTGCTTTGTGTTATGGCCATTTGGGTGTCTGCGGGTATTTGTTATGTCTTGCAGTTGCCCTAGTTTGTTTTGTGTGTAGTTAGGTATGAGCCAGTAATTGTTCTGTTTTTTTGTATTTGGTTATTTGAAAATTCACATGAGAATTCACACAGGTGGGAAGTCATTTTCTTGTGTAACATGTGGGCCAAGATTTAATTTTCTCATGCTGTCCTGTGTTTTCTGTAACTGTTATTTGGGGATCCTTGGCAATTTGTGTTATGTCCTACTGTTGCCTTATTTTCCTCCATGTGTATTTTATTTGATTTGAATATTTGGTATTCTTGTCATTGTCCTGTATTTAGTTGTTCTTGCCGGGTTTTGATTGTTTCTGGGTGTGGTCTCTCTTTTTTCTCTCTTCCGCCTGTCAAGGTTGGTCAGCTGTCTGTCATTACTGCTCGTTAGTGTTCGCCTTTATAAGGCGGGCACTGACGGCAGTTAGATCGGAGTATCGTCAGATATCGTCAAACAATCCTCGTGAGGCCTCATTAGACCTTCATGTCAGGTTCGTGTTCTTTTTGGTCTTGTCATAGTTTAGCTCGTAGTGGCTGGGGTTAGCCCTACGAGCCCTTGTATCGCTTAGTGTGTGTTTTTGCCCCTAGCGGCTCATAGCCTTGTGTCTTGTCTTGTTTTATTAATAAATTACCATCATTGCAAAACTCACCGGTGGATTCTTGGCATCTTATGGTGATTCGCGAGGGTCACCGCATGACACTAACAAGTGCCAGTGCTTGGATCTTGGGTCTTCTTGTATGTGAAGACATACAAGAATGTCTTCTTGTCTCCATGTCTTCTTGTATGTGTGCTTGTGCTTAAATAGTGTTGGTTATCACAAGGTTGTACTTTGAACATAATGCAAGTAAAAGTTCTCCATTAGCATTGCACTTGCCTACTCCATGACTACCTAGCACTTCTTTCCATTTCTCAGTGTCCGAACCAACTCTAGCATTAAAATCTCCGAGTATCAGTCTGTCATCAGATGGTACATGCCTGATAGTCTCACGTAAATCATTGTAGAACTCTTCCTTTGCCTCCTCTGTGTTGTTGCAGTTTTATCTTACTGCACATTAGAGTGGAACTGTATTATGCCCAGCCCAAGACACACCTGTTCAATTCCATAACTGCACACCTATCAGGTGAATACATTAGCTTTGGAAAGGACAATTGTTTACTAGATTTATACATATAAAAAAATGTCCTCACCTTTTAATGCACTGTGTTCCAAATTATTGTGCAAGTGATTTTTTTAAAGAAAGTTTTTGTAGTTGTGTTTCTTCTGTCTTGTTAGAGACAGTAACTGGGTTTAGTTTCAGATTTGTTGACTAGCTTGTCAGGTGGTCTTATTTAAAACAGCATGCTTAAAGGAAGATGTTCCACATTATTCAACAGTCACACAAGTCACAGTCCTCACATAAGACACAAAAAGATCTTTCTGGAGATTAAAAATGTGAAAGAGTACAATATCTTGTAAACAAAAACTAATTCAGTTTCAATTCAGCTTTATTTATAATGCGCCACATCACAACAAAAGCCGTCTCGTGGCGCCACAGTGCAGAAAAAACCCCACACAGTTACGGAAAGACCCAGCAATCAGACGATCCCCTATGAGCAAGCACTAAGCGACAGTGGAGAGGAAAAACTCCCATTTGGAAGGAAGAAACCTCTAGCAGAACCAGGCTCAGGGAGGGGCAGTCGTCTGCTGCGACTGGCTGGGGATGAGGGGATAGGGAGGATGGAAAAGACAGACATAAAGAACATAGCAGTAAGATGCCAAGTACAATATTGGAGGTCAACCAGCAGTATGGATCAGATAACAATAGAACAAGAGCGGGGTTAAAAGACACAAAAACCCTCCTTAAACGAAAGCTATATTAAAAAGTAACTAACTAAAGTAACTATCTTTCTTTAGTTAAAGTAATCTAGTGATCTTTCTTTAGTTACTAGTAAAGTAACTAAAGAAAGATCACAGAACTGTAAAAAGAGTTTTATGTGATTCACCCCATACACAGAATTCGGTCAGATGAAGGCTTAATAAGGAAAGCTTCTGTGAGTCACATTCATAGTAAAAGAGCGGCTACTAAAAAGCCAATGATAATCAGCAAACAGGTATTTGAAGCTTCTATTGTTTGCAGAGTCCCAAGGACCTCTCCATGCAGGATACTCCAGAGCTGTGTTTTTCAATGCATGGGCAGCATGGTGGTGGTGCAGTGGCTAGCACTGTTGCCTTACAGCTAGAAGGTTCCAGGTTCAAATCCCCAGGCTGGCAGGGGTAGGAACCTTTCTGTGTGGAGTTTGCATGTTCTCCCTGTGCTGTGTGGGTTTACTCCAGGGGCCCGGTTTCCTCCCACAATCAAAAGACATGCATGTTAGGTTAATTGGTTGTTCTAAATTGTCCCTAGATATGTCTCCTATTAGGTTTTTGCATATGACGTCAGGGGGCGTGCCACACTGGCCCGTTAGAGTGAGCCGCCATTTTGGATGGCAAGAAACAGCCGCAGCAGGGTGAAATAAACCACATAGCTCACGTGTATCTACAAACTCCGCAAAATGGTGTACTCCTGTTGTTCCCCCTGATAAGGGGATAAGCGGGGAATTAAATGGCCGGTGTGAAATGCAAAAAAAAAAAAAAAAAAAAGTTGAATTTTTGAATAATTACCTTCACTGACGTAATCTCTCGCTTTGTCATAACGGGCTGCAAGGTGGAGCAGTGGTTTAGCACTGTGGCAGCACAGTTTACCCTCGGCCGGGGGATCGCGGGGATCATGAGACCGTGGGTTTAGTGCGCTCGCGCACGCAGCGGCCGGTGGCTTGTCACCAGACTGCAAACCAAATCTACCTACGGGTACAAATAAGTAACAAAAAAAAAAAAAACTTTGTGGTTTGGGGGCGCCTCTCTGCTTGCTACGATGCACACATGAAAGGGGAGAAAACTATTGTACATGTGCATAAAATCAGGTATGTTTTAACGCGGCGAGCCGTGGAGAGCCTTTAAAAAAAACAAAAAAACAAAAAACAGCGCGCTTCACTCACCTCTGAGTGAGGAGCTGCTGTTGTTTTCCGACTCGTTCAACAGCCAAGACTTCACATCATCCACATCCCTTTCCGCTGACACGTTTTCCGATATTTTTTCCTCCTGCTCCCCTTCGTCTTTTAAAGATATCATCTCATCGTTTGCCCCCAAATCATCCCCGCTGAGCAGATTACCGGCAGTCATTGTTCTGCTAATTGCTCCAGCTGTTACCCCAAACCGTCACCTCCGTTCAACTGAGGCATTTCAGCACACCACAGGAGCGCACGGGAGCAAGATAAAAAAAAAAAATGGCTGCTGTTATGAATGCTGACAATGACTCCACTGAATGTGACAGACATCACAGACACAGTTTCAGAGGCCATAGTGTCAGCTGTTGAAGAGGATGATAGGATGTTATGTCAGATTATGACTGTGTGTTCTCCTCACTCATTCTGATCGCTAAACAGTACAAGTTACGCCTGGGTTGTCACAGTGCAACTGCTGCTCTTGCCATCCAAAATGGCGGCACCTACGGCGTGTTTATGTTTACCCCCGCGAGTCACGTGATTTTTACGACCCTACGCAAATACTCCATAGGTCCTTAGAATAGAGGATTAATACTAGTGAAGCGCTTTGAGTGGTCTTTGAGACTAGAAAAGCGCTATATAAGTACAGGTCCTTATCCCTATCCCGTCAACCTTTTTTGAGCCAAGGAACCCTTTTTTAAATTGAAAAAATTTCGCAGCACCCCACCAACCAAAAATGTTTAAAAAAAAATGACACACTGTAGCCTATTAATGAATCTGTAATAAGATAAGATAAGATAAGCCTTTATTAGTCCCACAATGGGGAAATTCCAAGATTGCAACAGCACAGGGATAGCAACACTCAGAGCAACAATCAGAAGGCAAGAGAAAAAACAAGAGCAGCGAGTATACATATGTACATATAAATATAAATATATGTATAGACACAGTGCGAAGCATTGTAGCTAGATGGGATAGATATATAAATATATAAACACAGTGCGGAGCATTGTAGCTGGATGGAATAAATATATGAGTATATAAACACACAGTGCGGAGTATTGTAGCTAGATGGAATGAATATGTAAATATATAAACACACAGTGCGGAGCATTGTAGCTAGATGGAATAATATGTAGATATACTACATATTTATTACTAAATAATTGCAGTGCATTGCAGTAATAAAGTACATATTACTTGATTACTGCAATGCACTTTATGTTGGCATCTCTCAGTCTTCTCTCGGCCGCCTTCAACTTGTGCAAAATGCAGCGGCCCATCTTTTGACCAACACACCTAGGCGAGAGCACATTACTCCGATCCTTTATTCACTTCGTTGGCTTCCAGTCCATTTTAGAATTAATTTTAAACTTTTGCTTTTTGTTTTTAAAGCTCTTAATGGCCTTGCTCCGGTTTATATGTCTGAGACTTTGACTGTCCGTGACCAAGGCAGGGCTTTGAGGTCATCCAATCGGCTTTTGCTGGATGTGCCTAGGTCAAGGTATAAACATTGGGGTGACCGAGCCTTTTCTGTTGCCGCCCCCAGGCTCTGGAATAATCTCCCCCCTGACCTACGTGCTATCTCTGACCTGGCCCTTTTTAAATCAGAACTTAAGACATATTTGTTTAGGATGGCTTTTAATACCCAGTAGTGGTGATATTTGTCTTGGCATTTGTTTTTATTTTATTTTTAGGTTGTTTTTGTTTATGTTATTTGTTTTTAATGCTCTGTGTGTTTTTAATGCTGTTTATTTTCTGTAAAGCACTTTGGTCACCTAGGGGCTGTTTTAAAGGGCTATATAAATAAAGTACATTACATTACAAGTACATTACATATATAAACACACACAGTGCAGAGCATTGTAGCTAGATGGAATGACAATGACAATTTAGTCTTGTAATTAGTTTATACTCAGTGTGAAACCTGGGCCTGTTTGGATGAAGACAAAGCTAATATCCTGTCAGGAACTGAAGAAAGGCAGGCACAAAGCTTTTCCTCCACAGCTCTGAGTCTCTCTTACTTTTGATAGCAGTCATGCTTGAAGAGCCCAGGTCACATAGATGCAGTATGTTGTGGAAAATGGGAGCAATATTGAAATGGCTCTATTTTCCAGAACTGTCCAAAGTTAGCTTAGGAAACCTTAGCTGTAAATCATGGTCTGGTCTCAAATCAGTTAATTTTTCCTGCTCCTGAAAATGCTCACAAAGAAAAAAGTTTGCAGTGGACTCAGAAAGTTTTATTTACTGATGAACGCCATGCTACACTGGATGGTCCGGATGAATGGAGGTCTGGATGGTTGGTGAATTGCCACCCTTTTTCAAAAAGATGGTAATATCAGCAAAGAGATGAAGGAGTGATGGTTTGGGCTGGAACAGTGGGAAACAAGATTGTAGGCCTGTTTAGAGTCCCCGAGGGTGTCAAAATGGTCTCTGCCAAATATGTGGAATTCTTAAATAAAAATGTTCTGCCATGATATACAGTATAAACAAGAACCTTGTCTTCTGAAATAAGAATATGTTCATCCAAGACAACATGCTATTGGCCCTTTTCCACAAGCACATACTCAGCTCGACTTGCCTTGACTCTATTTGCCTCGACACGGTTTCGGTTGTTTTCCAATGCAATTGAGTATCACCTCAAAGTGGGTGTTCATTATAGCAAGGCGGCCCGTTATGTTGTTGACATGCTGACATTTTGCTCTCAGAAGTGAATACTTGAGAGACAGCAAGCACAAAATACAAGCAGAGCACGGAGTCAGCATTGATGACTAGCTAGCTAGCTAACTAGCTAGCTCATTGTCTGCATACTGGAGACAACAGCAATATCCTCGTTTGTTCAAAGTGAGCTTACCACCAATGGGATAAATAACGTAAAAGATGCTGAAAATTACAAAACACTCACTATCCTCTATCACGGTTTCCAACATCGTGGCCGAGGTTTTCAACGATGCCCTGGCCAAGTCAAAGCCACTCTCCCTCCTGTTGCTCGTACTTCGGTGCCTGTAAAAGGCATCCATTTGGTTGAACCACTTCCAGTCTTTTCTGTTCCACCCACTTCAGCCTTTGTGGTCCTTGATGGTTCGGTAATAAGCTTTTAATGTCTGGTGGTACCCGTGAGCAGCCATCAGTTCGGAGACCTCCTGGTATACTTTTTCATTTTTTGTCACTCCATCTAGCTCCTTCTGGATTCTCTCATCAGCCACCAAGCACAGAAAAGTCTGAACCTCGCCATTGGACCACGGTGTTGATTTGTGTGTAGCCATTTATTTCGTTGATTATCACAGAAATAATGGAAACTCACAGTCACTGTTGCAGAATTTTACAAATAGCAGGTTTGATTCTTGTGAAGACGTTGCTCTCATGACTCATCCAGAGACGTTACGCCCTGGCCAATCACTGGCCTGCAGTCTGTTGACATCACATTTTCAGCTCAACTCAGCTTGCATGGAACCCTGGCTGAGTAGGTACTAAAAAAGAACCTAGTACCAGGTACTACCACCTAATGGAAAACCCTACAAACCAAGTAGAGTCGAGTTGAGTTGGGCTGAGTAGGTGCTAGTGGAAAAGGGTCATATCTCATGCTGACTGCTTGCTTGCTATGGGCATTAAAAGGAGATAAGATTCCCTGACCTCTACCCAACTGAAAATCTGTGGCGCATCCTTAAAAGGAAGATCTAGGGTGGGCAGGGGCATACCTCAAAACAGCAGCTCTGGGAATACCGACATGCTCAAATGTAATACAGTTCAACACATGAACTTACACGACAAGTCAAAAGTTTGGACACACTTTCACATTCATTTTGTGTGAGTAGCTGTGTCCAAACTTCTTGTGTACAAGTTCCATAGATGAGAGAGCTGTTAAAGTTATATTGAAGAATGGCTCATATATTAATATGTAAGTTGATCTGTTAATATTGTTTTCATTTAATCTGCATTTATTTTTTGAGAAGAAGCCAGCTTTATTGTCACTCAATCCACACAGCCAATCATGTACAGTAGAATGAAATTATGTTTCTCCTATCTACAATGTTAATCACATCTAGAATCAGAGGGGCCGCTGCCATGCAAGGTGCCACCACAAACAACCTTTCCTTGCCCCATTCTATTATGCTGAGCACCAAGCTAGAAGGCAGGAAGTACCATTTTTATATGGTCTTTGGTATAACCCGGCTGGGGCTTGAACCCATGACCTCCCGACTGTGGGGCGGATGCTCTACCACTAGGCTACCATTCTGGTATAACTGAATTAATTGAACTCATCATGCTATAAATACAAGGGAGGGCTCAAAAGTTCATAGGCTGACTAAGAAGGAATTATACTCATAGGTGCTGAGCCAGTAGTATTTGTGCTTCAGTGGCTGACAAACAAGAGGGCTGTCATGAACCTGGGTTTGGTGGTTCCAAACCCAGTTCTGACACTGGGACTATTTTGTCTCTTCTCATTGGTTATTTTCCATCAGGCACTTCAGGGAACCCTTTGGGTCCTCCGCTCCCTGACAGCTTGGCCACGCCCCCTCCTCCTATCAGTGTCATCAGCTGTTTCTCATTGTCGGTGTCTCACACACATACACACATGCCTCATTCACTTCCATTCACATGCTCTGACACTCATTCATGCACACCTGGTTTCATTTGTCCAGCCCACGCTCCTTCACAGCGGCGGTCTCTTCCCTCATTAGTATGATTATTACTTAAGCTCTGTTTGAGTGAGAAGAGATCACCGGAGCATTGCACTTTCTACACAGCAGCGTGTTCCTCTGTGTATGTAAGCTGTCATTCCCTACATGCACTTTCAGCCTGACTAATTTAATCTTCACTAACGCAACTTGACTGTTGTTAGTTATTTGGTGGTAGCGGCTGACCCTGCCTCGCTCTCATCCACTGGACTGCTCGGACGGCCTTGGATCGCTTCAGCCCGTAAGTTAATGTTTGCCTTTCTCCTCGTGCCGACAACTGTTCTGCAGCACTAGGCATCCCCTCCCCTGGGCTGCTGAGCATCCAGGTGGCGTCCTGGATTTCCTGGTGGCCTCAGCTACTGTCATATCAATTCTCTGCTTAGCTACGTGACTGTTTGCTGGACTATTGTTGGGTTTATGTTCAATAAAGTGCACGACTCTACCTCTGCGCGTGGGTTTTCCATTCCTCCCTTGGTGCGCTGCGTAATGGCGCCCGAAGGGTCATAACAAGGGCAGAGCAAAGCTGAGAGTGAGACTGCCAAGATTATGGGTACAATAAACCACATTTGGTCAAATTTGATCACTGCATCATAGTCAGCTTATAAACTTTTCAGCCCCCCCTCGTACATCAGATTTCTGTTTTGATTTCTTTACTGAATGGTTTCAAACTCAACTGTGCATAATGATTTGGAAGAATGCATTTTTAAATGGCTTTCAAAATGTTAAAAAATGTCATCAACAGTAGTTTTGCTTTTAATATTACCAATTTTATAATGTAATGGTTATGGATTTAAAAAAACATCAAAACAAGTGTCTTTTTTTAATTAAATTGAAATAGTGAGTCTAGCCATCATGAATTTATGACAAAATTACAATTATAATTAAAAAAAGTCTAAAATGGAAAAAATAAAAATCAGTAAACATTTTATTTTTTATTTTTGTTTCGTTTCAAATATGCAAAAAATACTAATACAAATAATATGCAACATAATCATACAAAGAATACAGACTGCAAAATACCATGAGAGCTTACAACAAAATAATTACAATTTGACTTAATTTACATATCCAAAAAGGAGTAGGAAGAAGTAAAAACTTATTAAATCCCACCCCTTCATCCCAAATAAGCATTCAGTTTATCATTCCGTATAAAGCAATTTTAACCCTAATTCCCTCTATGCTGTACTGACACATATTACAGAGTGCAGTATCACAAAATTCAACACAGGAAAACCAATGAATAAATAAATAAGCACACAATAATCAAGCACCTTCATCTATGTACCTTTGAAATTTTTTTCTTTAAATAATTTTTAAACTGAATTATGTTTGGGCATTCCCTTGTTTCCACATTCAGACTCTTCCACAGCTCAGCTCCACAAACAGAGACACAAAAACTTTTTCTTATTGTCCGCACTTTGAAAGTTTTAAAATTAAGTTGTTTTCACAGTTGAGAATTCACTTCTCTTTCAGTAAATAATCTTTGAATATTGTCAGGTAGTGCATCATTTTTTGCTTTAAACTACAAGATCTTTAAACTTTGAGTTTTGACTGTAAAAATGAGTTGGTATGATCCCTGTATCCTGCCCCATGAATAATCCTTATTGCCCTTTTTTGCATAATGAATAGTGGATGTATTGTAGTGTTATAGTTGTTGCCCCAAACCTCTGTGCAGTATTGTAGATATTGGAGAACCAGTGAACAGTACAGAATGTGGAGTGACTTATGACCCATAACCTGCTTTGTTTTATTTAAAACTATGATGCTTTTTAACATTTTTGTTTGTATGTATCTAATATGTGATTTCCATTTACTCTATCAGCTGTTACCCCAAGAAATTTGATTTCATTGACCTTCTCAATCTCTACCCCATCAAAACTGATCATTGTTTGTTTTCGTTTGAGGCCCTGGTCCTCAGTATTGGGCATTTTAGCAATTTTAGGCTAAACCCAATTTTATCTGCCATAGTTTATCATCCCCCATCAACTTACTCAGAGTTTTTATCCGAATTTGATGAATTCTTAGTTGATTTAGTGCTGAAATCAGATAGAATAATTATAGTAGGGGACTTTAATATACATGCAGATGTAGATAGTGGTTGCCTTAATATGGCATTTAATTCAATATTAGACACGATGGGGTTTTCTCAGAAAGTCGCAAATTCTACCCATTATCTCCACCATATGTTGGACCTTGTTCTGACATATGGCATAGAAATAGAAAATCTGGTAGTGTCTCCTCATAACCCTGTAGTGTCAGACCATTGTCTGTTAACCTTTGATTTTACTATTTCTGACTATTTGGCTCCTAAGGAAAAATATTACCACAGTAGATGCCTCTCAGATGATGTTGTTACCAAATTTATGCAGATTGTTTCCTCTATGCCATGTGTCAACACAACGGAAATAAGCTATAGACAGCTTACTCCTTCTGTAATTGATAGCATGGTAGATAGTGTTACAGCTTCTCTGCATCAGACTCTAGACATGGTAGCCCCTTTAAAAAAGAAAAAGTCTAATCAGAGATTTCTAACTCCTTGGTTCAACACAGAAACTCGTAACTTAAAACAGAAGACTCGTCAATTAGAAAGAAAATGGTGCTCCACTAATTTAGATGAAATCTATTTAGATTGGAAAAATCATCTTTTGATTTATAAAAAATCTCTGAGAAAAGCTAGAACGAGTTATTATTCTGCATTAATAGAAGAGAACAAGAATAATCCCAGGTTTCTTTTCAGCACTGTGGCCAGGCTGACAAAGAGTCAGGACTCTGTCAATCCTAGCATTCCCTTAGAGCTTAGAGCTTGAACTTTTTCAATAATAAAATTTCATCAATCAGAGATAAAATCAGTCAGATTCTTCCCACCGTTAACTTAAATACAGTAACTACTACAACTCCTTCAATTGATATCTGTTTGGATCAGTTTACTCCGACTGACCTTTAAGAGTTAGACAAAATAGTTTCCTCATCCAAGCCTTCAACTTGTCTTTTAGACCCTATTCCTACCAGGTTATTTAAAGAAGTCTTCCCATATATTGGTAGCTTTATTCTTCAAATAATTAATTCTTCATTAATGGTAGGCCATGTACCGCAGGCTTTTAAAACGGCTGTAATTAAACCCTTACTCAAAAAGCCAACGCTCGATCCAGGAGTTTTAGCTAACTATAGACCAATCTCTAATCTCCCTTTCATTTAAAAAATCTTAGAAAGAGTTGTTGCTACGCAATTATTTGACCACTTGCAGGGAAATGGTTTATTTGAAGAGTTTCAATCTGGGTTTAGAATCCATCATAGTACTGAAACAGCCTTAGTGAAGGTCACTAATGACCTCCTGATCGCATCTGATAATGGACTTGTTTCTGTACTTGTCCTTTTAGACCTTAGTGCAGCTTTTGATACTATTGATCATAATGTTCTACTTGATAGATTAGAACACTATGTTGGACTTAATGGAACTTCGTTGCAGTGGTTTAGATCTTATTTATCTGATAGGTTCCAGTTTGTTCATGTCAATAATGAGTTTTCTTTCAACTCACAGTTCAGTCATGGAGTTCCACAGGGATCTGTGCTAGGCCCTACTCTTTTTAGTTTATATATGCTTCCGTTAGGCAACATTATTAGGAAGCACTGTATACATTTTCATTGTTATGCAGATGACACACAATTATACCTGTCAATGAAGCCAGATGATAGTAATCAATTAGCCAAGTTAGAAGCCTGTCTTAAGGAAATCAAAGCTTGGATGACTTGTAATTTCCTGCTATTAAATTCAGATAAGACTGAAGTCATTCTTGTTGGTACAGAAAACCTTAGAAATACCTTTCCAAATCAAACTTTTAGTTTGAATGCAGTTACTCTTTCTCTTAATAGCTCTGTGAGGAACCTTGGAGTTATTTTTGATCGAGATCTGTTTTTCAATTCACATATTAAATTTGTTTCTAAGACTGCCTTCTATTGTTTGCGTAATATTGCCAAGATTAGGAGCATCTTGTCTCAGAGTGATGCTGAGAAACTGATCCACACTTTTGTTAGCTCTAGATTAGATTATTGTAACTCTTTATTATCAGGCTGTCCTAAAACATCTCTAAAAAGTCTTCAGTTGATTCAAAATGCTTCTGCAAGAGTTTTAACAGGTACTCGAAAGAGAGAGCATATCTCTCCGGTTCTGGCCTCCCTTCACTGGCTTCCCATAGAGTTTAGAATTAAGTTTAAAATCCTTCTTCTCACTTTTAAAGCTCTAAACAATCAGGCCCCTTTTTATTTAAAAGATCTGATATTACCCTATTATCCTAACAGAGCACTACGCTCCCAAAATGCTGGATTACTTGTAATATGTAGAATCTCCAAAAGTACAATGGGGGGCAGAGCCTTCCGTTATCAAGCTCCTCTCTTGCGGAACCAGCTGCCAATCTGGATTCGGGAGTCAGACTCGATCTCTGTTTTTAAGAGTAGGGTTAAAACCTTCCTTTTTGATATAGCCTACAATTAGGGAGGGATCATGTGTTTCTGAACCCTCCCTTAGTTATGCTGCTACTAGGTTTAGACAGCCAGGGGACCTCCAATAATTGCACTGGGCTTCACTCCTTTCTTCACTCTCAATTTAAATATATTTTTTTTTTTGCTGGTCATTAACATCTGTTTGTTCTCTCCCATCGAATGAGTCCCCATCGTGCTGTTTGCTCTCTACATGTCTGTTCTTTTCTTCTTCTCTATCCCCTCACCCCCCAGCCAGTCACAGCAGATGACTGTCCCTCCCTGAGCCTGGTTCTGCTGGAGGTTTCTTCCTGTTAAAAGGGAGTTTTTCCCCTCCACCATCGCCAAGCGCTTGCTCATAGGGGATTGTCTGATTGCTGGGGTCTTTCTGCAATTGTGGGGGTTTCCCCTACAGTTGAAAGTGCTATGAGATGACTTGTTGTGAAATGGCGCTATATAAATAAAGTTGAATTGAATTGTTTCTTATTTGTATAATTTCCAAAAACCATCATTTTTGTTTTGTTCAAGTTTAGTTTATTTCTGTCAAATCATATTTTTAAATTACTCAACTCAGCCTTTATGTCCTGTCGTAACATTTGCAAATCCCTCCCAGTGCAAAAAATAGTTGCATTATCTGCAAATAATACTATTTTCAACACTTTAGATACGGCTGTCATTTAAAAATGGCCAACACACACCAATTTATCATGTGATAAATTGGTGTGTGTTGGCCTCACATTTACAACAATCTGTTGTAAATGTGTGGATTTTTCTCATAAATTTGCAGGCTTTTCCTGCAGAGTTACAGCCATTTTACTCAGAAATTTGCAGGTTCTTACTAGAAAATTTGCAGCTTTTTATTATTCATAATTTTGCAGCTTTTTCCTCATGAACTTAGAACTTTTCTTACTCTTGAATTTGCAGTTAAAAAAATGCTTAAATTTGCAGCATTTTACTCAAGTCTTATATTTGCACCGTTTTAGGTTGTAAACAGTTGGCAATCTACACCTTTTTTTGGTCTTTTTGCTAAAGTTGCAGCTTTTTTACCCATAAAGTTACCCTTTTTTTGGCAGCACAGTAACTCACCCTTGGCCGGGGGATCCTGGGTTCGATCCCAGCCCCCGACCAGCAGTGATCTGTGTGGAGTTTGCATGTTCTTCCCGTGTCTGCGTGGGTTTACTCCAGGATTTCTCCGGTTTCCTCCCACATGCCAAAAACATGCAAGTTAGGTTAATTGGCATCAAACTGGGGATTCTAAATTGTCCTTAGGTATGACTGTGAGAGTGAATGGTTGTCTGTCTCTCTGTGTTGGCCCTGTGATGGACTGGCGATCTGTCCAGGGGGTACCCTGCCTCTCACCCAAAGATGCTGGGATAGGCTCCAGCCCCCCCCCCCCCCCGTGACCCGAAAAGGATTAAGCGGAAGAAGATGGATGGATGGATGGTAAGAAATTGGCAGCTTCTAACTGAGACTTACACCCCCTCCCCCTTTTTTGTTGTTGTTGTTGTCAGGTCAGGCATTGGCTTGCTTGCTACCGGATAACCATGAAAACCGGTACTACCTGTCTCATGGGTCGGGCCGTTGGCGACTCAACAGGCATCCCCGCCCTTCCAAGGGCATGGAGGGTGAAACTGGGCATCCTGGCAGAACTAAAAACAATATCTGCCACAGGTCTGTGGTGGACCACTCCCAGTTACACAGAGTGAGACTGGACATCCTGACAGATAAACACATCTGTCGCAAGGTCTGTGGTGGACTGTGCCAGTCAGTGCATCGTGACATGCACTGCACAAAGAGCAGAGATAAACAAACCTATCATCTGGTCAGTCACTGCAACAGATACTGGAGTCAGTTTGTCTTGGCTTGTCCTTGCCACTGATAATACCCTTATCTGCCAAGAATGTGCTGCTAGTCCAGCAACAGCTAGCGGTACTCAAATACTTTGCAAGCAGTTTCATGAAATGGTCAGTCACAAAGCAACTCATACTGGCTCGGACGTCACCCGGGCTAACAAGGTCCGCGCTGATCTGTTCACACTCAGACAAGCAGTGAAAAGTAAGCTAGGAGCAGGAAGACAGAAGAAGAAGAAAACAGCAGCCTTGTGTGTAGCAGAATGGAATGTATGCACTCTGTTGGACAGAACAAAATCACAGCGCCCAGAAAGACAAACCACGCTTGTGGCCCTGGAAATGAACAGGTACAATGTAGACATAGCTGCACTTAGTGAAACAAGATTGCCTGGATATGACAGCTTGGAAGACCATGGGTACATCTTCTTTTGGAGTGGGAAATCAACTCAAGAAAGGAGAGAAGCAGGAGTGGGCTTTGCAGTTAGCAAGGAGATAGCAGCAATGCTTGATGAGGAACCAGTGCCAATCAATGACAGGATAATGACTATGAGACTCCTTCTACAGCGGAGGATGTATGCCACACTCATCAGTGTATATGCCCCAACAATGACCAACACAGAGGAGGCGAAGGAAGAGCTCTACAGTGATATACGTGAGACTATCAGGCGTGTACTGACTGATGACAGGCTGATATTCGTTGGAGATTTTAATGCCAGAGTTGGTTCGGACACTGAGAAATGGAAAGGAGTGCTAGGCAGTCATGGAGTAGGCAAGTGCAATGCTAATGGAGAACTTCTACTTGCACTACGTTCAGAGTACAACCTTGTGATAACCAACACCCTATTTAATCACAAGGACACACACAAGAAGATATGGATGCACCCAAGATCCAAGCACTGGCACTTGTTAGACTACATCATAGTAAGGCAGAGAGACATAAGGGATGTATTGGACACCAGAGCAATGAGAGGTGCAGACTGTGGTACTGATCATGTTATGCTGAGATCTAGATTAAGGATTTGCAGATGAAAACAGCACTGCAGGACGGGTGCGAAGCCGCATGGAAGCCAAACACTAGTGCACTGAAAGGCCAAAAGAAGCAGGAAGAACTTACTTAGGAAATGGATGAAAACTTGAAAGACTGGGACAGCAACAACTCAGAGAATGACATAGAAGAGAAATGGGCAACACTGAAGGATACGGTGTATCAGACTGCGAGTGATGTATTAGGCCACCCTGAGAGGAAACATCAAGATTGGTTTGAGTTTGAGTTTGTATACATTATTGATCCCCAGAGGGGAAATTGAGGGCATCCACCTGGATGGATGAAGCAGCCACTGTACGGCGCTATCCCTTAACCATTCACACACACATTCACACCTAGGGCCACTTTAGAGTCTCCAATTAACCTAACCTGCATGTTTTTGGCCTGTGGGAGGAAACCGGAGAAATCCCGGAGTAAACCCACGCAGATACGGGGAGAACATGCAAACTCCACACAGATCACTGTTGGTCAGGGGCAGGGATCCCATGGCCAAGGGTAAGTTGCTGTGCTGGTGCAGTGCTAGCCACTGCACCACCGCACCGTTTGATGAGCATGATGAACATCTGAAGAAACTACTAGAAGCAAGGAATGCAGCTAGGCAGGAAAATCTACAGTGTAACACAAGGTCAAAGAAGAAGAAATACTCAAAGGCTCAGAGTGAGCTACAGAAGTACACCAGAGAGATGAAGTCTCCTGGTTTTGCAGGAGAAGGACAAGATTCTGGACAGATTGGAGACCACTTTGACCAATTACTAAACAACCCTGGAGATCTCACTGAAGAGGCTCAAGAAACTCTAGTGCAGCGACCAGCTGTATCAAATCTGGATGAACCACCAAATCTTGATGAACTAATGGCAGCTATCAGGACAACACAGGATGGTAAAGCTCCAGGAAGGGATGGAAATCCAGCAGAAGTGTGGAAATTTGGTGGTGTTCAGCTGACCAACTGCCTGCACAAGCTCATCCAAGAGGTATGGGATGCCCAGAAAATACCTCAAGACTGAAAGGATGCAAGTATTGTGCCTTTGTTCACGAAAGGTGACAGGAAAGATTGTGGAAATTACCGAGGTGTATCACTGCCAGCCACTGTTGGTAAGATTCTGTCACGTGTACTACTGAACAGACTCAATGAACACATCTCGCAGAATGTACTACGGGAAACCCAGTGCGGCTTTAGAAGTGGAAGAAGCACAATGGACATGATTTTCTGCTTGAAACAGGTTCAAGAAAAGTGTATCGAACAGAACATGCCGCTTTATGTAGTCTTCATAGACTTCAGTAAAGCCTTTGTTACTGTTTCGTGACAAGGACTTTGGCAGGTACTCAATAAATATGGCTGTACAGAGAAGTTTGTCAGCCTGATCGAGATGTAGCTGTTGTTTCCTTTGCATCATCATCCTAGTGGTGACATTTTTACTTTGGTTTCTTTTAACTGCCCCACAAACCATACACTGTAGTGTATGGTTTGTGGTTTTCAGCATAATTGGCTAGAGCTACATGGGCATCATGATCATGAATATGCTGCCAGTACGTGGTGGAGGTATGCTAACTATACAGCCAGGGCAGCTAATCGTTCTAATTGTAATGTTTGCTCATTAGTGCCAACATCAGCTGGACAGACTGCTGTTGTGGCTAAAATGATGGAACCAGCAAAGGCTCTCTGTTTCTTATAGAAGGGTATGGAAAGGGACTACACAAGAAAGATCACTTTGAATCGCTCTTGTGAGATCTTTTATCACTCTACTAATCAGAAAACTTATGGCACCCCTTACTCTGTATGGGCAAGGTTATTTTCATCAGGGACCTTTTCTTTTTGTTCGAAGGGAAGTGGTAACAACCCTCTGGGCGACCTACCCCTTTCCCAGTGTGAAACGGTGTACAGTGTACACCACACATGTGATGCTAGTACCCTGACCAATCGTGTGGGCAGGTGGTATCCACAAGCTAACTGTTGTTACTATGGGCCTGTCACCATGCTGGAACTCTGCAGTGCTTCTATCTGTAATTTCCATATGTATAGAGCACATATGGTGACGGGTGGTTGGTGGCTGTGTGTTCATAAGGCATATTCTCATCTGCCTATGAATTGGGCAGGAGTCTGTGCCCCCATCTTTGTGACTGATAACACCCTGATTATGTCAGTGGGTCAGGCGGGCAGAGGGAAGAGAGACCTATCACAGGATCCCATTTTCACACCTCATGACTCCATCTGGGGTACGGACATGCCAGAGCAGTTTAAAATACTTACTACAGGTCAGAAGGTAGTACAGTCACTATTCCCATGGGTGGGAGTGGCAAAGAATACTTTGTGGGTTGAGACCCTTAACTACAGATTACAATCATTTGTGACTTTTTCCTTGGCTGCCTGGAAAGGTAAAAGGAAGAAATGACTGCTATAAGACTTGTGGCAACACAGAATAGAATGGTACTTGATCAGTTGACTGCCACCCGTGGGGCTGTGCGCGCAATTGTAGGTCAGTACTGTTGCACCTTTATACCTGCACATGATGCAGATGGAGGTGTCATTGCTTCAGCCATACGTAATCTGACTGCCTTGCAGGTTGCTGGAGCAAAGGATAATGTTAATGACTCATCACACTGGATAAACTGGTTGTTTTCCTCATGGAGGAGTCTTGCCATAAACTTGGTGGTAATTCTTGTAGTTATACTCTTGAGCTTTTCATGTGTCATTCCTTGCGTCTGTGATATGATGCTGAGGCTTGTTCATGTGAATTTAGTGTTATATCATGAGGCCACCACTGGAGATGATGGGGAAACAACACCAGCTTAAGGTTTATGAGTACAGAGTAAAAGTATGACTGACATGCAGAAAACCGAAAGGAGATGTATGTTCATGATGTGAATTTGAAATGTACAGAGTTGCAAGAGTAATCAAATAGGTCTTGAAGTTCAGAGAAGTTGTATTATTCCTGTTTGAGATTTTTTCACTTTATCCTGTTTTAATATCCTGTATTTAATATTTTCTTCCGGTTCCGGTGCCACACGAGTTGGCTGCCTTTTGCAACAGCGGCTCAATTCTGAGTCTTTTTATCTTCCTTCTTCTTTTTGATCCGGTGATAACTTTCTGATCCGGCACACATTTCACTCTATATATATCACGGACACACAGATCGCCCTAAAGGTCTCCCGAGTCAGCGGACAGAGCCTCTGTTTACAGCAGGAGACGATACAGCAGGGAAGAGCTAGCTAGCACTCAACCGCCACCCGGTGCTAACGGAGAAACTCGACATAGCGGGGAACTGAAGCGAAAACGACGCGGGTGCTGGGCTGGAGTTTAGGCGGCGTGCAAGAAATATAAGACAGAATAATAAAGAGTGATGGCAAGAACCAAGCAGACCGCCCGTAAATCTACTGGAGGAAAAGCCCCCCAGGAAGCAGCTGGCCACCAAGGCTGCTCGAAAAAGCGCTCCGGCCACCGGCAGAGTGAAGAAGCCTCACCGTTACAGGCCCGGTACCGTGGCTCTGAGAGAGATCCGTCGCTACCAGAAATCCACGGAGCTGCTCATCCGTAAGCTGCCCTTTCAGCACCTGGTGAGGGAGATCGCTCAGGACTTCAAGACCGACCTGCGCTTCCAGAGCTCCACCGTCATGGCTCTGCAGGAGGCCAGCGAGGCCTACCTTGTGGGTCTCTTCGAGGACACCAACCTGTGCGCCATCCACGCCAAGAGGGTCACCATCATGCCCAAAGACATCCAGCTGGCCCGCCGCATCCGCGGAGAGAGAGCTTAGACTTTCTGCTGCACATCCACCAACCACAATACTCCGCACTGTGTCTATATATATATATTTATAGTAATATGTACATATGTATACTAGCTGCTCTTGTTTTTTCTTGCCTTCTGATTGTTGCTCTGAGTGTTGCTATCCCTGTGCTGTTGCAATCCTGGAATTTCCCTATTGTGGGACTAATAAAGGCTTATCTTATCTTAATATATATATTTAATATTTGTTGCATTTGGAATCACTGTTACTAATCACTATTTAGCCATTATACAGTTTTACTGTATTGATTGGTTGATTGTTGATAGTTTATTTACATTTTCACATTGAGGTAGTACTACACATACTGTAGATTAGGATGCTAGCACACACAGATCTTTAATACATACATACACATATCTTTTACACATATAATCGTTTTTGGTCATTTTTATTGTTCTTCATTGAGGCTACATTTACACATGTACGGTATATTAACTTGTTTTGTTAAATCACTGCTAATTTGCTAACACACAGAACGACAAGTATATACACTATTCATCTCAATTTACGGTTAATCAACACTGCTAGTTTAATTTTTCTCTTTTATGACTTAATTAGATGATTGATTTCCTTTTTGGAATAAAGGATATTATCCTCCCATACTCCCCAGGAAATGAAACATTCCAGCGGTGCTTGGGAGTGGCAGCGGGGCCGATGGCAGACTTTCCTCATTAAAAAGCGAGTTAGGATCTTTTGCAATAAAATGCTTTAGCATAAAACACACCAGAACTTAGTGAGCTGCCCAATGAGGTTGTAGAAGCCATAGTGTTTCATCTCTGATGCTTTTTTAAGCATCAAGGGGGGAATGATAGGATATTTTCATGTTTCATTATTTTATATTATTCTATTTTATACTATACTTGTATCTGGTGCATATAATGAGCCAATGTCTGATTCTCTGTTATTTTCCATTGTCTCAGAGCCTGAAGGAAATGTCTGTTTTTCACTGTGAGATTAGGCTGAGCAAGATTGTAAATAATGACGAAGGTTTTACTGCTCTATCATACCAAACTGTTCTGTTCAGGATGTCCGGAGTTAGGTTGAGTTAGGTTGACCAGGTCATGTAAAGATCAAAGCAGAATGTTCAGTGTCGTCCATAGATTAGAGCGGTCTTGAGGGAGATGGCTTCAGCTGTCTCCAGGCTATTGATAAGCTCAAGTTCTGCTTGCCTGGGATATAAAGATCCCCACCTTTGTAATGCATGTTAGAGAGAACGTGTGAGCAGGCTCTGAGACATTCTTTGCTGTGACTTTTTCTCTCCCTCTGATCAGAGAGAAAATAAATGCTCAAAACTTGGAGACTGCCTATTGATTATTGATTCAGTCTCAATCAATTCAATTTTGATCTAACACACTCCATACAGGTATGCAAGCAAATGTGGCAATGAATGGTTCAGTATCTAAAGACTTTTCAGTAAGCAACGGGGTGAAACAAGGGTGTGTGCTGGCGCCTACACCCTTCTCGCTATATCTGGCAGGCATGCTTGAGGTGGCCTTCAAAGACACTTCAGAAGGAGCATACATTAGAACAAGGAAAGAAGCAGACTTGTTCAATGTGGCACAGTTTAAAGCCAAGAGTAAGACATTGACAAAGGTAGTAAGAGAAATGCTCTTTGCCAATGACAGTACTCTAGTTGCACACAGTGCAGAAGATATGCAATCTTTAGTGGAGAAATTTGCAAGAGCAGCTAGCCAATTCAGCCTCAAAATCAACATCATGAAGACAGATTGCCTTTATCAACCACCAAAGTTCCAATTATCAACATCACTACCAGAAGAGATCAGCATTGGTACAGAGCCACTAGTCAAGCGCAAGACTTTCAAGTATCTCGGGAGTACTGTTTCAGAGAATGCTTGGCTGGAGGATGAACTATCTCTCAGAATGGGAAGAGCAAGCGCTGTGTTTGGAAACTTGAGGGAGAGACTGTGGAACAATCGACATGTGTCTATCCATGTGAAATGCAAAGTGTACAGAGCGACAGTACTGGCTATTTTATTGTACGGTGCTGAAACTTGGACTGTCTACAGAGTGCAGGTAAAGAAACTCCCCGTGTACATGATGAGACACCTTCAAGCCATAATGAACATCTCATGGAAAGACAAGATAACTAACATAGAAGTGTTGAAACGAGCTGGCCTACCATCAATAGAGGACATGCTAATACAGATGAACCTGAGATGGCTCGGACATGTTGAGCGGATGGACCACCAACATCTCCCTCAGCAGTTACTCTATTCACAGTTATGCGAGGGCAAACACAATCAGGGTAGACCAAAGCTCAGATTTAAAGACACTGTAAAAAGAAACTTGAAGAAGCTGGATATAGACAGGAGTTCCTGGCAGCGGAAGGCTAAGGACAGAGCTGTGTGGAGGAATCTGATCAGACCTAAATAAAACAGTCATTGTCGCCCACGACAGACTGCGATGATGATGATGATGATGATACCTTACATAAATCATTGATATACAGTATAAACAATTTAGGTCCCAGTACTGACCCCTGAGGGACACCACAGGTAATATCCAAACATGATGACAAATAATCACCCATCTTCACAAACTGTTTCCTGGTCTTTAAAGATGCACTCTAGTGGCTCTAAAACCACCAAAAACTTCATCAAAAACAAATGTGTATTGCCCAAAATAGTATATTGTGGCTTTTTATACACAAAAACATTTCATTGCCTTAGAATTGTTTGGAAAGAGCTTTTTACATCTTCCACCTGCTTAAGTATGCACGGATCTATGAATATTTTAATTAGCTCTACCCTAATTAGCTCTACCCATACCATACCCATTCCACCAATAGCTGGAAGAAGAGGACTTTGAGCCAGGGCTCCAAGAAGGTGTTCCAACTTGAGGAAGAATTATTCTCGGAGTAGCAGAAAGTCACTGCCCGGTCCCGCTTGGAGGCTTGAATGTGAGCTGTCCAGTGAACCACTTTTGGTAAGCAGAATTGGCACCGGCTTGCCACAGTCACTGGTGGATGGGGCCATGCACTTGGTGAGACAGTGCAGCACCCCGTCTCTCACGCAGCCACATTCAAATCGGATTCCCCCCCGCCTCTCTCTGTGCTGCTACCCCTGCATGTGATTGGTTCCCTCCTCCACTGCTTTGCTATGCAGAACAAACACCTCCATCCCTCTCTGCCTCAATTCTGCGTAGCTACAAACGCTTTGTGCAAATCTGCCTTTTTTTTTTTGCAGGGGTGTGTGTGTGGAGCTTAAGCAGACATTCACAGCAGAAAAACACATACTTGGGAGTTTGGAATGATTTTGATTCAAGATTCAAAGAGTTAAAGATGTTTATTTGTCAATACTTCTATACGTACAGGACATACAGGAGAATTGAAATGCTGGTTCTCTCTCTCTTAGTGGTGTGCGCAATATAAGAAAAGAAGGAATTGTAGAGGAAAGGATGCAGGCGAGGCAACGAGCTGATCAACACGGACTTTATTTCTCCTCTAACAGAACAGGATAGCAAAAGGATCCCACGGGCCACTGCGCATCTCTCTTTTATACGTTTAATTACATGCATAGCGGCCCAAGGCTCCAACCTCACATAATGCGTAGAACAAAGCCTGTGTGGCGCATTAACATGATATTACACCGGTGCCACACTTCACTCTTCTCCTGGCGGCCCGGCATCTGATCCTCTCCCCAGGGGGTGCATAGCCTTTACTGTTTCATCTGGACCCCCCGGTGACGCCACCTCTCTTGGTCCATTGTTCTCTGGGTGGAGAAGTCCAACACCTTGCCCCCCCACACAGCCCCCCCACGAACACTCAGAATGGGCCTTAACACCCCCCCCCCCCCCCATTCTTTGGGCTTGAGCCAGCATCCATAGCGGCTGTATTGGGGGGTCGCCGATCCAGTCGAACTGCCCTGCTGGCGGGATGCACAGGAGGGCATGTCAGTCTGTGGGGGGAAAAAGGGAGAGGGAGAAAACACATCCTCTTCGCAAGTGCCGGTCCCTGCTGATGAATCACCAACCTGCGGAGCCCCCAACGGTGGGCGTTCACGCTGGGAAGCCTGGGCCAACACCACCTGCTTGTCTGCCTACACAAAAGTGGGCTTTAGCCTGTCAATGCAGATGGTCTCTCTGCGTCCCCCCAAGTCTAACACAAAATGCTTCGCCCCAGGTTCCAACACTGAACGGTCCGTCATATGGGGGGCGCAGCGGGGTCCGGTGCGCATCGTGCCTGACAAAAACAAAACTGGCATTCTGCAAGCTTTTTGGGACGAATGTGCGGGGAAAACAATGGTGGGCCGGGCCCGGTACACTCCCCACCTCTGTGTTGCGTAGAGAATGTGTGGACGGTTCGGCCTCGGGAGCGAGGTTTTCCGGTAAAAATTCTCTGGGGATCCGCAGCGGTTGGGAAAAAAAATAAGTTCTGCTGGGGAGGCTGCCAAATCCTCCTTCAGTGTGGAACGCAACCCTAAAAGAACCCAAGCCAGGCGGTCGACCCAATTTGTGTCCGTAAGCAAAGCTCTGAGCGCTGCTTTAAGCAACCTATGAAAACGCTTGCATAACCCGTTAGCCTGGGGGTTGTACACGGTAGTGGGGTGAATTTTGACTCCCAGGCTCTGGGCCATCACGGACCAGAGCTCTGAAACAAACTGTGGGCCTCTGTTGGACGTGATGTCCGATGGAGATCCAAAACGTGCCACCCAAGCTGACAAAAAAAGCGTGCGCCACTTCTGCGGACGTGGTAGAAGCCAACAGGACCACTTCGGGCCAGCGCATGGTGCGGTCCATGATCATCAAAAGCTGCGTGAAACGTTGCGACAGTGGGAGGGGTCCCACCAGATCCATGTGGATGTGGTCGAACCTCCTAGCTGGGATTTGGAACGGCTCGAGGGGAGCTCTGGTGTGCTTGTGCACTTTGGCCCGTTGGCACACGACGCAAGCTGCAGCCCACTCTTTCACTTCTTTATGCAAACGTGGCCAGATGAATTTCACCCCCACTAGTTTCACTGAAGCGCACACTCCCGGGTGATTTTTCTGAGACTGTGTGGTTTTTTTCTGCACTGTGGCGCCACGAGACAGCTTCTGCTGTGATGTGGTGCAGTATAAATAAAGCTGAATTGAACTGAATTGAATGTGAAAGGGAGTGGACTGACTCAAAAACGTGACAGCGTCAAGAGCTCGGAACCGGTGGAGACGTCGTAGAGTAAGGGGGGCACCCTTCCTGCACCACCCTGCTCTCCAGTCTTAACCCTGTTGGCGCAGACTGGAGCGCGCAAATGTCCGCATCCTCGGTTTGCTCCGCAGCCATGTCAGGGAAATCTATTCCCATGTAGACCAGGGCGATCAATGCGTGCGACAGGCAATCGGCCACCATGTTGAGTTTACCGGCAATGTGTTGAATGTCGGTAGTAAACTCTGAGATTGCGACCAACTGCCGTTGCTGCCAGGCCGACCACGGTTCGGAGACCTTGGCCATGGCGTACGTCAGCGGCTTGTGGTCTACAAACGCAGTGAAGTCGCGCCCCTCCAGCCAGAACTGGAAATGGCGCGTTGCCAGGTGGAGAGCCAGCAATTCTCTATCGAAAGTGCTGTTTTTGCGTTTGTTGTCGCACAAAGTTCTACTGAAAAATGCGAGCGGCTGCCACGAACCTGAGACACACTGCTCCACCACTGCCCCTATGGCAACATCAGATGCATCTCTAGTGAGCGCTATCCATGCAGATGGATCTGGATGGGCTAGTGACGCGGCATCTGCCAGCGCTGTTTTGGCGTTTGAAAAAGCCTGGCCCTGCTTGGGAGTCCAGTCGATGTTTTCCGCAGGCATAGAATGGCTGCATCAGCTGGGCTGCCAAGGGAAGGAAACGGTTGTAAAAATTAACCATTCCCAAAAACTCCAGTAGTGCCCTCACGGTCTGTGGATGCGGAAAGTCCAACACCGCGCGCATCTTATCCGGTAACGGGATCGTGCCCTCTGGCGAAATGCGGTGGCACAAAAAAAAAATCAATCACCACACCGAACTGGCACTTCGCCAGGTTGATTATCAAACCGTGTGCTTCCAACCTCTGGAAAACTGTCTTGAGATGGGAGATGTGCTCCTCCTTGGATGCGCAGGCTACTGGAATGTCATCTAGGTCGGCGAAAACAAAAGACAAATCGTGCAGCACTGCGTCCATCATCCTTTGGAAGGTCTGTGCTGCGCCTTTTAATCTGAATGACCTGCATAAAAATTCAAAAAGGCTGAACGGAGTTATTACTGCTGTTTTTGGGACTTCTTCCGTGCGCACTGGGACCCGGTGGTAACCGCGGACCAGATCCACTTTGGAAAAAATGCGCGCTCCGGCCAGGTGCATGGAAAAATCCTGGATGTGGGGAATGGGGTAGCGATCATGTTCCGTAGCGTTGTTCAAGCACTGGAAATCGCTGCATGGTCACCACGATCCGTCGGCTTTAGACACCATGCGAAGTGGGGATGCCCACGGGCTGTTTGAGGGCTTGACGATGCCCAGCCTCTCCAAGTTGGCGAACTTCTCCCACTCGCTGGTCAGTTTAGCTGTGTCCAGGTACCAAGGTCGTGCAAATACAGGCGGTCCTTTAGTAGTGATGAAGTGCTCGACCCCGTGTGTGGTTACCACCGCTGAAAACGTCGGAACCGTGAGTGCTGGGAACTGGGCGAGTAACTGTTGGTACTTACCCCCTGGAACTACAACGTTAGCCAGCGTTGTTGATCCAGCTCCCTGAGCTGTACAGGGCAGAGAAGCAAAAGAGACAGCATCCACTAGTCTTCTATGAGCAACATCGACTAATAAACCATGAGCACATAGGAAATCTGCACCCAAAATGGGGGAGGAACATGTGGCTATCACAAAATTCCACTGAAAATTGTGCCCATGCAAGCATATTGTCAGTGTCCGTTCACCAAATGTCCTGATGGCTGATCCATTGGCGACCGCCAGCTCGGGACCGCTGACCCCTGCCACCCTGTTTGCGTTGAACGGCAGGATGAGGCTCTTCTGGGAGCCGAAGTCCACCAGAAATCGTCTCCCCGAACGTGTGTCTGTGACATACAGCAGCTCGTCTCTGTTGCCAGCGGTCGCAGCTACTTCTGACTGCGGATGTTGGTGTTTCCCGACCGCTTGAATTGGCACAGTGGCACGCATCGCCGTGCATCTGAGCCGAAATGGCGATGATAGTGGCAGATCGCTCCCTTCCTGTGTCTCCTGGGGTCTGTTCCGGTTACCACCAATGGCTCCTCAGTCTTGCTGGAAACCCTCCTGGGCTCAGGTGTCACTGCATTCACGCCGAAGATTCTGGTCGCTAAAATGATGCGTTCCACTTCCTGTGCTAGTTCGTGGTAGTCCTTCGTCACCAGCAGTGGTGAATTGGCCAGGATTGCCCGCGGCAGCTGGTAGGTTCCTGAGAAACAGGTGGGCAATCAGGAAGGACTCGTCATCTCTACCCATCAGCACCAACATGTTCTCCATCAGCTCCACAGTCGATCTGTCCCCTAACTCTGAACATGTTAGGAGCCTCTTCGCTCTTTCACTGTCTGACAGGGTATAGTGCTAGATAAGCTACCCCTTGAGCGCCTCGTATTTTCCCCGGACCGGCGGCTCTTAGAGAGGGCTTGCCACCTGTTGTGTGGCACGCACGTCCAGTGCAGCAACCACATAGTAGTATTTAGTGTCATCCGATGTTATCCCGCGGAGTGTGAACTGCGCCTCAATGTTCAAAAATCACACTGTTGGGTCATGCAGCCAGAAATCTGGGAGCTTGACTGAAACAGCGCACGCAGCCCTGGCGCTCTCCCTCCAAAAGGTCTCCGGGGTGCTCGTCTCGCCCTCTATGGCACGTCAGGGTCACCAGTGTAGAGGAAAGGATGCAGGCGAGGCAACAAGCTGATCAACACAGACTTAAATTAAACTAATTAAATTAAATCACCCTTATTGTCATTCAACTGTACAACCAATCATGTACAGTAGAACGAGATTGTGCTTTACCTATCTACAGTGCCAAATCACACACACCCCAGTGCAGAATCAGAGGGCCGCTGCCACGCAAGGCGCCGCCACAGATTTCCCTCCTCCATTCCGTTATTGCTGAGCACCAAGCTGGACGGCAGGAAGTTCCACTTTTATATGGTCTTTGGCATGACCCGGCGGGGATTTGAACCCCTGCCTCCTGGGTGTGGGGTGGATGCTCTACCAACTAAGCCACCATTCCGGACTTTATTCTTCCTCTAACAGAACAGGATAGCAAAAGGATCCCATGCGCCACTGTGTATCTCTCTTTTATACCTTTAATTACATGCATAGTGGCCCGAGGCTCCGACGTCACATAATGTTTAGGACAAAGCCTGTGCAGCGCATTAACATGATATTATACCGGTGCCACACTTCACTCTTCTCCTGAAGGCCCGGCATCTGCTCCTCTCTTTGCATAGCCAGGCATAGCCTTTACTGTTCTGTCTAGACCCCCTGGTGATGCCACCTCTCTTGGTCCATTGTTCTCTGGGTGGAGAAGTCCAACACCTTGCCCCCCCAGAATAACCCACCAAATGTCCAATGTTCCTTGGACCGCCAGATCAAGTTCATATTGCGATTTGAACTTGATCTGGCGGTCCAAGGAACGTCGGATGTTTGGTGGGAAGGATGGAAAAACAATAACAGCAGTCTATGGACAGTAATGCTACCCGTAGTGCAAATGAATATAAACGATAAAACCCAGCAATCCCACAGTCATGTGAAAAATTTGGAAACCCATTTAAATATTCAGTTCTTTATTAAGAAATGTTCACATATCTATGTCTAACCTTGTTTTTGTTTTTATTTGCATTTTTTAACATTTATTTTAGCCATTTTAAGTGGGAATGAATGTGGGGGTGTCCTAAAAAAGATGTGGGGTGTCCTAATTTATTCCTCACTATATGCTTAGAATTCCATTTTACAGAAAATTTGAAAAAAGTCTTTAATTCATTTTAGTTGTTCAGTTGTATTACATGAATCTCCCAGTATTTTTTAACATTGATATTAAAGGCCAAATGTCACATAACAGGGTACTTTAAATATCTTGAAACTAGATATAAAAGGGAACCGATCCGTTCGGGTCTTGGTGCGTATGCTTCAGTAACAACGGAATATTCGTTAATTTAAAACTGCCGCGCTTGGCCTGACACGGACCCTGGAATCGCCTGGGGAAGAAGGCGGAAGTGACGAAATCGATTGCGCCCTAGTTTGATGCTTGGGGTATTTCAATTGTTTATATGGAGACTGGAAGGTTGAAGTGAGCAACAAGAAAGAAAAAATTGGATATTTCACCCATACCTTAAAACGGGACTATCAGGGACAGCTGGGTAATAAGGGACACTTCTCTGGGAAATGTTTTCTTACCTGTCAAGTGAGACGTTTTCGCCGTACTTCAACACCGTAAAAAGCGGCTATAAGCAACGGCGGAGCAACAAGGCACACCTCTCTGGGATCTGTCTGTTCCACAACCGCTGCACAGCTCAACGTGTTAAACCATTGTCCTAATGACTTCTCATGGTAGTGAGAATTGCTCCCGCTGAGCGATCAGCCCGCCCCAGCTGTGACTGATCACACACAGCACTGCTCCTCAACACACTCAGTTTTTTTTCCAGTATATTTTTTCTTTTGGGCGTACAGAAATGGCAATACGCCCGTTTTTGCTAAAATTGCATTTTCCCCGTATTTTCCTTAAAATATTTGACAATAACAACACAAACTACATTTAAAACATTTCCCAGAAAAGTGTCCCAAACCACTCTGCCGTCTCCCACAGCCGCGCTTGGCACCAAAATACGGCGAAAACGTCTCCCTTGACAGGTATGCGCCTCCATTTTCATATTGATCTGGTCAATTTCTTGACAGCAGCGGCTCTCCTCCACTGTAATAATAATGGCTTCCGAAAAATCAATATTTATGGGGCGCCCTCGACAGACCCCCTCCGGCTTCGCAATTCTGGAGGCGATTAATGTCCAGTTCAATGACATTTTCCACTGGTTCTGCTCTCTGGTCATCGTTGGAACTGTTGTCATCAGACAAGGCATCTGATTCCGTCTCGGATGGCTCGAACCGGTAAGGTTCAGTGCCTCTGTCACTGTCTGAACCACTGACAAAAAAAAAAAGAAGACAAAACTAAACTAATTTGTTCACAATCGCTGTCACTTTCCGTCATGATTGTCCAATGTTGATAAGTGTGAATGTGGATAGGCAGGGCAGCCAGGGTACAACTGGTGATGTCAAAAACATGGGCGTGGTCTGGACTGGCTGTCACAAGCCAGCAAGCAAGGTGGGGCCTTCACCTGGTGTATTTTGTGCAATTATGTAAATACAGGTGGGTGATATGGTCTCCGGTATGAATATTTGGTTTAAGCTATGTGTATTTTATCTAAATTCGTTGTCATTTAGAAAAAAAAATTACGTGACATTTGGCCTTTAAATATCCATATGTCCAAATATGTTTAAAAAACACAGGCTTTTTTGATTTTTTTTTTGATTTTGTATACTTTATTGATCCCCAGAGGGGAAGTTGAGGGCATCCACCTGGATGGATGAAGCAGCCACGGTACAGCGCTATCCCTTAACCATTCACACACACATTCACACCTAGGGCCACTTTAGAGTCTCCAATTAACCTAACTTGCAAGTTTTTGGCATGTGGGAGGAAACCGGACAAATCCCGGAGAAAACCCATGCAGATACGGGGAGAACATGCAAACTCCACACAGATCACTTTTGGTCAGGGGCTGGGATTGAACCAGGGATCCCATGGCCAAGGGTGAGTTGCTGTGCTGCCGCAGTGCCAACCACTGCGCTACCGCACCGCCTTTTCCAGGGTGTCCTAATTTTTTCACATGACTGTACAAAAAAGTAGAGCTGTAATACCCGTTGTTGCAAGTTCAATGCAGTAGTGTAGGTGCAGACAATGACAGATTGGACTGCACCTAATCAATATTGCAATAACAGACAGACAGCAGCAGATATGGCATATGTGCAAGTGGTTGCAGTAAGGTGCAGAGACATACAGCAGCAGATGTATAACTGTTGGTGTGTCAGTCTTTCTGTGCAAACAGCTGAGGTAGTTATTGTGTGGGTGAGTGTGTTACGGTCCAGGGGTGGGGTGGGGGGCAGTGGGCAGATGAACAAAGCTGTTTAGCAGTCTTGTGGAACGGACCCGGAGGCTTCAGTACCTTTTGCCCGAGGGCAAAGGGCTGAAGAGGGAGTGTTAGGGGTGGGAGGTGTCGCCTGCAATGTTGATGGCTTTGCAGGTGAGGTGGGTGTGGTAGATGTCCGAGAGAGGGGGGGCAGAGGGGCACCGATGATCTTGCTGACTGCTTTCACTGTGCAGGATTTTGCTCTTGATATGTCTTGTAACTCACAAGAAACATTTTACAGACATGTTAACAACAGAAAAATCTTGATTTTTGCCAGAGTGTCACTTTAAATAACTTTTAATCCAGTATAATGCCGTACATCTGATGCCATAGCGTTCAGTTTACTGAACAGTGTATCATGATTTATTATATCAAATGCTTTCTTAAGAGAATATTCCAATTGCATGATGTTTCTGGTCCACTGAGTTAATGATTTCTTCTATTAAATCTATTGGTGCCAGTTTTGTTGATCTGTATTTTCTGAATCCATATTGAATTTCAGTAATTTATGTTTGTCTAAGAATTTCTCCAGTCGTTTATTGAATAGTTTTTCTAAAATGTTTGAAAATTGAGGTAGTACTGAAACAGATCTATAGTTTGTGAGTTGGTGTTTACTCCCAGATTTATACAGAGGAAGGACTTTTGCAACTTTCATTTGGTTTGGAAATATACTGGTGAGAAATGATAAATTGCAGACATGAGTTATTGGTTTTATAATACCCTCAATTACTTTCTTTACAACATTCATGTCAATATCATTAGAATCCGTTGATGTTTTATTTGCACATTTATTAACCATACCTATAATTTTTTTTTTCACTCACTGGTGTGAGGAACTTTGAATTTTGAGTTTGTGCTGCAAGATCCAGTCCAGCACTTATAAAAAATTCATTAAAACTATTGACCACTTCATTCACATTATAATTTTCTGTATCATTAACCATGAAATATTATAACTTATTTGTCTGGCATCAGTTTTTATTACACTATTCAGTATATTCTATATGTCTTTCATATTATTCTTGTTATCATCTGTTTATTATAATAATCTTTTTAGCAGCTCTTATGTGTCTTATAAATTCCCTATAAAGTGTTTTCTTCTTTTTGCATGCATTATGTAAACCCTTAGTAATCCAGGCATAATTTAAAAATTTTACTTTACTGTTAACTTTCTTTATAGGGCAGCTTTTGTCATATAAACTTCTAAATTCGAAACTGTGTTTCGTTACCTTGTATTCATACATGTGTAATGACAATAAAGTTGAATCTAATCTAATCTAATCTAAATATTCCTAACATTTCCTCATATGCTCTATTAATATTTGAATTAAGTATATTATCCCAGTTTTGTATCACTATATCATTTTTAAAGGCTTTTATTGAATCTTCTGTTCTCATTCTTCTGAATACTGTTTTTATATCTGATTTGTTTGCATTACAGCTATAGTCATATAATACAAAAACTGGAAAATGGTCACTAATATCACTGATTAATAATCCACTTGTATTGTTTATGTTGTCATTTGTGAATATACTATCAATTAGAATGGCACAGTGGGATGCTATTCTGATGGATCTGGTGATTTTTGGATACAAATTTAAACTGTATATTTTATGCTTATTTGGATTAAGTAGGTCTATATTACAATCCCCACCACTGATCATTTTTTTACAACATGTTTTTGAGAATGTTTGCCTCACCCAGTCCATAAAAATCTCAATGCTAGAACTTGGTGTCCTGTATATACAGCTAATGATTATTGTTTTTTTTTATCATTTATTTCCACTGATATACATTCAAGCACATTGTTAACAACAGATGAAATATGGTCCAGATGAAATATGTCTATATTTAGATTTATGTCTACATAGATTGCAAGTCCCCTGCCCCCTTATTTTGTCGATCCATGTGCACAAATTCACAACCCTCCAACCCAAAGTCCACCACTTTTTCTGTGTTGATCCAGGTTTCAGATATTGTAATGATGTTGAATGATGGTATAAATTGAGCCAAATAATCTTTAATATTAATAAAGTTTGCATATAAACTTCTGCTGTTTATATGAATTATTGATAATTTGCCATCCTTGGTGATTTGATTATATTGTTCCTCACTATAATAGCAGCAGTTATTGATCATGGAATTAAAGAAGTAGTTGTCCGGGTCTATGTCATGCTCCATGTCCTCCTAACTGTGATCCATGTATTGAAATGACTGTCATTCCAGGTCGTAATGTTCTCTGGCCATCCAGCTGTCCTAAAACGGTAAACGACTTTAGACCAGTTGCTTTGACTTCAATTTTAATGAAAATTTTTGAAAAACTGGTCAGATGTGAGGTCCTAAAGCAGACTGAGCATGCATTGGATCCTCTGCAGTTTGCCTATAGGCCTCACAGAGGAGTGGAGGATGCCACTGTCACTCTGTTTAACATGCTTTTTAAACATCTGGATTTTAATGGGACACACGCCAGGCTTTTATTTGTGGACTTTTCCTCCGCCTTTAATACAATCCAACCTCATATCTTAGTTGAAAGGCTCCTGCAACAATTTGATTTGAGCAATAATCTGGTGGGTTGGATTCTGGATTTCTTAACCAACAGGACACAGAGAGTAAGGGTCAATGGTACATTGTCTGACCTAAAGTGCTCTTCTATTGGCTCTCCTCAGGGGTGTGTGTTGTCACCACTACTCTTCATCCTGTACACAAGCATGTGTCGGAGCAGACATGACAACAGACACATTATAAAGTATGCTGATGACTCAGTTATTGTCAGTCTCCTCCAGGATGGTGAGAGTGGCCACGGCCCAGTAGTTGATGATTTTGTTCACTGGTGTGAGGATTCCTACCTGCAGCTGAATACGACAAAAACTAAAGACATGATTATTGACTTTAGGAGGAAAACTCCCAGGCACAAAGTCACCGTACTAAAAGGCCAGACCACCGAATGTGTACAATCCTACAAATATCTTGGGATGATTATTGATAGTAATTTAAACTTTGAAGAGAACTGTGAAAGGGTGTGCAAAAAGGGTCAGCAACATTTGCATTGCTTGAGAAAACTTGCACGCTTCCAAACTGACCAAACCATAATGACAATGTTTTACCGGGCTTTTATTGAATCTGTTTTATCCTTTTCTTTAGTGTCATGGTTTGGTCAGATAAAACTGAAACAGAGGAAATCCTTGGATCAGGTAGTTAGATGGTCCAGTCGTTTGCTTGGTGAGTCACAGCTGAGCCTGACATCCCTGTACACCAGACAAGTACAGAGGATGGCTACCTCCATTTTAAATGATGACTCCCACCCTTTGCACTGCCACTTTCAGCTTCTTCCCTCAAGACGGAGGTTTGTTGTCCCAAAAAGTAAAACCCAGCACTACAAAAACAGCTTTGTTCCTGCTGCTGTCAAAGAGTTGAACAAGCTGTAAAGTGGTACCTCTACTTACGAATTTAATTCGTTCCGGAAGAATTCTCGTAACGTGAAAAATTCGTAAGTAGAGGCGCGTTTTACATGTAAATGCCGTAATCCATTCCAAGCCCCCAAAATTCGGGCATAAATTTTTTATAAATCGTAAAAACGCATCAAAACATGTAACAAATACATGTTACAATTAGATTACTGCACAATAAACATAAAATGAGAGTTTAAAATGAGAGAAAGAATAATAAAAGAGAATAATAAAAGAGAAAGAATAATAAAAATTATGTTCATTTACCCTTTAACTGCTATCGTCGTCGACGTCGTCACCTTTTGCCTTCTGTGGTTCATGTTCTGATCCAAGGACGTTTGCTTTTGTCGGCTTGTAAGTGCTTCGTTTTGTTTTAATACCGTGCTGATCGTTGTTGTATTACGGCCATATTCTTTAGCGAGATCAACCAAACGCATAAAGTTTTGGAAAAAAAAAAAACTTCGTGGCCAATGGGATACCAGGAAGATGCTAGGCGATAGCCAATGGCAGAGCTGCTACAGGTATGTTTACGTTCGGTAAACTACGGAAGCTGCGAGGAGCGCGTACTTTTTTGCCTTTCGTATCCTGAAATTTCGTTCGTAACTAGAGGCAATATTTTCCCGTTGAGGCGTCTCGTAACCTGAAAATTCCGTATGTAGAGACGTTCGTAAGTAGAGGTACCACTATTGCACATAATTTAGGTACCTATTTATTAACTCCATTTTATATTTACTTATTTTTGTAGGATGTTACTTGGGTTCTAAATATTTTATTGGGTTTTAGACCTTTGAGTTTTTAACCTCTTTGACTAGTTTTTAACTTTTAATATGACCCTTCTCTCTTACCACTGGTTTTTCTCCCATCTCTTTGTCTTTTTATACCCTGATTGATGGAGCCTTGAGTATTTTTATCATGTTTATAGTCAGCTTCATGTGTGCCTGTGTTTGTGTTTATGTTGAATGTAATTTGTGGCTTGTAAATATGGATGTCACCAGACTGCAAAACAAATCTACCTACGGGTACAAATAAAGTAACCTGAACCTGAACCTGAGTTCTATCAATAATGTCTCCAAGTGTAAAAGAGTGATCTCTTTTAGTGTGTGACATAGTTGTGCCGATGGCTGTGGTTACCTTAGGGCCCAGTCCATGTCCATCACTGGTATTTGTCCAATTCCTCCAAACTCCTCATGATCAGCTCTTTAGCCTCCTCTGGTGTTCCCTTGAGTTTAATCAACATTTTACTGTTAGCAGTCCAGGTGTGTTGTATCTTTTTCTGTTTTTTTTTTTTTTTCCCAAATGGCGTACTTTCTTAGTGCATACAGTATTATACTGTAATTGAATTACTGTATAGGTCTGTAATTCTAAATTACAGCAACTTACTGGCAACACTCCTTGTAATGTCTAACAGTGCAGCTATAGCTAACCTAGTATAGCTAACACTAAAGCTGTTCTGATCGACTGCACTTCAACAGTTTTCCCTACACCCTGCTCTGTTCTCAGGGAATAATTGCCCTTCATAAAATTTCTCTATTTGAAACACCCTGCAACATCACTTTCTTCCTCCATGCATTCCAACAGTAACAATGGTCATATACAGTACTGATACTACAGTAGATATCTTATACTACTGAAATAAAATATGAATACAAATATATGTATATTTTGAAGATTAATATAAACAATAACTGGGGCATTGGACATAAAAATCTTTGTCAAATCAACATGTTGTGGCAACCCTGAAAAGGAAGCAGCAGAAAGAAAAAAAGAATATAAACAATAACTAACATTACTTTAGCTTGTGTGTTAGCAACAATAGTTTGTTTTACTCATATTTGAGGTGCAGTGACTTATGGGTGTAGCGTTTCAACTTGGTGCACACTTCCAACTGCTGATTACCTGACCTATGCAAAGCTACTCTAATTAACCACTTGAGCTTGATTTCTCACAGCCTTTATAAGCCCAGCTCTGCCTTTCATTCTTCACGAGATGTAAGATGCTACAGATCTACAAGCTGGTCAGTGATGTGCAGTCAGGTGAGGCAGAGCCACACCTGTCATCTAAGAAATAAAAAAGAAATAATGATGGATAGATATTATTTGTCCTCTGATTTTAACTTTTGTTAAAAAGGGGGCCATGGCCCTCATGTTTAAAGGATTGTGCAGCTTTCATACTGAAAGATGGCATACTCACAAAAGTTGTAAAGTATGTGCGCACAAAAAATTTCAGATTTATAAAACTGAAGGCTCTGCCTTCACTGTTTTCCTCTTCTTGCTTTGCAAAGTCATCCTACAGACTACCATCCAATGCTGTCTCACGTCACTGAAGCTGGTCTGCTCTCTTTGTGTGCCAACCTGTGGAATGCTTGTGCTCACCAATATACGGTTGGTCTTTAAAATTATTCATGGTTCTGCACCCTCACCCCTTAAGAGTTTTGTGTACCTAACTTCTGAACAAAATACCACAGTAACAAGGACTTCTTTCAGGAGTTGCATCCCCCTATGTAAAACTGCTTTCAGACAATCAGGTTTCTCATACAAAGCTATAACGGAATGGAACAAGCGCCCCACTGCTTTGAAGACCAGAGCAAATTACAGAGACTTTTCCACCGAGACTAAAAAATGGATTTTAAGTAATCAAGCCTGCCAGCACTGACTCTCTCCCTTAAATGGGATTTGAAATTGTACTCTTAAATTGTTTTTACGTGTGCCGTTTCTCTTATCTTTTTGCCTTTTAAAATTACTCCCTGCTTGTTTCAGAGTCAACAGTTTCTGAAACCCGACCTGAGTTGCTTTCTATATGTGCTGTTTTTCTTTTAATATCTTCCTGCCTGCCTCAGGGACTACAGATGGAAATTAGTGAGAATGCTACAGTCTGGTGCAGAGCATCTTTACCCTGTGATTAATGTTTTTTCTGTACACGGTCCCTGACAAATAAGCAAGTAAACTAAACTAAACCTTCTCCCATGGTTGGAAATCATATGCCTTAAATATATATTCTTACCTCACCATTCTCCTCTGCTCAAATGCTAGACATTCTTACCTTGGCGGACCTGGACCAAACCTGGTGGAACCTGTCTCTCTAAGTGGTCTGCCCAGAGGCAGGTCCTGCACATGTCAGCCATCTTCACTTCTCCTTGTCTAGCACCGTCTTTTTCATTTCATGGTATTTCTTTCCTTGCCTGATGTCATCCATCATCATCACTCTCTTTTTCCCTCTTGATTGTTTCCCCTCGACTCTTCCCTCCAACACTGTTTGTAGTAACCCTTCTGATCTTATGATGTGTCCAATCCACCGAGCTTTTCTTTTCCAGATGGTATCCAACAAAGTTCTCTTTTCTCCCACTCTTCTCAGCACCTCATCGTTTCCCACCCTGTCTGTCAAGCTCATCTTCTCCATTCTCTTCCACATCCACATCTCACAGCTCTCCAGTCTCTTGATGTCTGCTTTCTTCATTGTCCAGGTTTCTGAGCCATAGAGGAGCACACTCCACACCAGTGTCTTGATGAGATGTTTCCTCAAGTTATGATTGAGGCCTTTAAAGAGTAGCATTTGGTGTTTATTGAACACCTCTTTGGCCATGGTGATTCTTGCCTTGATCTTCTTCTTGCTTATTCCATCTTCTGTCAGTAGGTTGCCAAGGTACTTGAACTGTTGGACTTGGTCAAAATTTTTACCATTGATGTTGATTTGCAGCTGTTCTTGTTTGCTCTTTCCGATCTTCATCACTTTAGTCTTCTTCCTGTTGATCTTCATTTTAGATCTTTCCACCACATCATTCAGTTGAGACATGATTGTCTATAGTGCTTCTGCTGAGCTCACCATCATCGCCTGATCATCTGCAAATCTCACCGCTTGAATGTGATGACCTCCCACTTTCACGCACTGTTCAACTTCCTCCATGGCTTCTTTCATCATTGCTTCTGCATAGATGTTAAACAGCAAGGGTGATGGCAAACAACTTTGATGTACTCCTGTTCCGATTGTGCATGGTCATGCCACTCCTTGATCTGTTCTTACTGTTGCTGTCTGTCCCATGTACAAGGCTGCAATTAGACATCTATCTCTCCAGTCCACTCCCAGATCTTTCAGAATCCTCATCAGTATTGTCCAATCGACCCTGTCAAATGCTTTGTCAAAGTCAACACAGCATACATATACAGCTTGATTGTGCTCTATACTGTGTTCTCCTATTGTTCTCATCATTGCTATTGCCTCTCGGGTACCCATACCTTTCCTGAAACCGAACTGATCACTTCCAATGTACTCGAATGTTTTGGCTCTCAGTCTGTTGTTCGGCACCCTCAACATGACTTTAGGTGCGTGGGAAATGAGGCTGATTGTCTGATGGTCTTCACACCTCTGTGCATTTGGTTTCTTTTGTAGCGGAAAGATAATACTGCACACAAAGTCTGCAGGCCATTCTCCGATATTGTACATGGTCTTGCAAAGGTTCACCAGCTGTTTCATCACTTCTGGGCTCAGTGCCCTGAGCAGCTCTGCTGGAATGTCATCTTCACCTTCAGCTTTGCCTGTCTTCAGCTTGTCCATTGCTTGCTCTATTTCTCTGTCCAAAATTTCCGGCCCTAGATGGTCATCCTCCACCACTGTCTCGCCTTCCAGGTCGATCTCTTCTGGCTTCCCTTCCTTGTTGTAAAGCTCCTCTATGTATTCCTTCCACCTGCAGTTGGCTTGCTCAGGGGCTGTAAGCAGTTCACCTTGCTTGCTCATGATGCTCTTTGTTTTCTGCCCTGAGCTGTTCTTCCATGTCAGCTCCTTCACTTTGATACAATTGGTCCATCTTTATTGTTTTCTCCAGGTATTTGATATCTTTGCATTGCTCCTCCCGGTACTTCTCTCTGGCCTTATATGTTTCTCTCCACAGTTCATTGTTCAGTTTCTTATACATTTTTCTTCCATCTGCTGTTTTCTTTCTTCCATTCTCTCCTTTCATCCATTTTTCTTATCATAACATCTGTAATCCAGGTTTCTCCTTCATCCCTCCCCTCAATGCATCTAGCTTGTATCGACAGCCGGGGTTTGGCTTCTTCAAATGTTTCAGCTTCAATGTGGTTTTCATGGCAATGAGGTTATGGTCTGAGTCAGCATCTGCACTAGGGAAGGCATGCACATTCTTGACGCTGTTTCGATAACGTTGCTTCACCATGATGTAATACAACTGCATCCTTCTCAGGTCTCCAGGTGCTAACCAGGTGTCGATTCTGTGCTTATGATGCTTGTGCCATGTGTTGGTGATGCAAAGCTTATTCCTCTTGCAGAATTCTACCAGCATTTGCCCTCACTCATTTGTTTCCCAGGCCATACTTGCCAGTCACTTTGTCTTTGCTTTGGTTTCCCACTACCGCATTCAGGTCACCCATCACTATCACATAGTGATCCTCTCTTCCACATCGGCTGGAGTCTTCCACTTGCTCATAAACTGCTTCCACTTCTTTGTCTTCATAGTCTGTTGTTGGCATGCAGACCACAATCACTCCAATGTCAACCAGTGATCCACTCAGTCTCACTCTCATCAGTCTGTCGTTTGTACACTCTGCTTCAGTCACACACTTGCTTGTTTGATCTACCTCACTTGCAACACCATCAACATTGCAGGCGACACCTCCCACCCCTCCCACTCCTTCTTCAGCCCCCTGCCCCTCCGGTCCCACTCCGCAAGACTGCTAAACAGTTTTGTTCATCAGGCCATTAGGACCCTGGACTCTGTCCACTCCCCCGTCCCCTGGACCGTAATGCAATCACCCGCACAATAACTACTTTATCTCTATTTGCACTATGGGAGGTCTGGGTCTATCTTTTGTTGCCATTTGCACTATGGGTTGCATTACTGTACATAGACTGCTGTTGTTGTTTTCTTTTTTCCAGCCTTATTCCTTTTTCTTTTTTTATATTGTGCACATCACTGAAGAGAGCGAGAAACACCATTTATATTCTCCTGTATGTACAGTAGTATTGGGTTGTCGGGGGGTTGTGGTGGAGGCGTAGTACCTTAGTAGGAGGACAGGCGCCCCGTCCCTTCGGGTGGTTCGAATACCCTGGTCCCCACATCCACCCCAGCTCGTACGTATGGCTCCTCGTAGCTGCCGTGGGTACAGTAGCGGCCACAACCCGGGCAACGGTGTCGCCTCGCCGGCTAAACTACGTACGGGTACCCAGCATAGAGGACCTCGCTGGGGAATGGAGGAACATCTGTCCTCCCCCTCTTGTACCCCCCAGTCATGGGTTAAATGATCAGCTTTTGCAACAGCTGTGAGGGCAGTCCTTGGAATGAGGATCCTGGTCGGTTGCTGCACCTGCCCCAGTGGCTGCACATTGTGGTTTCCGCCCCTACCGCTGAAGCTGGGTGTCAGGAAGAGAGGGTGGCCTTGGGCTTGTACACCCCACTGCCACCATAATCATCAGGTGCAGGTGTCTTCTTTTGGCTGCTGCTTTACTGTACTTACCATCAGTATCATTATCACATGCATAGAAGTCCTGCGGCGAGGAATGAGGTGGCAACGGGGGCAGGAAGAAGATGCTTCTGGGAGCCTCTAGTCATGTTTCCCCACGCATGGTGGTCCGGGTGTGATGGTCGCTCTGGTGCCCACCCGGAGCAAGGGCCCAGTTCGCATCCTGCCCGGATGACAAGGCAGCCCTTTTTAGGGATAGCACTGCCTTCTCCAGATGGAGAGAGGGGGAGAAAAGGACCCCTAAAGAAAGCTCCATTTCTGGCTTGCTCGCTAGCTGTGGCGGGCTGGTCATCCACGTCTGTGGTCAAAAAATGAAAGAAATGAAGAAAGTGAAAAACGCAATAAACATAGCCGCCTGGAATGTCCGTACTCTCCAAGACAGTGACAACAGCCTGCGACGTCGGTCAGCCATTGTTGCACAAGAATTACTCCGCTATGACATTGCAATAGCTGCCCTTAGTGAGACTCGGTTGCCTGACACGACAGAGATTACAGAGCATGGGTCTGGCTACACGTCCTATTGCAGTGGGCGCCCAATTGATGAGACACCACAGTCAGGAGTCGGCTTCACCATCAAGACATGTTACGTCAACCTGCTTGACTCTCTACCTCATGGGGTCAGTGATCGACTTATGGTGCTCCACCTGAAGCTTGATACTGGGTACATAACATGCATTAGTCCGTATGCACCAACTATGACACACACAGACGAGAGCAAGGAACGGTTCTATGAGGAACTAGACCGTGTTATTCAAGCCACTCCTCATACTGACAAGTTGGTGGTCCTAGAGGACTTCAACGCTCGCGTAGGAGCCTCATGGACCACCTGGGAGAATGTTATTGGCCACCATGGTGTTGGAAAGGAGAATTCCAACAGCACCTTGCCCCTCTCCTTGTGCGCCCAGCATCAATTATCTATTACCAACACGTTCTTCCAATAGGCAAACAAACTGAAATCTACATGGATGCACCCGTGTTCAGGCCATTGGCATCAGATTGATTTTGTCATTACATGACAGCGGGACATCAAGGATGTGCACCTTACCAGAGCAATGAGGGGAACAACATGTCTCTCAGACCACCGGTTGTTGCAGTCGAGAGTCACGTTCTCCTTTAAGCCCCCACGGCGTAGGGTCCGGAAGACACCTGTGAAGAAGCTCAATGTGGCCAAGCTCAGCTCACTGGATTCCAGGACCCAACTGAAACAGCAACTTGTCACGAAACTTACTGACTTTGACGATGCCCTTTTTGAGACTGTTGACAGCCATTGGACGTTACTTCATGATATGAAGTAACGTCCTATGAAACGGCGGAGGAAGTGCTCGGCTTCACCAAACGCAAGCATCGGGATTGGTTCAATGAAAATGATGTAGCAGCCATCCAATTGTTGGACCGTCTTCACCATGCTCATCTTGAGTATGTGAATGACAAGAGCTTGATTGCAAAGAAGGACACCTACCACCATGTCCGGCAGACAGTGCAGGTTTTGCTGCATAGTATGATGGACCAGTGGTGGATTGCTAGAGCTGAGGACCTTCAGGAAGCTGCTGACAAGAATGACGTGAAAGCGTTCTATGATGGCCTGAAGGTGGTCTATGGTCCGACATCATAGGACAATACGCCGATGTACTCTTCGGACGGTCAGACGCTCATAAGGGAGCCGGCTCTCATCCTGGAGCGTTGGGTAGAACACTTTAATGGTGTCCTGAATTGCCAATCTGTGATCTCTGATGAAGCCATCGCACAGCTTCCTCAGAGACCTATCATGGAGGAGCTGAATGTCCCACCGACGATTACTGAGATTAAAGGTGCCATCAAACAGACGTCTAGTGGTAAGGCAGCTGGTGGAGATGGTATCCCGCCGGAGATCTTTAAGTGTGGCGGTAACATCATCATCGCCCGTCTCGCCCAATTATTTGCCACCATATGGAGGAGGCAGTTCCACAAGACTTCAAGGAAGCAATGAGTGTTCACTTGTATAAGCATAAGGGAAACCACCACTGCTGCAATAATCACAGAGGAATATCGATCCTCGCCATCGCTGGTAAGATTCTAGCACGTGTGATCATAAACAGCCTCAATCACTATGTTGTCGACAACATCATTCCCGAGAGTCAGTGCGGCTTTCGAGCAGGACGAGGCACCATTGACATGATGTTTGCAGCTAGGCAAATACAAGAGAAGTGCCGAGAACAAAATTGTGATTTGTTCATAGTGTTCGTAGACCTGACTAAGGCCTTCGATTCTGTTGGGAGAGAGGGCCTGTTGAAGCTGCTTGCCAGGGTCGGGTGCCCTCCTAAGATCGTCAGTGTCATCTGTTCATTTCACGATGGCATGGTCGGGCGGGTGGTTGAGAGTGGTTTAATCTCCGATCCATTCCCTATCATCAATGGCACTAAGCAGGGGTGTGTTATGGCCCCGCTGCTCTTTAGTATCATCTTCGCTGCAATGCTCCTTGATGCCTTCAAGGACTGCGACAGGGGTGTAAGGATCCGGTTTTGCGCTGACAGCGATGTATTCAACTTGCAACGTTTAAAGGCTAAAACAAAGACGTCATGCATGATGCTGCGAGAGCTTCTCTATGCCGACGACTGCGCACTCATCGCTCACACTCTTGAAGACGCACAGTTCATCACTGACCATTTTGCTAGAGCAATGAATCGTTATGGATTCACTATAAGTATCAAGAAGACAGCGGTTTTACATCAACCTCGTCCTGGTACACTCCCAATAAATCCTGTTATTACCATCGGTGGTGAACCTCTCAAGGCAGTTGACAAGTTCTGCTACCTGGGGGGCACCATCTCACAGAACGCTAAGATTGATGATGAAGTTACCCACCGCATCAGCAAGGCTAGCGCATCCTATGGACGCCTACAGCATCGTCTATGGTCGAAGCGTGGCATTCGTCTAAGCACCAAGATCAAGGTCTATCGCACCGTTGTTCTATCTACACTTCTCTATGGGTGCGAGTTGTGGACAACCTATCGCCCCTATGTGAAGAAACTTGAACAGTTTCACATGCGGTATTTAAGGAAGCTGTGTGGAATCACGTGGCGAGACAAAGTTGCCAATACGGAAGTCCTCCGCCGGTGCAATATCACCAGCATCGAGTCATTCATCATACATTCCCAGTTGCACTTGACCGGCCACATTGTTCGGATGACAGATCAGCGCATTCCTAAAATCCTGTTATTTGGCCAGTTGGACGAAGGGCAGAGGTCACAGGGCGGTCAGTGGAAGCGGTATAAAGACGTGCTCAAAGCCTCACTCAAGTCATGTGGGATTGATCCTATGACATGGGAAATGCAGGCCAAGAACCGTCCCCTTTGGTGAAAGATCTGCCATGAAGGTGTTGACCTCTTCGAGAGAGAGAGAACTGCCCTTGTGGATGACCCCCACAAAGCACGTCATGATGCCGCCCAGCAACAGAGACGTCTACAGCAGTCGGTGTCATCCACTCAGCCAATTATGTACATCTGTCCCGAATGCGATATGCCATATGCTTCACGCATCGGCTTCATCAGTCATTGCCGTCACAAGCACCCCCTTACAATTTAGTGCAGCCAGAAGGCGGGAGATCTGTCGTTGGCGACGGCTCAATCCATCATCATTTGCACTATGGGAGGTCTGGGTCTATCTTTTGTTGCCATTTGCACTACGGGGTTGCATTACTGTACATAGACTGCTGTTGTTTTCTTTTTTCCAGCCTTATTCCTTTTTCTTTTTTTATATTGTGCACACCACTGAAGAGAGCGAGAAACACTATTTATATTCTCCTGTATGTCCTGTACATACAGTAGTATTGACAAATAAAATCTTTGAATCCATCAAAAGCGCCACTCCATGCTGACTTTGATCACCTCCAGAATGGATCACTCTATACCTGTCGCTTTTGATGTCACCTTTCTCGTTCCATCAGGTCTCCGTCAGTCCAAGGATGTTCAGCTGCATTCTGTTCATTTCTCTCTTGATGTTTTCTAGCTTTTCTGCCCTCAACATGCTACGAACGTTCCATGTCCCAATCTTGAGGACTTTGGTATTGCAAGGATTTCACAGGTTGACGACCAGAAAGGCCTTGCTCCCTTCCCTGTCGGATGAGGTTTCCCACGATATGGGGACTCATTCACGTCGCTCTCTAGATTACTACCATGGCTTTCCATTGATTGTCTTGGGAAAATACTGGAGTGGTTTTCCATTGCCTTCTCCAGGAAGTAGTGGTGATTAGTGGTCACTCCAACAGTCCATTAACTTCTAGGAAGTCTCACTACTGGATGCAGTTTAACGTCATGTCCAGGAAGTATAGAACCATGAACCTGGAAATCATCCACTCCACAATGGGTGATCGTGTCAACTTCTGGTGAGGTGATGTACGGTTGTTTACTTTTTCCCTATTCTCAGTTCCCTTTGAACAACTTTTGCTCCCTATGGTTTGGAATCTCACTTGGTATGGCTGAATACCCTATGCAGTCCACTTGGTACTGGGCAATCAGAACCCAAAGCGTAACCCTTATCCTCTCCCTCATGTGGATGATTGATGATCCTGTTTCTCCCTGCAACTGTTGGAGGATAGCTGCTCACTGGTTGATTGTATTCCGTATTTGTATCTGTAAAATCAGTAATTGTTTTTCATAATGTCATGGTTTGTGTAAATTCAATAAGGAAGACATGTGTTCTCACATCTGCAGCTTCTTTGGTAGTTGTTGGTGTTTTTAAAGTCAAGATGGACTTCACCACCCTTATTCCGTCGTCTGAATACATGACCTCTGGAGGCAAACTGTCCATTTTCTCCACACTCCAGCCTATTCTTTCTTATAATTTAGATTTTGCTAATTTATTTCCAAAAATACTAAATCAGTGTATTAATTAAATAATATGCATTACTCGTAATGGCAGATGCCCTATTCAACTATCGTCTTTATACAGTACGTGTTGTCTATCAATTATTGTTTTAAATTGTTGTTTCTTACATACTGCCATTTGAATTGTCTTAGTCTTATAAAGTAGCTTTATTTTTTATAAGGTGAATAAGGTGAGGGGTGTGTCTCTAGTGTTTAGTAGGTGAGAAAATCTGGGCTGAATTTTACGTACAGCAAAGGAAGAACTAAATATTGTAAAGGTTTGTTATTATAGCCATATAGGTGTTGCAGGCCAAGCCTGCTCTCCTTTAACCTGGACAGGTGGCAGTGTGCATGTGTGTGTGAGTGTGTGTATGTGTGGAGGAGAAGTGACGTAAGGGCGCCCATGGCAGCGTTGTTGTGGCTGAGACGGGAGTAGCGTTGGAGGTATGACGAGCTGTACGTAATGATACGAAGAGTGTAAGAAGCCAGTGTGCTCCGGACGAGCAGTAAGTGTGGACAGTTGCTGCAGTCTAAATAAAGTGCCTCGTTCTTCCCACTTGAAAGGTTTGTTGGACTGTGTATTGGCTGTTACCACTAACGAGCCGCGCTAGAATAAATGGGCTAGCGCTACCCGGGGCTGCTCAACTACGGTTCGGCGGCCAGCAGAATATCGGGTCGGTAACACTGGGGGCTCGTCCGGGATCAAAAGACCTTTTAAGTGGGAGACACAACAGGCACGTTTAATGCCGCGACGAAGTTGTAAATCTGCAGCGGTGGAGCCGGAGATAATGGCGGCGTGCAGCTGCTGCGGCGCCAGTGCGGGCCAGAGGTATGCTGATGTGACGAGCTCAAATGTGAGTAAAAACCCCTTTGTGAATGATGTAACAGAGGACTTTGGAGTTGCCACAGACTGTTTTGAACAACAGGACGGCATGTGCGCCTACGACGGATGTAGCACAAATCCCTTTGTCACTAGCATGGGGCTAACATTAGCTGCACACAAAATGGCGGCTAGTAATACGCTGCTTCAACCAAACGTGGCACAGCTGCCTGCTCCACCACCCTCGCTGTCCACCAACCCTTTTATTTCATCTCCAGCTCAGCATGCAGCGGTATGTGGCGAGTTTGTGACCTCATCAAACCTGAACTATGATACCACCAGAAGCACAGCTGTCTATAGTGGCTCATTACAACCACATAATAACAGAAATGTTATGGGTCCAGCCACTGTTTTCACCGCTGGTGATGGGCTGGTTAACTCAGCCACTTCCATGAACATGAACTATAACAGCTGCGAGACTAGCACCCCAGCTGCCCTGATCCAGACACCACTCCAACCATGCATAGTGTCACCATTTACCCCACACAGACCCCAGCATGTGGGACGGAGTCCGGAAATGCAGGCCCTGGGCTGCGACTACATCACCCCGAGTCCTATGTCACCACCGTGGAATACAAAAACTCAACCGTGTGGCTGCCACCAGTATAACCAGAGGAAGGCTGGCTGTACACCATGTAGCTGCTCATCACATCTAGTACACTACAACGGTGCTGCAGATGACAGTGACGATGAACCTCGTGGACGACAGGGGAGGATTCCTACACTGCAGCCAGGTCAGTTTGACGGATCTGGTGCATGGAAGGATTTCCTTTATCATTTTGAAAACTGTGCACAAGCTAACTGCTGGTCAGAGAGAACAATGGCGGTGCAGCTCAGGTTCAGTTTGACTGGAGCAGCAGGGGCAATCGTCCATAAGAATCCAAGATCTGGCAGGTGGAGCTATCAGCAGATCGTGGATGAGATAGAGGCTGCCTATGGGCCATGCTCCGAGCACGCAGCAGCTGTGGGGATTGAACTGAGACAAAGAGTCAGGCGGCCCAGTGAAACCTTGCATTCTCTGAGGGACGACATCTATGAGAAGGTTTCTATCGTGTATGCCGACCGTACAGAGCGAGAGCAAAATGCTATCAGAGTAGAGACTTTTACTAACGCCCTAGCTGATGCAGAGGTGGTGCAAAGACTCTTAGAGGAGAAGCCACGCACACTGGCCAGCGCCTACAACATCGCTCACAGGTATGAGACAACAAAAAGGGCTGCAAAGACTGTTACACGACTGATGCAGGCAGGTGTGCTCAGTACAGGGGAGAGGAGAGCTAGAGCAGCCGCAGTGCGGGACAGCACCGGGTTGGAGCCAACAGGATTAGCTGTGAGGCCTGTCAGTGCACCAGAGGGAGAGCCGAAGCTCCATCAGCGTTGGCAGCCCAAGGGGGATAATGGACCGGGGAAGAGGAGCTTCAGGGAGCTGGTCTGCCACAATTGCTCGGGCGTTGGACATATTCAGTGGAACTGCCCCTCCCCCCGTTCTCTGAAGCCACGTACCACAAGTGCGGCGCAGACAGCAACAACGGGCCCTGGCACAGTGGTCATCTGCACTAAAGGTCAGGAGGACGAGTCATGTGTACAGGTGACGATGCACGGCCTGGAGATTCGTGCTCTGTTGGACTCCGGTGCCCGCCAGAGTGTACTACCCCTCCACCACTACAATGCTATTCCTGCCCAAGCCAGACCCCCCATACAGCCATCCATTGCCAGAACACTGCAGGGCGTCAGACCAGATAGTTTACCAGTTCTAGGGGAGGTTGACGTCCCACTGCACGTTGGGGGCCGTGTCTGCAGTGTGAACTTTGTTGTGGCAGACATCATTGAGAACACTGAGGTCATCTTGGGGCACCCTTTTCTGCTACAAGCACGAGCTTGTTTGGACTACGGCCGGGGAGAGATAACCCTCTTTGGCGAAAAGGTGCCCCGCTGCAATACAGACTCAGGGCCGGAGGTGCACCTTGTCAGGGTGGCTCGTCGCAACGTGCTGAGGCCAGGCTGCGAGTACATAGTGCCTGGCACTGTACGCCGCCAACCTGCTGCTGATGGAGACCTGCTGTTAAGCCCCACCAAATGCTTCGTCGAGAGACACTGAGTCCTAGTGGCGCGGGTTGTTGTGCGAATGCCACAGTCCACCGATATCCCCATCAGAGTTTTTAACCCTGGTGCAGCTCCTGTCACCTTGAAAAAGGGAGCGGTGGCGGGAGTGCTCCAGTCAGCAGTGGTGCTGGGAGAAGCGGAGCTTCAGTCTCGTGATGTCTCAACTGTCCCTGAGCGTGTTGACCAGGCCACTACTCCTGCAGGTGGGGGCCACTACCCCCACCTGCAGGCCTTGTATGCAGAGAGCTGCACCAACCTACCAGAGCACGACCATAGTAGGCTGGCTGGCCTATTGCAGTCCTACAGTGATGTGTTCTCCATGGGGCCCACCGACCTTGGCCGCACCAGCCTTGTGCAACACGACATTCTAACTACTCCTGGGCCACCTGTTAAACAGCCACCCCGCAGAATGGCTAAGGATAAGCAGATTGCAGCTGACCAGCAGGTGCGGCAGAGCCTGGAGATGGGCGTAGCTCAGCCCAGTAACAGCAGTTGGGCTGCACCAATTGTGATGGCGAGAAAGAAGGACCAGAGCCCGCGCCTTTGTGTGGATTATCGCCCCTTAAATGAACAAACTATTAAAGATGCCTATCCCCTGCCCCGTATTCAGGATACTTTGGACACTCTGTGTTCTGCCATGTGCTTTAGCACACTGGATTTGACATCTGGCTACTGGCAGGTGGAAATGACCCCAAGAGCCCACAAGGCTGCTGCTTTCTGCACCCGGAAGGGGCTTTTTGAGTGGAGTGTGATGCCCTTCGGACTCTGCAACGCACCTGCAACGTTCCAGCAGCTCATGGACCGTGTTCTAGTCGGTCTGCAGTGGGAGACATGCTTAGTGTATCTCGATGACATCATAGTCTTGGGGTGGGACACCACACAAATGTTGGAGCGGCTTGGCCAAGTGTTCACTAGGCTGCGTGAAGCCAACCTTAAACTGAAACCATCCAAGTGCTGTTTGTTCCGGGAGCAGGTCCCCTACCTGGGGCATATTGTCTCAGCCAAAGGTGTTGCTACCGACCCTGAGAAAACAAAAAAGGTGGTGGAGTGGCCCATCCCCTGCAATGTCTCAGAGGTGCGTCAGTTTGTGGGCTTGGCGTCATATTATCGGAGGTTTGTTGAAGATTTCACCTCAATCGCCAAACCGCTTCATGAACTCACAAAGAAGTATGCACGTTTTAATTGGACAGCTGACTGCCAGGAGGCATTTGAGGAACTGAAAGTCCGGTTGACGTCAGCACCTGTGCTCGCCTACCCTCTTGATGATGGTGACCTCTTCCTGGGGAATTGGAGCGGTCCTCTCCCAAATGCAAGGAGGTGAGGAGAGGGTGCTGGCATACGGGAGCAGGAGACTTTCCTCCACGGAGCAAAACTACTGTACCACTAGGCGAGAACTCCTAGCAGTGGTGGAGTTCACCTCCCATTTTAGACAATACCTGCTCGGGAGGTCCTTCGTCGTCCAAACCGATCACAGCAGCCTGCGCTGGCTAACCAAGCTGAGACAGCCAGAGGGACAACTTGCTCGCTGGTTGGAGAAACTAGCCGAATATGACTTCCAGGTGATCCACCGGGGGGGGGGGGGGTTCCACCAAAACGTCGACGCTTTGTCCAGGAGGCCGTGTAGAAGCTCCTGTCCCTGCACCGTACCTGAGCCGGACTCTAGCGGCAGCCTGCGTCAAAGCAAGGGGGTGCAGTGCAGCCTTGCCAACAGTTTCCTGGAAGATGCTCCGCTAGCAGCATCTCCTGAGCAAGCGCTAGTGGGGGTAGTCAATGTTACCAACAATAGTGGTGACCATCCTCTCTCTCATCCAGATATCACCAGGGTGAGCGAGCCATCTCAGACTGAGCTGTTCAGGGGTTGGACTCAGGAGCAGTTAAAAGGAGCACAAATGACTGACATGGACATAGCAGCTTTGTGCATGTGGTTTGAGAAGGGGGAGGGATGGCCTGCGTGGGCTGATGTGGCATCATGCAGTCCCGCCACCAAAGCCTACTGGGCACAGTGGAAGCGACTCTATCAGAGGGATGGGGTTGTACTCAGAAAGTTTTACTGCACAGAGGGAAAGGTGTTTTACCCCCAGATTCTCCTGTCAAGCTCGTACCGCACATCTGTAATGGAACAGATGCATGAGGGGCCGGTGGGGGGCCATTTTGGTGCAGAGAAGACCCTTTCTCGCCTTAAGACCCGGTACTTTTGGTACGACATGAAAACTGATGTCACCCTTTGGTGCCGCACCTGCACCAGCTGCGCAGCCAAGGCTCGCCCCAAGAAAACTCCACAGGCGGCCACGGGCTCTGTAAAAGTAGGCAGCCCCATGGAACGGATTGCTGTTGATCTCATGGGTCCGTTAAACGAGACTGAGCGACACAATCGCTATATAGTGGTTGTTCAGGACTATTTTAGCAAGTGGGTCGAAGCTTATCCAGTTCCTGATGAGCAAGCGACGACAGTAGCTGAGAAGATTGCCTCGGAGTGGGTGTGTAGGTACCGAGCGCCCCACTCCCTCCACAGTGATCAGGGCACAAACTTTGAGTCAGCTGTGTTTCAGGGAATGTGTGCCCTACTGGGAATTGAAAAGACCCGTACCACCCCATTTCACCCCCAGTCCGATGGCCAGGTGGAGCGGTTTAATGCCACCCTGCAAAAGGTCCTGGCTACAACTGCTGAGAGATGTCACTGGGATTCGGATGTGATGATTTCTTATGCACTGATGGCTTATAGGGCAACTAAACACAGTTCCACAGGGTTGTCACCCAACATGATGCTTTATGGTTGAGAGGTCACGGAACCAGTTGACTTGGTGGCTGGTATGCCTCCTGACTACATCCATAGCAGCTCACTTCCCTTATATGTGATGCAGCTCAGAGAACGACTGGAGCTTTCCCACCAGCTGGCACGGGAAACCTTAGGGAGAGCTGCTGAGCGTGCAAAACGGCAGTATGATAAAAACATTCACCAAATCCACTACAAGGTTGGAGATGCAGTATGGCACTTGGTCAAGGGCACCAAGAGGGTGAAAAACAAAATACAGAAGTTTTTGCCCTCCTACGAGGGTCCCTATATCGTCGTGGGCCAGCTGGATGACATGGTTTACCATATCCAGAAAAGCCAGAGGGCTAAAGTCAAGGTGGTGCACCATGACAAACTCAAACCTTACTACTCCAGAACCCCTCTGGACAACAGCTGGACGTTCCAGGGCACAAAAGAATGGTCAGCGGTGGAGGTTCCTCCGCCGGTGTGGGACGATGGCGCAGACAACACGGACATCGGCCCTCTGGACCTGTGGGACAACTCGCCAGAGATGGAGGCTGCTGCGGCAGGGGCCCTTCAGGACCCCCACTCTTCACAGACAATTCGACCAGACTGCGACCATCCTTCTGAGAGTTCTTCTCGCCCTCGGCTGGATGAGGCCAGAGCTAAGGATTCAAGTGGGGGACACGACCAATGTCTTCCTATTGCCGCACCACTTCAGAGGCCACAGAGGACCCGCGGGGCTACTGACAGGTTTGGTGACTGGGTTGCACACTGAACATTAAGAATTTAATAGACTTGCCTTAGTTATTTAGTGGTGAGATCATTGTTCCAGGTGAGGGCAAGAATGCGCCCTGATCTCATCGGGAGTAACGGTAGTCTACCCGGAACTCCCTAGTTTCAGTAAAAAAAAAAAAAAGGGGAATTATGTTTCTAAGTGTTCACTTTGTAAGAAATAAGAGTTCTATTTTTGTAGTTGCACTTAGCAGCAGGCTGTTTGAGGGGCTGTACAGACTTTAGAGCACACTGAAGATGCTTTAACCACTATGTGTATGTGACAGTTGGCATTTGATATCTCAGTTGTTGTGGCTGCATCTTATGATATTAGCACTTTGCATGTAGAATCCTAGGGGTAAGCTGAAGTCTTTGGTTTAAGATGTTTATAGATGTTTAAGTTTGTTTCTCCTCCTACGAACTCTTGTGCACAGAACGAAGGTTTTATCACACATATTTTGGTGTCACCGCAATGTGAACGAATGATTTTTGTGTTACATTAGTGTGAGGACATGCAGTAGGCATAAACAGACATTCTTTGGACATTTCTTTCCCCTTTGCCTTCAGTCACCTTTTACCGGTGGAGGACTCATTTGTGGACTGTTGGAAATATTCAGTTGTACGATGACTGTATTTCTCTCGCCATGATATGTAATGACGTGTGCTGGAGTGATGTCAAAGATTGATCATCATCCAGAGTGGGGGTAATGTTGCAGGCCAAGCCTGCTCTCCTTTAACCTGGACAGGTGGTGGTGTGTATGTGTGTGTGAGTGTGTGTATGTGTGGAGGAGAAGTGACGTAAGAGGGCCCATTGCGGCGTTGTTGTGGCTGAGACGGGAGTAGCGATGGAGGTATAATGAGCTGTACGTAATGATACGAAGAGTGTAAGAAGCCAGTGTGCTCCGGATGAGCAGTAAGTGTGGACAGTTGCTGCAGTCTAAATAAAGTGCCTCGTTCTTCCCACTTGAAAGGTTTGTTGGACTGTGTATTGGCTGTTACCACTAATGAGCCGCGCTAGAATAAACGGGCTAGCGCTACCCGGGGCTGCTCAACTACGGTTCGGCGGCCAGCAGAATATCGGGTCGGTAACATAGGCCATTTTTTATTTAGGTTGGTGAGAAATGAAAAACAAATTAAATTAGAAACTTCATATCAAATATTTTACCACTAAAATGTTGATGTCTATTGCATATCACACAAAGCCAAAGATCTTTTGAATAAGGTTTCACTTTTTATGTTACATGGAAATTTGGGAAAATACATACAAAAGAAGCTAACAATATTTCTATCACAAAAGAAAGCAGTAAGAATTATAGACAGAGCAAATTATGATAATTCTACAATTTAAACTCTTTAAAACTGTCATAAATTCCCGTGCGCCATTACGCAGCGCACGAGGGAGGAAATGAAAAACCCAAAAGCGAGAGTAGATTGCACACTTTTATTTAATAAACCCAATGAAAATAACAAGTCCAGTAATGTCCACAGAGAATTGCAATGACGCACAAAATGGCCACCAGACATACAGGGTGTCACCCGGATGCTCTAAAGCCCGGCGACGGGAAAGCCTAGTGCCGCAGCGTAGCTGTCAGCACGGAGAGAAAGGCTATTGACTTACCAAACTAGAACGATCCGGGGCTTTCTGTGTAGTCTGGCGGATGAGTGGAAACAAGCTTGGTCAGCTGCTAACACCCAGGAATGAACATCTGAAAATGTCAGGCCGAATATATGAAGGAAGTAGTCCAACATCCGTGGAGAGCTAGCTGCCACAAATGAGGGTGAATGCTGCGGCGATCTCTTCCTACTAACTCCTCACTTAAATAATAATAAACTTAACAAGGAAAGAGATCGCTGGTGTGGGAAAGCGTGGACTGGACAAATGAACCACAGGTGTGCATGAGTGAGTATCTGCGCGTGTGAATGAGAATGAATGGAGTGTGTGTGCGCGTGTGTATGTGTGTGGGAACACCCATTAACAGAGCACAGCTGATGGCACTGACAGGAGAAGGGGGCGTGCCCGAGCTGTCAGGAAGAGAAGGCCAAAAGCTCCCTGACGCGCCAGATAGAAAATAGGGCAATTAAATAATAAGTCAGAACTGAGTTTGGAACAGCCAAACCCAGATTCATGACAGCCCCCCCACCCCAGGGGTAGATTCCAGACACCCCAGTACCATCAGCTGGCCACAAAAAGAAAAAACACACCCTTAAGGGACCCCCCCCAGCAACAAACAATTACCCAGGGCGGGAGGTGGGGGGAAACTGGTTAGGAGGGAAGCAACCAGTGGAAAATACAACAAATAAAAAGCAAATATAGAGCAGTGACCCTCCTAACAGCCCCCACCTAGGACACTAACCCCCATCCCCATGAGTCCAAAGTTCAGGGGGTCAACCAAAGTCCCAGGCCCCCAGTATGGTGAGGCGTGACTGATTGGGCGGCCTGCCCAAGTTCCATGTCCAACAGGCGGCCTGCAGAATAGCATCTGGCAGCCTGCCCGGCCTGATGAACCACCCAGCCCAAAAGCCAAGGCCTTTGGGTGGCTGACCAATGTGGTGGAGCCACCAGAACCGGAGGGAAAGGTGGAGAGGCAGCCTATGTACTCGAGACCTACGGCAGCCAACCTAAGGAACAGGAGGACCCTGATCCTTGGCAGCCTCCGACGAAACCAGCAGCTCTTCGGCGACCCTGGCCGAGGGTTCCGAACCCAAAGGGAGAGAAAGACAATCTGGGTCAGGGTCGCCGGCAGCGGCGGCCCCGAGGGCTACTACGAGCTGCCCCAGGCCCTCCTTGCCATGAGTCGAGCAATGTGACATCAATATTGACATTACTGGCATAATAGAGCACACTTGCTTGAACTCGGGCTCCACCTCCATCCAGGACTCTGGCAAATTAGGGTGCGCGGGCTCCACCGGTCCGTTGGGAGCTATCCCTCCGTCGACCTCCTCTGGATCACCTGGACCCGCATTGTCGTCCATGGGCAACCCAGGTAGTAGCAGCTCCTCTCCAGCGACCCTAGGATGGAGCTCGAAGGGGACTGACGAGGAGGAGTGGTTAGGGTCGCCGGCAGTGGCAGAGCCCGACTAGGAGAGTCCAGATGCAGCTGAGGCCCGCACCCGGCTCTCCTCCCCAAGAGCCAGACAAGATCTCTCAGTTATAGACAAATAGACTACAGAAGAGGTTACTTGCCTGTGCTCAAGCTCTACCGCCGTCCAGGACTCCGACGACGCCATTCCGGGTCCCGTCGACTGGAGATCTGGTCTGGGGAGTGACTCTGTGGCAGCGACCCCCGCCGCAGGCGTGATGGTGATAGCAGTTGTGGTACTCCCGTGTGCTATTTCCCACGCCCCCGGCTCCTCTGGCGTGGTGGCCGAGAATGACCTCTACGCAGGCCCATGGGCTGGATTCTCCTGGGCCTTCGGCTCCTCTTCCCCTGAGCGACCCGGATCCAGAACCTGTGAACTTGTAGGGGCATACAAAAAGGAGTTGATGAGGTCAAGTTCGGGAGCACTATATGCCACTCGGGTTGAGCACTCAGGGGACTGCACACCCCGAGCCTCCTCGCCAGGAGGCAGGCAACTGTTCAGACATGAAAGTTAAATGAGAAATTACTTGCCTGTCCTCCTGGCACGGAACGTCCTCAGCAGCCTTTGAGATGTTCCCCCTCCTCTCCGGGCGTTCCTCCTCTTGCTGCACCGGCAGAACCGGAAGCCTCTTCCGGCAGGAGTTCCTCCTCCTCTTCCCCCCGGATGGCTCAGGAACCAAATAGTCCGGGATGCGAAGCGTCGTGCTGGACCACGAGTCCACCATGCCGAGATGCTCCGTCTTCTCTGGAGAGGGAGGTGGAGTGGCCACAGGGAGCTCGAGCACTGGTGGGTCCTCATCTGGCTTCTTCTCCATCCGGCAGTTGAGCCGGGCCAGTCTCTGCTCCTCCTTCGCCCGGTGCTCCTCCTTAACCTGGCGGTCTAGCTGAGCAAGCAGGGCCAACTACTCCTCCTCCGTCGAGCCCGTGGATTGGGTAGGCACGGGGGCTGGAACCCTCTCTGCCGGAGAAGCGCGTCCTCGTGCCTCTCTCTCGTGGCGCTCCTCCTCAATCCGATGGTTTACCATGGCCAGCAACCCCAGTCTCTCCTCCTCCGTCATCACGTCCGAGGACTGGGTGGGCGCCGGCCCAGGAGATGAAAGGAATCCGAGGCGAGAGGAGGTCTTCCGCCGACGGGAGCATTTCTTCTGACGGAGTGCTGGCTCCGATTGCGGAGAGGCACCCTCCAGCTCCACGTCAGGAATGGGAAGGATGGCGGAGAAGATGGTGTCCACCCTATGAATTACCCGGAAGTTAGGATAGTGCCGCTCAACGTCCTTCGCGACGAGTCATGCCCACTCCCAGTCCTCGGGAAACTGAGGCCACTGAAAGGCAAAGTTCGCCTCCTCCAGCAGATCCTGGGCTCTCAGCTCCTCGTTCATCCAGATCATCATGCCAACACACGAGGAGGAAAGGGAGAAGAAAACAGGGGAAGAAAAACAAAATTCTACCCCGCTGGGTTTTTTCTATGGTCACAGCATTCTGTCATAAATCCCCGTGCGCCATTACGCGGTGCACGAGGGAGGAAAAGAGAAACCCAAAAGCGAGAGTAGATTGTGCACCTTCATTAATAAACCCAATGAAAGTAACAAGTCCAGTAATGTCCACAAATACAGAGAATTGCAATGATGCACAAAATGGCCACCAGACATACAGGGCGCCACCTGGGTGCTCTAAAGCCCGGTGACGGGAAAGCCTAGTGCAGCAGAGTAGCTGTCAGCATGGAGAGAAAGGCTATTGACTTACCGAACTAGAGCAATCCGGGGCTTTCTGTGTAGTCTGGTGGATGGGAGGAAACAAGCTTGGTCAGCTGCTAACACCCAGCAATGAACGTCTGAAAATGTCAGGCCGAATGTGTGAAGAAAGTAGTCCAACATCCGTGGAGAGCTAGCTGCCACGAATGAGGGTGAATGCTGCGGCGATCTCTTCCTACTAATTCCTCACTTAAATAATAATAAACTTAACGAGGAAAGAGATCGCTGGTGTGGGAAAGCGTGGGCTGGACAAATGAACCACAGGTGTGCATGAGTGTGTGTCTGTGCATGTGAATGAGAATGAATGGAGTGTGTGTATACATGTGTATGTATGTGGAACACCCATTAACAGAGCACAGCTGATGGCACTGACAGGAGAAAGGGGCGTGCCCAAGCTGTCAGGAAGAGAAGGCCAAAAGCTCCCTGACGTGCCAGATAGAAAATAGGGCAAATAAATAAGATAAGCCTTTATTAGTCCCACAACGGGGAAATTCCAGGATTGCATAATAAATAATAAGTAATAAACAAATAATAAGTCAGAACTGGGTTTGGAACAGCCAAACCCCGATTCATGACAAAAACACTGTGAATTTAGAAATTTAAAAATTATCCAAATTATTATTAAAATAAAAAAATTCCAAGTATCCAATACTTGGAAATATGATTTTTAAAGGAACACTGATTTTCCAGAAACCAAAAATAAGAGCAAATGTTTCTAATTTTTTTTAAGTTTGATTTGAAGTTATGCGGCACATTTGATTGGTTGAAAAAAAATCATGAATTATAATGGCACTTACTCTAATCAGCATAATTACATTTATGCTACATCATGTATGAGGGGCAGGCGTAAATAAGCCGTTGCTTCAGCCTACACCCCATCTGTCTGTAATCTGATTTGTTTTGTGGAAAATATTGTTTCTTGGGTAAATAGATAGAAATAAATAAATAAAAATGACAAATATGAACATCACACTTGATATTGTCTCATTTATTTGTTTTACCATTTGAATCCACTTGAGCAGAACAAAAAGAGAGAGGACTTGAAAGCCTCTCCCATTAATCATGGGCTCATCAAATCTCTTGTCTTTGTGTGCATTGTCTTCAGTAGCTCTTACAAATGAGTCACCTCCAAATAAAGTCTTCATGTCATACAAGCAGAGGAGTCCTCACAAATTCCTGCTTTCTTTTCCCAATGTCAACAGTTGACCGCCATTCAAAGTCAAACAGCCATCTGTTTCAATAATTAAAGCTGCTTGTATTTCAAACAGAATGCTTAATTTACAAAAAAAAGAAAGAAAAAGTCGTATGTGAAGTAACAACACTGGATGGACAGCCTTACATCAATGATGGTGAAGAATAAACGCAAAAGCCCACCCCCCACTTTTGAAAGTGATTACATTTTATGATTAAAAAAAAAATCACAACTAAACCTCTCTGTAGGAGGAAAAAACTCAAGTTCTTACAGATTTTAATTGACATTTTTACCGCAGTGGATTTTGGCTGCAAACAACACAGACTAGCCAGTTATTGTTGTATTCTTTAGATCAAAAGAGGCTTTAATAAGGCCATTATAAATACATCTGAAAAAAATATCACTGATATTCAGCAAACAAATCAATACAGGATGTGCACCATTCATTGGTCTTTCATTGCAGCACTGTAGGCCGTTGCTGAGGTACCGCCGCATAATGAACCAAAACTGTGCAGGGCTTCTGGGCCCCCGCTGTGTTCAAAGTCAGTCATATCCATACTTTATAATTGAAATAAGGGTAATTTCTTCATCCATTTGAGCTCAAGCTTACATTCTTGTGGTGCTGAATAAAGAAAATATTGCAATGATCAGGTGGAGGTGGGGATTTGTTAAAGATTAAATGAGAATCCATGGTCGTTCCAGCAAACGGCCGAGAGGCTTGAGTGTCTCCACCTTCGTCTACCATTTGAAGGAAGAGGAAAAGTGAAAAGACTGACACAAAACTGTATGACAATGAAAGTTTTTTTGTAGAACAAACGGCACAAGATGCCAATGTAGATTTGTTTTTATTGGAGATTTATATCCACCAGAGTCCATTTGTAAAATGATTATATAACAATGAAAACTAAATGATTTTGTGATGCACTGAATTCATAATTTATTCATTTTTCATTCATTCATTCATCTTCTTCCGCTTAATCCTTTTCGGGTCGCGGGGGGGGGGGGGGGCTGGAGCCTATCCCAGCAACTTTGGGCGAGAGGCAGGGTACACCCTGGACAGATAGCCAGTCCATCGCAGGGCCAACACAGAGAGACAGACAACCATTCACTCTCACAGTCATACCTAAGGACAATTTAGAATCCCCAGTTTGATGCCAATTAACCTAACTTGCATGTTTTTGGCATGTGGGAGGAAACCGGAGAAATCCCGGGGTAAACCCACGCAGACACGGGGAGAACATGCAAACTCCACACAGATCACTGTTGATCGGGGGCTGGGATCAAACCCAGGATCCCCAGGCCAAGGGTGAGTTGCTGTGCTGCTGCAGTGCTAACCACTCCACCACCGCGCCGCCCAATTCATAATTTAATGACAAAAGTAAAAAAATATTACACACTGCACCTCTAAAAATTATGAACAGGATTTCTAGGCGCAGCCAGGGAATGGAGGGTGTCATGCTTGGTGACCACAGGATCTCATCTCTGTTGTTTGCAGATGATGTTGTCCTGTTGGCTTCATCCAGCAATGACCTACAGGTCTTACTGGGACGGTTTGCCGCTTAGTGTGAAGCAGCTGGGGTGAGAATCAGTAACTCCAAGTTCGAGTCCATGATCCTCAGCTGGAAAAAGGTGGATTGTCCGCTCCGGGATGGGGACAGGCTCCTGCCCCAAGTGGAGGAGTTTAAGTATCTTGGGGTCTTATTCATGAGTGAGGGGAAAATGCAGCGAGAGATTGACAAACGGATCGGAGCAGCATCTGCAGTGATGCGGACGTTGTACCAGTTTGTTGTGGTGAAGGGGGAGCTTAGGTCTAAGGCAAAGCTGTCGATTTACCAGTCAATCTATGTTCCTACTCTCACCTGTGGTCACGAGCTTTGGGTAATGACCGAAAGAATGAGATCGCGGATACAAGCAGCTGAAATGAGCTTTCTCCGTAGGATTGCTGGACTCACCCTCAGAGATAGGGTGAGGAGCTCAGTCATCCGGGAGAGGCTCAGAGTAGAACCGCTGCTCCTCCACATTGAAAGGAGTCAGTTGAGATGGTATGGGCATTTGATTAGGATGCCTCCTGGACGCCTCCCACTTGAGGTGTTTCGGGCACGTCCCACTGAGAGGAGACCCTGGGGCAGACCCAAGACTCGGTGGAGAGACTATGTCTCCCAGCTGGTCTGGGAATGCCTTGGTATCCTCTCTGAAGAGCTGCAGCAGGTGGCTGGGGAGAGGGAAGTCTGGGCTTCTCTGCTTGAACTGCTGCCTCCGCAACCCGGACCTCCGGAAAAGTGGTCGAAGATGGAGGATGGACTGCACCTTTAACTATTTAGAAAGTCGGGGATCAGATGACCAAGGTCTCTGCCTTCGACCATCACCTGATCCACATTGCACTGGACCCCAGTGGTTCCTCCTGCAGGTGGTGAGCCCACTGGATGGCGGACCCTTGGGTGTGGGAGGAATTTGGTGAGGCCATGGAACAAGACTTTCGGTCAGCCTCAAAGAGATTCTGGCAAGCCTTCCGGCAGTGGGGGAAGCAGCTCCCTGTTCACACTGTGTATGATGCAGATGGGGCACTGCTGACTTTGACTGGGGATATCGTCGGGCAGTGGAAGGAATACTTCGAGGATCTCCTCAATCCCACAGACATGCCTTCTACAGTGGAAGCAGGACTTGAGGATGAGTGGGACGACTCGCCTATCACAGGGGCTGAGGTCTCGGAAGTGGATAAAAAACTTTTTGGTGGCCGGGCCCTGGAGGTGGATGAGATTTGCCCTGAGTACCTCAAGGCCCTGGAAGTTGTAGGGCTGTCATGGTTGACACGCCTCTGCAACATTGCATGGAGGCTGAGGACAGTGCCTTTGGCATGGCAAACCGGGGTGGTGGTTCCTCTTTTTAAGAAAGGGGACCAGAGGTTGTGTTCCAACTTTAGGGGGATCACACTTCTCAGCCTCCCTGGGAAGGTCTATGCCAAGGTACTGGAGAGGAGAGTCCGGCTGTTGGTCGAACCTTGGATCCAGGAGGAGCAATGTGGTTTTCATCCTGGCCATGGCACATCAGACGAACTCTTTACCCTTTTGAGAATCCTCAAAGGTTCATGGGAGTTTGCCCAACTGGTCCATGTGTTTTGTAGACTTGGAGAAAGCATTCAACCTTGTCTCTCGTGATCTCTTGTGTGTGTGTGTGTTGGGGGGGTGGGTGATGTGGGAGTATGGGGTATTGGGCTTGTTGTTACAAGCTATCCAGTCCCTATATGACCATTGCAGGAGTTTGCTTCACATTGCCAACACCCAACCAAACTCATTTCCAGTGAGAGTTGGACTCCGCCAGGGCTGCCCTTTGTCACTGATCCTGTTCAAGGAACAGAGGGTGTCATGTTCGGTGACCACAGGATCTCACCTCTGCTGTTTGCAGATGGTGTTGTCCTGTTGGTTTCATCAAGCAATGACCTACAGGTCTTACTGGGACGGTTTGCCGCTTAGTGTGAAGCAGCTGGGGTGAGAATCAGTACCTCCAAGTTCGAGTCCATGATCCTCAGCTGGAAAAAGGTGGATTGTCCTCTCCAGGATGGGGACAAGCTCCTGCCCCAAGTGGAGGAGTTTAAGTATCTCGGGGTCTTATTCACGAATGAGGGGAGAATGGTGCAAGAGATTGACGGATGGATCGGAGCAGCATCTGCAGTGAGGCAGATGTTGTACTGATCTGTTGTGGTGAAGAGGGAGCTGAGCTCTTAGGCAAAACTGTTGAGTTACCAGTCAATCTACGTTCCTACCCTCACCTATGGGAATGAGCTTTGGGTAATGACTGAAAGAATGAGATTGTGGATACAAGTGGCTGAAATGAGCTTTCTCCATAGGATTGCTGGACTCACCCTTAGAGATAGGGTGAGGAGCTCAGTCATCCGAGAGAGGCTCAGAGTAGAACCGCTGCTCCTCCACATCGAAAGGAACCAGCTGAGGTTGTTTGGGCATCTGATCAGGATGCCTCCTGAACGCCTCCTGCTTGAGGTGTTTCGGGCACATCCCACTGGGAACAGACCCCGGGCCAGACCCAGGACTCGCTGGAGAGACTACGGCTTCCAGCTGGCCTGGGATTATCTTGGTATCCTCTCTGAAGAGCTCGAGCAGGTGGCTGGGGAGAGGGAAGTGGAGGGTATTAGACGTATCACACCCACAGTTACTATATTCATTTTTTTTAAGGACAGTACAGGTTAATGAACATTGATAACAATCAATGTAAACTTACCAGATTGTAGCCAGTGTCTTATTTCCTTCTGTTTTCCAAGGGTTACAATTTTTCCTTCCCCCATTCTATTATGCTGAGCACCAAACTAGAAAACAGGAAGTACCGTTTTTATATGGTCTTTAGTATGACCCGGCTGGGGCTTGAACCCACGACCTTCCGGCTGTGAGGCGAATGCTCTACTGCCTTGTGGTAGGCCACCTGAGTGGTACCGTACTGTCTCTCGTGTAATATTGTTTAAGTCTATGTTGAGACCAGAAATCAACTTGGTCTCAAATGCTACAAGACAGCTGATCCTTCTGGTGGTGACTGTGCCCTGGGAGGAGAGGATGGAGGAGGTGCAGGAGGGGAAGAGGGCAAAATTCCAGGAACTGGTGGAGAACTGCTGCAGGAAAGGGTGGAGGACTGGTGCATGTCTGTCGAGGTGGGCTGTAGCGGATTTGGAGGCCATTCCCTTGGCAAGGCCTATGGAATCCTGGACATCACAGGGTACAGTAGGAGATGGGCTATCGACAGCAAGGTGGAGGCAGCGGAAAAGGCATCCAGATGGCCCTGGCTATGGAGGGGGGATAAATGGGGGCCATAGTATGCCACTTGGACACAGGCTGGGGCTTGATCAACCCTGGTCAGGTCATCTGGCAGGGGGTATCTGTTGTAAGAACCACAACAACTGATGAAGCCAGGATACAGTACTGATGATGTGTCCAAGTTTGTGCATCAGAAAGTTTGTTACACTAAAAAGGTCAGTAGGTACAAATATATAAATGTAAATTAAAATTTGCTTAAATAAAAGTGCAAAAAAATATGCATATTTACAATTTTAAAAAGTCACAAATTTAGTATAAGCAAAGTAAAACAAAAAGTTACAATTGCTCAGAGAGAAAACAAAAGAAAAAAAAAACAAATGTGCAAGAAAAAAAGTCATAAATTTACAAGAATTCACAAATTTGCAAGAAAAAAAAATTGCAACTTTACGAGCACAAAAGTTGCATATTTTTATGTTTGTTTTAACCTTTTCTCTCATAAATATCCAGTTTTGTCACCAATTTGCAAGAGTTTTCTTTTCTCATAAAATCGTGACTTTTTCTTGAAAATTTATAACGTTTACTGATAAATTTCCCACTTACTCCTGGCAAATATGTCATTTTTCAAATAGATTTTGTACTCTTTTTTTTTTTTTTTTTTACAAATTTGTTGCTTTTTTCCAAACAAATTTACAACTATTCAAAAATGTGAAACTTTTCTGTATTAAATTTGCTATTTTTTCCCTCATAAATTTTCAAAAAGTTTTTTTCATTTGCAAGTAAAGTCTGTCATGATTGGCAATAATCTGACAGCTCACGTGCAGGGAGTGACACTAAAGGAAACACAAAATGACAGAGCAATAAGTTGTGATTGAATTTTATTAATTGCACATTTTATTAATTGCAATTTTATTAATTGCACATTGAAGGTCTATTTTAACGCTGGCGAGTCAGAGGAGCAGGTGCGTCTCATCACGCAGGTGGAGATGATTACCTACGGAGTAGGTGAAAGTTGAGTCAGACGGGTGGGGGGAGGAATGCGCTCACCGAACCATGACAGTGCCCCCACCCCAAGGAACGCCTCCTGGCAGTCCACTGGGCTTGGTGGGATGAGCCTTGTGAAAGACCTGGACCATCCCCTTGTCATGGATGTTGGAACCCGGAATCCACAACCTTTCTGGTCCGTTGCCCTTCCAGTGGACAAGGTATTGGAGCCCCCAGCCCCAACGACGAACGTCCAGAATTCTCTGGACCGTGTGAGTGACCTGGCCGTTGATGATTTGAGGGGGAGGAGGTGGCTTAGGGGGAGGACAGAGAGGACTGGTGGTTTGATTTTGGAGGCATGGAACGTGGGGTGCATTCGAATCACCAGCGGGAGCTTCAAGCGGACCGTGATGTTGTTGATGATCTCCGAGATGGGGAATGGACCCAGGAAACAAGGAGATAGTTTCTGAGACTCCGTCTTCAATGGTACCTGGTCTGCTGATAGCCACACCTGCTGCCCAATGGAGTATTTCGGAGCCAGAACCCGCCTGCGATCGGCATATTGGTGGTTCCGTTCGGTAGACCAAGCAAGGGCAGCCCGGGTGGCTTTCCACAGCCAGCGACAGCGGCGAGCATGAGCCCCCACAGATGGAACTGCCACTTCCCTCTCTGCCATGGGTAGTAAGGGGTGTGTGTGTGTGTGTGTGTGTGTGTGTGTGTACCCCATGGAGGCTTCAAATGGGGTCAACCCGGTGGCCGTTGAAACAGCAGTCTTATGGGAGTACTCCACCCAGGTAAGGTGGGTACTCTATGAACTCGGATTCGAGGCTGCCACACACCTCAGGGTGGCCTCCAAGGATTGGTTGGCATGCTCAGCCTGCCTGTTGCTCTGTGGATGGTAACCCGAGGTGAGGCTGGCAGTTGCGCCAAGGGAGCGGCAGAAGGCCTTGCAGATCTGGGATGCGAACTGTGGACCCCGGTCAGACACAATGTCCATTGGAATGCCATGAACCCGGATGATGTGGTCGGTGAGGAGGTTCACAATTTCCAGGGCATAAGGCAACTTGGGGAGGGCCACCAGGTGGATCGCCTTGGAGAAGAGATCCACACAGGTGAGGATGACAGTATTACCCTGAGACGGAGGAAGTCCGGTGACAAAATCTAGGGCAATGTGGGACCAGGGTTGATGAGGGATGGGGAGTGGATGTAGCAGGCCAGAAGGGGGCGTGGAGTCAGTCTTATTGCGGCAGCAAGTCTGGCAAGTGTTCACGTACTCCAGGATGTCAGTTCGCAGAGTGGGCCACCAAAACACTCGACGGATGAGGTTAATAGTCCGGGTAATGCCAGGATGGCAGGCAAAGAAACTGGTGTGGCCCCACTTGATGACGTCACTGCGAAGAGAGTCTGGGACAAACAGACAATCATCAGGGCCCCTTTTGGTATAGGCTCTGTGGATAACGCCTGCTGGACCCTCCATTCAATGTCTCACGAGAGTGCTCCAAGGAAACAGGAGGATGGGACAATGGATTGGGAAGGGAGGAAGGGGTAGGGGGGGTCAGGACAGAACTGGCGGGAGAAAGCGTCCGGCTTTATATTGCGGGAGCCAGGCCTATATGTGATGTTAAGATTGAATCTAGCAAAAAAATAAGGCACAGTGACCGAAGATATTCTAAATTTTTATGGTTGGCCAATACAATTACAGGCTGGGGCGCTCCCTCCAACCAGTGCCTCCACTCCTCAAGGGCCAATTTAATGGCCAGCAGCTCTTGCTCTCCTATGTCATAATTCCTCTAATGCAGGCGCCTCATAATGCAGGCGTAAGCTGCCAAGAGAAATACACACACGGGTGGAGCTTCTGATCTAAGGCCGAGCACTGTGATAGGATAGCACCCACCCCCGAGTCAGAAGCACCCACCTCTTGGATAAACTGAAGTTGGGGGTTGAACTGGGCCAAGATAGGGGCGGTAGAGAACAGGTCCTTTAATTTGAGAAAGGCCTGTTAGGCTGCCCCGGACCAACTAAAGGGTACTTTTATCGAGGTCAGCTGGGTCAGAGGCTGTGCTACCCCACTATACTTTCTAATGAAACGGATAAAAGTTCACGAACCCCAAGAAGCATTGCAGCTCCTTGCGGGAGTGGGGTGTAGGCCAATTAAGCACAGCCTCCACCTTGGTCGGGTCAGCCCTCAGCTGTCCCTCAACCACGATAATGGTCCGGACATGGACTTTATGTTCCTCTGGCGAGTGTGAAAAAATCAAAATGTCATCGAGCTACAGGAAAACAAATTAATTGGCCATATCACGGAGGACGTCGTTAATCATCCGCTGGAAGACGGCGGGGGCATTAGTGAGCCCAAATGGCATCACCAGGTATTCAAATTGCACCAGGTGTGTTTTAAAGACTGTCTTCCATTCAACCCCTTCGTGAATGCGGACCAGATGGTAAGCCTTCCGCAAGTCTAATTTAGTAAACACTCGCGTGCGCTGAAGGAGCTCAAACGCAGAGTTTATCAGGGGCAGAGGATACTTGTCCTTAATAGTAATGGCATTGAGCTTGCGATAGTCAATACATGGGTGTAGGGAACTGTCCTTCTTGCCGACAAAAAAAACCCTACCCCAAGAGGGGCCGATGAAGGCCGAATGAGGCTGGCGTTCAGTCTTTAATATAGCTCTCCATCGCCTCCCTCTCTGGTTCAGAAATGCTCTAGAGCGGGCTGGACGGCAGCCTAGCGCCCGGGAGAAGGTCTATAGCACAATCCTAAGAGAAATGGAGAGGTAAAGAAAGCGCTTTTGATTTGCTAAAGACCTCTCCAAGATCATGATAGACCTCGGGCACAAGGCTAAGGTCCGGCGGCTCTATCGGAGGGGAGGAGATGGATAGCATAGGTGAACACTCGGCCGAACTGAGGCAGGATGCCAAACAATACGGGCTCCAGGAGGAGATGGAATTATTGGCCCAATTAATAATGGGGTTGTGCTTCTGGAGCCATGGGTATCCGAGGACCACCAGGTGACCAGATTTAGGGAGAATGTAAAACAAAATAGTCTCCTGGTGGTTGCCGGAAAGAAGGACGGACACCGGCTCAGTTTTCTCAGTGATGGTAGCAACTCTTTCGCCCAATAAAGTCATAACACTTAAGGGCCTGGGCAATTTAATCATAGGGATGGCTACATCCCATATGAAACATGCAGAAATGAAATTCTGCTCTGCCCCTGAGTCAATCAATGCTCTAGCCCTCCTCTCAACCCCCGGAAACAGAATGAGGGCCAAAATAGATAGGTTACCGGGGGGGGGGGGGGGGACTGGATTTCCCGCCCGTCAGCTCCCCCACAGTTACTGACAGGCCGCGTCTTTTGGCTTCAGCTGACATTCCAGCAAGTGTGTATTTAAGAGAACCACAATACATGCAGACGCCAATTCTCCTTCGCCTCTGGCTCTCTTCCGGAGTCAGACGGACCCAGCCGAACTCCATGGGCTCAGAAAGAGAATCGGCTCCAGCTGTGTCAGCAGCCGAGGGGAATGCACACGCACTGGGCGGGTGGGAGGGGGCTTTGTGCTCCTTTTCACGCTATCGGTTGTCAAGGCTGACAGGATGATCGATTAAACCGTCCAAGGAAGAGGGAACTGCATGAACTGCTTGGTCATCTCAGAGGTGTTCATTTAAACCCTGGAGGAAGACGCTTCTTAGTGAAATGTCATTCCACCCAGAGTCCACCGTGATGACCCAAAACTCCACAGAGTAGTTGGCAGCTGACCGGCTACCCTGACGGAGAGACATTAAGCGGCTCATGATGTTACCCTTGCTTTCTAAAGCAAGGGTAACATCACTTGCTTTCGCGAGTGAATTTGCCCACAAATCTTTCAAATGAATAAGTGGGACCCTCCGGGCTCTCGAGGACGGCTTGGGCCCAGCTGAAGGCCCTGTCCCACAGCAGGAGGGTCAAAAAAATGAATTTTGGAAATGTCATCTGGGTACTCCCCCCCCGACCTGGCCCAGGTACATCCAAACCTGACATACAAATCCCTTACATTTCCCCACCTCCCCCGCGTACGGGGCAGGCGAGGGAATGGAGGTGGTTCGGGACACGGTAGAAGAAACTGGGACAACAGGTGGAGGAGCAGGCACTGGATGAGACAAATGGCCCAAATGCTCGGTGACCGTGCCCAGCTGCTGAGTAATGGTTTTCAGCTGTTGAGTTAGCACGGCCACCTGCCTCTCTGTGGTATCTAAATGCTCTAACGCAGAGTGTTCCGGTGATGTCGCTCCCGCTGAGCTTGCAACATGGCTGGCTCGTTCTGTCATGATTGTCAATAATTTGACAGCTCACGTGCAAAGAGTGACACCAAAGGAAACACAAAATGACACAGAGTAATAAGTTGTGATTGAATTTTATTAATTGCAGAGAATGCCTCCACAAGAGAAAACCACCACTCGCCAGCGAAAGCACACAGCCTGAAATGAGAGATGAGAGCAGATGAATTAGGATGGAGGCTAGACACAGGGAAAATAGGACAGCACTCACGTGGGAGTAATAGAGGGACCCGGCAGAGGAACCCAGCACTTACAGCGAACCTCCTGGTGAAACAGGATGGCATAGGAGAGCTGGGTGAGGTGTCTGACCGGGTGATGACGGTCGCTGATGTGGTGATGATGGCGGGGCAGGTGAGCGCACAACAACCGTGGAGACACACCGCAAGGAGGTAGCAACCTGTGAAGATAAAGCGGAGAATTAAAGGGTTTTTCTAGATTCTGCAAAAACGGATTAAACTGCTGTTGTAGGTAGTCTACCCAATGAGCCAGTGCCGAGACATTGAAGAGAAGGTCTATTTAGGCATTGGCGAGTCAGAGGAGCAGATGCGTCTCATCACGCAGGTGGAAATGATTACCCGCGGAGTAGGTGAAAGTTGAGCCAGGCGGGTGGGGGAAGGAGTGTGCTCACCGAACCATGATCGTCTCATTGACACCTGACAACTATTTTTGCTCTCTTTATGGGGATGGGGAGATGACAAGCTAATAAGGGGGATTGTGTCTGGTCATTTTGCTAACAAGGGGATGACATCCCCCATCCCTCCTCAGACTGCCTACTGCTTATGGTTTTGCAATGCACTTCCTTTATGCAATAAATGTACATTTTTTCAGGGCTTAAAGGTTAGGATAACTGTTACAGTTAGGCACAAAGAATACTTAGGAAAAAAGTGTAGTGTACTTTACACACATTACAGCTGTAACATATCATCATTTCACTCCATGTCATTATAAATACAACCACTAGAGGTCACCAAATGTCAAAATCTATATATACCTCATTATACCGGCAAGTAAAACCGACCATTTAGGCTGTTTTTTTGTTAGCAGACAGTCTCAACTAAATTACTGACTAATGCTGAAGTTTCTTTGGGCAAAACACCAGAAACCAAGTTTCCCTTGGCAACAGAAAACCATTCATGGCACCACTGGCACTATTGTCGCATGAACAGGTGAATGAGAAACACACTGCAAAGCACTTTGTAGAGCATCACTAAAGTTAAAAAAATACAAGTGCAGACCATTTACCATTTAATTCCTCATCATTTATTAAACAGCTATGGAAAAGTGTGCCCCAAAATCTATATTCCAGTTGTACGGTCTTCATTTAGAGCACAGTGATGGCTGATTAGGCCTCAACACCACTGTCCCTCTGAACACTTTATTCCTTTGCAATATTGATGAGCTGAAAGCCCCTCAGCCTTGCAGCATGGCCTAAAAGCCCCCCTCCTGGACCACCAAGGCCAGCGTGAGAGGGAAGGGGGACTCCAGTGGACCTGATTCCCAACTGTGAGGTGGACTCTGAGCAGGGAGTGAAAATGTGGTACAAAAGAGCCCAATATTCGTCATAGGCTTACGCACTTCAGAGTGGGCTGTTTCAACAAAACTGTAGTAGGGTTTTTAATTCACAGCATGAACCAAAACCAGCATTTCTGTGAACAAATTACACACTTTGCTATCAAGCAGTTCCTGCTGTTGGTTGATTAATCTGTGGACTGTGTGAAGTAACAAGGCAGTTGTTAACTGCATGTTAGGTGTCAGATTACACAGTGACTTGTGCTCTGCTGCACTGCTCCAGAGCACTGACATAGTGCATACATGTTTGACTCGACACATCATCAGAATCGCACTATGGGGTGCTTGGGGGAAGGGGGGGTCATAGACGGCAGTGCTTTCAACATACAGTAAGTTCAAGAGTCAACATTTTATTTGTCAATACTACTATACATACACGACATACATGAGAATTGAAATGGCGTTTCTCTCTTCAGTGGTGTGTGCAATATAAAAAAAAGGAATAAGGCTAGAAAAACAACAGTCTATGTACAGTAATGCTACCCATAGTGCAAATAGCGACAAAAGATAGACCCAGACATCCCATAGTGCAAATAAAGCTGAACGATAAAACCCAGCAATCCTATATACAGAAAAGTAGAGCAATAATACTCGTAGTTGCAAGTTCGATGCGGTAGTGTAGGTGCAGACAGTGACAGATAGGACTGCACGTGATCAGCATTGCAATAACAAACAGCAGCAGATATGGCATTTGTGCAAATGGTTGCAGTGAAGTGCAGAGACATACAGCAGCAAAAGTATTACTGTTGGTGTGCCAGTCTTTCTGTGCCAACAGCTGAAGTAGTTACTGTGTGGGTGAGTGTGTTATGGTCCGGGGGTGGGGGGGGCAGACTTCAGGGTCCTAATGGACAAAGCTGTTTAGCATTCTTGTGGAGTGGGCCCGGAGGCTCTGGTACCTTTTCCCAGAGGCCAGGGGGCTGAAGAGGAAGTGTGAGGGGTGGGAGGTGTCGTCTGCAATGTTGATGGCTCTGCGGGTGAGGTAGATTTTTTTTTTTTTTTTGTTACTTATTTGTACCCGTAGGTAGACTTGGTTTGCAGTCTGGTGACAAGCCACCGGCCGCTGGTCGCTGCGTGCGCGAGCGCCCTAAACCTACATGTTTTTGGTGTGCGGGAGGAAACCGGAGAAATCCCGGAGTAAACCCGCGCAACACGGGGAGAACATGCAAACTCCACACAGCTCACTGTTGGTCGGGGACTGGGATCGAACCCACGATCTCATGATCCCCGCGGTCCCCCGGCCGAGGGTAAAACTGTGCTGCCACAGTGCTAAACCACTGCACCACCGTGCAGCCCAGATGTCCGAGAGAGAAGGCAGAGGGGCACCGATGATCTTGCTGGCTGCTTTCACTGTGTGTTGTAGTGTCTTCCGGCATGAGGAGGTGCAGCTTCCATACCACACCGTGATGCAGCTGGTGAGGATGCTCTCAAAGGTGCTCCGGTAAAATGAGCACAGGTGGCCTCCCATGACACGAGGTGACATGTGAACACGCAGCGGCCTCCCTTCTCTGTTCATGTTTTGTGCCATTTTCAACATGAGTTCAGGTATTCATGTGGATTTTTACTTTATTAAAGGGTCTGCTACACATTTTTGTATGCATCTCTTTACATCAATGTTATTTCCTCATGACACTGGACAATGGTCTCTGCCAAACTGCAAACAAGGTCCAGGAATGGCTTAAAGAAATAGGCAAAGACTTCAAGGTCTTGAATTGGTCCCTGATCCCTGATATCTCACTTCTGCCAAAATCTGTTGACTCCTTAAGGCCAAGTGGACTTACTAAACTCTTTTGTTTCAATATTATTTTTGTTGGACTCAACCACAGTATGATGAGTTGTAATTAATACAGGATGAGTTGTAATTAATACAAATCCCTGTTTATCTTATACAGATTCTTGGTGCAGCTCCTCAGTTTGTTCACTAAAACCACTCATTTAAGCTCTTCTCAATTTATTAATCAGTTTATTCCGGTTTACAATTTTATCTGTGCTTGTTGCAGGGTTGCCAATTCCTCGTCAAGCGCATGTTTCAATAAAATCCTTGTTAAACCTTTTTCAAATTATTTCCTGTCAGTGTCTGTATACTGGGTTCATTTAACCAAACACGTCAGTACAATTCCATCCCCGGGACCCAGCAGACACTGTGTGGGGGCAACTCGCTGCACATTTAGGCATGGTAGAGCCCCAGTTGGACCAAGTAGCTCACCATCTTAATTCAGCCTTAGCTCAGTTGTCTAAAGTTTCAGATCGGTGAGAGCAACTTACTTAGGCAGTCACATCTCTCTCACCACCATCGGGTGCAGCTGTACCTTCTGATGACATCCTTATAATTCCTTGCTCTCTAGATAAACATTGGGTCCTTGTCAGAACTTTCCTTCAGAGGCTGCTGGAGAACCAGTTTTACATAAAGGTGGAGAAATGTAGTTTTTCACTTCCACCATATCATTTTTGGGTTTTATAATAGCAAATGGTCAGGCCATTGCAGATCCTAAAAGTAAAAGCAGTAACTGACTGACCCATCCCATCCACACGCAAACCGTTGCAGCAGTTTGGGGGGTTTGCAAACTTCTATAGAAGGTTCATCAGAAACTAGTATGGTTGCCCTCACCCTCACTCAGCTTACCTCTGTCAAGACACCATTCTCCTGGTCCAAGGAGGCTGATAGGGTTTTTAACCAACTAAAGAACCTTTTTCTCAAGCGCCCATCTTAGCGCAGCTGCTGTCCTGTCACATGATCAATCACCGACAACAAGATACATCTCTGTGCGTATTTCTCTTGGTGCTTGTCACCTGCCTAGAGCTATTGGCATTGAAGTTCGCTTTGGAGGAATGGCATCACTGGCTGGAGGGCGCATCTCAACCTTTTTTGGTCTGGACTAACCTTGAGTATTTCCACTCTGCCAAATGCCTTAACCCCCATCAAGTCTGTTGGGCCCTGTTTTTTGGTCGGTTTGAGTTTGTCCTCATTTACCAACCAGGGTCAAACAACACCAAACCTGACACCTTGTTCATACAATTTGCCAGAGGCCCCTCTGCATCCCCTGAAGAGACTAGTAATGTGACTGCTACTGACCAAGCTTCGTGGAGTTACCATCTGCCATGGATCAAGTATTCTCATAACACTGCGACATCTACGGTGATGGGAATTTCTCCATTTGTTGGGCTTTGTTGGGTTCCAACTCTCCCATCCTACCCCATCTCTGAAGAGGAGATTGCCGTGCATTCAGTGCAGCACCACATCAATCGATGTAGATGCATTTGGAAGGCCACCAGAGAACTCCCCCAGAACTCTGCTGTGGCTAACTGTTGGAGGGTTCCCACTCCAAATTACAAAAGGTATTGCTCTCCACTTGCAGCATCCCTTGTAAGACCGACAATATGAAGTTCCTGCTATGGTTTATTGGTCCATTCTTCATTACAAAAATCATTAACCCTTCTGCCTCATTTGTCTCAACCTACCTCCTTACCTTCATATACACCCTACCTTCATCTCCACTAATTATCTATGTTCACCTTCAAAGCCATCGCCAATCCCCAAGATGATCAACGGTGGCTTGGTATACTCAGTCAACCAGATCCTAGATGTCTGGCACTGGAGACATGGCTTTCAGCACCTGGTAGATTGGAAGGGATATGGCCCAGCGAAGTGTTCCTGGATCCTGAGGGTGCTCATCATGGATGACAGATTAGCACGCAAATTCCATCAGGTGCACCATGACAAACTGGGTGGGATGCCAGGAGGCATGCCTTGGGAATTGTGGGGACCACCAGTCTCTCGTCAGCTACAGCTTTTATAAGGGGGGAGATCGCCTTCTAATGTACGGGAATGTTGGAATCGGCCAGAAGCTTGGTGTCTCTCAACTCGTATGCCTCTGCAGTGCTTGTGTGCTTCCTCCTCCACTCTCTCCCACCACTGGAAATAATAAGCACAAGAAATATCATTCTTTCCACCCCGTTTCTCCTCTGCCTCAAGTATTCCAGGATATTAACCAGTGTGGAGTGTGTGAAATCAGAGGTGGAATCATTTCAGACGATTTATTACACACTCCATCTTTCAAGCACAGAACAGACTGAACTCTCAAGCAGAAACTCCTCCCTTAAGTTTCATGGCATTTACATCACACACAACATGACATTTGCATCACACTGCATACATCCTTGACTCCTTCCTGCTATCTCACCAGGAATCCCCTGCTCTTTGTTCTCCCAAGCTTATCCACTGTCTCCTGTCTGAGATGCTAGACAATCTGGCTCTCCCAAGGTACTACACATCGCTACACATCACCCCCCCCACCCCAGCATCTTAGATAGGACAATAGAATAACAGTCCACATGCTGTGATAGAACAATTGAACATCAGTCCACATGCTGCTTGGGCTTCCGTCTCCTCCAGTATCTGCTGTAACTGGGTGCTGCTGGGAGTGTGTCTGACTGCGGGTGAGCTATTGCCGGTGGGGGGGGGGCACTTCGGTCTGTCCGTGTGGCTGCTCTGGTGAATCGTTTCCCTGGGAAGCTCTCCGTGGGGGTCTTCCACGCCGAGGGGCCTTAGCCAACAGCACTTGCTCGTCCGCCATAACGAAAGCGGGTTTGAGTCTATCTATGCCAATTTTTTCCCTCCTACCCCCCAAGTCTAGCAAAAAATGCTTATCCCCTGTTTCCAGCACTCTGAACGGTCCATCATAGGGTGGGCGCAATGGAGGGCGGTGGGCGTCGTGTCTGACGAACACGAACTCCGCGCTCTTCAAAGTTTTAGGCACGAAAACACGCGGAAAACTGTTGTGGGCAGGGCCCGGCAGCGTGCCTGTGTTTGCGCTATGCTGCAAAAGCTGAGATGGGCAGCTGCCCAGCGTGGGATTATCTGGTAGAAATTCTCCGGGCAGCCGTAGTGGCTGCGCAAAAACGAGCTCTGCCGGGGAAGTTTCCAGATCCTCTTTCGGCGCGGAGCACAACCCCAATAAAACCCATGGCAGCCTGTCTACCCAATTTGCATCCGTCAATGAAGCCCTGAGTGCTGCTTTCAGTGATCTATGAAAACGCTCGCATAACCCATTGGCCTGTGGGTTGTACGCGGTTGTGCGGTGAATTGTAACACCCAGGCTGCGGGCCATCGCAGACCAGAGTTAGGAAACAAATTGCGGGCCCCTGTCGGACGTAATGTCCGACCGGACTCCAAAACGCGCCACCCATGCCGTTAAAAAAGCGCGCGCTACATCCGCGGACGCGGTTGCCGCCAGCGGGACCGCTTCTGGCCAGCGCGTGGTGCGGTCCACCATTATCAGGAGGTGCGTGCACCCCTGTGATGGCGGGAGGGGGCCCACGAGGTCCACGTGAACATGGTCAAACCTCTTAGCCAGAATACGAAACGGTTCCAAGGGAGCTTTCGTGTGTCTGTGTACAGTGGTACCTCTCCTTACGAACGTCTCTACATACAGAATTTTCAGGTTACGAGACGCCTCAACGGGAAAATATTGCCTCTTATTACGAAAGAAATTTCAGGGTACGAAAGGCAAAAAAGTACGCGCTCCTCGCAGCTCCCGTAGTTTACCGAACGTAAACATACCTGTAGCTGCTCTGCCATTGGCTATCGCCTAGCATCTTCCTGGTATCCCATTGGCCACGAAGTGTTCGGGCAGTTTTACGTGTGTGTACAGTACAGTATTAACATTTATTCACTATGGGCCCCAAGAAAGTGATGGAGATAAGTGGAAAAGGAGAAAAGAAGAAGAAGAGAGTTTTTTTGTCCATACAAACAAAGAAAGAGATAATAGAAAGGTATGAAAAGGGGATGCATTTGGTTGATCTCGCCAAAGAATATGGCCGTAATACATCTACAATCGGCATGGTATTAAAACAAAAGGAAGCCCTAAAAGCAAACGTCCTTGGATCGGTTCTTCACAAAACGTCAGGCAAAAACCACTGATGAGAGAGAACATGAACCAAAGAAGGCAAAAGGTGACGATGACGACGATAGCAGTTAAAAGGTAAATGAACATAATTTTTATTATTCTTTACTTTATACTTTATTCTTTGTTTTTTTAAATTACAACTCTCATTTTATGTTTATTGTGCAGTGATCTAATTGTAACATGTATTTGTTACATGTTTTGATGCGTTTTTATGATTTATAAAAAATTTATGCCCAAATTTTGGGGGGCTTGGAACGGATTAGGGCATTTACATGTAAAACGCGTCTCTACTTACGGAATTTTCACGTTACGGAAATACTTCCGGAACGAATTAATTTCGTAAGTAGAGGTACCACTGTACCTTGGCTCGTTGGCACGCCACGCAGGCTGCAGCCCACTCTTTCACTTGTTTGCGTAGGCTTGGCCACACAAATTTCTCTCCCACCATTTTAACCGACGCGCGCACTCCTGGGTGCGCCAGAGTGTGAACCGACTCAAACACGCGGCGGCGCCACGCGGCCGGGACCACCGGATGCGGGCGACCCGTGGAAACATCGCAGATTGTGTGGGGGGGGGGGGCGCCATCCTGCAGCACCCTGCTCTCCAGCCTTAACCCTGTTGGTCCAGACTGGAGCGCGCGCACGTCTGCATCGCTAATCTGCTCCGCGGCCATGGCTGCGTAATCTATCCCCACGCAGACCGGGGCCACTACGGCACGCGAGAGGCAGTCCGCCACTACATTCAGTTTACCAGACACATGCTGAATATCGGTAGTAAACTCTGAGATTGCGGCCAGCTGTCTCTGCTGCCGGCCCAACCACGGTTCTGAAACCTTGGCCATCGCGAATGTTAGCGGCTTGTGGTCCACGAACGCGGTGAAGCTGCGCCCTTCCAGCTAGAACTGGAAGTGGCGTATGGCCAGGTGAAGGGCCAGCAACTCTCTGTCGAACGCGCTGTATTTACGTTCGCTGTCGTGCAAAGTTCTGCTGAAAAAAGCGAGCGGCTGCCAAGCCCCCGCGACGCGCTGCTCCACGACAGCCCCTACGGCCACGTCTGAAGCGTCGGTGGTGAGCGTTATGTGGGCCATTGGGTCTGGATGCGCCAGCAGTGCGGCGTTTGCCAGGGCTGCTTTAACTTCCGAGAACGCCCGCTCTCGCTCCGGGGTCCATTCGACCCTATCCGTGGGTTTCTGTTTCTTGAGCGCGGCGTACAATGGTTGCATGAGCTGCGCCACACGGGGAAGGAAACGGTTATAAAAGTTCACCATTCCCAAAAATTCCTGCAGCGCCCTGACCGTCTGAGGCCGGGGAAAATCCGCCACGGCGCGCACTTTGTTGGGCAGCGGGATCGCTCCTTCGGGAGAGAGACGGTGCCCCAAAAAATCAATCTCCATCACGCCGAACTGGCATTTCGCCGGGTTGATTATTAACCCGTGCTCCTCCAACCTCCGGAAAAATGTTGTGAGGTGGGTTTTGTGTTCGTCTTCGGACGTACTGGCTACCAGAATATCGTCCAGGTAGACGAACACAAACGGGAGATCGCGCAGCACTGCATCCATCATGCGCTGGAACGTCTGTGCCGCTCCTTTTAACCCGAATGGCATGCGCGGGAACTCGAATAGACCGAACGGAGTTATTACCGCTGTTTTGGGTATGTCCTCAGTGCGCACTGGGACTTGGTGGTACCCGCGGACCAGGTCTATTTTGGAAAAAATGCGTGCTCCGGCGAGGTGAACAGAAAAATCCTGTATGTGGGGAATTGAGTAGCGGTCGTGCGCTGTGGCGTTGTTCAACCTGCGGAAATCCCCGCACGGTCGCCATGATCCCTCAGCCTTAGGGCCCATGTGAAGCCCATGGGCTGTTTGAGCGCCTGATGATGCCCAACCTTTCCAGGTTGGCGAACTCCTCACGCGCTATGGCCAGTTTAGCTGCGTCCAAGCGCCGAGGTCTTGCAAAAACGGGCGGCCCGGTGGTGGTGATAAAGTGCTCCACCCCGTGTTTAGCGATGGCCGCGGAAAACGTCGGGACCGTGAGTGCTGGGAACTGAGTGAGCAGTGTGTGGAACTTACCACCTGTAGCTGTGACGTTGGCTTGTGCTGTTGGCCGGGTCACTCGAGCTATACAGGGGAGAGAGTCAAAGGACAGTGCATTAACCAGGCGCCTGTTAGCAACATCAACCAGCAAACCATGTGCACACAGAAAATCAGCGCCCAGTATGTGGTAATTCAGTGCTGCTACGACAAAAGTCCACTCATATGTATGGCCGTGTAGAGATAAGAGTAGAGTCCTCCCATCAAAGGTCTTAATATTCGAGCCGTTTGCTGCCAACATCCCGGGGCCGCTAGATCCTGCCAGCCGGTCAGCTTAGGTCGGCCGGATGAAGCTCTTCTGGGCTCGGGTGTCCACGAGGAAACGCCTCCCCGAGCGTGCATCCGTTAAGTAGAGCAGCTTGTTCTCTTCCCTGAGGGTCGCAGCTGCTACCAACCCCCGGCCTTGGCGTTTTCCCGAGCGCTTGAATTGGCACGGTGGCGCACATCTGCATGCCTTCTCTCCAAAGCGGCGGTGGTAGAAACAGAGCGTGTCTCTCTGGCGCTCCTTGGGCCCCGCTGCCGCTACCGTCGGTGGCTCCTCGCCTCCTCTGGTCGTCTCGCTGTGCTCCACCGCTGCCGCGTTGACTGTGATCGCCCTGGTGGTGATGATGATCCGGTCTGCCTCCTGGGCTAGCGCACGGTAGTCGTGCGCGGCCAGCCACGGCGAATTAGCCAGAACCGCTCTCGCCGCTGTTGGAAGGTTCCGGAGGAAGAGGTGGGCAAACAGAAAGTGCCCGTCATCCTTTCCCATTAACGCCAGCATCTTCTCCATCAGGTCTACGGCTAAACCATCTCCTAACTCGGTCCGCGTCAGGAGCCTCTCCGCTCTCTCACATTCCGAGAGTGTGTAGCGCTGGATGAGCGCAGCCTTGATCGCCTCATATTTGCTGCTGGCTGGTGGCTGATCGAGCAGGCTCGCTACCTGCTGAGCTGTGCGGGCGTCGAGTGCTGCGACCACATGGTAGAATCTGGTATCATCTACTGTTACTCCCCGGAGGGCGAACTGGGCCTCGGTGAGGTGGAACCAAGAGCGCGGGTTGTGCTGCCAGAAATCCGGTAGTTTGACTGAAACCGCACACGCGTGGCTGGGGGTTCCAGTCCTGGCTGTCTGTGGGATGGCTGCCGCCTCGCTGCAGCTTCCTGACCGGGCCGGCTCCGGGGATCTTGCTTCGTGTTCCATAATACGTCTTGGGTCACCAGTGTGGAGTGTGTGAAATCAGAGGTGGAATCATTTCAGACGATTTATTACACACTCCATCTTTCAAGCACAGAACAGACTGAACTCTCAAGCAGAAACTCCTCTCTTAAGTTTTATGGCATTTACATCACACACAACATGACATTTGCATCACACTGCATACATCCTTGACTCCTTCCTGCTATCTCACCAGGAATCCCCTGCTCTTTGTTCTCCCAAGCTTATCCACTGTCTCCTGTCTGAGATGCTAGACAATCTGGCTCTCCCAAGGTGCTACACATCGCTACACCATATTCATTATTTCCTGGCAGATTTGGACCGACTCTGTGGTGGAACCGTACACCCAGAAATCCTCTCACCCACCAAGTAAGTCCAGTCTGCAGTATTCATATCCCTGTAACCCTAAAGTCCTCGTGGGCCCAAGGTACCTCACCTATCCTCTCCAGATCACCATGCACACCATATCCAAACTGGTCCCATACCTACCAGACAAGGAAGCAGCAGCCCACCTGTTTATACTCACCGTCCATGTAACTATAGCACCATTAAGAAAGTATCAACCCACAATCATTGCCATCACTTCACCATTCAGTATACTTATCATTTTCTCTCCTTTCATTGCAGGGTTGCCAGTTCCTTGTCGAGCATGTGTTTCAATAAAATCATTGTTAAAGTTTTCAAATCAAATCAAATCAAATCAAATAAACCTTTATTGTCATATTGCTGTACATACAACTGTAGTGCAGGCAAGATGAAATTGCGTTTCTCTCGGCATCCATATAAGTAAAAAGAACATGATTTAAGACACACTCACACATACCCTCACCACCCACTCCAACACAGCCATTCACACTTCCCTGAGACATACCTGAAAACTAACCAGAACTATAATATACAAATAATATACATAATGTCCATAGGTGCAGTAGTATGTATGAGAGATTCCGGATCAACTGTTCAGCATCCTAATAGCTTGTGGAAGGAAGCTGTTAATCAGTCTGGTGGTTCTGCCTCTGATGCTCCGGAATCGTTTGCCAGATGGCAGAAGTTCAAAGTGTTTATGCAGAGGGTGAGAACGGTCCTTGACAATGTTCAGTGCCCTGCTCCTATAATGGTTCTGAAAATGTTCTTGGACAGAGGGGAGGGAGACTCCAATTACCCTCTCAGCTCCCTTAACTATCCTCTGCAGGGCTTTTTTGTCTGACATACTGCAGCTGGAGTACTATGTAGCAATGCAGTACGTCAGAACACTTTCCACCACACCTCTGTAGAAGGTCCTGAGGATGCAGATGAGGAGAGAGGCCTGTTTGAGTTTCCTCAAGAAGTGCAGTCTCTGCTGGGCCTGCTTCCTGATCCCCAAGGAATTCTTGCTCCAGGTCAGGTCCTGCGAGATCTGCACTCCAAGGAACTTGATGTTCTCCACTCTCTCCACTAAACGGCTGCCGATGTTGAGAGGGACGTGTTCAGGTTGTGACCGCCGGAAGTCGATAATCATCTCCTTCATTTTGTCCACGTTGAGCACCAGATTGTTCTCCCTGCACCAGCCCTCCAGGTCTCTCACTTCTTCCCTGTACACTGATTCCTCATCCCTCTGAATAAGTCCCACCACCGTGGTGTCATCTGCAAACTTAATAATCTGGTTCCCCTCGTGTCTGGATACACAGTCATGTGTTAGAAGTGTAAACAACAATGGACTGAGTACGCAGCCTTGAGGGGATCCGGTGCTCACCGTGATAGAGTTGGAGATGTTATTTCCAACCCGGACAGACTGAGGTCTCTCAGTCAGGAAATCCAGGATCCACAGACATGTGGCGGTGTTCAGACTGAGAAGGAGTAATTTCTCCATCAGTCTCTGGGAAATGATGGTGTTGAATGCTGAACTGAAATCAATGTACAGGAGTCTGGCGTAGGTGTCTTTCTGATCCAGATGGGTGATGACAGAGTGCAGGGTGGTGACTATAGCATCCTCCATGGAGCGGTTTGAACAATATGCAAACTGGAGTGGGTCATATGATGCAGGGAGGCAGGCTGTGATATGTGGTTTGACAAGCCGTTCAAAACACTTCATCACAATTGGTGTCAGTGCAACAGGACAGTAGTCATTCAGACAGGACACAACTGGTTTCTTTGCCACCGGTGCTATGGTAGAGGTCTTAAAGCATCTGGGAACGATGGCCTGACTCAGGGAGATGTTATAAATGTCAGTCAGGACATCCGCCAACTCGCTCGCGCAGTCTAGGAGCACACGTTCCGGGATGTTGTCTGGACCTGCAGCTTTACGTGGGTTGACCCTGGTTAGGGTCCTCCGTGTGTCTACTGTGTTGATGGTGATAGCTGGCCCAACCGATGGTGGAGATGGGCCAGCCCTCCCTCTGATTGTCAGGTTTGATGCTTCAAAACATGCAAAGAAGTTGTTGAGCCTGTCTGGAAGCGAAGTGTTATCATCATCAACCCCCTGCCTAGACTTATAGTCCGTCATTGTCCGAACTCCCTGCCACATCCGCTTGGTGTTCCTAGTGTCACAGAGGTGTCCCTGGATTTTCTCCGCATAGGCGCGCTTCGCCGTCTTAATTCCCTTTGAGAGCGCAGACCTGGCTGAGCGGAGGGCGATCCTATCCTTCGCTCTGAAGGCTGCATCTCTGGCTGTGAGCAGCGAGCGCACCTCTGCAGTCATCCAGGGCTTATTGTTGCCCCATGCAGTGATGGTCTTCACTATAGTGACATCCTCTGTGCACTTCGCGATGTAGCTGGTGACTGTTTCAGCATACTCCTCCACATCTGTCTTGTCTTCCTGGGAGGCTGCTATTTTGAAGACCTCCCAGTCTGTGTGCAGAAAACAGTCTTTCAGTGCTGAGTTGCACTCTCTGGCCAAATCCTGATTTGTTTCACTACTGGCCTGCTGCGCTTCAGTAAAGGTTTGAAGGCAGGCACCAGCATCACGGATATGTGGTCAGAGAGGCCGAGGTGGGGGCGAGGTGTTGCCTTATAAGCATCTGTGTTTGTGTACACCAAGTCCAACATATTCTCTCCTCTGGTCTTAAAGTCTACACATTGGTAAAACTTGGGGAGCACAGTATTTAAACTGGTGTGGTTAAAATCCCCCGCAACCACCACAAAACTGTCCGGGTGTGAAGTTTGGATTTCACTAATAGCATTGTGCAGCTCTCTGAGTGCCTCTTTAGCATTAGCTTTAACGTTAGCGCTCGGCGGTATGTAAACAGCAGCTACAAACACGTTGCTGAATTCCCTCGGCAGATAAAATGGCCAACAATTTACAATAAGGAACTCCGCCAACGGAGAGCAGTGTTTAGATACTAACGTGGCGTTAACGCACCAGTTCTTGTTAACATAGATGCACAGGCCCCCCCCCCCCCAACGGCTCTTACCGGAGCTCGCAGTTTCTCTGTCCGCCCGGAACGTTGTCGTACCTTCCAGTTGAATGGCCTCGTCAGGGATGTTGTCGTGGAGCCATGTCTCCGTGAACATAAGCACACAGCAGTCCCTCCACTCTCTCCGGGTTTCTCTCAGCAGACGTAGCTCGTCAAGCTTGTTGTCGAGGGAGCGGACATTAGAGAGAAGGAGCGACAGTACTGCTGGTCTGGAGGGGTTACGCTTTAGCCTAGCATGAATCCCGGCCCTTTTTCCTCGCTTTTGCTTGCGTTCGCTGCGCTTACACCTCCTCCTTTCCCGGGTAGCCTCCAACGGAAACTCCAACAGAATTCCATGTTGGCGTAGAATGTCCAAGTCACAACCGAGCGCTGTGATTCTTGCAGCGTGCTGTACCTTGATGTTTAATAAGGCCTCACGATTGTAAGTTTTACAGAATGTACGTCTGGGATGATCAAAACACTCAAAACTCTCACACTCGCTGATGCCAAGAGGGGCTGCTGCGTCCATGCGCGCCACCATCATCAACTACATCGATGTTGATTTTGTCAGATTCTCTCCTCTCAGTGTCTGTACATTGGGTTTATTTAACCAAACGTGTCAAGCATCTAAAACTTGAGTTAACTTGGGTTAATTGTGTAATTATTCTTACAGGTTTCCTCTGGAAGGTGCTGCGTGGAAACCCTTCCAGTGCTGGGTGCAGGGTGAGGCTACTCAGTTGTGGGGAGCTGCTGTGGATCCTTCAGCAGAGGACCGTGGTAGGCTGGCCAGGCCTGAGTGCAGGGGAAAGGAGTGGAGACTGCGGTAAAGGAAAACGGTGGTAAGTCGACTTACTTGGGGGTGAGGGGAGTGTGCACAATCCGGGGAGCAAACAATCCAGTCTGTGAGGCAGATTTGGGGCTCAGTCAGGCATGGGTCAGAGTGTGGCAGGCAGAACAATAAGCAAGCAGACAAATCCAAACCAGCAGGCAGGTTCTGGGTTCTAGGACAGGCAAATGGTCAAAGCACACGAGACAAATTCACAGACATAATCAGGCAAAGCTCAGGTAGGATATAGGCAGGCAGAAGCTCTGATACAGCCAGACAGAGTGGCAGGAGAGTGTCCAATTTAAAGGGCTCCTCTGATTAGCACTAGGTAGTGTCATCAGCTGCATGAAGCAGTGCCTAATCAGAGAGGAGAGAGAAGCAGGGACACAGGCAGACAGGAATCCAAACAAAACATCTGTTAGCACCTCAAATATGGTCTGTTAGCTGCATATATTCTTAAGTATTTCATTTGGCATTGCCTTTAAAATGTTGCATAAAGCTGCCAGTACATCATTTTTTTTTTAGTTAAAGTTTTTATTAGATTTTCTTTGGAAGACCATGTACATGGTGTGTAAAGAAAAATAATACCACACAGAGCTTGTTGTACATATGGTGAATATACAAAATACTGATACTGTATATGAAACTAAGACATGGTTATCTCTTGGCAGATCATTAAAATTTAACCTAAACCACTAGTCAGAGGTTGTTTTCATGTGTCCAAAAAAGGTCCCACGCTGAGGATCTATCCCCCATCTCTCCCTTCAGTCTATTGAACATCCGTTCACATGGTATCAAACAATTTCAACTGGATTCTGGATAGATTTTGCAAAGACTATAGTGTTCTACAGGAATACTTGCTTTGCACGGTGGCGCAGTGGTTAGCACTGCGGCAGCACAGTTTACCCTTGGCCGGGGGATTGTGGGGATCGTGGGATCGTGGGTTCGATCCCAGCCCCCGACCAACAGTGATCTGTGTGGAGTTTGCATGTTCTCCCCGTGTTGCATGGGTTTACTCCGGGATTTCTCCGGTTTCCTCCCACATGCCAAAAACATGCATGTTAGGTTAATTGGCTGTTCTAAATTGTCCCTAGATATCTGTTTCCTATAGGCCCTTAGAATAGAGGGTTAGTATTAATGAAAGCGCTTTGAGTGGTCTTTGTGACTAGAAAAGCGCTATATAAGTGCAGGTTAGTTAGTTAGTTAGTTAGTTCTATGGATAATGCACTAGTTATGATATATTAATATTATAATTCCCCCTCATGGATCGTCACCTTATCGTCGTGGTGGGGTTTGTGTGCCCCAGTGATCCCAGGAGCTATGTTGTCCGGGGCAATTTGCCTCTGATAGGGTCACCCAAGACAAACTAGTCCTGGGTGAAGGGCCAGACTAAGAACGATCCAACAGACCCTCATGATAAATTCTAGATCAAGGGTTCAGTGTACCCCGCCTGGTATGGGGTTATCGGGGCCCCACCTTGGAGCCAGGCCTGGGGGAGGGGCTCGATGGCTAGTGTCTGGTGGCCGGATTTCCACCCATAGGACCCGGCCGGGCTCAGCCCGAAGAAGTTACATGGGTCCGCCCTCCAGTGGGCTCACCACCTGCAGGAGGGATCATGGGGGTCCGGTGCTATGTGGATTAGGTGGCAGTCAAAGGCGGAGACCTTGACGAACTGATCCCAAGCTTTCTAAACTGGCTTTTGGTACGTGGAATGTCACCCCTCTGGTGGGGAAGGAGCCTGAGCTGGTGTACGAGGTTGAGAGATACTGGCTAGATATAGTTGGCCTCACTTCAACACACAGCTCCGGTTCCGGAACCAGTCTCCTGGAGAGGGGCTGGAGCTTGGCCTTTTCTGGAGTTGACCCGGGAAAGAGGAGACGAGCAGGGGTGGGTATTCTTGTATCCCCCCACCTTGCTGCCTCTATATTGGAGTTTTCCCCGGTGGATGAAAGAATTGCTTCCCTGCGCCTTCGGGTTGGGAAATGGGTCCTGACCATCATTTGTGCCTATGCACCAAATGATGTTTCAGAGTACCCACCCTTTTTGGAGTCTGTGACTGGGGTGCTGGAGGGTGCTCCTCTTGGAGACCCCATTGTCTTACTGGGGGACTACAATGCGCACGTGGGCAACGACAGTGAAACCTGGAGGGGGGTGATTGGGAGGAACGGCCTGCCCGATCTGAACCCGAGTGGTGTTCAGTTATTGGACTTCTGTGCTAACCACAGTTTGTCCATAACGAACACCATGTTCAAGCATAAGGGTGTCCATATGTGCACCTGTCACCAGGACACCCTAGGTCGCAGGTCGATGATCGATTTTGTTATCGTGTCATCAGACCTGCGACCGTATGTCTTGGACACTCGGGTAAAGAGAGGTGCAGAGTTATCAACTGATCAACACCTGGTGGTGAGTTGGATCCAATGGCAGGGGAGGAAGCCATTCAGACCTGGTAGACCCAAACGTATAGTGAGGGTGTGCTGGGAACGTCTGGCTGAGGCCTCTGTCCGGGAGGTCTTCAACTCCCACCTCCGGAAGAACTTCAACCACATTCCGAGGGAGTCTGGAGACATGGAGTCTGAATGGGGCATGTTCTCCACCTCTGTTGTTGAAGTGGTGGCCCAGAGCTGCGGCCGCAAAGTGGTCGGTGCATCTCGTGGTGGCAACCCCCGAACCAAGTGGTGGACACCAGTGTTGAGGGGGGCCATTAAGCTGAAGAAGCAGTGCTATGAAGCTTGGTTGGCTTGTGGGACTCCCGAAGCAGCTGAGGTGTACCGGCAGGCCAAGCGGAGTGCAGCTCGGGTGGTTGCTGAAGCAAAAACCTGGGTATGGGAGGAGTTCGGTGAGGCCATGGAACAAGACTTTCGGTCGGCCTCGAAGAGATTCTGTCAAACTGTCCGGCGGCTCAGGAGGGGAATGCAGCTCCCTGTCCACACTGTGTATGGTGCGGATGAGGCACTGTAGACTTCGACTGGGGATATCGTTGGGCTGTGGAAGGAATACTTCGACGATCTCCTCAATCCCACTGATACGCCTTCCACAGAGGAAGCAGGGTTTGTGGACGAGGGGTACGACTTGGCTATCACAGGGGCTGAGGTCGCCAAGGTGGTTAAAAATCTCTTTGGTGGCCGGGCCCCAGGGGTGGATGAGATTCGCCCTGAGTGTCTCAAGGCCCTGGATGTTGTAGGGCTGTCATGGTTGACACGCCTCTGCAACATTGCGTGGAGGTTGGGGGCAGTGCCTTTGGCATGGCAAACCGGGGTGGTGGCGGGGGTGGTGGTTCCTCTCTTCAAAAAAGGGTACCGGAGGGTGTACTCCAACGTTAGAGGGATCACACTCCTCAGCCTCCCTGGGAAGGTCTATGCCAAGGTACTGGAGAGGAGAGTCCGGCCGTTGGTCGAACCGCGGATTCAGGAAGAACAATGTGGTTTTCGTCTTGGCTGTGGCACACCGGACCAGCTCTTTACCCTCTCGAGAATTCTCGAGGGTTCGTGGGAGTTTGCTCAACCAGTTTACATGTGTTTTGTGGACTTGGAGAAGGCATTTGACTGCATCCCTCGAGGTTTTTTGTGGGGGGTGCTTCGGGAGTATGGGGCATCAGACTTGTTGTTACAAGCTATTCGGTCTCTGTACTACTGTTGTGAGAGTTTGGTTCGTATTGCCAACACTCGGTCGGACTCATTCCCAGTGAGAGTTGGACTCCGCCAGGGCTGCCCTTTGTCACCAATCCTGTTCATAATTTTTATGGACAGGATTTCTAGGCGCAGCCAGGGAATGGAGGGTGTCATGCTTGGTGACCACAGGATCTCATCTCTGTTGTTTGCAGATGATGTTGTCCTGTTGGCTTCATCCAGCAATGACCTCCAGCTCTTGCTGGGACGGTTTGCCGCTGAGTGTGAAGCGGCTGGGATGAGAATCAGCACTTCCAAGTCCGAGTCCATGGTCCTCAGCCAGAAAAAGGTGGATTGTCCTCTCTGGGTTGGGGACAGGCTCCTGCCCCAAGTGGAGGAGTTTAAGTATCTTAGGGTCTTATTCACGAGTGAGGGGAAAATGGAGCGAGAGATTGACAGACAGATCGGAGCAACATCTGGAGTGATGCGGACGTTGTACCGGTTTGTTGTGGTGAAGAGGGAGCTGAGTTCTAAGGCAAAGCTGTCGATTTACCAGTCAGTCTACATTCCTACTCTCACCTGTGGTCACAAGCTTTGGGTAATGACCGAAAGAACAAGATCGCGGATATAAGCGGCTGAAATGAGCTTTCTCTGTAGGATTGCTGGACTCACCCTCAGAGATATGGTGAGGAGCTCAGTCATCCGGGAGAGGCTCAGAGTAGAACCGCTGCTCCTCCACATTGAAAGGAGTCAGTTGAGGTGGAATGGGTATCTGATTAGGATGCCTCCTGGACGCCTCCCACTTGAGGTGTTTTGGGCACGTCCCACTGGGAGGAGACCCCGGGGCAGACCCTGGACTCAGTGGAGAGACTATGTCTCCCAGCTGGTCTGGGAACGCTTTGGTATCCTCTCTGAAGAGCTCTCCCCTGCCGCAGGGAAGTCTGGGCTTCTCTGCTTGAACTGCTGCCTCCGCGACCCGGACCTCCGGAAAAGCGGTAGAAGATGGATGGATGGATGGATGGAATATTAAAATTAGGGGTGGGTTAAAAAGATTGATTCAATGATTTGTATTGATCCACGTTTGACTGAGCTGATACTGATCCACAAAATCCGTGGATCAATCTTTTAATATAATGCTTTTACGTCTGTGAACTTCTGCTGAGTCTGGATGAGCTCCTCTAGACTCTCCTGGAGGCCGTTTCCCAGCGTGGTGTTCTGGTACAGCTGGTAGGCCATGGTCAAAACCAAGTCAGTTAGCCAGGAACAGCGGTGAAGAACCAGAAACACTCGGAGCACTAACGGAGCTAATAACTAACAAGCTAACGGAGACGCTGGTCCTTCTTCTGTGATGTTAAAACGGTTCTCATCCGGTGAGAGTTCTCTGTGGCACACGCTCATGTCTTTACTTCCATGTTAACATGAGCAGAGTTATCAACAAAAGTCAATGTAAAGACTGTCCTCAACAGTTTCCTAATATTTTTCATAAAGCGGGGAGAAGTGTGGCTGCTGTGGTGGCAGCCAATAAAACTTGTGGTGGGTGTGGCTGCAAATGGAGCTTGCTCCCATTGCAAAAGTCAACAATTGATAAACACTTCAAATGGAAAGCGCACAGAGACTGGCTAAAACTTGTGAACAGACCAGGCAGAGAAGGGAGACTGTTAAGAGCTGCTGGGATTGTGAGTAAAATGTTGTTTGTTTGTTTAACATTTGTGTCGTAAATTAATAATTCAGCCAGCATGATGGTGTTTTCTTTTACAAATTATGGATACAGTAGTTAACTGTTGGTTAAGCACTGTAGATAAATGCAGAATGAAGGTATATTTTATGAGATTACAATATAATGAAAATGTTGGATGTGTTTTTAGTCAGGACATCAGTGCTTCATGACAGAGGCAGATGCCTTCGTGAAATGTTTGTATTGAATGACACATTTAATTATGGACTTCTAGCACTTAAGTGAGATATTTGAAGATAATAATAATAATAATAATAATAATAATAATACAAATCACAATAAAATGAAAATGGCAGAATTAATAAAGGCTACAGTACAAGCTATTTTTACTTAATAGAACTAAACTGAAATGAACAAATCTTCCCAGGAAATGAATTAAAACCCTTTCCAAAAATTGAAAGTTCCATCCATCCATCCATCTTCTACTGCTTTTCTGGAGGTCTGGGTCGCGGAGGCAGCACTTCATGCAGAGAAGCCCAGACTTCCCTCTCCCCAGCCACCTGCTCCAGCTCTTAAGAGAGGATACCAAGGCGTTCCCAGACCAGCTGGGAGACATAGTCTCTCCAGCGGGTCCTGGGTCTGCCCCGGGGTCTCCTCCCAAAGGGATGTGCCCAAAACACCTCAAGTGGGAGGTGTCCAGGAGGCATCCTGATCAGATACCCATACCACCTCAACTGGCTCCTTTCAATGTGGAGGTGCAGCGGTTCTACTCTGAGCCTCTCCCGGATGACTGAGCTTCTCACCCTATCTCTGAGGGTAAGTCCAGCAATCCTACGAAGAAAGCTCATTTCAGCTACTTGTATCCGCAATGTTGTTCTTTTGGTCATTACCCAAAGCTCGTGACTATAGGCGAGGGTAGGAACGTAGATTGACTGGTAAATCAACAGCTCTGCCTTAGATCTTAGCTCCCTCTTCACCACAACTGACCGGTACAATGTCTGCATCACTGCAGATGCTGCTCCGATCCATCTGTCAATCTCTTGCTTCATTCTCCCCTCACTTGTGAATAAGTCCCCAAGACACTTAAACTCCTTCACTTGGGGCAGGAGCTTGTCCCCAACCCGGAGAGGACAATCCACCTTTTTCTGGCTGAGGACCATGGACTCGGACTTGGAGGTGCTGATTCTCATCCCAGCCACTTCACATTCAGCAGCAAACCATTCCAGTAAGACCTGTAGGTCATTGCTGGATGAAGCCAGCAGGACAACATCATCTGCAAACAACAGAGATGAGATCCTGTGGTCACCAAGCATGAAACCCTCCATTCCCTGGCTGCGCCTGGAAATCCTGTCCATAAAAATTATGAACAGGATCAGTGACAAAGGGCAGCCCTGGCAGAGACCAACTCTCACTGGGAATGAGTTTGATTGGGTGTTGGCAATGTGAAGCAAACTCCTGCAATGGTCATATAGGGACTGGATAGCTTGTAACAACAAGCCCAATACCCCATACTCCCACATCACCCCCCCCCCCCCCCGACCGAGTGTTGGCAATACGAACCAAACTCTCACAACGGTCGTACAGAGACCGAATAACTCATAACAACAAGCCTGATACCCCATATTCCTGAAGCACCCCCCACAAAAAACCATGAGGGATGCGGTCAAATGCCTTTTCCAAGTCCATAAAACACATGTGAACTGGTTGGGCAAACTCCTACGAACCCTTGAGGGTTCTCGAGAGGGTAAAGAGCTGGTCCGATGTGCCACGGCCAGGATGAAAACCACATTCCTCATCCTGAATCCGAGGTTCAACCAACGGCCGGACTCTCCTCTCCAGTACCTTGGCATAGACCATCCCAGGGAGACTGAGGAGTGTGATCCCTCTAAAGTTGGAGTACACCCTCCGGTACCCTTTTTTGAAGAGAGGAACCACCAGCCTGGTTTGCCATGCCAAAGGCACTGCCCCCGACCTCCACGCAATGTTGCAGAGGCGTGTCAACCATGACAGCCCTACAACATCCAGGGCCTTGAGACACTCAGGGTGAATCTCATCCACCCCTGGGGCCCGGCCACCAAAGAGATTTTTAACCACCTTGGCGACCTCAGCCCCTGTGATAGTCGAGTCGTACCCCTCGTCCACAAGCCCTGCTTCCTCTATGGAAGGCGTATCAGTGGGATTGAGGAGATTCTCGATGTATTCCTTCCACAGTGTGACGATGAGATGTCACCACTATTATGACTTATTGTTTGTGTGATTATCTTATTTTTGTAATGGTAAATGTTATTATTTGTTAAAGTACACACATTCATTTGTGATCTGTCTTTGTTTAATTTGAATGCCTTGGGAGATAATTGTATGGTTAAGAATTTGGGTAAAATAATGGATAATAAGTTATTGCACATACCTTTGCCAATATGCTTCCTGTGGGTGTCCAGGCAAAAGACTCCTTCAGGGAGTTGAAGGCCTTTTATAGGACACCAGCAGGAAGGGAACATCTATGGTAAGTTAGAGGGGTGGTTTAGTTTTGTAAATAAGGTTTTTGAACAATTTATTGGATTATTTATATTATTATTGTTGTTATTGATTGTTATTTATTATATGTTATTTATATTGTATAGTGGGGAAAATATTTATGTATTTTAGAACTAGTGGGTATTGTGTAAATGATGGAAGATTTGTTATTTTGCCTGGGATTGTGGTAGGGGCTAATCAGCCCTAATTACTGATGTTAGTATAAAACAGGTGTGATTATTGTGACGTGGAGTTGAGTAGAGTTCACTGAGAGAGAGATAGTCGATCATTGCTGTGAAGCAGAGTTGAAGAATTGTGTCGGATATCTGGACTTTTACTTGTGAGTTATAAATAAAAATGGAAATTTGGAATTGAAGACCTTGGCCGTTTTTCTTGCCTCAGACCTCGCCACAACACTTCGTTTACATTTAGTGGCAGCGGTGGTCCGGCCTGTGGACGCCGTGGCGTTCGGTGGACGGAAGGACCCATGGCGAGAAGAAAGGTGAGGCAAGAGGAGCAGTCTGACCTGGACACAGGTATGGCGGCTGAGGACCCGGGAGTCAGCGGACTGGGCGAGCTCGAGGAGCTCACGTGCCTGGTGAAATCTTTGGTGCGTTCGTTGACTCTCAGGGATCGCCAGATGGAGGAAGAAGCCGCTCGTCAGGAGCAAAAATGGCAGGCGGTAGAGAATCATATTCATCGGATGGAGTCGCAGGTGGCGGAACTGAGGGAGGACTATGGGAGCCGGGCTGAGCGTAGTGGTGATGAGGGCACTTCAAGGGAGGATCCTAGGGTAACGGCCAGTCGGGTCGGCCCGCGAGAGGATGATTTGCTGCTGCAGGTGCAGCCAAGGATGCCACAAACGCATCACGAGCCCAGGCTGAACCCTCTCTCTCCCGAGGATGACATCAAGCACTACCTAGCGTCATTTGAGAGGATTGCTACAGTCTGCCGCTGGCGCAAAGAGGAGTGGGCTATTCATCTGGCTTCTCTACTCACAGGTAAAGCGCGAAGCGCATATGTTCTGATGGACATCACAGACACGGATAATTATGAGAAAGTGAAAGAAGCTACCTTGAATAAATATGAAATCACATCTGACACATATAGGAGGCGGTTTCGGTCCCTGGACATTCATAAGGACGAAACCCCTCGGGAACTATATGTACGTCTGAAAGACTTGTTTTATAAATGGGTGAAACCAGAGACTTTATCAGTAAAAGACATTGCTGAATTATTGATTTTGGAACAATTTCTAAGGATGGTGAATCCGGAACTGGGAGTCTGGATACAAGAGCGGGACCTGAAGACTGCAGAGGATGCTGCTCGTCTGGCGGAGGTTTTTCTGTCAGCCAGGTCTGGGAGCAGGAGAACTACTCTTGGCCGTGACAGATCTTTCACCACACGGAGTGAGTTTAATGAGGGTGAAAGGGGTGGTCCAGCTCGAAATAAGTTGTATTCCAGGCCCAGTCAGATCACGAATAGCAGATTTGATGATAGCAAAAAGTCACGTGTTGCAAGTAAAGATATACGCTGCTATCAGTGCAATAAAATCGGTCACACCCAATATTCATGCCCTGCCATAAAGAATGAGAAACCGTCATTGTTGTGCTCAGTTCCTAGACCCACTTTTTCAGCCTCAGTGCATAATGGAGTTTATAAAACAAAAGTGTTGCTTAATGGTCAGTGTGAAGAGGCCCTGTTAGATTCTGGTTGTTTTCAAACAGTTGTGCTACCTAGTTTGGTCCCTAGGGATTTGTGGAATGACTCAGGAATAAATATCAGTTGTGTCCATGGGGATAAGAAATTGTATCCGACCGCTGAGGTTTATTTAACAGTAGGGGGTCAAACTTATCTCCTTCCTGTAGCTCTTGTGCCTGATTTGCCGTATCCCGTTATTCTTGGCAACAATGTTCCAACTTTGTTGGACATCATACAACAGGTTAGAGAGGAACAAATGGAGGAGAGACAGGCAGGTGGCACTGTTGAGCAGAGGGGAAACACACCTGTGGTAAAAAATTGTAGTATAGTGACAACCAGGGCACAGAGAGCACAGAGGGCTGCCAATACTCTTCAGGAGTTACCATTCTATGATTCTGAGATAGAGGCAGGCCCTATTAAGCAACCCAAATCCAAGGCTCAGAAGAGAAGAGATAAGGTGTTAGCTTCTGTAAAGAACCTGGGTGAAGAAACACCACAATTAAGCCAGTCAGTAGAGTTTGACATCCCTCCTGACATAGCTACATTGCAGAAGGCTGACCCAACACTTAAATCTTGGTTTGATAAAGTCTCGGAGATTGAGGGTTTGAAACAGGGTAGAATGGATTGTTTGGCTGAGGCCATGTATGTCATAAAAAAGGGCATTTTGTACCAGCAACAAGGTGAAGTTATGGCCATAGCTTTGCCACAGGACCTCACACCAAAAATTATGGAACTGGGACATGTTATTCCTTGGGCAGGTCATCTAGCATTTCAAAAAACTCTGCAGAGAATTGCTAGAAGGTTTGTGTGGCCGGGAATGTATACCCAGGTAAAGGACTTCTGCACAACATGCTCAGTATGTCAGATTACATCATCTAGGGGAGTAGCCCGTGCCCAACTGCAACCATTACCAATCATTGGAACACCTTTTGATAGAATAGGGATGGATGTAGTTGGACCCCTAGAGAGAAGCTCCTCTGGTAATAAATACATTCTAGTAATTTGTGACTACGCTACTCGGTACCCAGAAGCCTTTCCCCTGAAATCTATCAAGGCTAGGCAGGTTGCCAACTGCCTTATCCAGTTGTTTTCAAGGGTAGGCATACCCAGAGAAGTTCTAACAGACTGTGGAACAAATTTTTTGTCAAAACTGTTGCAGCAAGTGTATAAGCTGTTGGGGATTAAGGGCATTAAGATTACTCCTTATCACCCTCAGACTGATGGACTAGTGGAGCGATTCAATCAGACTCTCAAAAACATGCTGCGGAAATTTGTTTCTGAAACGGGCTCAGATTGGGACCAATGGATACCATATTTACTATTTGCTTATCGGGAGGTGCCCCAGGCTTCAACAGGGTTCTCACCTTTTGAACTGCTTTATGGCCGTCAGGTGAGGGGCCCACTGGACTTATTAAAGGAGCACTGGGAGAGTCCACCAAGTGATCAGGACAATGTGGTCTCTTATGTGATTAAAATGAGAGAAAAACTGGATCTAATGACTGCTTTGGCTCAGGAACACATGAGGACGGCACAGGCCAAACAAAAAACTTGGTATGACAAGAAGGCCAGAAAAAGGGTTTTTCACCCAGGACAACAAGTTTTGTTATTGCTGCCCTCGTGTGACAGTAAGCTGTTGGCTTGATGGCAGGGGCCATATGAAATTTCTAAAAAACTAAGTTCAGTGACATATGAACTATATATGCCTGACAGGAAGGTGAAATATCAGACCTTCCATATGAACTTATTGAAAGAGTTTCAGCAGCCTGGCCATCAGCAGCAGCAACCTGCTCTTCAGGAGACACAGCATCTCTTGATCTGTGCAACGGAAGTTGATGAGGAGAAGGAGCAATCCTTTCCCACAAATGTGTCAGAGCCTTGTTCATTTCAACTGTCTCATTTGCAGGTGGATCAGCGGAGAGAGTTAGAGACATTGTTGGATCCAGATTTGTTTCAAGAGAGACCGGGTTTCACCACATTGGTACATCATAAGGTTCATTTGAAAGAGGAAGCTGTTCCACGTAGAAAATCATATAGGATCCCGGAACGATTGGTATCAAAAATGAAAAATGAAATTGATTTGATGTTGCAGCTGGGAGTGATCGAGGAGTCAGCCAGTGAGTGGTGTAGCCCGATTGTGCTGGTTCCAAAAAAGGATGACTCATTAAGATTTTGTATTGATTTTAGATACCTCAATTCAGTATCTAAATTTGAGTCATACCCCATGCCCCGGATCGATGAATTATTAGAGAAAGTAGGCAAGGCTAGATTTATTTCTACTTTGGACCTAAGTAAGGGGTATTGGCAGGTGGCATTGGCACCAGAAATAAAGGAACTTACAGCCTTTAAAACACCTTATGGCAGTTTCCATTTCAGGGTCATGCCATTTGGCCTTCAGGGGGCACGTGCAACGTTTCAGCGGCTGATGGACCAAATATTAAGGAGGGTATCAAACTTTGCGGCTGCCTATCTGGATGACGTGGTCATCTATAGTCAGACCTGGGAAGAACATGTGGTACACCTTAGGCAGGTCCTTCAGCTGATTAAGAGGGCTGGACTGACAATCAACCCACGCAAATGCGCGTTCGGACAGCAGCAGGTGGAGTACCTGGGACATGTGGTTGGTCAGGGGGTCATTAGACCACGAATAGGTAAAGTGGATGCCATTCAGACCTACCCTGTACCCACCACTAAGAAGAGAGTGCGATCATTCTTGGAAATGGTGGGATGATATAGCAAGTTCATCCCCCACTTTGTTGAAAGAGCAGCAGTGTTAACTGACCTCACTAAGGCTTCAGCGCCAAATAAGGTAAAATGGACAGAGGAGTGTGACAGAGCGTTTGAGGATCTGAAGAGGGCTATTTCTGGGGAGAAGGTTCTCTACAGCCCAGACTTTGCTCACCCGTTCATTTTACAGACTGATGCTTCAGGGGTTGGCATTGGAGCAGTACTTCTCCAGGAGGAGAAGGGAGAGAGACACCCAGTGCTGTTCTTGAGTCGTAAGTTGTTGGACCGGGAGACAAGATATTCTATGGTAGAAAAGGAATGTCTTGTCATGAAATGGGCAACAGGGTCCCTTAAGTATTATTTACTAGGGCGTCATTTTATATTGGAGACAGATCATCGGGCTCTACAGTGGTTGGACAGAATGAAGGATGTAAATAGTCGTCTCACAGGGTGGTATGTGTCCCTCCAACCATATAATTTTACTGTTCGGTATGTGGCAGGGAAAACCAACCTTGTGGCTGATAGCCTCTCACGAGTACATGACTCCTAGAGTACTGTACTCTCGGGAAAGGGGGGAGGAAATGTGACGATGAGATGTCACCACTATTATGACTTATTGTTTGTGTGATTATCTTATTTTTGTAATGGTAAATGTTATTATTTGTTAAAGTACACACATTCATTTGTGATCTGTCTTTGTTTAATTTGAATGCCTTGGGAGATAATTGTATGGTTAAGAATTTGGGTAAAATAATGGATAATAAGTTATTGCACATACCTTTGCCAATATGCTTCCTGTGGGTGTCCAGGCAAAAGACTCCTTCAGGGAGTTGAAGGCCTTTTATAGGACACCAGTAGGAAGGGAACATCTATGGTAAGTTAGAGGGGTGGTTTAGTTTTGTAAATAAGGTTTTTGAACTATTTATTGGATTATTTATATTATTATTGTTGTTACTGATTGTTATTTATTATATGTTATTTATATTGTATAGTGGGGAAAATATTTATGTATTTTAGAACATATTGTGTAAATTATATTGGGTATTGTGTAAATGATGGAAGATTTGTTATTTTGCCAGGGATTATGGTAGGGGCTAATCAGCCCTAATCACTGATGTTAGTATAAAACAGGTGTGATTATTGTGACGTGGAGTTGAGTAGAGTTCACTGAGAGAGAGATCGTCGATCATTGCTGTGAAGCAGAGTTGAAGAATTGTGTCGGATATCTGGACTTTTACTTGTGAGTTATAAATAAAAATGGAAATTTGGAATTGAAGACCTTGGCCGTTTTTCTTGCCTCAGACCTCGCCACAACACTTCGTTTACACACAGCCTGACGATATCCCCAGTTGAAGTCAGCAGTGCCTCATCTGCACCATACACAGTGTGGACGGGGAGCTGCTTCCCCCTCCTGAGCCGCCAGACGGTTTTGCCAGAATCTCTTTGAGGCTGACCAAAAGTCTTGTTCCATGGTCTCACCGAACTCCTCCCATACCCGGGTTTTTGCTTCAGCAACCACCCGAGCTGCACTCCGCTTGGCCTGCTGGTACACCTCAGCTGCTTCGGGAGTCCCACAAGCCAACCAAGCTTCATAGGACTCCTGCTTCAGCTTAATGGCCCTCCTCACCACTGGTGTCCACCACTTGGTTCGGGGGTTGCCACCACGAGATGCCTCGACAATCTTGCGGCCGCAGCTCTGGGCAGCTGCTTCGATAATGGAGGTGGAGAACATGACCCATTCAGACTCCATATCTCCAGACTCCCTCGGAATGTGGTTGAAGTTCTTCCGGAGGTGGGAGTTGAAGACCTCCAGACAAGGGCCTCAGCCAGACATTCCCAGCACACCCACACTATACGTTTGGGTCTACCAGGTCTGAATGGCATCTTCCTCTGCCATCGGATCCAACTCACCACCAGGTGTTGATCAGTTGATAGCTCTGCACCTCTCTTTACCTGAGTGTCCAAGACATATGGTCGCAGGTCTGATGACACGATAACAAAATTGATCATCGACCTGCGACCTAGGGTGTCCTGGTGCCAGGTGCACATATGGACACCCTTATGCTTGAACATGGTGTTCGTTATGGACAAACTGTGGTTAGCACAGAAGTCCAATAACTGAACACCCCTCGGGTTCAGATCGGGCAGGCCGTTCCTCCCAATCACCCCCCTCCAGGTTTCACTGTCGTTGCCCACGTGCGCATTGAAGTCCCCCAGTAGGACAATGGGGTCTCCAAGAGGAGCACTCTCCAGCACCCCAGTCAGAGACTCCAAAAAGGGTGTGTACTCTGAAACATCATTTGGTGCACAGGCACAAATGATGGTCAGGACCTGTTTCCCAACCCGAAGACGCAGGGAAACTACCCTTTCGTCCACCGGGGAAAACGCCAATATAGAGGCAGCAAGGTGGGGGGATACAAGAACACCCACCCCTGCTCATCATCTCTTGCCCCTGGCAACTCCAGAGTAGGCCAAGCTCCAGCCCCTCCGTTACCGGAGCTGTGTGTTGAGGTGAGACCATCTATATCTAGCCGGTATCTCGCATCCTCATGCACCAGCTCAGGTTCCCCACCAGAGAGGTGACATTCCATGTCCCAGAAGCCAGTTTAGGAAGCCTGGGATCAGACCGCCAAGGTCTTCACCTTTGACTAACTAACTACTAACTAACCTACACTTATATAGCGTTTTTCTAGTCACAAAGACCACTCAAAGCGCTTTCACTAGTACTAACTCTCTATTCTAAGGGCCTATAGGAAACAGATACCTAGGGACAATTTAGAACAGCCAATTAACCTAACATGCATGTCTTTGGATTGTGGGAGGAAACCGGAGCCCCCGGAGTAAACCCACGCAGCACAGGGAGAACATACAAGCTCCACACAGAAAGGTTCCAACCCCTGCCAGCCTGGGGATTCGAACCAGGAACCTTCTAGCTGTAAGGCAACAGTGCTAACCACTGCACCACCGTGCTGCCCACTTGATCCACATAGCACTGGACCAAGGGGGTCTGGTGCTATGTGGATTGAAATGTGAAAAATTGAAAGTTAATTTAAAATATAAACAACAAAAAAATAAAAGAAACTAAATTATTAAAGCCTACTGTGGTGTGGGGATTTAAAAATATGATTAATTTTACTTTGAAATCTCTTCTCCTTTTCATCTCCCCTTCAGATGTGTGAAGACTGAGTTTCCACTCCAAGGTCCGTCCTGCACTGAGATGTTCTGAAGGGAAGAGGTTGTCAGTGGAGGACCATCCCTGCTTCATTGTGGATTTCAGCACAGAAGAAGACCTCAAGTTTTTCAGGGTCTTAGTTTTCAAGTTCAGGATCCAAGAAGGTGCTGCTATAATTTTCTCCATACTCCAATATGCATCCAATGCAATTTAGCTGTAATGGCTAATTCTTTTATTTATCTTTTTTATTTAAGTTCTCAGCAAGAATACAATGTTGTTTATTTTTTGACAGCTTTACTGAGCATTTAATTCTAAATAAATCACTGTTTAACAGGAAATTTTTGGCAATCTTGTGCTTTTCTTGTGGCGTTACATAGAACAGCATCACTGTAAACTATGGGAAAAGCAGCTACTTTCATATCTGTACTTCCTCACACAACTTTTCGTGCAAAAAAACCTCTAAAACATGTCCTAACTTTTATCCCAACTTTTTGGAAAAGCTCCCACAAATTCGGGCTTTTTGGATCACACATCATCATCATCATAGCAGTCTGTCGTGGGCGACAATGACTGTTTCATTTAAGTCTGATCAGTTTCCTCCACACAGCTCTGTCTTTAGACTTCCACTGCCAGGAACTCCTGTCTATATCCAACTTCTTCAGGTTTCTTTTTACAGTGTCTGTAAATCTGAGCCTTGGCCTACCCTGATTGCGTTTGCCCTCGCATAACTTTGTGTAGACTAACTGCCGAGGGAGACGCTGGTGGTCCATCCTCATCACAAAAACAGCTGGTGAAATCCTGGAGGGACTGAAATACAGTGAGATTATGTCTACATGCTTCATGCATTGAATTTGTTTCCTGACTCTGGGTTGTTAACTTGACACTACACACCCTTTGCACCAAAGAAAGCACTTGTGAGCACTTTGTGAAATCATAAGTTAAATAATAAAAAGTGCATTATTGTAACTAATTTTGGGTCAGTTCTTTGTGATAATTTATGTATTAACAAAGTTGGAGTATTACTGCTACAGTTTGCAATGTTTCTAAGATTTTTTTCCTGGCAGGTAAAATAGCTGTTAAAATGGTATTTTCCCCAATCAGAAATCGGAACTAAATCGATTCTGCAAATTGGTGATGATTTCCAGCCCTAATTATAATTAAGCAATATTACATGAGCAAGAATATGGTATCAGTGAACTACGGCTGTGCTTCTCTAACGGGCATTAAATTTTTACACCTGTAATTAGTATATTCACAATACCACAACGACAACCACAAGTACAATATAGCTTTTATACAACAGTTTCACAAGCACAATTTATTAAATGACAGCAACACTGGACAAAATATTATGATTTGTTTGTTTAACCAGTTATTTTGTGCAGCTGAGAAAAAAATAGTCCCTTCTAAATGTAGCCAGTAACTGTTGCTAAACATCTCAGTCAACATGAAGACGTCTTTTGCCATTTCACACACATGTAAACTAATTAAATATTGTTAAGTGTTTATCCACCTTATTCCTAGGCCCCATGATGCCTTTCGTGAATTATGGTAGCAACTTCCGATACTAGTTTAGAATGTATGATTGTCACTGAAACGGGACACTTTTCCTTTTTAAAAAACAATTACTTCGGCATCAGAAATGCAGGAACATGGCCTTTTGTGCCTCAAAAACAGTAATATAATCATACCACTTCCCACAATTATCTAGAGATAGGAAGATGACCTTAAAAAGTGGCCTGGCAGACTGTAGCTCTGTTTGTTAGCGCCGCTGCTAAGATGTTAATGCTGTAAACAAATAAAAGCTCTGAGATCAATGTCTCCACCACAATAAAGTCAGCGTTAAAATATGTTGGACATAATCAGATTTACCTCAGAGCAGACGTAGAATCTAGTCAGAGCCACAAAGAAGCCTCCATTTATACAGTCTATGGCACAACCACAAACACCAGCAACAAGTACCAGAACTATACCAAAACATTCAAAAAATACAAAAACTACAAGAGCTGAAATTAGCTGCCACTTGAGTGCAAAACACGTATGTGGACTATACATTTAAAATGAATTTGAAAAACTTTTAAAAACGCTATTTTAAATGCCCCACTACTCCACTCTTGCTGACTGATGTAACACTACGTCAGCCGAAACCAGAAGTCCTGCCCATAATCATTCCTACAGCGGCACCCCCAGGAATAAGGTGGATAAAACATATACCTGCTGGATCAGTTCTGCAGAAGACCTGCGATCAAAACCGACTCAACAGGTATATTTAGATTTACATCTAAAATCTAAATCTAAATATACCTGTTGAGTCGGTTCTGCAGAAGACCCGAGATCAAAACATAGTCAATGCCGGTAGCTAGACAGTGGCTAGTAGTTAGCATGCTAGTAATTTAGCACACTTGCTCGCTTTTCTTCGCATTTTCAGATGAAACAAAGAGTCCATCACCACAAAGGTATTGTGGTTTGTTAATCGAGACAATAAATCCAGCTCTAGCACTGCCTATTTTTTTAAACAGAGGTGAAACAGCTTCACCATGTTTATACAAGGGCAGGCTGTAAACTGAATAAAACTTTTTCAAAAGGGTGGGACTTCCGGGTCAGGTAAGAAATCTTTTCAAACAGTGCCTCACTGTGGAAATTAAGGTATTCAACACAGTATTGCAATTGTCACTGAGCGTTAGCTGACAGTAAATTAGTGTTAGTAATTAACAGTTACATCAACATCTTTGAAGCGGAGTGATACATATCCAGTGAAACGTTAGAGTACAATTATTGTGGACTTTAGTAACTCCTGGAATCCCTGTTGACCAATCAAATTGCTTGGTCAGAACTAACTGTTGTATAAATTCACATAATGGGCTAACGCCTTAAATGTTGTATTTACATTTACATAGAGCTCTAAAAATAACACACAATGAAGCCAACCAAAGTAAACTTTTCAGTGACTTTTCCCCCCCCCACAAAATTACAATGTGCTGCTGTCTTAAGTTGGGGAAAAACATGGAGAGGGAACAATAAACCTATTTATAATATTGTGGAAGTCTTATATTCATAATCACACCCATGGAGTCTACTGCCACATAACAAAGAAACATAACAGGAATAATGAAAAAGGCCGCAACATGATCCTGTTTACAAGAGTTCATTTAGTTCAACTCTCCATTACTGTATTTCCAGCATAACAAGATCACTGCTTGAGAGCATTTCTCTCTCCTCAATAACAATGATTCACACAAACACATTTTTTTCCTCTACTAGACTACATATGAGTCATTACACTCCACAGCTGCACAGTGCTGAGAAGGTGATCGGCTTCTTCCCTCACCTACAGCACATGACCGCTACTCTCCTCACCTCACTATTTTGCACTGCAGTGTATAATAAACCTTGTTTGAAGTACATTAACCTAGCTCACAACAATGGTAATGTGCACCCTGAGGGGGATGCAGGCGTTATTGACTTCCTGGACCTGGAATGCTTTTTTTCCTTCTTCTCCTCCTGATTGTTAACTGAATTCACTTTAAGTTTGCAGGCACGTGTGTAAAGTGGATTTATGGAAGACATATCCTTTTCTTTAAATGCATAAGCGAGGATCGGCCCTTAATTGGAGTCAGGGCGGGGGTGCATCTGGGTGCTGAGATGAGAAGTTAGACATGTAGCCGCACTCCTCCTGCTCCGAAACAACCTGGAGTTTAGAAACAACTAAATAAGGTGAAGTCACTGCATAGGCAAATATTCACACAAGAAATGGCCCTTTGCTGGAAAACAGTGAGAGATTTTTGGTAACAAATTACAACACAGCCTGTGAAGTACTAATTACTGTGCAGTTTTGGTGCAAGTACCAGTGTAAAGTACCCTGCACTTACCATTAAGGTATCATGTAGGGGTGGGTGTCCAGAGACACAAAAATAAAGGTGTTTAGAGCGTCTGTTGAATCCATTCTTATCTACGGATCAGAGTCTTGGTCAATGACCAAAACGCAAGTGCAGTCCTTGAACGGCACGTATACTAGAATGTTAAGAAGGGTTCTTAACGTCAGCTGGCAGGACCATTGGTCAAATGATCTACTTTACAGCTCCCTCCCAAGGCTCTTGAACATCATAGCCAAGCATCAGATGGCGCTGTGCAGTCATGTCCTCTGCCACGACCAGCCAGCTACCCAAGTATTACTCTGGGAAACTGAGGCAAGATGTAAAGTTGGGAGACCCCGTACTACCCCAAAAATGGTCCTAGAGAGAGACACTGGGATACCAGCCAGAAACTTTAAGGTGCGCTCAGACCAAACGCGAACAGGCGGCGCAAATCCATACAAAGTGAATGGAAAGAGGCGAGTACATGCGAAATTGTGCATTCGCATGTTCACGTCCGAGATAATATGCTAGCTTTGAGATTCTGCCGTCACCGGAGTAAAAGTATCACCGTTGCAGAGTAAACTAGTTTGAAAATGAGACTCACTCACCTGGAGACAGGAGGACCGGGAACTCTTCAGCTGAATCGGGATTTTGGAGTTATTTACCCACGGTTTCCTGCCATGGACGTGCTAGCAAGCTAGCAACGGAAACACTAATCATCTTATAAAGTTTTGGAGACAGGGACAACTTTTTCAGGTAAGCCCTCTGTCAGATAATGTAAAACTAAAGTATGACATTATTTTGGGGATTTCCACAGTAGGTTGAACATGGCTGCAGAAGTTATAAAGGCAACTTCACCTGTCTGCATCTCACTCAGATGCTGAATTCATGTTTATTCGAGCATTTACATTGAGCTGTAACGTAATCGCGCCGCCCGAAAAATTTGCCCGTTCGTGTTTGGTGTGAATGCACCTTTAGACCAGCTATGCTCAACCGGCAGGCCTGGAAATAGATATCATTTCAAGTCACCAGCTTGCCGGAAGACTGACTGACTGTAGGGGTGGGACCTCACGATACGATACCCATCACGATACTTGGGTCACGATGCAATACTATCACCATATTACCATTCCATAAGCATTGCAATACCATATACCCCCCTGGGCTACACACGTGGACAAAATTATTGGTACCCCTCTGTTAATCAAAGAAAAACCCACAATGGTCACAGAAATAACTTGAATCTGACAAAAGTGGTAATAAATAAAAAGTCTATGAAAATTAACCAATGAAAATCAGACAATGCTTTTGAATTGCGGTTCAACAGAATTATTTTAAAAAACAAACTCATGAAACAGGCCTGGACAAAAATGATGGTACCCTTAACTTAATATTTTGTTGCACAACCTTTTGAGGCAATCACTGCAATCAAACGATTTCTGTAACTGTCAATGAGACTTCTGCACCTCTCAGCAGGTATCTTAACCCACTCCTCATGAGCAAACTGCTCCAGTTGTCTCAGGTTTGAAGGGTGCCTTCTCCAGATGGCATGTTTCAGCTCCTTCCACAGATGTTCAATAGGATTTAGATCAGGGCTCATAGAAGACCACTTTAGAATAGTCCAATGTTTCACTCTTAGCCATTCTTGGGTGTTTTTAGCTGTGTGTTTTGGGTCATTATCCTGCTGCAAGACCCATGACCTGCGACTGAGACCAAGCTGTCTGACACTGGGCAGCACATTTCTCTCTAGAATACCTTGATAGTCTTGAGATTTCATTGTACCCTGTACAGATTCAAGACACCCTGTGCCAGATGCAGCAAAGCAGCCCCACAACATAACAGAACCTCCTCCATGTTTCACAGTAGGGACAGTGTTCTTTTCTTTGTATGCTTCATTTTTGCGTCTGTGAACATAGAGCTGATGTGTCTTGCCAAAAAGTTCCAGTTTTGTCTCGTCTGTCCATAGGACATTCTCCCAGAAGCTTTGTGGCTTGTCAACATGCAGTTTGGCAAATTCCAGTCTGGCTTTTTTATGATTTGTTTTCAACAGTGGTGTCCTCCTTGGTCATCTCCCATGAAGTCCACTTTGGCTCAAACAATGGTGCGATCTGACACTGATGTACCTTGACCTTGGAGTTCATCATGAATGTGTTTAGAGGTTGTTCTGGGCTCTTTTGTTACCATTCGTATTATCCGTCTCCTCCTGCGGCCACGTCCAGGGAGGTTGGCTACAGTCCCATGGATCTTAAATTTCTGAATAATATGTGCAACTGTAGTCACAGGAACATCAAGCTGCTTGGAGATGGTCTTATAGCCTTTACCTTTAACATGCTTGTCTATAATTTTCTTTCTAATCTCCTAAGACAACTCTCTCCTTTGCTTCCTCTGGTCCATGTTTGGTGTGGTACACACCATGTCAACAAACACCCCATTGACTACTTGTCACCCTTTAAATAGGCCGACTGACTGATTACAAGTTTGTAGACACCTGTGATGTTAATTAGAGGACACATCTTGGTTGAACATGTCCCTATGGTCACATTATTTTCAATCTTTTCTAGGGGTACCATCATTTTTGTCCAGGCCTGTTTCATGAGTTTGTTTTTTAAAGTAATTCTGTTGAACCACAATTCAAAAGCACTGTCTGATTTTCATTGGTTAATTTTCATAGAATTTTTTTTTATTACCACTTTTGTCAAATTCAAGTTATTTCTGTGACCATTGTGGTTTTTCTTTCATTAACAGAGGGGTGCCAACAATTTTGTCCACAGCTGTACATAGTTACATAATTAAGCAATATTACATGAGAGGGGTACAGTATCAATGAATATAGTAACTGCGGGTGTGATACATCTAATGCCAGTTAGTATATTCATGATACTGTAACAACCTCAAATGTAATATTGCTTTTATTCAACAGTTCTGGCAAGCACAATTTATTAAATGACAGCAATACTGGACAAAATATTATGATTTGTTTCTTTAACCAGTTATTTTGCACAGCTGAGAAAAAATAGTCCCTTCTAAATGTAGCCAGTAACTGTTGCTAAACATCTCAATCAGCATGAAGGCGTCTGTTGTCATTTCACACACATGTAAACAAATTAAATATTGTCAAGTGCAAAAGTCTGTGTTTATTAATACATACTGCTCGCCTGTTGAGTCAGTACTGAAAAGGCCCAGATCAAATCATGGCCAATGTATTGCTAGTTAGCATGGTAGCTATTTGGCTTTAGAATCAGAATCAGAATCAGAATCAGATTTATTGCCATTGTTCATGTAGTACACAAACTAGGAATTTGTCTCGGTGCAATGCTGCAACATTAAACATGATAAGATAAAAGAAATAAAAAAAACTATACATGCAATAAGTGTAGAATAAGAATGAGTAATACTAGTCAAAGCAGTTTTTAAATATATTAGCGAGCAGCAGATATTGTGGAGTACCACATAGTGCAGACGGTAATGCAACAGAAACAGTGATGATTGACATGAGTCTGGTTGAGCTGCTGTACATAGTGCACGAGAGTCAATAAGTCACTTAGTGTTCAGCAGTCTGATGGCAGAGGGGAAGAAGCTGTTCATGTGCCGGGAGGTTTTAGTCTGAATGGACCGAAGTCTTCTACCTGAGGGGAGGGGGGCAAACAGTATGTGACCAGGGTGTGAAGGATCGGCTATGATCCGGCCAGCACGCCTCCGGGTCCTGGAGATGTACAGGTCCTGGAGAGATGGGAGCTTGCAGCTGATCACCTTCTCAGCAGTGCGCACGACGCGCTGCAGCCTTAGTCTGTCCCTGGCAGTGGCTCCTGCGTACCACACGGTTATGGAGGTGGTGAGGATGGACTCGATGATGGCTGTGTAGAACTGCACTAACATCTTGGTGAGTAGCTTGAGCTTCCTCAGCTGCCGCAGGAAGAACATCCTCTGCTGGGCCTTTTTGATGAGGGAGCTGATGGTCGGCTCCCATTTGAGGTCCCGGGTGATGGTGGTGCCCAAGAAGCGGAAGGAATCTGCAGTGGTGATGGGAGAGCCTGTGAGGGTGAGGGGGGGCAGAGGGGTTGTGACTTTCCTGAAGTCCACGATCATCTCCACTGTCTTCAGAGTGTTCAGCTGCAGGTTGGGCCACCTCTCTCCTGTAGACGGACTCGTCGCCGTTGGAGATGAGCCCGATGAGGGTGGTGTCGTCCGCAAACTTGATCAGCTTAATAGACTGGTGGCTGGAGGTGCAGGAGTTGGTCTAAAGAGAGAAGAGTAGGGGGGAAAGTACACAGCCCTGGGGTGATCCGGTGCTGATGCTGACAGAGTCAGAGACGGTCTTCCCCAGCCGCACATGCTGCCTCCGGTCCGTCAGGAAGCCGGTGATCCACCTGCAGAGGGTGTCAGGCACGCCGAGCAGGGACAGCTTGTCCTGGAGCAGAGCGGGGCGGATGGTGTTGAATGCAGAGCTGAAGTCCACAAACAGGATCCTGGCGTAGGTTCCCGGGGAGTCCAGGTGCTGCAGGATGGAGTGGAGGGCCAGGTTGACTGCGTCGTCCACAGACTTGTTGTCTCGGTAGGCAAACTGCAGCGGGTTCAGGAGGGGAGTGGTGATGGATTTGAGGTGGGGCAGGACCAGGCGCTCAAAGGACTTCATGACTACAGAGGTGAGCGCTACAGGTCTGTAGTCGTTAAATCCGGTGATCCGTGGCTTCTTGGGGACAGGGATGATGGTGGAGGATTTGAGGCAGGTCGGCACGTGGCATAGCTTAAGGGAGGTGTTAAAAATGTTTGTGAAGACAGGAGCCAGCTCTTTCGCACAGTGTCTCAGGGTGGAGGGAGACACACCGTCCGGACCGGGGGCCTTGCGCGGGTTCAGTCTGGAGAACTGTCTGTGCACGTCCTGCTCGCTGATGACAAGGGCAGGGGGGAGGAGGGGGGGACCGCTTTTGATGAAGTAGGGACCGAGGAGGCAGTGGCGCTGGGGGGAGGCGGGGAGTTGGACACAGCTGACGAGGTGTCAAAACGGGTTTTTAGCACACTTCGCTCGCAAATGTGTTACAGCGCATTTTCAGATGAAACAAAGAGTCCATCACCGCAAAGGTATTGTGATTTGTTAATTGGGACAATAAATCCAACTCTAGCACTGCCTATTTTTTTAAACAGACGCAAAATAGCTTAACGAAGTTATACAAGGGCAGACGTAAACAAAGATTTTTCTTCAAAAGGGTGGCACTTTCGGGTCACGGATGTATAATTCTCATCAAACAGTGCCTCACTGTAGAAATAAGGTATCCAAAACAGTATTGCAATTCTCAGAGTTGATAGTAAATTGCTGTTAGTAATTAACTGTAATGGTCTCTGTGTGTGATCTGTCTTTCTGCCTCCCTCCTCCTCAAATTAGGCTCAAACTCTGCAGGCTCGCTCATCACCTGTTGTCAATTAGAGGAGGCCCCTTAAATAGGGTGCTTTCTCCTTGCGCTGCCTGGTGACTTTAACCTGCACACGGTCTGAATCATGCTCTGAGCTCAGCTTCATGTGATTACTCTGCTTTGCCGTATTTTTTTAATCTTTGCTTGCCCTAGATCCTGAGACTGCCTGCTTTATTGGATTTATCTGCCAGCCTGCATCTAGTCTACCGTGCCCTGACCCCTGCCTGCCTCTCGATTCTGGAAATAGCTTTACAGACTGGATTTGGATACTTTCGGATTGTGCACACTAGGGCTGAAACGATTAGTCAAAAAAATTTGTTGACAAATATTTTTATTGTTGACAAATCATTTAATTATAAAGTTTATTTGCATGCCACTGTAATGTACTTCAGCTGTAACTAAAATGCACAACCGGAAGTGCAATACATGACCGGAACTGCTGAGGGCAGTAGTGCCTCTGCTGTCCGGCATGCGTGAACAATTTCTAGCGAAGAAGAACAGGAGCGCTGAGTATGGCGAATGTCTAAATGGATTTTAAAAAAAAGCAGACCCAAACTTTCTGTTGTTTGGGAACATTTTAAGGTGAGTTCACACCAAACACAAACAGGTGGCGCGAATCCATACAAAGTGCATGGAAAGAGGCCAGTACACATGAAATTGCGCATTCACGCCTGAGGCTAGGTAGCTAACTACCTGCTAGCTTTGAGATTCTGCTGTCATTGGAGTAAAAGTATCACCACTGGTGAGTAAACTAGTTACCTCCGCCAGGCCGAAAAGGCCAGGAGGAGGTTATGTTTTTGCTGGGGTTTGTCTGTATGTTTGTTTGTCTGTCTGTCTGTTGGTTAGCAAGATAACTCAAAAAATCTTGGACGCATTTCCATGAAACTTTCAGGCATTGTTGGAAATGGTACAAGGAAGAACTGATTAAATTTTGGGGGTGATCCGGTTCACCGTCTGGATACAGGAATTTTTTAAAGCATTTTTCATTCAACACTGTAACATACAGCCATTTTCAACATGTGCGCAGGTGCAATGGAGGGCGCTGGTCGTCGTGTCTGCAACACAAACTCTGCATTCTTCAACGTTTTAGGCACAAAAGGACGTGGAAAACACTGCTGGCCTGGGCCCGCCGCAAAACCTCACACGGGCAGCTGTCCGCCGACGGATTCTTTGGCAGAAATTCCCCGGCCAGCCATAGGAGCTGCGCATTTGGCACAAATTCACCGACCAGCCATAGGCGCTGCGCAAAAACGAGCTCTCTGCCGGCGAAGCTTCTAAATTCTCGTTTGCCGCGGAGCGCAACCCCCAAAAAAATAATATTGTAGCGAACTCAATATGAGCACCCTACTTGGCTTGCCAAGTGGGTTGACCCTATTGGCGACACAGGTAGAGTGCGGGACTCCGGAGCGGGAGGCGTGAGTTCGAACCTCCCGGTGGGACGTCGCCATGTCGAGCAGCACGTTACAATATAATATAAAACCCACGGCAACCTGTCTACCCAATTTGCATCCGTCAGTGGAGGAGATGGACACAACAGCAATACTTCAGTTTATTACCTCCGCCAAGGAAGCAATGCTTTTACTACTGAACCACTAATCCTATCACTATCAGATTGATTGTCATTGATTAATTGTCTATGTTTATTGCACTGTCCCTGTCAAATAAACAAATAATCATTGTGAATCCAATTGCTAGTCATATGTTTACATGCTCAAGGAATCTGAAAACGTACACACAAACACTGTATGGGGGGAATTGTGCCACTTGGCGGAGGTCTGCGCTCTCCGAGTGCTTTTCTAGTTTGAAAATGAAACTCACTCACCTGGAGACAGGAGGACCGGGAGCTCTTCAACTGAATTGGGATTTTGGAGTTATTTACCCATGGATTCCTGCTATGGACATACTGCTGACGAGGCTAGCAACGAAACACCCATCAGAGGCTGAGACATTTTCAGGTGAGCCCCCCAGTCAGATAATATAAACCTAAGCATGACGTTATTTTGGGAATTTCCACAGCAGGTTGAACACAGCTGCAGAAGTTTTAAAGGCAGAAAAATTACTGTTAGTACGCGCTGCTAATGTTAGCGTACCTGTTTGACAATAAGCTCTCTGGTTGCTGAGGGCTGAGCTGTCATTGCTAACATGCTGAATGCAGTAAATAACTGAATTACAGGAGTCACTATCTCTTTTTCATCTTTGTTAATGTTAGCCCTCATTCTGAAAATTAGTTACACTGTGTTACACTGTGTCCAGCTGAGACAAAATGCATTTAAATGCCTCCCGCCCACGGGGGACGGAACGTTAAGAGGTATTAAACAGCGGCTGAGTTAAAATATGCACTAGACTAGAGCCCCAACAAGAAGCAGAGATGGTGAACATGAGAAAAATAAATGTGATTAGTCGACTAGTTGAAAAAAAATAGTCATTAGATTAGTCGACTACTAAAATAATCTTTAGTTGCAGCCCTAGTGCACACCCTCATTGCCCAAAGTAATTCAGCTTACCATCGTGTCTTCACTGTTCTCCACTGTCACTCCCCAGCACTGAGGCCTGGCCAGCCTATCCTCAACTATTCCCTGGAATCACCCCAGCAGCACCTCTCCACCTCTCTCCCTGGCAACCCGCCTCCCCAGCGTGGAGATCAATCACCTGCTACCAGCTGCTCTCCCCTGAAGAAGTGTAAGCATACAGAAGTTAACTTTAGAACCTCATCATACTGTTTATCAGTTACACTTACCTGCCCCTCTGCTCTCCCCTCTTAGGGTTGCCAGCTCCCCGGGCTGATCTATGTTGCACATCACCTTGCACAATTATTGAAATGACTATTATTGCTCACTACGATTATCGCTTCCTCCTGTGTCTGCTTTTGAGTCATATGCCACATACCATAACATTAATGGTTACTAGAACACCTTTGAAGCAGAGTGATACATATCCAGTAAAAGTTGGAGTGCAGTTATCATGGATTTTAGTATCCATGATATCCCTATTGTCCAATCAAATTGCTCGGTTGGAACTAACTGTTGTATAACTAGATATGAGGGGGGGCTGAAAAGTTCATAGTGGTCAAATTTGCCCCCCCCCCCCCCTTGTATATTGACCAAACAGCTTGGTAATCCAACCGTGGGGGAGCACAAGCCAGTGTACTCTGTGCCGGGCCCAAGCTGGGATAAACGGGGAGGGCTGCATCAGGAAGGGCATTCGGCTTCAAAATGCTTCCCAAATCAGCATGTGGATCATCACAATATCAGGTGATGAAACGCTGTGGCGACAACAAAAGGGAGCAGTTGAAAGAAAAAAGAAATTGATCCAACAGTGCACATGTGACAACACATGACATAAATCTTGTAGTCTGATATATTCATTGATGTCTAATTACCAAATATCTTTAATATCTTTGTTTTTTTCCCCCGTTGGTTTCTATGTATTTCAATAGCCCACCAAGCATTTCCTGGAACTACTGGAGGGTTACATGACCCATGTGACCTGGGCAACCATTGATACAACTTTCTCTCTCTCTCTTTCCAAGCAACGAGACTAAAGAAAGCAGCCAGAACCAGTAAGTATCGCTTAATTCTGGGGTTGAACTTTTAAAATTGTTTGAAGCATGAGAACTCCAGGGCTCTCATATAGCTATAGGCAGGGCTTGACATCAGCCCCCACCCAGCCGCCACTGACGGGGGGATTTCACCAGTGGCAGGTCAGACAGCCAGTCCCAGCAAAGCTCAAACCTGGGCCGTCTTATGGCTTCCATGTTGCTTCTGTCTGTATTTGCCCACAAGGACTTTTTCAGCTTATTTTCTCATCAGTTTGCTATTTTCTTGTACATTTCTGACTTTTCTTCCCTAATTTGATCCATCTTTCTTGAAAATTGGAAACTTTCTCATAAATTTGCAACTTTATTTTATTGTAAACTTGTAACTTTCTCATAAATTTGTTACTTTTTTCCTTGTAAATTTGCCTTTTTTTTGGTAAATTTGTAACTTTTTTCCATAAATTTGTGACATTTTTTCTTGTAAATTTGGAACTTTCTTAAGTTTTCAATTATTTTTTACTGTAAATGTATAACTTTTACTCATAAATTTGTAACTTTTGTCTCAAATTTTCAATTTATTTACTCATACAGTATATTTGGTACTTTTGTTAATATGCAACTTTTTCAAAGTTTTTCCTCATAAATTTGTGACTTTTTTCTTGTAAAGTTGCACATTTTTCTTGTAAGTTTGTAACTCTTTAATTTTACAATTTTTTGATAAATTGCTACTTTTTTCTCCTAAATTTTCCACTTTATTTCTCATAAATTTGCAACTTTTTTCTTAAATTTGCTACTTTTTTGTAAATTTGTAAGTTTTTTCTTCTAAATTTTCACATTTTTCTCAAATTTGTAACTTTTTTCTCACACATTTTCAATTTATTTACTCATATTTGCTACTTTTGTTAATATGCAACTTTTTCAAAGTTTTTCTTCATAAATTAGTGACTTTTTCCTTGTGAATTTGCCTTTTTTTGTAAATTTGTGACTTTTTCCCATAAATTTGTGACATTTTCCTTATAAATTTGGAACTTTCTCAAGTCTTCATTTTTTTTTTTTACTGTAAATGTACAACTTTTTCTTGTAAATTTGTAAGTTTTGTCTCATAAATTTTCAATTTACTCATATATTTTCTACTTTTGTTAATGTGCAACTTTTTCAAAGTTTTTCCTCATAAATTTGTAACTTTTTTTGCGTGATTCTGCCTATGGCTCAAGTGTTACTGAAACCTGCTCGCCCATATTAAACCCATGTGGGGTCCAGATGGGTGCTCACCTGTACCGCAGGTAAAGTGCATGTGGGCAATAAGTCAGCCCGGGTTTAACCTGTTGTGGGCCCACGTGAGCATGCTGGCTGGGTTGTTACCCTAAATCTGTTCTGTACAGACACTGTTTTACACTACTACTGACACCAAAAATACACAGTAATTTCATGTATTTCATAGGTTGCGTTATAAAGTGTTGGTTTAAGAACAATAGAACCTTATAATTCAAAATAGGTGCCGATCAGCTGAGGATTTGTGTTGCCTTCTTTAATCACACAGCTTGAGTTATGTGAAATCAATCAAACCGCATTGATCAAGCTTTCTTGTCTTCACAAATCAATTTAAATTGTCCAAGAGGGAACAAGGTTGTTAGCTCAAGATCTGCCAGCACAGACTCTGTTCAGTGCAGATGTTGCAGCCGGTCTTTGATATTTGTGTGCCAAAATATTTTCATCCTGGAGCTCGGTTTGTGCTAAATTATTGCTGTAAAGAGAGCACTGTTATAAGCATTATTAAAAACTGCTGATGTTCTCCTTCCTGGCCAAACATCAGTCTACTGCCCAGAGTAAAAGAGGAATCAAAACAACCAGGATGTAACTTCAGGGGTGCAACTGGGTCGGTAAAATATGTCAGTCAAGTCATGAAGGACTGATCTGGCCCGATAAATGAAAACATCTGGCTAGGTTTAGTCACAGCAAAAGTTCAAGAGTTTCAAATTAAACAGATAAATGCAAACTAAACAATAGCACTAAATTATTAAATTATGACTTTAATAATTGCCAAGAACTTGCTCCCATGGAATCAGCTTTAAAGATGACTGATGCTGTGAAATTGTACTTTATTATGTCAACTGAGGAAACACAACTATATAAAACTGCAATACTTCCATCATTTTTGACTAAAAATTTCTATATAAAATTTACTACCTATGTACTCTTTTTAATGTACATTTTTTAGAATGCACACACTTTTAAAAGGGGCCACTGACTGAAAAATTATGTTTTTGCAGGTTTTAACCTTCTGAAATGCATCTATTGGTCATGTGATTATTGAACAAAATATCAAAACACTCATTGCTCTTAAAAAAAAATAAACAGCTTTTATATAAGTTATGCGTCTGATTATCCATTTTATATCCCAGCTATGCCATGGGATGTCATAAAACGGTAAACCCAGACCAGCACGGTCCTTGACACTGCCCACTGCTCTATTATTGGCCAGCCTAGCTGTCTGTCATGGAGCTAATGCTGTTACCAGAAGTTTATTTACCAAGCGTGGTTTATATCAGGGGTCACCAACCTTTTTGAAACCAAGAGCTACTTCATGGGTATCGAGTCATGTGAAGGGCACCAGCTTGACACACTCCTCTAAAATAACAAATTGTGTGTATATATATATATATATATATATATAAATAAATAATTATCAATAACTTAGAGTGGGTAACAGACAAGATCAATATTCAACACTTTATTTTTTATTAATCTCAGCAATTGTTCAGATGATCACTTCTACATTTCATTAAAAAAATGTCCAGTTTTCACCAGTCCCTTTTAACCATAAAAAACTAAACCCTTTTAATTCATGAACTATGTTGAACCATGTTTGAAAAAGTTATGCAACATTTAAGAAAAATCAACTTTCATATTAAATAAATCTTATCACATTTTTAACTGAACAAATCTGCTGCAATTCTGCTCAAAATCTGTTACATTTAATAAACACACTTTTGTGTGTTCTTCTTCACTGGAATTATATCCATACAGTTCTTGCCAAGAATCCATCCATCCATCCATCCATCCATCTTCTACCGCTTTTCCGGAGGTCCGGGTCGCGGAGGCAGCAGTTCAAGCAGAGAAGCCCAGACTTCCCTCTCCCCAGCCACCTGCTCCAGCTCTTCAGAGGGGATACCAAGGCGTTCCCAGACTAGCTGGGAGACATAGTCTCTCCACCGAGTCCTGGGTCTGCCCCGGGGTCTCCTCCCAGTGGGACGTGCCTGAAACACCTCAAGTGGGAGGCGTCCAGGAGGCATCCTAATCAGATGCCCATACCACCTCAACTGACTCCTTTCAATGTGGAGGAGCAGCGGTTCTACTCTGAGCCTCTCCCGGATGACTGAGCTCCTCACCCTATCTCTGAGGGTGAGTCCAGCAATCCTACGGAGAAAGCTCATTTCAGCCGCTTGTATCCGCGATCTCGTTCTTTCGGTCATTACCCAAAGCTCGTGACCATAGGTGAGAGTAGGAACGTAGATTGACTGGTAAATCGACAGCTTTGCCTTAGAACTAAGCTCCCTCTTCACCACAACAGACCGGTACAACGTCCGCATCACTGCAGATGCTGCTCCAATCCGTCTGTCGATCTCTCGCTCCATTTTCCCCTCACTCGTGAACAAGACCCCAAGATACTTAAACTCCTCCACTTGGGGCAGGAGCCTGTCCCCAACCCGGAGAGGACAATCCACCTTTTTCCTGCTGAGGACCATGGACTCGGACTTGGAGGTGCTGATTCTCATCCCAGCCGCTTCACACTCAGCGGCAAACCGTCCCAGCAAGAGCTGTAGGTCATTGCTGGATGAAGCCAACAGGACAACATCATCTGCAAACAACAGAGATGAGATCCTGTGGTCACCAAGCATGACACCCTCCATTCCCTGGCTGCGCCTAGAAATCCTGTCCATAAAAATTATGAACAGGACCGGTGACAAAGGGCAGCCCTGGCGGAGTCCAACTCTCACTGGGAATGACTCCGACCGAGTGTTGGCAATGCGAACTAAACTCTCACAACGGTCGTACAGAGACCGAATAGCCCCCCCTCATGGATCGTCGCCTTATCGTGGTGGGGGGGTTTGCGTGCCCCAGTGATCCCAGGAGCTATGTTGTCCGGGGCAATTTGCCTCTGATAGGGTCTCCCAAGACAAACTGGTCCTGGGTGAAGGGCCAGACGAAGAACGATCCAACAGACTCTCATGATAAATTGTATATCAAGGATTCAGTGTACCCCGCCCGGTATGGGGTTACCGGGGCCCCACCCTGGAGCCAGGCCTGGGGGAGGGGCTCGAAGGCTAGCGTCTGGTGGCCGGGTTTCCACCCATGGGACCCGGCCGGGCTCAGCCCGAAGGAGTTACATGGGTCCGCCCTCCAGTAGGTTCACCACCTGCAGGAGGGATCATGGAAGTCCGGTGCTATGTGGATTAGGTGGCAGTCAAAGGCGGAGACCTTGGCGGACTGATCCCAAGCTTTCTAAACTGGCTAAACTGGCTTGTCTTGCCAAGAATCATGCTGGAGTAATAACCAGCGCTGTCCTTTCATGAGAAAAATCTAAACAAGCACTGGGAGTGCTTATATGCACGGTGGCGCAGTGGTTAGCACCGCGGCAGCAGATTACCCTTGGCCGGGGGATCGTGGGTTCGATCCCTGCCCCCGGCCAACAGTGATCTGTGTGGAGTTTGCATGTTCTGGTTTTTCATGCAAAAACAAGCAAGTTAGGGAGTTAAGGGGCGCTTGCGACCGGCAGCTGGTGGCTTGTCACCGGACTGCAGAACAAATCCACCTACGGGTACAAGATAAGTCAAAAAAAAAAAGAGTGGGTAATGAAGTGTCGCTTCGCCGTCACCCCATAAATGAAACACACGCAGCTTCCTTTCACGGTAGTAAAAAAGAACTCTTCCTCCCGCTCACTTTGAAAATGATAAATTTTCTGTCTTTTTTTTGCCATGTTTTTGGGCTAGGAAACTGCACTCCGCCCACTATCTTCACTGTCCGCTAGCTTACGCTCCACAAGCGCGAAGGTTTTGTCATGCGCACAATACTGACCTTTGAACTAGGTCAGAGTTCACCTTAACTTTACGTATAATAAACATACTTTCATTTTTTTTATTTTTAAGACATTGTCATTTTAAAATCTATATAAATGCAAGTGTGATTTTAAAAAATAGCGGCAGAAAAAATTACATCTTAGACGCAGCTCACTTGCGAGTTGTGCTATTTTTAGAACAGGCCTGCGGGCGACTCATGTGGTCCCTGCGGGTGACATGGTGCCCGCGGGCACCGCGTTGGTGACCCCTGGTTTATATTGTTGTTTCCTTCAGATTTCAGTCACCCTAATAGACATCCCTGTTTCCACCTGCTTCAGTCATGCACAGTCCATAATATATCTCACATCATTCTGGGTTGCTTTGCTATATTTTTGCCTTGATTCTATATTGAACCGTTAGCATTAATGTGCTACGCGGTGCAAGTCAATCACTGTATCCGGATACAGTTCGCCTCGGCAGGGAGGAGGTGATGGAGAGGCCGCCTGCTATTTTCTTAACTGTTGATCTGGCCAGTTTAATTGCTAACTTCTACAAATCTTATTCACCCCCATCTATAATTCTTGAGCATATACATAATTCTTAGATGCTATTTTAGCTTATTTTCTAGTAGTATTATCTATAACTGGGATCAAAACAGCTAGATGAAACTAGTAATTTACCCACAAATTCACAAATGTTTCTGTGCTTATTGTACTCCAGGGACTGGTCATATCCTATCAACCACTGATCCACACACCCCTGCTCACCAATGACGCTTTATTTCATTCATTCTTTGGGACAAATTTACGTTAGTTGGATCAGGCTGGTTTCAAGCTAGCCAAGTAATGTTAGCAATAGTGACATGAGAGGGAGGACGAAGAGTTAAGGAGACATGCACTGAAACCAGCCATTCTCAGAAAGGTTGCAAAACAGGATTCACAATGATGGAGCAATAATTAAAGGAAACTGGACCAAAATATGTCACAAACATTTCATTAACACCTGTGAGTTGTTAAAATGTGCTTTGCCCCTTTAAATTACATGCTTTCTTATTTATTTGATAATTTATAGAAATAGAATATAGAAATTCTTTTTAGTTTTTATGCCTGGTTGGAGAAACGACCAGCCTTTCCTTTTGAATCAAGTGTTTTTCCTGAATATTGAACTCTACACTATCTTGCATCATATTCTGGCATCAGTATTGATAATACTAACACAAGGCTCAACACGTAATAATGGAGGATTTTTTTTTTTTAACTCTGCAATAAAGGTGTTAAATGTACATCCTAAACTGATAACTAAAGCAATCCTCCAACACTGAAAAATGCATGCAAATTTCTGTCCATTTAAATCTTTATCATAGTCATGAAGATAAGGACCCAGTGTTACCAGTTTTTGAAACAAATATAAGTCTTTTGCAGCTCATTAAAGCAAATTTTAAGAATTTCAGAAAAACCAGCTAGTTCAAACAGTGCAAACAAGACCCCAAGAAATGGGAGTATGTGGAGAGCAAGTGAACAAGCATGCAAGCAGAAGAAATGAAAGCGGAAAATAGGACTATAAGTTACAGAGGTTATGAATGCCCCACGAAAACCCTTCATCGTAGGATGGCCAAATGAATGCCTTAGGAACAAGGTAAAACCTATGCAAGATGTTGGTCATATTAAGTTGTTCTTGAGGGCTCCTTACAGCGGTCGTAAGAAACAGAGATCCGTGCAGCGTGTGTAAGGCAGTTATGAGGCTCTCATAAGGCGGAAGTACGTCATTTGTACCAACAAAATGCCCCTACCAACAACTTGAGAGTGCCATGAGTTGCATAAAATTTTTTGCAAGACTGCAGTAAGTATGCTGTAGGATGATCCCAAGGCACCCTTATGAAGAACATAAGGACTCTAGGGCCATCGTACAACAGAAAAGCACCTCATTTCCAAAGAATGCCTGAAGTTGCTCTTGTGAATTGAATGACAGATATAAGAAACAATGCCCCCCCTCCACAAATGTCTGCGAACTTCAGAATTCTGATCTTGTTCTTCTATTAAGACAAAGCAAAGAGATGTATCATACCTTTGACATGTTTTGACTGTCAACTGCAGTCTTCTTCAGAAAGCATCGTTTGACGTCCATGACGTGTCACATCAGCTGTTTTATCCTTTCCGAAGGTCAAAGGTATGAGACATCTCTTTGCTCTTTGCTTTGTCTTAATAGAAGAACAAGATCAGTTTTATCATTAAGAAGACAAAATGAACCTGTTTGACATATCTTTGTAACCGTGGGGCTGATAACACAAGTGTGTAAAGAAAGCAAAAAATGTGGAGTTACAATTAAAGCAAATAGAAGTGTGCAGGCAAGGAAGCACAAAAGACTGATAATGAAATAAAGAAAAACGGCTGGTCATAACTTTATAGCATGCTAACATGCCACTGCTCTCAGACACTTGTGTCCACTCGGACTTAATATTTTCAAAAGAGGCTGAAAGAGCAGTTTGGCTAAAATTACACATTTTCTTTCTTGGACCACCAAAAACCTTACAATAATAAAAAAAGGCCAATACTTCCCTCACACAACACAACCTATGGTCACATGAGTTAACCTGAAAGATTAATTCAATTTTCTCCATTCTATCAAATAACTACGTTTTTGGTTTTTTTCTTAAATTATAGATCGATAGATGTATTTTATACTGCGTTCCAAATTATTATGCAAATAGGATTTTAGTGTCATAAACATTCAAATTTTTTTTTTTTTTTTAATTAAACCAGGGGTGTCCAATCATGTGCCATGGAGGGCCAAGACCCTGCAGGCTTTACCTTCAACCAGTGTCTTCAACAGCAGATTCCACTGAATTTCTTCCCACTGATTGCTGATAAGTGAAAACACCTGCTGAAGAGACTGGGTAAAAGAAAGAGAGAAAAGAAAGAGAAAAGCTGCAGGGTTTTGGCCCTCCATGGCACATGACTGGACGCCCCTGAATTAAATTCATGGATGGTATTGTGTCTCGGGGCTCTTTGGATCACTGATATCAATCTCAGACACCTGTCATAATTAGTTTGCCAGGTGAGCCCAATTAAAGGAAAACTAGTTAAGAAGGATGTTCCACATTATTAAGCATGCCACAGGTTCCATGTAATATGGGAAAGAAAAAGGATCTCTCTGCTGCCAAAAAGCATCAAATAGTGCAATGCCTTGGACAAGGTATGAAAACATTAGATATTTCATGAAAACTTAAGCGTGATCATCGTACTGTGAAGAAATTTGTGGATGATTCAGAGCACAGACGGGTTTGTGCACATAAAGGCATAATGAGGAAGGTTTCTGCCAGACAAATTCATAGGATTAAGAGAGCAGCTGCTAAAATACCATTACAAAGCAGCAAACAGGTATTTGAAGCTGCTGGTGCCTCTGGAGTCCCATGAACCTCAAGGTGTAGGATCCTCCAGAAGCTTGCACTTGTGAACTAGAAAAGCACTCGGAGAGCGCAGACCTCCGCCAAGTGCCACAGTTCCCCCCATACAGTGTTTAACATCATAAATATTAATCGTACATTTATTTTGTCTAACTTTATAGATTCCTTGACCATGAAAAAAATGTCATTGGCAAGTGGCATATATTAGCTATACTGTGATGCTTGTTTTGTTTTTTGTTTTTTCCAAGTGTTCTGACGGATCACCACCAAAATCTAATCATCTGTAGGTTACCCCATTTGTGACAATCTCTGAAAATTTCATGAAAATCCGTCCATAACTTTTTGAGTTATCTTGCTAACAGACAGACAGACAGACAGACAGACAAACCAACACTGATGAAAACATAACCTCCTTGGCGGAGGTAAATAAACCTACTATTCAGTCATCCCTAACCAATGCTCACAAGCAGAAACAGTTGCAGTGGGCCCAGAAACACATGACGACTAATTTTCAAACTGTCTTGTTTACTGATGAGTGCCGTGCAGCCCTGGATGGTCCAGATGGATGGAGCAATGGATGGTTGGTGGATGGCCACCATGTCCCAACAAGGCTGCAACCTCAGCAAGGAGGTGGCAGAATCATGTTTTGAGCTGGAATCATGGAGAGAGAGCTGGTAGGCCCCTTTAGGGTCCCTGAAGTTGTGAAAATGACCTCAGCAAAGTATATAGAGTTTCTGACTGATCACTTTCTTCCATGGTACAAAAGAACTGTGCCTTCCATACCAAAATTATCTTCATGCATGACAATGCACCATCTCATGCTGCAAAGAATACCTCTGTCTCATTGGCTGCTATGGGCATAAAAGGAGAGAAACTCATGGTGTGGCCCCATCCTCTCCTGACCTCAACCCTATTGAGAATCTTTGGAGCATCCTCAAGCAAAAGATCTATGAGGATGGGAGGCAGTTCACATCAAAACAGCAGCTATGGAAGGCTATTCTGACATCTTGAAAAGAAATTCACACAGAAACTCTCCAACAACTCACAAGTTCAATGGATGCAAGAATTGTGAAGGTTATATCAAAGAAGGGGTCCTATGTTAACATGTAACTTAGACTGTTCAGATGTTTTTGATTGAAATAGCTTTTGATTTCATTAAATATGACCTCCTAATGCTGCAAATTCAACAAATTACCATTTTCAGTTCTTTACAACCAATAAAATGTTTTGAAACTTTGTTGTGCAAAATAATTTGGAAGAGTGCATTTTGAGTTTTTTTAATTTTTAAAATAGTTATCATTGGGAGGTTTGTTCAATAAAATCTGAATTATGCTCTAACAGTGGATGACTTGAAAATTATACTGACTGTCATTTGCATTGGCTAGGAAAATCAGAGACAAATATTATTTGCATAATAATTTGGAATGCAGTGAATTGATCTCGCCAAGGTCTCCGCCTTTGACCGCCACCTAATCCACATAGCACCGGACCCCCATGATCCCTCCTGCAGGTGGTGAGCCCACTGGAGGGCGGACCCATGTAACTCCTTGGGCTGAGCCCGGCCGGGTCCCATGGGTGGAAATCCGGCCACCAGACGCTAGCCTTCGAGCACCTCCCCCAGGCCTGGCTCCAGGGTGGGGCCCCGGAAACCCCATACCGGGCGGGGTACACTGAATCCTTGATATAGAATTTATCATGAGAGTCTGTTGGATCGTTCTTAGTCTGGCCCTTCACCCAAGACCAGTTTGTCTGCTGGTCAGCTGGTCTGGGAACGCCTTGGTATCTTCTCTGAAGAGCTGGAGCAGGTGGCTGGGGAGAGGGAAGTCTGGGCTTCTCTGCTTGAACTGCTGCCTCCGCGACCCGGACCTCCGGAAAAGCGGTAGAAGATGGATGGATGGATGGATGAATTGATCCCCTCATGGATCGTCACCTTATTGTGGTGGGGGGTTTGCGTGCCCCAGTGATCCCAGGAGCTATGTTGTCCGGGGCAATTTGCCTCTGATAGGGTCACCCAAGACAAACTGGTCCTGAGTGAAGGGCCAGACTAAGAATGATCCAACAGACTCTCATGATAAATACTAGAACAAGGATTGAGTGTACCCCGCCCGGTATGGAGTTACTGGGACCCCACCCTGGAGCCAGGCCTGGGGGAGGGGCTCGATGGCTAGCATCTGGTAGCCGGGTTTCCGCCCATGGGACCCGGCCGGGCTCAGCCCAAAGGAGTTACATGGGTCCGCCCTCCAGTGGGCTCACCACCTGCAGGAGGGATCATGGGGTCCGGTGCTATGTGGATCAGGTGGCGGCCAAAGGCGGAGACCTTGGCAGACTGATCCCAAGCTTCCTAAACTGGCTTTTGGTATGTGGAATGTCACCTCTCTGGTGGGGAAGGAGCCTGAGCTGGTGCATGAGGCTGAGAGATACCGGCTAGATATAGTCGGCCTCACCTCAATACACAGCTCCGGTTCTGGAACCAGTCTCCTGGAGAGGGGCTGGAGCTTGGCCTACTCTGGAGTTGCCCCGGGCGAGAGGCAACGAGCAGGGGTGGGTATTCTTGTATCCCCCCCCACCTTGCTGCCTCTATATTGGAGTTTTCCCCGGTGGATGAAAGGGTTGCTTCCCTGCGCCATCGGGTTGGGAAACGGGTCCTGACCACCATTTGTGCCTATGCACCAAATGATGTTTCAGAGTACCCACCCTTTTTGGTGTCTCTGACTGGGGTGCTGGAGAGTGCTCCTCTTGGAGACACCATTGTCCTACTGGGGACTTCAATGCGCACATGGGCAATGACAGTGAAACCTGGAAGGGGGTGATTGGGAGGAACGGCCTGCCCGATCTGAACCCGAGTGGTGTTCAGTTATTAGACTTCTGTGCTAACCACAGTTTGTCCATAACGAACACTATGTTCAAGCAAAAGGGTGTTCATATGTGCACCTGGCACCAGGACACCCTAGGTCGCAGGTCGATGATCGATTTTGTTATCGTGTCATCAGACCTGCGACCGTATGTCTTGGACACTCGGGTAAAGAGAGGTGCAGAGCTGTCAACTGATCACCACTTGGTGGTGAGTTGGATCCGATGGCAGGGGAGGAAGCCATTCAGACCTGGTAGACCCAAACGTATAGTGAGGGTGTGCTGGGAACGTCTGGCTGAGGCCCCTGTCTGGGAGGTCTTCAACTCCCACCTCCGAAAGAACTTCAACCACATTCCGAGGGAGTCTGGAGACATGTAGTCTGAATGGGCAATGTTCTCCACCTCTGTTGTTGAAGCAGCGGCCCAGAGCTGCGGTCGCAAGGTCGTCGGGGCATCTCGTGGTGGCAACCCCCGAACCAAGTGGTGGACACCAGAGGTGAGGGAGAGCATTAAGCTGAAGCACTTGCTTTTCACCTACCATGACTTCAGTTACAGCCTCAATTTCTGTTAGGCAAGGGCAGGCTTTGGATCAGGGCTGGGGCTTACCGGGAGGCTAGCCAGACAAGGGAAGAAGGGGTCTTAAACTAAACACCACATGAACTGCACAGCAACCATCTGGACACCCTGAGTGCATTTCAGAGGGGGTTGTGAAAGAAAACCAGCTGCCGCACACCTTAGGTCCACAGCTCCTGTCCAAAAAAGTATGAACAAATCAACATGGAGTAGCATCTAAATATATTGAGGCTTATCTAGATCTGATTTTTTTCTCTAGCACATTATCTGTTTGACACAAGGCTTTGACATTTATTGTACATAAAACCATACTATTAGTAGACTTTAGTATCAGGCACAAAGGCCAATGGCAGCGAGCGCTCAGTTGGTAGAGCATCCGCCCCACACCCGGGAGGCAGGGGTTCAAATCCCGGCCGGGTCATGCCAAAGACCATATAAAAGTGAAACTTCCTGCCGTCCAGCTTGGTGCTCAGCAATAAATGGAATGGAGGAGGGAACTCTGTGGCGGTGCCTTGCATGGCAGCGGCCCTCTGATTCTGCACTTGGGGTGTGTGTGATTTACACTGTAGATAGGTAAAGCACAATCTCGTTCTGCTGTACATGATTGGTTGTACGGTTGAATGACAATAAGGGTGATTTAATTAATTTAATTTAATTACACAAACAGAATAAATGCCATGAAAAAATACAGACTTACCTGTTGAATGACATGCCCACTTGAATGCACAGTGGCCAGGATAATGGTTGGAACTGCACTGGTCCTTGAAAGCAGTTTAATGGTAAAACCCACCTTAATCTGAGTCACATTTTCAAGGCAGCTGTCCAAAAATGCTAACTGACACGGCATCTAAGCTGGATCCTCAGCTCCGCCCTCTTCCTCCGAGGCCATACCCAGTGCTTAGTCCTGATTGGTTCCTCGTTCTAGTGATGTCATTAGCATGGTTTGTCTAAATTGACCTTTTAGAAGGGGGAGGAGTTTAACTGAACTTTCACAGCAGAAAAACACAGACATGACACATAGTCAGAATCAGAATCAGAATGAGATTTATTGCCATTGTTCATGTAGTACACAAACTAGGAATTTGTCTCGGTGCAATGCTGCAACATTAAACATGGAGTAGCACTAAAGATAAAAATAAAAAAACTATGCATGCAATAAAATGTAGAATATGAATGAGTAATACTAATCTATGCAATTTTTAAATATATTAACAAGCAGCAGATACAGTATTGTGGAGTTCCACATAGTGAGTCGGTAGTGCAAAAGAAAACAGTGATAATTATCATGAGTCCGGTTGAGCTGCTGTACGTAGTGCACGAGAGTCTAATAAGTCACTTAGTGTTCAGCAGTCTGATGGCAGAGGGGAAGAAGCTGTTCATGTAGCGGGAGGTTTTAGTCTGAATGGACCGAAGTCTTCTGCCTGAGGGGAGGGGGGCAAACAGTGCGTGTCCAGGGTGTGAAGGGTCGGCTATGATCCGACCTGCACGCCTCCGGGTCCTGGAGATGTACAGGTCCTGGAGGGATGGGAGCTTGCAGCCGATCACCTTCTCAGCGGCGCGCACAACGCGCACTATGCAGTTGCATAGTGAGTGATTTCGCTCTCGATATGTCTTGTAAGTCAGAAAAAAAACATGTTGCAGCCGTGTTAACAAGACACACACCTTGATTTTCACAGGAATGTCACCAACAATTCATCCAACTAAAGCACGAAAATACACGGTGTTTCCAAGATGGCGATGCTATACCACCTTTCAAGGCATTTCCCATTTCCATACCATTCTGAACATACACTGGAGTGACTATATTACTAACATTGAGGTCCTTAAACAGGCAAGGATCACTAGCATTGAGGCCATGCTACTAAAATCACAGCTATGTTGGGTTGGGCATGTTTCCAGGATGGCAGATCATCATCTACCAAAGACAAGCTTGTATGGTGAATTCTCCTCCGCTCACTGAAATATAGGTGCACCAAAGAAATGCTACAAGGCCTCCCGAAAGAAGTACCTCAGTGTCATATTGACCATCGACATTGGTCCGCTGTGGAGGAATTTTGGCCCACTCATCTTTGCAGAATTGTTGTAATTCAGCCACACTGGAGGGTTTTCAAGCATGAACCACCTTTTTAAGTCCTTCTTTCTTCTTATTCTTCTTTTAGATTTGATTGGAAGTTGGCAACCAGTTTACAGGTGCATTACCGCCACGTACTTCACTCTTATATCACTCTATATATAATTCAGGAAATCTCTCCATATATTTAGTCTTCTTTTTCTTCTTTTAGATTTGATTGGCGGTTGGCAACCAGCCCACAGGTGCATTACCGCCACTGACTTGATTATCATCTTCTTCAGAAATGTATGTGTATCTTAAGTACTGCAGGCAGAGTTCAAAGGAATGTTCCTTTTTAAGTTCATGCCACAGCATCTCAATCGGATTCAGGTCAGGACTTTGACTAGGCCACTCCAAAGTCTTCATTTTGTTTTTCTTAAGCCATTCAGAGGTGGACTTGCTGGTGTGTTTTGGGTCATTGTCCTGCTGCAGAACCCAAGTGCGCTTCAGCTTGAGGTCACAAACAGATGGCCGGACATTCTCCTTCAGGATTTCTTTGGTAGACAGCAGAATTCATGGTTCCATTTACCACAGCAAGTCTTCCAGGTCCTGAAGCAGCAAAACAGCCCCAGACCATCACGCTACCACCACTATATTTTACTGTTGGTATGATGTTCCTTTTCTGAAATGCTGTGTTACTTTTACGCTGGATGTAATGGGACACACACCTTTGAAAAAGTTCGACTTTTGTCTCGTCAGTCCACAGAGTATTTTCCCAAAAGTCTTGGGGATCATCAAGATGTTTTCTGGCAAAACTGAGACGAGCCTTTATGTTCTTTTTGCTCAGCAGTGGTCTTGGAACTCTGCCATGCAGGCCATTTTTGCCCAGTCTCTTTCTTATGGTGGAGTCATGAACACTGACCTTAACTGAGGCAAGTGAAGCCTGCAGTTCTTTGGATGTTGTTGTGGGGTCTTTTGTGACCTCTTGGATGAGTCATTGCTGCGCTGTTGGGGTAATTTTGGTCGGCCGGCCACTCCTGGGAAGGTTCACCACGGTTCCAATGTTTTCGCCATTTGTGGACAACGGCTCTCACTGTGGTTTGCTGGAGTCCCAAAGCTTTATAAATGGCTTTATAACCTTTTCCAGACTGATAGATCTCAATTACTTTGTTTCTCATTTGTTCCTGAATTTCTTTGGATCGCAGCATGATGTCTAGCTTTTGAAGATCTTTTGGTCTACTTCACTTTGTCAGGCAGGTCCTATTTAAGCGATTTCTTGATTGAGAACAGGTGTGGCAGTAATCAGGCCTGGGTGTGGCTAGAGAAATTGAACTCATCTTTCCAAAGATGTGATAAACCACAATTAATTTATGTTTTAACGGGGGGGGGGGGGCACTTTTTCACACAGGGCCATGTAGGTTTGGATTTTTTTTTACCCTTAATAATAAACCCCTTCTTTTAAAACTTCATTTTGTGTTTACTTGTGTTATCTTTGTCTAATATTTAAATTTGTTTGATGATCTGAAACATTTAAGTGTGACAAAAAAAAAATGAGAAAATGAGAAATCAGGAAGGGGGCAAACACTTTTTCACATCACTCTATATGACTCTTTACCTCATAAATTTGCAACTTTTCTCATGAATTTGTGATTTTTGTCTCATAAATTCACATTTTTTTCTCATAGCTTTGCCCTGGTTCCAAGTTAGATGCACGTCCCTGGTTTTAGGAAAAGGTGAGAGTCTAACTGAGACAGATTGACACTGTACCTCTGCATTATGTCACGTCACATCGTTAGTTACATGACCACCAGAGACCATTTAATGTCAAAACATATACTGTAGATCATAACCCCTGCTTGTAAAATGACCATATATATATTTTTTTCTTTTGGAAGACAATCTTTCAATCGTCCTAATGTTCAGAATTTGTGTATGACTTCAAAGTTAAATCCAACAGCTCTGTTGTGGAAAGTAAACTTCTGCATTATTCACATGTTCAAAGCAAACACATGAGGAGATGAGCTTCTGGGCAGGTTAAATCCACAGAACTGTTTATCAAAATAAGCAGCCAGCACAGAGTGGTCACCTATTGATTTTCCTGCCAAATATAATCTGTTTCACCATCATAAATCTGCGTCTGACATCTGCACAAAGCCTCGTTTTGGCCAAAGACTGCCAAGTAAAAGCTGTTTGTTCACCGATGGCCTGATAGTCTCCATGACAACGTGTGCTACAATTAGACAACTGTAATCCTGCCTTCAAACATGCACAGTTAATTATTTCAGCATGAAGTGAGGGTCTAACGCGTACAGGAGAGATAGAGAGACAACTGTGGAATATTGGTTGGCTGCTGTCACTCATACACGCACATATATACATAATGTGTGTACATATGTGCACATGCATGTGTGTGCATGTGAACAGGGCACAGTCAGCCTTTAATGAGGCCTGAACCAAAACTAAATAATAGGAAATGAAGGATGAGATTGAGCAACAAAAACAAAAGTGTACAGAGAAGTCTTTGTTTTCTGTGTGTGGAGACTGAATCCACAAAATACCAGAGTGTCAGCTCGCACAAATCTCACAAAAAGAAACGCTATTAATCACCCACCTCTGCCACCCATGCAAATAGTCATGGTTTTGTGTTTAGATATTTCATCCTACTCCCAAAACAAACTGGAATTAATTTTAATGAACTGAAACTTTTTTTTTAAAGTAACTCAACAGCAACATTCTTCTGGAAACAAACTAGTATATGTGTATGTGCAGTATTAGTTAAAGTACATTACATGGGTTTTTATTCCAAACTTATTATTTGTGACATTATTGTTTATCAAAGACAATATAAAAATGAATCCTATATGAATGAATGTTTATTTAATTTTGAAATATGGTGACCCTACCATGGCTGGCTCTGCTCTCCAAAATCAACTCCATGACAAAAGGTTTGGTTAAAGCAGCTCATACAGGTATTTAAAACCATTTAATCAAGCTACAGGAATCACAGGTCAAAAGAATTTCAGTACTATTTTTGACAGTGTTTTATTAAAGGAATTGTCTTCATGTCCTCAACAGGTGCCAAAATTCTTCAGAACTGACACTGGCTAATATGTCTTCATCTATGGCTTGACCCTGTAGCCTTCTTTATAGTAATAACTGCACTACAGGTGTGTCAGGGCGTGAGTTGAGGCCATCTTGTGTTATAAATCATAGTTTCTTGTTTCTGGACATGAGTCAACTCACACCTTTGCCTTTGGTTCTCCTTTTGGCGTTCTGGTATTTATTATTATTATTATTATTATTATTATTATCAGTATTATTCTCATGTCTTTGGTTCTGTATTTATTCCTGTCCTTGCCTTAGTGTGTTATGAACATCTTTTGTATTATTTTATCCGGATCACATCTTGTAATGCATGTTGGTCATCATGTTGGTTTGTGCTTTTGTTTTGACAGTGTCCTTTGCTTACTTTCATTATCTCCTAGCTTGGTTCGTTGCTCGACTGACTCCTGAATTTCCACAGCTATTAATTATTTTAGTAATTATTTTTCTTATTATTGTTATTATTATTGTTCTTTAACCACTTGCACTCCGGGCAATTTTCCTAAAAATGCCAAAAAATAACGTGCCCAAAGTAAATCGAAAGCTGTTCTTCAACCCTTTGCAGCATCTTCATGGGGTTGGTCTCATTTAAAAGAAAACACTTTGAATTTTTTGGCAAAAAAAACATAATCTCTCTACGTGCTCCGGCCACTGAGTTACAGTCATCTAAACATACTGAGCTTGAAGAAAAAAAATTTGGACACAGTGTTTTTTTGGATACAAATGCTTGTAAATAACACAGAGCTGTCCGATCCGGCTGGAAAATGCAACAGAAATGTAGAACCAAGTGTTATCCAGCTGAGATCCAAATTTGGTAACAATACCACAAAAAATGAATATTTTACACAGCTTTGTTCTCAGGCTGTTCCCAGGCGTTTTGGAACTGTGCCAAATTGTGCCAAATGGCACAGTTTGGAAAAACGTCTGTAACTTTTGAATGATTCAATGTAGAAGCTTCATTTTAGGCTCAAAGGAAAGGTTACACTCAGGGCTGTGTCTGTGTGTGTGTGTGGGGGGGGTCGTCCCCCCCCCGCTATCAAGGACAGAGTTCGGCCCTCGCTACATGACAGATTACACTCGTTGCATGTTTCCACAGCAACGCTGTCACAGCGGCCCCCCCCCTCGCTACTGTGTGTGTGTGGGGGGGGTTGTCCCCCCCCCCTGCTCGCTACAGAGGATGGACTTTAGCCATCGCTACACAACGGATTAGCCTTATGTGGTGATGTAGGACAGCAGTGCAGTCACCGTGGCTCCCCCCCCCTCGCTGCAGAAGAATAGCGGGGGTGGGGGAGCGTTCACAGCCTGTATACTGCGAGCAACCCCTTGTACCGCAGCGCACGAACTTCAGACTTCGTGAACCGCACAGCTGTAATTTACTGATCGGTCAAAAGTCATTTTGGATTACAATTTTCAGGGATAGAGAATAATTTAGCTTATAACACCTTACCTCTTCACAGCGGAGTCTTGGCGAACTTGTCTTCCTCATTGTCAGACGAACGCGACGCTGGTCCGCTCTGGTTCTGGTCTCGCGACTCGATCAAAACATAATTCCATTATTGCGGTTTTGTGCTTCCATGATTGCGGTTTTTGGCGAACGATTTTTCAAAACAAATAACAGTAGTAATTAAAAAAAGACTGGCGAAGGCGTGTGTGTCACTCAGCCTTCGTCGTCAGCCTCCGTCGGTCTATAATGACCATGGAAGAAATCATAACGTCTACTCTGCTGGAACCAATACAAAATAAGCACCGCCTGTGGCCGAACATGCCGATCCACGAATGGCACTCCCTGTCACACAGGTTGCATTTGTGGATGGTCTCCATGCTGCTGGGTCTGTGGAGCTCTTCCTGTGTCCTTTTATGATCCGCTCCAGCAGTCAGTCTTCACCCAGCCTTAAAAAAAAAAACAGCTCACGAACTTCTCTGCTTCAATTGGCTCACTGCATTCAAAGCGTTGGGAGGCGGGTCCTCCTTCCTAGGTTTTCATTCATTGGTTCCTCAAGGTTTCAGAAACCCAATTCAAGGCTCTTATTAGTCGAATGAGAGGTCAATCAGATGAACTAATCTGTTCGCGGCTGTGTTTGCAGATTTTTTTTTCAGTGGCGCTTGGAGGCTACATCACCTACACCACCACCATCAATATCCTTATCATGCGCCCTCGTGCGCCCTAGGACGCAGAGACTTGCCCGCCCGCGGAACAACGGAGTGCAAGTGGTTAAGGGACGCTGCCCCGTAGTTCAGGGCGACATTTACTTTGTCATGCTGGCGTGGACCATACGCTTCGGCCCATTGGTTACTCTGCCTGTCTGATTTTCTGCCCATTTTTGTATCCTGCCGAAGTCTGTGAGATTTGTTCCTGTTCCTGTCCCGTTATATTTTGAGTTTGGATTAAACCTTGCAAACCTGAATTCGGCGTTTGGGTCTGAATTCTGCCCCGGAGGGGCTCATCTTATGACAGAAGGAAGTCGCCAGTGAGGACCCTGCTGACTCAGAGTTTTTCCAAGCTATGTTAGGGTGTGTGCTGCTAAACAAGGGAGAGTTTGAGGCCATGAAGCGGCTGAAGGACTTGGTCACTGTGGTGTGCAGCTGCAGCGATCCGGAGGATGAGTGCCAGCTCTGGACAGCAGCAGCCCGGGAGCTGGAGGGCACTCCATGACTGGGAGTTTTCCCGTGTGTACAGGACCTATGCATTTTCTGCCCTCAGCAACCCGCCACTGGGCCAGGAACGAAGAAGGACAGGCGAAGAGAGCGTTGGTGCTGCTCTTCTCGACACACCATCGCAGCTCCAGCACCACCCCCATAGCTGACCGCCAGACAAGCTCCGCAGTCACCCGGAGGGTGTCATCTGGCGCATTACTGGCAGCAGAGCGGGAGTCAAGGCAAGAACCATATTCTCATTTTTTCTCCGCTATTAATGAGAGGTCTTGCTTTGCTCCTGATGGGGGGGCTGCTAAATTCACCCCACCTGTCTCTGCTGATTGCTCTGCTGCCGCTTCAATATCCCTCCCCTCACCTGCTTCTTCTCTCTCCACTTCCCTGAGCCCCATGCCGGAGGAGGTCATTCACTGCTTGGAGCTGGCGGATCTCCTTCGGGACATCGGGTAGCGTTACATCCTCTGCCAGGACATGGAGGGATGGGAGAAAGCAGCATGGAGGGATGCAGCCTGGAGGCGGGCTCACCGGTTAGCAGCAGCTAAACCCCATTTGAGGGAGGAGATCCCAGCCTTCCTTGAGGACTTCCTGCGGTCCGATGAGTTCATCCTCATCCAAGAAGAGGTGGAGCCATCTTCGGTTCCAGAGCCTGGTGCCAAGGCGTATCCAGTTCCTGAGGACGAGGAGCTTACGCCGCTTATTCCACTGGGTTCCACTTCTGAGGATGGCAGTGGCCTGGTCGAGGATTTGTTCAACCTGGCTGAGGTCGCTGTGCTGGTGGTGGACCCCCGAGCTTCTGAGTTGGAGGTATTTGCAGCCGCTGCCGCTTGGGGTCACTGATTTGCATTTTACATCTGAGGTCGTCATAGATCTGCCTGCTTTATCGAGTCCTGTTGTGGTGCTGGAGGTCGGTGCACCACCACCTGTTTGTGAATGGAAGACTCCCGCATCTGTGTGTTCAGTAGCAGAAAATTCAGCCTCTGTGTGTTCTGTGGCAGATGTTTCAGCATCCGTGAGTCCTGTGGCAGAAATTTCTGCATCAGTGTTTCCTGTGTCAGAAAGTCCTGTATCTGAGTGTTTTGAACCAGAAAGTTCTGCATTAATGTGTTTTGAACCAGAGTTTTCTGCATCTATGTCTCACAAATCAGAAATTTCTGCACCTAATTCTTGTGTGCCAGAAATGTCTGCTTCTTTGCCCCCGGTGCTAGAAAACCTTACGTTGGTGTGTTTTGCACCGGCGTTTCCCACTTTCGTGAATTCTGAACCTGAGTTTTCTGCATGTGTGATTCATGTACCTGGAATTTCTGCATCAGTGTTTCCCGTGCCTGAATTGTCTGTATCCGAGTGTTTTGGACCTGAAAATTCTGTATCTGAGTGTTTTGAACCTGAAATTTCTGCATCAGTGTTTCCTGTGTCAGAAATTTCGGTATCTGAATGTGTAGAGTCAGTGAATTCTGCATTAGAGTGTCCTACATTAGAGATTTCTGCAATAGTGTGTCCAGAGTCTGAAATTCTTGCAACATTGTGTCCAGAGTCAGAAATTTCTGCATTAGTATGTCCCGAACCAGAGATTCCTGCATTAGTGTGTCCCGGACTAGAGATTTCTGTAGAAATGTGTTCTGCATCAGTAATTTCTGCAATTGAATGTCCAGCATTAGAAATTTCTGCAGGAGAGTGTTTTGCACCAGAAATATCTGTACCAGTGTGTCAGGAATCTGTAATTTCTGTACCCGTGAGGTCTAAATCTGGGATGTCTGTATCAAAGTGTTTTGAGTCAGAAATTTCTGTAGCTATGGGTCTGGAGTCAGGAATTTCTGCAGCAACGTGTTTTGAACCAGAAATTCCTGCAGTCGTGTGTTCAGGGCCAGAAATTTCTGTAACAATGTGTTCTGAGCCAGAAGTTTCTGCAGTTATGTGTCCTGAACCAGAAATTTTTGCAGTTATGGGCTCCAAGCCAGAGATTTCTGCAGTTGTGTGTCTGAAACCAGACATTTCTGCAGTTGAGTGTTCAGAGTCAGAAATTTCTGTAACAATATCTCCTGAATCTGAAAGTTCTGCAATAATGTTTCCTGAATCTGAAGACTCTGCAATAATGTGTTGGGAGCCAGGGAATTCTGTAATTTCCGCATTTGTGTGTTCGGGTCCTGAGGTTAAAGTAGCCATGTCCGTGTCATCACCCCCAGAGGGTAAGACATCCAGGTCATCACCCCCAGAGGGTGAAACATCCGTGTCATCAACCCCAGAGGGTGAAACATCCATGTCATCACCCCCAGAGGATAAAACATCTATGACATCACCCCTTCAAGTTAAAACGTCCGTGTTACCATCTCCCGAGTCTTTGAGTTCCTTGTTGTCATCCCTTGAGTCTTTGGGTTCTTTGTTATCATCTCTTGAGGTTAAGGTTTTTATGCTATCGTGTGATCTCAAAGATCTTGTGTTTTCTTTTGAGCAAAAGAATTCTGTATTTAAGTCATTGCTACCCTCGGTGCAAGAGGAGTTTGAGTTTTTTTGAACAAGAGAATCTTGTCTTGAAATTCTTGTTATCCTTGGTATGAGTAGACCCTGTGTTATCTTGTGAAAGAGAATTCTGTATTTAAATTTCCGTTGTCCTTGGTACATAATTCTGTACTTTCTGAGCTAAGAGCTCATGTGTTTTCTGCCATTTGGTGGCCCAGGGACTTTGGCAGGCCACCTGACCATTTTTGTTTTGGCTAGGGCCCTGAGATTCTGGTAGACCACCCGACCCACCTTGTTTTTTGGTTCGGTGGTTCTGGGACTTTGGCAGGCCACCTGACCAGTTTTGTTTTGGGGCCTTGGACTTTGTATGACCCATGAACTACATTTTGTTTCAGACACTGTGGGGTGAAAAGAGTCTGCTTCAGCCCACCTGGCCTTGTGTCCCCACCACCCACCCTGACAGGGTTTCTATTTGGGTTTTTTGTTCTGGTGTGACTTTTGGGACATCTGGGACTGCCCCTTGAGAGGGGGTACTGTCAGGGCATGAGTTGAGGCCATCTTGTGTTATAAATGATATTTTCTTGTTTCTGGACATGAGTCAACTCACACCCTCACCTTGGGTCCTTCTTTTGGAGTTTTGGTATTTATTATTATTATTATTCTCAGTATTATTATGTCTTTGGTTTTGTATTTATTTCCATCCTTGCCTTAGTGTGTTATTATCATCCTTTGTATTATTTTATCTGGATCACGTCTTGTAATTCATTTAGGTCATCATGTTGGTTTGTGCTTTTATTTTGACAGTGTCCTTTGTTTATTTCCATTATCTCCTAGCTTGGCTCGTTGCTCGATTGAATCCTGATTTTCCACAGCTGTTTATTATTTTAGTAATTATTTCTTGCCCTATTCAAGGGATGCTGCCCCATAGTTCGGGGTGACGTCCTACTTTGTCATGCCGGCATGGATCATACGCTTCTGCCCGTTGGTTTTTCTGCCTGTCTGATTCTCTGCCCGTTTTTGTATCCTGCCGAAGTCTGTGAGTTTTGTTCTTGTTCCTGCCCTGTTATATTTTGAGTTTGGATTAAACCTTGCAAACCTGAGTTTGGCGTTTGGGTCTGAATTCCGCCCGGGAGGGGCTCATTTTATGACACAGATGAATATTTCAGAATTGTGTAATTAGGAAAATAACTCAAGTTCCTGTGGGACTGTTGTGTGAATGCTGGTAGCTGAAAATGCTTTCCAGAAATGCTCAAAAATGCAGTAGTATGGTGGTTTAACCCTTTAGAGTCTTTTCATGATCTGAGAGTACATCCCTCCACCAAGGCCCTATCTTCTCACAGTGTGCTAGCAATATTACGGAAAAAACCACTAGATGGATTTGAATGAAAATTTCTTCAGAGTTGCTCCTTATGTTGATAAACATAATGAATGGTAAACCCATTAAACTTTGGAGGGTATCTGAAAGTGTATAACTCCGCAAAGGCCCTGTCTTCTCACAAAGTGTTGGCACAATTACATAAAAACTATTAAAAAGGTTTGGATAAAATTTTTACCAGAGTTGCTCCTTATGTTACAGAATAACCATTAAATTTTAGAGGGGAATCAAAAGGGCATATCTCCACCAATGCCCTATCTCCTTGCAGTATTTTAGAAGGATAATGCTAAAACTATTAGATGGAGTTGGATAAAATTTTCACCACACATGGCCCTTGGGCTACAGATGAACCCATTAAATTTTGGCCATAATGCAAAAACCACTGGATGGATTTGGATTACGATCAATCAGTTATAAAGATAATTTTTGCAAAGCTAGCATTTTTCTACATATTTAAGCTTTTTTCTGTGACTTTTAGCTATTTATGCTTTATTAATGTTTAACACTTAACCTAGCACTTTTTAGGTTTAAGGTAAAGCCAACTTTACTGTCATTCAATCCATACAGCAAATCATGTACAGCAGAACGGAATTACGTTTGTCTTATCTACAATGTTAATCACATCCAGAATCAGAGGGGTCGCTGCCATACAAGGAGCCGCCATAAATTTCCCTCCTCCGTTCCATTATTGCTGAGCACCAAGCTGGACGGCAGAAAGTTCCACCTTTTATATGGTCTTCGGCATGACCCGGACGGGATTTGAACCCAGGCCTCCCAGGTGTGGGGCAGATGCTCTACCAACTAGGCCACCACTCTGGTAGGCAGTATTAAGCATATATTTAGTAATTTTAAGCCAAGATTCTAACATTTTTCGAGCCGTTAGAGTTTTCAGGAACAGTGTGCATCCTTTTAAAACTACTTTAACTCTTAGGGGTCCAGGGTGTAATTGGGCATTTTTGACTACTTTTGATTTTACCTTAATATGCCATATTAAAAACTGTTTACCTTGCCTTGTTTGGTGTCATTCGCTTCAGTACAACCTCATGAGTGAATTCAGTTATTTTTTTCATTTTTGCATATTATATTAACACACTGGATCTAAAAATCACACAAAAAACATAAAGTTCAAGTACGAAAAAGTTCGAGTTTTTTATTGTAAAATCCACAAACATGTCTAACAAACCATGTTTATAACTGAGGGTGCAAATATACAAGTTATATACAACTATTTACAGGAAAATGCAGGCAGTGCTCAGGCGTTTTTTTGTAGAACTATTTGCAAAACAATCATGCTCACAAAAAGATGACATTATTTGTGCCACTCAAAAAAGCAGTTCCTGTCACCAACAACACAGAGGAGCACATCAGCTTGTGTGATGTGCCCGACACTTTCAGCTAATCTGACCACTTTTTTCCATTTTGTAAAACGACAAAAAATGACAAATATACGTAATATATTGATATCATAATATCTATATCTATCTATAATAGTATATATATCAGTTGCATTTTGTTAAAAGATGTTGGACATCTTTGAGGTGTTTCAGGCACGTCCCACTGGGAGGAGACCCCGGGGCAGACCCAGGACTCGGTGGAGAGACTATGTCTCCCAGCTAGTCTGGGAACGCCTTGGTATCCCCTCTGAAGAGCTGGAGCAGGTGGCTGGGGAGAGGGAAGTCTGGGCTTCTCTGCTTGAACTGCTGCCTCCGCGACCCGGACCTCCGGAAAAGCGGTAGAAGATGGATGGATGGATGGATGGATGTTGGACATAATCAAATTTACCTCAGAGCAGATGCAGAATCTAGTCAGAGCCATAAAGAACCACAACACTGTGCTTGGGTGTTTTAATGTAATTAAAATGCTCATGCTGCTGTCATGCCCTGAATGCTTGTTATTTAACTTAACACGTACAGACATTCTGACAATTGTTCAAAATTTTATTCATCTATATTTTGTGATAATTTAAAAATTAATGCATGCTGAAGCTGCTAATATTAAGTCCATATCGTTCCAATGCAGTGCAACGAATACAACCCCCCCCCCCCCCCACACCTATTTGATATCTTTCTTAAATCTTTAAGCCTTAGGAAGCAAACTGTTACTATTTATATTTATTATTTTACTTCATGCAGCCTTGCATCTGGTGACATACATAAACGTCAGATCTGTGACATTCATACAAGTGAAAACATGCCTGTTGCTGTTGTCTGTCCCGTGTCTGGACCACTGATCACACAAACAGTCCTTTTTAGTTTTCAGTGCACGATCTATGCATTGCTATTGAAGCCAGCACAGATTTAGCTGAAGTTTAGGAGCCTCACACCACGAATAGCAGCAAGTACCAGAACTACGCAAAAACATTCAAAAATACAAAAAACTACAAGTCGTGAAATTATCTGCCACTTGACTGCAAAGCAGGTATGTGGACTAGACATTAAAACGAATTTAAAACACTTTTAAAAATGCTATTTCAAATGCCCCACTACTCCACTCTTGCTGACTGATTTAACAGTACTTCAGCCGAAACTGGAAGTTGCGCCCATAATCGTTTCTACAGCAGCGCCCTCAGCAATAAGGTGGATAAAGCTGAAACCATTTCTCCGTGTATACAGGGTCTGTCAACAAACATTGTGTTTTGAATCTGTACTTTCGCTTGGTATCATTTTCAGTTTTTACCATTTTTTGCTGCTCCAAACGTGCACCAAACATGATGAAAATATTTGGAAAAGCATGTCAGTATTTTCTCATAACTCTAGTTTTACTTGCCTTATCAACAGTTTAAAAACTGGGAGAGTTTCAAAACTCCACTTTCGACACAAGCTGGAGCAGTGAAGCTGCGATGCTGTGTGTACTTGCTACATCGTCTTAAAGTGCCTTGTGATGCTATCACGCAGGCGCGTGGTCCCACCACAAAGGGCTAACTGACAGGAATTTAGTTTGTGAGGCAATAATAATTACTTGTCATTTTTGTTAACACTATAAGACTGTAGAAGTCAAAACAGTACTGATTGGAAGTTATTGCTGCCAAAGGAGGTTCAACCAAGGGTCCACTTACTTTTTCCAGTAGCACTGTGAATGTTGAATGGAGGCCCCGAGTCAGAGTGCCAGCAGAAGACCCATAACACGGCCGGCTCCTCCCTTATGTATGTCGGCATGATGACGATACCAGCCGGCTACGTCATCACGCCACACACTTTTATAAATCTACTTTATAACAGTCACTGTCCCCTTGGAAAAACACAGAACACTTCAAATTCAGACCCCCCCCCCCCAATTTGGTATCCATCAGAACTCCTGAACTAGGGTCAACGGGTGGACCGCTGCTGGACCTGATGTGGCTGAGTGGATTATTCTGTCACTGCTTCAGCTGTGCTCCTAACTAAACAGTCAATTGTTTTTTTGTTTTTTTTTGTACAGTCTTCCGTGGGGAAGGTCGTTCTGCTGGAGGGACCTTGTTGCAGGCCCACAGCGGACGCGCCCCTGGAGATTCTGGGCCCCCAGGACCAGGACCGATTTTCATAATGTTGGGGCCCGGGTCCCACACTGCATCCGCTGACTCCTGCGAAGCCTCACCATCTGGAGCAGCCACCTGGACATGCCGGAGATGGTTTGCATACCAAACCGAACCATCTGTCAGTCGAAAGTACGCTGATTCCAGCTGCACCGCAATCCTCAGTGGTGTCCGCGGTCTCGTCGGCCATGACTTGGTCAGCTGCTGTCCCAGTCTCTCTCTGGTGCGGGCTCAAACCCAGTCCATGACTTTGAGTGGCGCCTTGCTCAGCCTCATATGCCACTGTGATCGTGGTGGCGCCGCATGTCCATCCGTTTTAGGACCTCCATTGTGCCGTAACAGTTCTGTTGTTACTGTGTTTGTCACAAACCTTTCACCCAACACCACCGTTGTTGTTTCCATACTCCAAAGCTGGTCATGTGCACTGAAGACGTCTGGCGTCTCTCCCGTGTCAATCACTGTTATGGACTCTTCACCCGTCGGCTCGGTCATACCCCCTGTAGACTGATACTGAGCATGGGTACTGGAGCTGTCCGGTTTTTCTTTTCGCCCATCTGATGTGCTTTATTGTTGTTGTTCCATGCCGTGGATAACGTTCGTGCCCTGTTGTTGTGCCCCGAGGTTCTCTGCGTGTACGGGCTCCCTCTTCTGCAACTCTACAGTGGCCTCAATAGTCTCCGGCTGGGCGAGGATCTGAAGCGAGTCCGTCTGCTGCCCCCTCTCCGGGCAGCTCTCCTCCTGTGTGCTCGGGACAGCTTGTCTGGTGTCGGTGTCACCCTTTGTAAACACGTCCCAATTACCGTAGCTTGACAAGTTGAGTCCGTCGCTGTCAGGGATGGTGAAGCACAGTCGGTAGAAGAGGTCACATCCCATAATGTTTTCACCATGTGTATCCACTTGAGACTTGAAATCATAAGCAATCTTCAACTTGTAGTAGACCGTTAGCTCAATTGTCCCAACGTTGCTAACTCTGTGACCACTATATCCATATAGCACCACTGGGTTTTTTTTCTAATCGGATGGTTGGAGAAAAACTTCTTCACTGTGGCCCAATTCAGCATTGACTTAACTGCCGCAGTATCGAGCAGCAGCAGCACAGTCATGTCATTCAGTTTAACCATGCTGTATGCGCATGAATTAATTCCAGGGCTTACTGCGTGGATGGTGGTTGTGGGCGGACGGCTTTACTTGCTTGGTGGGTCCCATGGTGTCGGCGATCAGCACATTTTGGCAAAATGGCTGAACCTCCCACACTTGTTACATTGTTGTCCTCTTGCCGGGCAAAAAGTGCTCTCTCATGGTGCGTCGGGGAACCACAGTTACCACATGCAGAGCCTTATGGAGCATTCCTCTGAGTTCGCCTCGAACTCCTCTGCCATCTCTCCATATTCCTCCATGTTCACAGTGTTGGTTAGCGGTGACTGTCCTAGCTGTCGATGTTGTTGGCGCACACCTAGCTCCGATGCTAACCTGTCTACTGACTCCATTTGGAATGCTAGCTCAATAGTGTTAGCTAGCGTCATGTCGTTTGGCACCGTTAGCATCTTAGCCCTTAGCCTTGAGTTGTTTCTGTATTCGGCCAACTGGTCCCATATCATCTCATCTTCTAACAGTCCAAATCTGCACATGCTAGCCAGTTGTCTCAAATTAGTGACAAATTTTTGGGTGGACTCACCAATTCCTTGTCACCTCTGGCGGAATCTTATACGGCACGCTAGCACATTGTCCGGCGTAGCAAAGTAGCTAGCTAGTAGCTCCACAACATCTACATACGAGTCCATCGGAACAAGCCTGTGAAAAATCCTCTGACCTTCTATGCCCAGGTTGTGGACAAGCAGTGCCCGCTTCCTTTCTTTATCCAACTTTCCTAGGTCCAGTGCTGCAACGTAGGTCTTGAATGTGTTCAGCCAACATGGTCACGGAACATCCGGTTCGCCTGCGGACTCGAGGAAAGGCCTTAGTGGTCTTAGGCACACTTCCATGAGTCGTAAATTCTTGTCGCCAAATGTTATGTCCACAAACCTGGTAATAATGATGGACGAGGATACTCTGCTGGAACTGAACTTTATTACAAACTCTCAGTGAATACAGTACATGCGCATGAGCACTCAGCTCCTAACTGTGCCCTGAGTCAGCGTGCTGACAGAAGACCAATAACATGGCCAGCTCCCGTGATGACGACACCAGTCAGCTACGTCATCATGCCGCTCACGGTTATAAATCTACTTTATAACACTTGGGACTTAGATTGAGATTGGATTACATTTTATTACCAGTTAATGCAGAAAACCAGGTAATTCCAAACAATTCACATACTGTTTTACCTCTGCTAAGGAGGTTATGTTTTCAGGGTGGTTTGTCTGTTTGTTAGCAGGATTACGCAAAAACTACTGTACGGATTATGATGAAATTTTTACCAGATGTAGCCCCTGGGCCAAGGATGAACTGATTACATTTTGGCAATGATCTGAAAATGCATACCTCCACCAAGGCTCTTATCTTCTGACAGAGTATTAAGATAAGATAAGATAAGCCTTTATTAGTCCCACAACGGGGAAATTCCAGGATTGCAACAGCACAGGGATAGCAACACTCAGAGCAACAATCAGAAGGCAAGAAAAAAAACAAGCAAGCAAGAGCAGCTAATAAACATATGTACGTATTACTATAAAATATATATATATACACACACACACAGACACACAGTGCAGAGCATTGTAGCTGGATGGAATAAATATATGAATATATGAACACACAGTGCAGAGCATTGTAGCTAGATGGAATAAATATGTAAATATATAAACACCCACAGTACGGAGCATTGCAGCTAGGTGGAATAAATATGCAAGTATATAAACACACACAGTGCGGAGCAATGTAGCTAGATGGAATAATATGTAGATATATAAATATATAAACACACCCAGTGCTGAGCATTGTAGCTAGATGGAATAAATATGCAAATATATAAACACACACAGTGCAGAGCATTGTTGCTAGATGGAATGAAACAGCATAACCGTCTACTTAGTTATCCTACATGGTATGATTATGTGCCCATACATATTCTCACCCTCCATAGCGACCGGTATGTTCCTAGTTGTATGCCGGAGGGGACCATTGTGTAAGTCTATTGCATCTTTTGCATTCAAAAAACTATTAGTTTGTTACGTCTTTTTGCTATCTCTGCGAGCAGCCCTGCTTAGGTTGTACAGTCTGACAGCCGTTGGTAGGAAGGACCTACGAAACCTCTCGGTTGTGCACCTGGGATGATGTAGTCTGCTGCTAAATGAGCTCCTCAGTGCATTCAGTATGTCCTGCATAGGGTGGAACTCGGACTCCAGCAGAGATGACAGTTTAGCCACCGTCCTTCTCTCTCCTATCTCCTCCATCGGATCAAGGCGCTGCCCCAGGACAGAGCTAGCTTTCTTAATCAGTTTGTTCAGTCTCTTCCTATCGGCTGCAGTAATGCCACTGCCCCAGCAGACCACTCCAAAAGTGATGGCTGATGCCACCACCGTGTCATAGAATGACTTCAGCAGCGCCCCTTGTACACCAAAAGACCTGAGTCTCCTCAGCAGGAACAGCCTGCGCTGTCCCTTCTTGTAGAGTGCATCAGTATTGTGTGACCAGTCTAGTTTATTGTTCAGATGAATACCCAGGTACTTATAGGATGTCACCATCTCGATGTCTGTTCCCTGTATATTTACTGGTACTGTGAGGGACTGTATTAGCAAGAATCCTCCAAAACTACTGGATAGATTTTGATGCAATTTTCACCAGAAAAGGCTCTTGGCCTACACAAGAACCCATTACATTTTGTAAGTGATCCATGAAGGTGGAAGGAGCCTTGATGGAGGTATACGCTCCCTGAGTGCTTTTCTAGTCTTGTAGCTGTTTTCAGTTTATTAATTCTATTCTTAAAAAAACCCTCCTTTGAATTCAACTCATAATTGTAAGGGCCCCGGTCTGTCCTGCCTGCCTGTCTCTCTCTCTCTCTGCGCTTACTGAGCACTTCTCCTAGCAGCTGCAATCACCACCTGCAGGCAATCAGTGGGGCAGTATAAGTAGGACGCTCTCACTCCACTCTGTCTGGTCACGTCTGATCCTCACCCTGCCTGTATCCTGCCTTGTGGTTATCCTGATTCCACCTTGCGATTTATTCTGCCATGATCTGACCTTTGCCTGCCTCTTGACTCTGTGCCTCTCTGTTATTTGGATTTGTCTGCCTGTTTTGTCCTAGCCTGCCATGCTCAGACCCCTGCCTGCATCTGGACTCAGGACACTGCCTGATGGATTGGATTTGAATAATCTCAGTCTATGCACATTATCACCTCTCCAAGTAAATCGACTTACCACTGTTATCACCAGCATCTTCACCCCTGTTTTCCCTAGCACCCAGGCCTGGCCAGCCTCTCCCCCTTTGCCCCTTACCTGCGACAACAGGACTTCTTCCCTGACGAACTGCATCATTGGATCTGCTGTAATTCACCGCTGGTTCCGCCTCTAGAAACCTGTAAGCATAACAACATTATCTCCCTGTCATCTTATCAAATTCTCACTGTTGTTTCTGCTGTCTCTCCTGCAGGGTTGCCAGATCCTCACCACTATCACATTATTGCAACACTCACCTTAAGAAGAAACCAACTTTATTGTCATTCAGTCCATACAGCCAATCATGTACAGTAGAACAAAACTATGTTTCTCCTATGTAGAATCAGAGGAGTCACTGCCATAAACAGCTTCTCCTTCCCCCATTCTATTATGCTGAGCACCAAGCTAGAAGGTGGGAAGTACCATTTTTATATGGTCTTTGGTATGACCCAGCTGGGACTTGAACCCCCAACCTCCTGGTTGTGAGGCGGATGCTCTATCAACTAGGCCACGTTGTCTTCTGAGTCTGCTCCTGGGTCCAAGTGTTACCTCATGTCAATAGTTTCTTTTTTTAAAGAGAACACCTGCTACAACCATTATATTATGTAAAACAGAAGGTCAACAGCTGAAAAGATTTAATTTTTTTTAACATTTGCTCGGCTGTCAACATTGCTGAATTGTTCAGCTTGTATAAAGTAAAATCTGGTGAATTAACTGTCCTCACTGTGGTCTGTTCTGTCAGCCGGCCAGTGTTTTCTCAGTTGTGAACATGTGCTCCGGGTTTCTGCAGGATACCGCACCACATGCACTCTTTCCTGCCTGACTTACTTCACATGTTGATGTAGACTGCGCACCCGTATTCCCAGGAAGCCCAACAAGCACCATTTGCTCCTGCTCATACCGTGTTAACAGAAAAAACTCATTTGCTATGTATTGTTAAAATTTTTATTAATAGCAATTTATGTCACTCAGGCAGGGCCTCTGCGGAGAAAGAAAACATTTTCTCCTTGTATGAATCTATCACTCAAGTTGTCAAAAAAATTTGTTCTCATGTAATATGAATAGGCCGGAGTCTCTCTAGGTGGAGAGATGGGATCTGTTTCTGCGAGGGCGACGGGCTGGCTGTTTAGAGACTCCCAGTAAAACAGGTCATGCTGTTCACATCATGAAGCCTCAATCACAAACAAATGTTTTATTTAAAGAGCCAAAGCGTTGTTTACTCCAGTCTGCTTACTCTCTGCTTCCCTTCTCTTCCTCTCTCGCCTGGGTGCTCTCTGTGTGTTCAGCACATTTGAATGCTGGAAGCACACTAAGAGGAAACAAAAACACTCCCGACAGGAAGCTCTACCCTGTCATGTAAAGGAACAAATAGGTAGGCATGCAACTAAGTGAACAAATTGCACTGATGCGGTCTAATAAATGAAGCATTCAGGGAGTACACATGTGTTAACTGTGGCGGAACTCACAACTGCTGTAAATAAGCACATGTGGCACATGATTTCTGAGTGGACAGGAGGGAGGATTGAAATGGAGAAGACCAGGAGTGGCAGCTTTCACTGCACTGGAAGTTACAAAATTAGGATACTAATGCACGGCTGCAGTCTGAGGTATTATCAACATAGGCGGACCTTCCCCAGGTGACGAAATCACCTTGCGTAATCCCGCTGAAATGCATAACTATATTTCCACTGGAGCATCAAATTATGCAAAATCATGCCCTACAAGAGAACTATGGGTTGATCAAAATGGTCATAATGATATTCAAAGCTATGGTCACAAATACCCTTATAAACTTCGTGGACACCGTATGAATGATTTTTGGACCATTTTGTACAGCCTTCTTAAGGCGGCTGTAGGAGAATCCAGTGTTTGTAGACTGTTCAGAGGTTCGTGGCCAGGTCGATCTTGTGCTGAGAAGCAACGAAGATACACACTGCTGAATCGTTAAATGATTCCTGCTGCTTTTTCCATGTGTGTGATATTCATATTTGATAATCCAAAGAACATAACTAGGAAATTTTAAGTGCTCAGAGAACGCACACCTCTGCCAAGGCCAGCTGGGTCTGTCTGCTGCTGTATTCACCCCCAGATTGGATAAGATGAGTATTGTGTGGGGATTTGACCCTTGGGGCTTGCTGTAGCCAACGCCAGGCAGTCAGCGTGGTGATGTCAGGCAGGCTACTGCCAGTATGTATATTGAGCATGAATCTCAATAAAGTTCAGTTTGTTGCTCAGTACAACATGGCTCACGTCTTGCATTATTAAGACATAACACTGAGCAGTAGGGGTACCTACGATATTGCTAAATTCACTTAAGCTTGTCCAAAGAAAGAAATTGAAGGATTTAGGGATTTGAAACAGAGGAACAGAAAGACAACCCCAAACACAAGCTCCTAGGTTGAGGTAAAAATTCTTTAAAGGGGACATGTGCACGTTTTCCACATGTTGACACAGTTCACAGATTAATGTTCGTGATATGCTTTGGTCAAAATACTTTAGAATTTGATACTGCAGCACCATTTTCCACCCAAATTAACATTTTAGCATTTGTTCACAACGACTCATTTCAGTGCATCGTTAAAAACTAATGAGCCCCTGTTCAGCCCAAACCCCTGTTTGTCACATCTGGGATCTGGGGTTCAGGCTAACATTACCTTGCTCTGCAATCTGAGCTTAAAACATTAAAAATCTGCTGAGTGTGAGCGGGTAAAAGTTGAGAGAGGTTGAAGATTTTAGTCGTGGATAGGATCGGACCGGTCCATGGGGAACAATAAGCACAGAGATGAGCCTAAATGAGAGAATAGCCCTGCTAGCTGTGGCTAGCCACCACTGGACAGGGAACCTTCCTCATAAATTTATAACATTTTCCTTGTAAATTTGCATCTTTTTTTCTCGTTTTAACTTTTTTCCTCCAATTTGTAACTTTTTTCTAGTAAATTTGTGACTTTTTTTTTTCATATTTGTACCTTTTTTCCTTGTAAACTTGCTACTATTTTTTTTTGTAAATTTGTCACTTTTTTTCTCTTCTTACCAATCTATGAGAAAAAATAAGAAAATTTATGACTTTTTTGTGTAATTTTGCTTGTGGCACCAGTGTTACCATGTTGAACCCTGCTGGGTTTAAAGTGGGTGAACAGATTAGTCGCTCACCTCCACCACAGCTAAAGTCCATGTGGGCAAACACAGATGGGACCCATAAGACAGTGCAGATTCAACCTTTGGTGGGGCCCACATGGACATGCTGGCTGGGTGTGGATGGTGAGTAGAACAGAGTGTCATCACACACTGCTTGTGTGCAGCTGTGGAAGGTCATGGGAACACATCGACTCATTAAAATGTGTAGAGATAAAGATGGAGCATTCCAGTAATCTCAGGTTTCCACTTTATAACCAGAGGTGAATCGGACTGGCTCACATGAGACCTGGTGAGGCCAAGGTGGACCCTAACAAAGTGACAGGCTTGTGGTTGGTACACATTGGTAGCCACTCCAGTTGCCCAAGTTCCTGTGCAAAAGCGCTGAAGAAGTCCAATTGTACTGTCTTCTTTAACACACACTGCCTGTTATTTCCTGTAACATTCAACCACACATGTAAATGGCCTTTAGTAGTTTGTATGCTGTAAAATAATAGTTGTCTTGTTTCTTTTCACATTAACTGCAGTACCCAGAACTCCTACCTCACTCTTCATGCTTTTTTAAGCACTGATTGCTACACTGCATAGGAGACTGTTCTCCATGTAGCCCTACTTATGCGATGATATTCCCTTTCCATCTTCACTAAATGACACGCTACTTAGAAGCACATTAAAAGGGAGCATTTCATTAATGTGGCTGTTGTTGTTTTTCCACACTGCTGTTTTGCATATGATGAGATGATTGTGTGAGAGAAGGAGTGGCGCTTAATGTGGTGGCCTCTCCTCCACCAAACACCCCACTCTTCTGACCGCAGGCCACCTCATTTAACAGCGCCGTCCCATCCTGTGGACAGACGACGGCAGATCTCCACTGGGCCCATGCCTCCTACCAGCACCATCCGCCACACAGACTCTGAACAGGTAAAAATGGCTGTTTCTCCCTGTTAGCTTCTGCCACAGCAGTCTTCCTGCCCCAGTCTTCCTGGGGTTCTTTTGTCATGACTAATTCATGAGATGCCGAATTATGGCTGACAAACAACAGAAATGTAAGTATGACAAGCCAAATGAGCCCTGAAGGCTTGTGCTCCACTGCGGGGGCTGAGTGGAAGTTGGAAGCTTTGAGCTCTTCTGACACTGCTGAATGACCTGGTCAAACACAGCAACACACTCCATCCTTGGGCTTTTGATGTGTTTGCCTCCCCCCCCCCCCCCACTTCTCCTCAACCCCTCTCCGCCCCCCACTCTAACAGAGAAAATATGTGTTCATAGCTGCAGGCCAGCAAGATGGAGTGAGCGCGAGGGAAAGGGCGGGTGGTGCAAACCCAGGCGGGGGTGCCGCTCTGCTGGCCACAGTCCGGCTCTTCACGTGTCCTCCTCCAGCACTCACAACAGCACCACACCGCGAGACAAAAGGTGAAGGGGAAAGCGGGTCAAAACTCTCACACACACGCACACACACGCACACACCTTTTTTCTCTTTTGCCACCATCTCCCTCCTCATCGCCTCACTTCAACCCCCACCGGCGCTGAAAAGAACCTGCTTTCACTCTCGAGGCAACCAACGTGAAGGTTAACGGGCCTCTTCTCCCGCCTCAAACAACAACAAAAGGAATGTGAAGTGAGAGTGGCGCTTCTGAACGGTTCAAAAGATGTCGCTGCGCATGAGCCCCGTGTCTGTGTTGATCACAAAAGGAGGGTGACATGGGGGAAAATAGCACTTCAAATGATGCAACAAGACAGTGGCGACAATTTGCAGCCAGTTTGTGATCACATGTGTGAAACAAAGACCCTTGACATTTGAAAAATGGGTGGTTTGTTTGAGCTGAGATCAATGCTGTGGGCGAAGAGGAATAAAAAGGATACAGCTCTAAAAGATTTTTTTTCCTGACAGGATTTACCTGCTAAACAAGCATGGAATAGCCTCTTCTCATTTCACCAGTGACTAGGGCTGTATGATACGAGGGTATATATATCGGTGACGCGATAAAAAACGTCTACCGTGTCATAAATCTGTATCGTTTATATCAAGGTTTAAAAGACACATACCCCGTTTCTACTCACCACCACCCCACCTCTCCCCCGCAATGTGCCAGCCAGGTGTGTGGGTGTGGTGGTTAGCACAGCAGCTAACTTCAAACTAATGTTTTAGTCATATAGCCGCTACTTCTGTTTATCAGGGACGTGGGACTGTTTCCCATCGTGCTGTGTCAGAGAGGATAGTCCTCAAACCTCGTTTTAATTGGAGGTAAGTAACGTTAACACCATCTCTCTAATTTTAAAACGGCAAATGCTAAATGACAATGCTAACTTGTCGCTAATAATAATAATAAAGGATTAGATTTATATGGTGCTTTACATGCCAAGTGACATCTCAAAGCGCGTACTGTAACAGGAAACACACGAACGGGGGCTGAAAAGTTCATTGGCTGACTAAGAAGGAGGTATGTTGTTGAGGATCAAGAAGAGAGCTTCTTTTCTGCAGAGATTCAAGTACTGCACCACCTATGGAAGAAGTGTTTGAACCGAAGGGGAAAGTCTATAATACGATGAATCCACCGCTTTCACCTCAATGGCTGGGTAACCTCCCAACCATGTTCTTGAGGATGATGGCCAGCACTTATGCTTTGCAAGTAGAATGACTGAGCCTTGTAGCATGGGCCCATGGTGCTTTCTTAGGGTCATCAGGTGGGTACCCTCCTTCATCGGTGTTTCGTCAATTAGCCCACAACACCTCCAAAGGGCTTGACAGCTAGCCCCAGCGTCCTAAGGCAGCCCCCTCAGCCCCATGGGTTCCACCACCACTGCTCTAAGGTGTTTCCTTTGTGCCCGATGGGTTGTTCCAACGCTCACAGCGCTTCAGCCACAGCCATCTCAATGCTGCCTCGGCTCACTTGGTGATATTAGCCACTAGCCTTCTTCTATTGCAACCTTTAATTCCAAGTCTGGACAGGCCACTCCAGAGTGACTGCCCAGGAAATCCTCAGCAACCCACTTCCACTGGCAAGTTCCACGCCTGCCATCCCCTCTGCTGACACTCGTAAATGAGGGGTTGGTACTTCCCAAGTTTCCTCTCATGGGCCTCCTCCATCCTCTCCTCCCATGGCACAGTCAGCTCAAAAAGGACCACTTGTTTTGATGCTCTAGACAATAAAACTATGTCTGGTCTGAGGGTTGATGATGTAATCTCCTCTGGAAACTTAAGTTGCCTCCTGAGATCAACTCTCATGTCCCAATCAGCAGCAGATGCCAGGATTCCTACACTTGTTTGTGTCCTACTAGCTGTTTCCCCTGCCCTAACAAACCTAATCAGGCGGGGCCCTGTTATCCTGGTGGCGTTATGGGTCTTCCTCCTCTCCACCTCCAGACCTACGGCAGGCTCAGACAATATCTGATCATGCCTCCATCTGAACTTGCCGTCCACCAGACTAGCTTGACATGATGACAACACGTGTTCAAGACTTGCCGGCTTTCTACACAGCATACAACCTGGATTCTCAGCCAGCCCCCAACGGTGGAGGTTTACCGGTGTTGGCAGGACATCATATGTGGCGCATAAGAGGAACTTTATTCGCTGGTCCTCCATGCCCCACATATCCCTCCACCCCAATGACCTTCCTTGAACACCTGTCCAACACGTCCACCTCCCCTGACTATTCATGGATGCAGCCCTGGCTTGTCTGCCCTCCTCCTCCATCATGCAAAGCTCTTCTTGGACTAGACTACAGCGGCCTTTGGTATCTGCCTCCCTCCACCTTGCCCTGGTTATGACTCCTAGGCCTAGCCGACTTTGATTGACTGTCCCCACAATGTCCTTGTGGTGTAGCCTTTCCTCTGCATCTGCCACTGCCTTACTTGCTACCCATTTTCATCCTGTGCGGATGTAATATCTGCTTGACGCACAAGTCGATCCCTGCTGTCACGCAGCATTATCACCTGCCGGGCTTTGGCCACCTTAAATTCTTCAGCGACTGATGTAATTGGGAGCTGCAGTTTACTTCCTGAGCTGTACAGGCCAATTGAAGAGAAACTTTTGGGTACTGACAGCCATCTTCGAAGAAAGGTGTTAATCTGCCTTTCCAGGGCTTCGACTGTTGTTAATGGCACCTCATACATAAGCAGTGGCCAAAGGAGTCTTGGAAGTACTCCATGCTGGTAGCCCCAGAGTTTAAATCTTCCAGGGAGCCCACTCCTGTCCAAGGTTCGCAGCCACGCCTCAGCTTGTCCAAGCATCTTCTTCACACTTTCTCTGTCATTCAGTTCTGCTCTATACCATTTACCCAAGCTCTTAATGGGTCTCTGGCTAACAGTGGGGATAAGTTCTTCTCCAATCCTAAAACGGGACCGGTCCTGGATGCATCCTTTCCTTAGCACAAGACTCTGTGACTTTGATGGCTTAAATTCCATCCTAGCTCCTGTAATAATCTTGCAAAGATCTTCCAAAATCCACCGCCCCTCTGGAAATGATCTCGCAGTTATTGTCAGGTCATCCGTGAATGCTTTAACTGGAGAATGCTGAATACCACTTGCCAAAACTGAACCTCTTCTTGGCTTGTCCACAGACTTGACCAAGAGTTTCATTGCAGCTGCAAACAGAATGACTGAAATTGTGGATCCAGTGACAATGCCTTTCTTCAACTGCTGCCAGCTGGTAGTAAAGCCCCCACAGGTAAACCGCATCTTAAAGCGATTAAAGTACTCTTGTAAGAGATGCTGAACTTTGCCTGGGTCATGGTACGCTTGTAGTGTGAGCTCCACCAGCTTGTGGGGGATGGTTCCATATGCATTGGATATATCAAGCCACAGAACTGCAAGATCTCCATGATTGTGTTTTGCATCCTGAATTATTTTTGAGATGAGACGTGTGTGCTATACACACCCTGGAACTCCTGGGACTCCCCCCTTCTGAACGGAAGTGTCAATATACTTATTGCTCACCAAAAAATTGGTGAGCCTCCTTGCCAAAATTCCAAAGAATATCTTTCCCTCTACATTCAGAAGGGAAATGGTGTGGAACTGTTTAATATCACATGAACTTTCCTCTTTGGGGATAAAACACCCTTCTGCAATGAGCCACTCATCTGGAAGATGATTTGCCTTCCACACCACCTTCAACAGCTTCCAAAGCCTCCTTCTCAGTCTCTCACACTGTTTATACACCTTGTATGGGATCCCATTAGGTCCTGGTACTGAGCAAGCCCTTGCCCTTTTCAGGAAGTCATTAACCTCCTTCCATGAAGGTTCTTGTTCAACGAACATGGATGTTGGCCCATCAAGGGCCATCAAGGCCTCCTTAATCTCCAGTTCTACACCCCTTTCTGGATCGCTATGCATGCTGGAGAGGTACTCCTCTACCTCTTGTCTTGATGCCTGGAGTTGACCAGATTGCTTTTCTCCCAGGAGCTTAGACAAGTAGGAAAATGGATTTTTGGTAAACTGCTCCTTTTGCTTAGCCCGGCGTCTTCGGAGACTATGTTGAAAAATAAACCACAATTTGGTCAAATTTGACAACCGCATCATGGTCAGCCTATGAACTTTTCAGCCCCCCCCCCCCCCCAGTAGTGTATCAGACCATCATTTCTTTGGTTTTACTGCAGAGTTTCTTAATTTTGTCTGAAAAAATATTTCTAAAGCTGCAAAAGTGCCTGACAGCAGCCACATACACACTAAATAAATAATGTGGCAGACTGAAGAAGCACCTCTCATCCAGTGGGACTTGGGGTTGGGGGGGGCGGGGGGTCATAGTTTGTGTTTTCCCGGTTTTGGAGTCCGGGAGTGGTTACAGTCAGTTGTGAGTGGTGAGAAGTAAAGGTAAAAACTGACCTGCGGCTCCTGTGTGATCCTTCCTCTTGCTGCAATGGCAACCCCAATTTGAGCATGTCCAACAGAGGAAAACTGCATGCCTTCATCGGCCATGCTGCCCCAACCCTCACAGCCCACCGCTTGCACTCGCCGCTTGCTGTGAAGCTTCCGGAGTTTTGGCAGAGCGACCCAGCTTCGTGGTTCCAGCATATCGAAGTGCTGTTCCACCTGCGAGGAGTCACTGCAGATGAACCCAGATACTACTTGGTCGTCGCTGCTCTGGATCAGCAGTCCACACGGCATGTCATGCAGTTGCTTCGCACACCCCACAGCACAGTAAATACGCCGCCGTCACACAGTTCCTGCTCAGGAGATATAGTCTACTGGCCACGGACAGAGTGAATAGAATTCTTTCCCTGTCGGGTTTGGGTGATGGCATGGCTGTGGATCTTATGGGCAATATGATGTAGCTGCTGGGAGCAGATGAAGGTGGGTTTCTGTTTCTGCACATTCTCCTCCGCCAGTGCACGCAGTGTTGGCTAACTCCTCGCATTTGGCAACCGGTGACTATCAAGCTTTGGCTGAGGAAGCTGATCAGGTCATGCTGGCTACCAGGCAGTTTGCTGTGCAGAGTGTGGCATCGGATATCTTGCAACCCATGACGGAGGACACGGACCCGGCAGCGGTGGCCAGAGTGGTTTCCTGGAGATGGCGCGAAAAAGGTCTGTGTTTCTTCCACCTGCAGATTGGCAGCAAGGCTAAGCACTGCGTCGCTCCATGCACGTTTGAGACAGAGGGAAACTCCAGAGCCAGCACTCAGTAGCAGCTGTGGGCACTGACGGATGAGGTGAGCTGCTCTTCATTAGAGACTCGCTGTCAGGAAGACTTTTCCTAGTGGACTCCAGCTCACAGAAGAGCCTACTCCCTCCAACTAGCACGGACAGGATGGCGGCAGGCAGCGGCCCGCGTTTGAGTGCAGCTAGCGGTTCTTCCATTGAGACATTTGGTACAAGGTCTGTGACTGTTTGTTTCCAGGGACACAGTTTCGAGTGGGACTTTGTAATCGCTTTCATTACAGTACCTATTGTTGGCGTGGATTTTCTGTGTGCAAATGGTTGGTTTGCTTGTTGATGTTGCTAACCACTGTTTGATTGATGCTGTGTCTTTTGCCACCTTTCCGTGTGAGGCTGGGGAAGCTGGGCTGTTGTCACACGCTAACGCTTTAGCATCTGATAATGTTTTTCTTTGTTTGCTGACAAATTTTCGGTTGCTTACAATGCCTGCTTTTTCCACCGCTACTAAGCACGGGGTGAAACATTTAATCCCCACCGTGGGACCACCGGTTTTTGCATGTGCGCAATGACTCGACACAGTTAAGTTGGCCATAGTGAAAGAGGAGTTCACCACTATGGAACGTTTGGGTATAGTGAGGTGTTCTAACAGTCCATGGGCCTCGCCACTTCACATGATACCTAAGGCGGATGGGTGTGGCAGCCATGTGGTGATTTTCGTCGACTTAACAACGTCACCACGAATGACCATTATCCTATTGCGCACATCCAAGATTTTTACATGCATTTGGTGGGCTCTGCCATTTTTTCAAAGGTGGATCTGATGCGTGGTTATCACCAGGTTCCTGTGCAAGCGGAAGATGTCCCCAAGACCACAGTAATTACCCCATTTGGGCTTTTTGAATTCCTGTGCATGCTGTTTGGCCTTAAAGGTGCTTCCCAAACATTTCAGAGGTTGATGGACTCAGTGTTACACGACCTCCTGCTCATGTTTGTGTACCTCAACAACATATTGGTGGCCAGTCTGTCAGCTGAAGAGCATCTGTCGCACCTCAAACAAGTTTTTGGACGCCTTGAAGAACACGGCCTGATCATCAACCTGGCTAAGTGTCAGTTTGGGCTGCTGGTGATTGACTTCTTAGGCCACTGCATTTCGTTGCAGGGCACGATTCTGTTGCCTTCTAAGGTTCAAGCAATGGCAGAATTTCCCCATCGGACTCCGTTAAGGCACTGCAGGAATTTTTGGGCATGGTAAATTTTTACAATCGCTTCTTCCCTTGCGCTGCCCACCTCCTGCAGCCGCTTTATGAGACTCTGAAGTGAAAAAAGCCAACGACCCTGTCACCTGGACTCCTGAATGGATCCAAGCTTTTGACGGAGCTAAGTCCGCCCTTGTGAACACAGCACTACTCGCTCACCCTGTACCCACCGCGCCCATAGCTTTGACAACAGATGCCTCTGACATAACCGTGAGGGCAGTGGTCGAGTAGTGCATGGCAGCCCCTTGCGTTTTTCAGTCCCAAGCTGCGGGGTGGCGAGTTTAAGTACAGCATTTTTGACCAGGAGTTGCTGGTGCTGTACCTGGTCACCCGTCATTTCCGTTTCTTATTGGAGGGTCGTTCTTTCACGCCTTATGTAGATCATAAACCACTGACATTCGCTATGTCCAAGGTGACTGAGTCATGGTCTGCTCGTCAACAACGCCATCTGGCGGCCATCCCTGAGTTTACAACAGATGTTCAGCATGTGGCTGGCAAGTCCAATCCTGTTGCTGATTTCTGTCACGTGTGCTGGTGTGCCCGGTGCACCTTGGGATGGATTTTTCTGCCTTGGTCACTGAGCAGCCCAACGAATCAGAATCAGAATCAGAATCAGAAAAGATTTATTGCCAAGCACATTTACAAGTAAATAACAAGTAAATATACGAGGGATTTGACTTGACACTGAGAACGTCATGAATGACATTATCAATGACGCGGCAGCCATGGAGGCGCCGGTCAGCAGGAGGGGAACAGGAAGCAATGGGGGAAAAGGGGGGGGGGTAGACACAATAGGAGAGAGAAAAAAGCATTGTTTATCAGAATATAGTTCATATATGACCGATATTATGATTACAAGAAAAAAACTCTCAATGCACAATTAGCAGACAATAGAATCCACACAATGACACAAAGAGAGCAGTGAATGAATATCTTCAAGTCAGTATAGTGTATCAGTTGTGTGTGAGTTGGGTGCAATCAGTGGCAATCAGTTGGAGGACAACAAAAGTCTCTTCCCGCAGCAGATGTTATGACTACAGATCGACCCGGAATGACCCGGATATCCTGCAGAACGACCCGGATATCCTGGCCCTTCGGTCTACAGGTACAGCCCTCAAACTCAAGGAGGCGGTGATACAGGAGGGCGGACCTACTCTCCTCTGCCATGTCTCCACTGGCTGCCCCCGCCCTGTTGTCTCTGAGGCCTGGCGCCATCAAGTTTTTGACTCAGTTCACTTCCTCTCTCACCCTGGTGTTTGGGCGTCAGTGAAACTGGTTGACACCAAGTTTGTCTGGCTCGACCTCTGCAGGGATGTCAAAGGGTGGGTGGCCGCATACTTGACATGTCAACGTGTTAAAGTCCACCAGCACACCAAGGCACCTCTAGAACCGTTTCGGATTCTGGTTAAACATTTTGACCATTTGGCCATGGTACCAGCGTGCTTCATGACCACTTCAATAGTACCAGTGCCGAAACATTCAACACCATCGTGCCTAAATGACTATCGCCCTGTGGCACTGACGCCCATAGTCATGAAGTGCTTTGAGCGACTGGTCTTGGCACAGCTCAAAAAAGGCCTGCCCCCTACACTGGACCCTCATCAGTTCGCCTACCGGAGCAACAGGAGTACAGAGGATGCGGTTTCTACAGCGCTGCACTATGTACTCTCACACCTGGATGACAAGAACACCTACGCAAGAATGCTGTTTATTGACTTCAGCTCAGCATTCAACACAGTTATCCCCTCCAAGTTGCTCACCAAACTTGGGGACCTGGGAATCAGTACCTCCACCTGCAACTGGATCATGGATTTTCTGACCAACAGACCCCAGCATGTTAGGTCAGGCCCCAACCGTTCTTCCGTCATCACACTCAACACTGGTGTACCACAGGGCTGTGTGCTCAGCCCATTCCTCTACTCCCTCTACACCCATGACTGCAGGCCTATGTATGGATCCAATTCCACCATAAAGTTCGCAGATGACACCACGGTGATTGGACTCATCAGGGACAACGACGAGTCAGATTACAGGGCAGAGATTGAGCACTTGGCTACTTGGTGCGCTGATAATAACCTGCTCCTTAACACCAGCAAAACCAAGGAGCTCATAGTGGACTACAGGAAGGAGAGGGAAGAGACACATGACCCCATCCATATCAATGGCATAGCTGTTGAACGTGTCCCCAGCTTCAAATTCCTGGGGACCCACATCTCGGAGGACCTGTCCTGGTCAGTTAACACCACCAGCCTGATCAAGAAGGCCCATCAGCGCCTCTTCTTCTTGAGGACATTGAAGAAGAACCATCTGTCAACTGACATCCTGGGCAACTTCTACCGCTGCGTGATAGAGAGCACCCTGACCAACTGTATCACACTCTGGTATGGGAGCTGCTCTGTAGCTGACCGCAAGGCGCTGCAGTGGGTGGTGAAAACCGCCCAACGCATCACAGGGACTCCACTTCCAGCTATAGAGGACGTCTACAGGAAAAGATGTCTGCGCCGGGCACGCAGCATTCTTAGGGACTCCAACCATCCTGCTCATGGACTGTTCCAGCTTCTCCCTTCCAGAAGACGTTTCAGAAGCCTTCGGACTAGAACCAGCAGGTTTAGGAACAGTTTCTTTCCAACAGCTGTCACGTTATTGAACTTAGTTCCCCGCTGACTCTCTTACAATCATCTTTTACCATCCTCACCTGTACATAACTACATAACTACATCTAACTTATTGCACATTATCTGCACATAACAGTACTTTTAACTTTCTGCACTGCTGCATATATTTGCATATATTTGCTTAAATTGCACATACTGTTAATTACCGTATATACTGCACTACTGTCCTTTGCACTTCTGATTGGATGCTAAACTGTGTTTCGTTACCTTGTATTCATACATGTGTAATGACAATAAAGTTGAATCTAATCTAATCTAATCTAAAGTCCACCAGCACACCAAGGCACCTCTAGAATCGTTTCGGATTCTGGCTAAACATTTTGACCACGTGCATGTGGACCTAGTGGGTCCTCGACCCTCTTCGCAGGGTTTTACACACCTGCTCAGGCTGTCCTCCACTTTGGCTGCGGACATGGCATGCACGTTTCTTTCTTTCTGGGTTGCACGTTTCGGCACCCCATCAGATATTACCTCTGATTGGGGCCCCCCAGTTTGTTTCGGAGCTCTGGTAGGTGCTTGCAAGGTCCTTGGGGGTGCAGGTACACTGTACTACAGTGTACCATCCTCAGGCTAACGGCTTGTGTGAACATTTTCACTGGTCGCTAAAAGCGGCGTTGGGTGCTGTGCTCTCTGATGGTAATTGGGTGGATCGTTTGCCTTGGGTGATGCTTCAGCTCCTAAGGAAGATCTTGATGCTTAGTTTGCTGAACTGGTGTTCGGTCAACTGCTCCGTGTTCCGGGAGTGTTTTTGCACAAACATTCTGCCCCTCAGACCGGCCCAACCGCCTACCCTTTTTCGTCCGACGGTACACTGACTCTGAGCCCCGTTCGTCACCGTTTTCTGCAATCATTTGTGTCTACTGAGCTCATTTTGGCTTGCTTTGTTTTTGTGTGACATGATGCTCACTGCTTGGGGCTCACCTCTCCAACCTCTTCTTGAGAAGTAAAGGTAAAAACTGACCAACGGCTCCTGTGTGATCCTTCCTCTTGCCACAATAAATTAATTAAAATGTGTCGGAGGAACAAACTGGCTCTTAATGTAGCTTGACTTCTAATCATTTTTAATTAGTCAAGTAGTGATAATGAATAAAGTTGAAGTCATCTCAAATACACATTAAAAAAAACAACACTGCAAAATTAAGGGGAAAAAGTGCATACAATTAATGACATGAATTTGTAAAATTGATTTTTTTTCACTATGTAATTTAAAATGTAGAAAAAGAGATGGTCCTTTTCGTTGGTTATTATATACAAATGATCGAATTTACAGAAAATGTATATGGCGATATATATTGTCATCAAATAAGATTACTTGTATTGCGATATGAAATTTTGGTCATATGGCACAACCCTACCAGCGACTGCTGTGAAGGGTGAGATAAGAGCGCCTGTTATGGCCCAAAACATCATCAACGTTATTACTGTTTGAGCGCCCCCCCCAACAATTTTGCATTATTTCTGAGGACTTGCATTTTCATGATGGATCTACAGTATTGACTGAATAATTTCTATAGAGGATGAATATGCAAATACCATTTCAAGCATTCAAAAACACATATCCTACGTGCAATTATGTAAATTGTCTTTGGTTATTCATTCAGTTATTCACCCCTGCATACGCTCATGCATTCATTTGCCATATTAGGAGCTGGCAGTGATGCCCCGACAGCGGCGGGCTCTCACCGCAGGCTCTGTGGACAGACAATGGGCAGGAAGAGAATACGCCCCCCACCCCCACCCCAAGAGTTGTGCTGTGAGTTGACCCGCTCGCAGCCCACACCACCATATGGAGAGTGATTGCTTTGAAGAGGGGCCTCGTACGACGGTACACACAACAAGGAGCACGCACACGCGCACCCTTGACCCCGCGAGCACACACGCAGGACGTCGAGCACTTCCTCATCTCCTGCTGTAGGTCACGCACACAGAGCAGCTGCTGCTGCTGCTAAAGACGCCGATTTTGTGTTTCAGAGCTTTTCAGGAAAAGGACGACACTCCAAATTAGAAATGTCATCAAATCCCCGCTGCTTAGCAGGAAGAAAAATTAGATTTTGACAAAGCACAATATTGCACGGTGACGACGACACGTTCCACAGAAACAGGGCTGTGGTAAATGACGGAGGGAAGAGGTCCAACTTCCTGAAAGTAGATTTAAAAGTTTAACAGCCAGCACCCTCCGGCACAGCGCGTCTCTCACATAAGTTGCTTTCTGGAGGCACGTCACCGCCAGGACTGATTTCCATGAGGTCTGACGTGGAAAATGTACACGTGATGTTGGCGGCACATGGTTCTGATCGGACTTTTGACCTCCGAGTAACCTGCAGTCACTAATGTGGAGCCTGCTTCCCCATGTGGAGAGGGGGCGCAGTATTAAAGGTGACGTGAGGACGGACAGCAGGCTCAGACAAATAAAGTGGCGACGTGTACTGTGTCATATATAACTGGCAGGTCACAGCCAGACGTTTCCATTCCTCAACAGCTTCACATGCACGCTCTGGTACGGAGCTCCCTGCCAGCATGTCCATGTGGGTCCCACCAGAGGTTACACTGGGTCCATGTGGGTTTCTCCACAGGTTCCAGCTTGGCCCCATCTGCGTTTGCCCACATGGACTTTTCCTGCTTCCCTATTTTCAACCTTTTTTTTTCCTCATGAATTTGCTGTTTTCTTGTGAATTTGTGTTTTTTTCCACTAATTTGGTGAATTTTTCTAGAAAATTTGCAACTTTCTCAAATTTGCAACTTTTTTTACTGTAAACTTGCAAGTTTTTCCTCATAAATTTGTTAGTTTTTCTTGTAAAATTGTGACTTTCTTGCAAATTTGGAACTTTCTTTCCAGTTTTTTATTATCTTCCAACTTTTTCTCATATATTTATTACCTTTGTCCTTGCAAATTTTGAACTTTCTCAAAAATTTAATTTTTATCTTTTTTTTACTGTAAACTTACAGCTTTCCTCATAAACTTGGGACTTGTCATAAATTTTCAATTTATTTACTTATACATTTGCTGCCTTTTTTTTGTTAATTTGCAACTTTTTCTAATTTTTTCCTCATAAATTTGTGACTCTTTTTTTGTAATTTTGCTAAATGCTTTTGTAAGTTTGTAACTCTTCAAGTAATTTTATTTTTCTTGTAAGTTTGTAACTTTTTGCTCATAAATTTGACTTTTTTCTTATAATTTTGTTACTTTTGGTAAAATTGTCGCTTTTTAATAAATTTTCACATTTTTTTTCATAAAATTGTGACTTTTTTTGTCACGAACCAAGCCCGTGTTTTCTGTGGGCTCGGTTCTGACCGTTCTTGGTGGCTCAGGCGTTGGGGTTATGCGTTGCTATCTTTTGATTTCTCGTTGTTTGCTGTCTGTGTACTGTTTCTTTTCCATGCCTGTAGCCGCCGCTCTGGCTGGTCCAGCCACGCCCCCTCTCTCTGACAGTCAGGTGACCCTAATAACTTGGTTTTGTCTCCTGCTCCTGAGTTTTCTTCTAGGGTCGCTGGAGAGGAGCCAACGTCACCAGGGATTGCCTTGGAACCGTGCCCGCCGCTTGACGACGTCGTGAGCCCAGCTTTCCCGCTGCCTGAGGCCGTCGTGTGGGTCCCTCCGTAGGCTGTATCTCCATGGGTGCGGCAGGCTGGCTTCGGACCATCGTGGGGGCTGCGCTCCAGGATCAGCCTGACATGGGTGTTGCGCTCATGCTCGGACCCATCATGGATGCCACGCTCCAGTGCGGGTTTCACCAAAGGTGCAGCTTTGGCCTGGTCGGGGTCCACCGCGGGTGCCGCTGATCTCCAGCTGGACTCCACCGTGGGTGCTGCAGATCTCCAATCGGGAGTCACCACGGGTGCTGCAGAGCCTCGGCCGGAGGTCACCGCGGGTGCAGTGGAGCCGACCCAGTCGGTCCATCGCGGGTGCAGCTGTGTCCCAAGCTAGGACTACCGAGGGCGCTGTGGATCTGCCTGAGGACGCCGTGGTCCCTTTCTCCTCCCTGTCTGACGCCATGGGGGTTACAGTCCTACAGTCCTACAGTCCTACAGTCCGGTCACCCACCAGTGAGCCTTCAGGTGGGCAGGCAGCCTCCTGCTTCATCCCGCCAGCCCTGGTGGCTTTACAGCGCTGGCCGACCACCTGAGGGACTGAGTCTCTGGGTCAGATGGCTCATGTTTTCCGGCTGGCCACCAGACTCTGTTCATCGGACTGCCTGCTGGGCCTGGGACTCTGGGAAGCCTCCCGAACCTCCACGTCTTTGGACTTGGGGGTTAATTGTGGACCCTGGGCGGGGTATTGTGTTCCCTCCTTTCCTGTTCCCCCTACCTCCCACCCAGGTTCGTGTTGTTGTTTCTGTCAGGGTTGGTGGTGGTGGTGGTGGGGGTTTTCCTTTCCTTATGATGCTACCATGGGTATCTGGTATCCACCCCTAGGAGGGGCTCTGTCACAAACTGAGCCCGTGTTTTCTGTAGGCTCGGTTCTGACCGTTCTTGGTGGCTCAGGCATTGGGGTTATGTGTTGTTATCTTTTGATTTCGCGTTGTTTGCATGTCTGTGTACTGTTTCTTTTCCATGCCTGTAGCCGCCGCTCTGGCCGGTCCGGCCACACCCCCTCTGTCTCTGACAGTCAGCTGTTCACCCCGGTAATTATCTGTCCCGCACCTCACCCAGGTGTTTCCAATCTGTCATGCCAGTGATGTTTGTACTTAAGCAGCGCTTTGCCAGTCAAACACCGCTGGACCATTGTACAAGTTCACACAGTCGTTCTCCGCTGTGTGACAATCACATCTCTGAAGGATTGTTGGTGATTGTTGGAGATTTGGATTACTCGGACTGCTCCGGTGCTGTGAGTAAACTGTTAGCGTTTCTGTGTGCAGTTGTGCTGCTGCGCTTGACTGGTAGCGTTTCCTCATGCAGCACAAATGCTACGCTTTGGCACTGAACTGCCCAGTTGATTCTCCCCATCCTGTCGAGCGTCCTGGAGGACTCTAAGTTGTACCAAAGCAGTGTGTTATTGTTTTGTACTGTTTTCGTGTCAATAAATGTGTGTTTGGTATAACCCTGCAAGTAAATCTCTTCTTCCTTCTCCTCCTCTGTGCACTGCGGAGAAGCGCACAGGGAAGTTCATGACATTTTTCTTATTTTGTTACTTTTTTGTAAAATTGTCACTTTTTTCTTGTAAATGTTCACATTTTTTTCTCATAAATTTGTGACTTTTTCTTATAATTTTGTTACTTTTTTGTAAAATTGTCACTTTTTTCTTATTAAATGTTCACACTTTTCTCACAAATTTGTGACTTTTTCTTACAATTTTGTTACTTTTTTGTAAAACTCACTTTTTTCTTATAAACATCCACATTTTTTTCTCATAAATTTGTGACTTTTTCTTATAATTTTGTTACTTTTTTGTAAAATTGTCACTTTTTTCTTATAAATGTTCACATTTTTCTCATAAATTTGTGACTTTTTTGCATCATTTTACTTATGACTCCAGTGTGATTGAAACCTGCTCACCTGCACCACAGGTAAAGTCCATGTGGGCAAACACAGATGGGGCCAACATGGAACCCACAGATAAACCCACATGGGACCCATAAGACAGCCCAGTTTAACCTATCATGTGACCCACATGGACATACTGGCTGGCTCTGTGTGTGTGGGTCTGGAGTTATTTTGTGCTTTCAGTAGTTCAGTGGCACATGTGGGCCTTTGGGCTGATATTCACCAAAGCCGGAGGCCCGGGGCCACCGACCTGCACCAAAAACATGAAAGAAAACAGCAAAACCACAAAGCGAAGCTGTTGAGGCGGGGGCTGCATAGCACATTCTGTGGTGAGAGTCTGATATCAAGCATGGCTGGAGGGTGAGCGCACGTCCCGTCGTGATACCCAGAGTGACTTCGAGATAAGTTGAGCAGAGGAACAAAGAGCAGGAAGGAAATGCAGGAGGCACACAGAGCAAAGAAAACACGACAGCAAAACAGCAGCCTCCACCAGTCTGCCTGACGTGAGGGAGTCCATGAGTTCAGCTCTTTTTTGGTCACCGACTTCACCGCTGCAATAAAATGGCTGATTTTCCTTTACAAACAGGCTGCGTCTTAAAGTGTATTTGCTTCATGTAAAAAAATGCACTCTCACATTACATTAGAGCACTTTTTTACTTGTTGTGCACATCAGTGACTTTGAACTTGACACATTTTCTTATGCGCTGATGAAGTTTAGATTTACATGACTGTGTTTATGATCATGACTCACCTCTTCTCTGGGATTATGTAAAGAGAAGTTAAACAAAATGTGCACAAACACTCTTGTAAGTCAGGCTGTGGAAAAGTACTTTGTGTGCAGACTTGTAAAAAGCCGAATGTGCATCACCCCAAAAAAACAATGACCGTTATGTTGCATGTCAGTTGGGTGGAAAAAAAAATGGCTGAATATGCGCACAGGTGACGCTACAGCTTTCATCGCTGTTCGTTGTCCCAGATGGTAACTGGATCCAGTATGCAAAGATCTGAGCAACAATAAACAGTCGACACGGTGCTGGCCTTTACTTTGAACACTCCTATCTTTATTAAAGCAAAGATAACAATCGCTAACTGGTGCAGTCATGTCCCAACTCTGGTGTTCTCACCTGAAAGTGCACACAGTGCAACCAGAGGGGAAGAGTGGGCATGTTGGCAAACGTTATCTGCTGCTGCTCATCATCTACTGCTAACACGGCTCTTTTCCATGGACCACTCTTCTCTGACAAAGCTGAAAGTAGTTTTCTCATGCATTTTGGACATTTTTCTCGTGAAAGTATGACTCTTTTCTTATAAATTTGAATGTACTCTTCAACATAAACTTGTGGTATTTACCACCCCAGCCAGCATGTCCATGTGGGTCCACACTAGGTTGAACTTGGTCCCACAGATGAACGCACAGAGCAGCCAGAGGACCCCCCCCCCCCCACAGCAGCTGTGTGGCCCGGGGTCAGAGAACCGCAGACAGGCGCTGCCCCACACACCACATGGTGTCCCACATGCTTAGCTTCACTTATGGGTCCCAGTGGGTCAGGCCGCGGAGTCCATGTGGGCCCCATCTCACATGGACCTCACCTGTAGTATGGGTGAGCAGGTTTCAGCCACTTTTGTGCCATAGGCACAATTATGCAAAAAGAAATGTGAACATTTACAAGGAAAAAGTAACAATTTTACCAAAAATAGTAGCAAAATTATAAGAAAAAAGTCACAAATTTATGAGAAAAAAAGTGAAAATTTAGAAGAAAAAAGTTGCAAATTTACAAGAAAAAAGTCACAAATTTATGAGGCAAAAATTAGAAAAAGTTGAAAATTAACAAAAAAGTAGCAAATGTAAGAGTAAATAAATTGAAAATTTATGAGAAGTCCCAAATTTATGAAGAAAACTAAGTTTACAATAAAAAAAATAAAATTTTTGAGGAAGTTCCAAATTTACAAGGAAAAAAGTAACAAATTTATGAAAAAAGTTGGAAGATTACAGTAAAAACAAGTGGCAAATTTATGGGCAAGTTCCAAAATTACAAGAAAAAGTTTGCAAATTTGCAAGAAAAGTCACAATTTTACAAGAAAAAGTTCCAAGTTTACAGTAAAGAAGTTGCAAATTTATGAGAAAGTTTCACATTTTCAAGAAAAAAAAAAATCAGGGGGAAAAGTCACAAATTTACAAGAAAATAGCAAATTTATGAGAAAGCTATAAAGCACTCAGACAGCGCATACCTCCGCCAAGGCTCCTTCTGTTCCTCATGGATCGCCTCCAAAATGTTAAGGGTTCCTCTCCAGGCCAAGGACCACCTCTGGTGAAAATTTCACCAAAATCCATTCAGTAGTTTTGTGTAATCCTGCTGCACAAATACAAACAAGGTCCTGGGTGGAGGTATGCACTCTCAGATCATCACCAAAATTTAATGGGTTCATCCGTGACCCGAGGACCACCTCTGGTGAAAATTTTCACCAGAATCCATCCAGTAGTTTTGTATAATCCTGCTAACAGACAGTTATGCATTTTTTTCATAAATTTGTGACTTTTTTCTTGTATATTTGAGATTTTATTTTTATACATTTGGGAGGTTTTCCCCAATGTTTCAAACATCTATTCTTTTGAATTAATTACTCTTTTCCTATTAATTTGTGATTGTCTTGATATTATTGTGTCTTTTTCCCCATGTAAATTAGCAACATTTTTTCCTCATAAATTCTCACATTTTTCTTTTTCTTTTTTTTTTTTTTATAACTGAGCCCAACTACGAAAAAAAAATATCAGCACCAATGAAAAAAGATTACAAATTTACTAAAATGACCAAAGGTGCAGCAAGTTCTTGTGAGAAGAAGTTATCACAATATAAGCAAGCAAATTTGTAACCATTTTTAAATCAGTGAACTCAAAAGTTAGTCAGAGTAAATCTACTTAAAAATGTACTCAAAAAACTACTGACATAAGTGTGAAATTTTGTGAAAAGTTGCTTAATATTTATCTATCCATCCATCCATCCATCCACCCTTTATTTGGGGGTTCGGGTCACAGAGGTAAGCAGAGAACCTGAGACTTCCTTCTCCCCAGTCACTTCCTCCAGTTCTTCAGAGAGGACACCAAGGCATTCCCAGGCCAGCTGGGAGACACAGGGCCCTATTATAACAATCAACAGTGCATTTTTGCACTATGCTTCCTAAATGAACAGCGAGCATGTGGATGCAGTGCATGGCAGAGGCGAGGTAGGATACTGTCAGTCTGAAGATTTTAAATGGCAAACCTCTTCTGTGACAAAATATTGTGTCCACTATATCAGAGGTCCCCAACCCCCTGTCCCCAACCCCCGGTCCCCGGACCGGTACTGGTCTGTGGATCATTTGGTACCGGGCCGGAAAAAAAAATAAATAAAAAAAATAAAAAATTGTGGTTAATATTAAAGCTATTTTTTTCCCCATTCGTCTTGCGGAGATTTTATTTTGAAAAACAACTGTTTCCGCCCTTGCCTCACAACCGCTCTTGACGCTGGTACGACGTTTCACATATCAGTGACACAAGCCAACTCTTGAAAAAATGAGCTAAAAACAAAATTCTAGTTGCAGGGAAACAAGCCCAGAGTTCCCACTGATTATGGTGAGTTGATATTATGCTGTAGAATCATTGTAACTGCATAATATAAAGTGTAATTGTTTCAGATTACAAGCTCTGAACTGACAAAGGTTTTTGTTCTTGGAACCCCCACACCTTTACCCGGCCCGCGGAAAATTTTCATGCATGAAACTGGTCCCTAGTACAAAAAAGATTGGGGACCGCTGCAGTATATCACATCATCATATTCATTCATCATCATCATTCAATTTCCCCTCTGGGGATTAATAAAGTACACAAAAAAAAAAATCTCGTGCCCGTTTGTGCTCACGTGTCTTGATTAATGAAAAACAAACACTCAGCTATTGTTTTCTGTTAAATGAGGACAGTTAAATAGCCACAGCAGAGTTTTTCACCGATTCAAGATTCAAAAGTTTTATTATCACGTGCACAGTTAAGAAATACTATATTTCCTGAGCAATGAAATTCTTACTTTGATCTCCAAACGAAAGCCAAGGTAAAAGGTACACGATACTAATAAGGTAATAACACAATAACTCAATGCTAATACTAATGAATGCTAATAACACACACAGACCAACACACACTTAGGCAATTAGGACTCCTAAGCACGCCTTAATACTAAATACTAATACTAATGAGCACAGAGTAAAACTAGAAAAGCACTCGGAGAGCACAGACCTCTGCCAAGCGCCACAGTTCCCCCCATACAGTGTTTGTGTGTACGTTTTCAGATTCCCTGACCATGAAAACATATGACTAGCAATTGAATTGACAATGATAGGATTAGTGGTTCAGTAGTTATTCATGAAAATGGCATTTTCCGTAATGGCGGCCACAGTTCCCCCCATACAGTGTTTGTGTGTACGTTTTCAGATTCCTTGACCATGAAAACATATGACTAGCAATTGGATTGACAATGATAGGATTAGTGGTTCAGTAGTCATGAAAATGGCATTTTCCGTAATGGCGGTTTTCTTCTGGACGGTGATCCGGATCACCACCAAAATTTAATCAGTTCTTCCTTGTACCATTTCCAACAACACCTGAAAGTTTCATCGAAATCCGTCAAAAACTTTTTGAGTTATCTTGCTAACCAACAGACAGACAGACAGACAGACAAACCTCGGCAAAAACATTACCTCCTTGGCGGAGGTAAAAACAAAAACAGTGAGTGGGTTTACGATTCAGTCCTCTTTTTCATAACTGGACTGCAGCAGGATCATTCTGTCCTACTGGGAAAATGGCTGTTACCAAGTCCCCAGAGAAGAGCCTACAGGGGCACAAAACATTCATCATTATCTAACTGTGATTGTTTCTACAAATTTTTACCTCATTCACCATCATCCTTTTGACAGAATAATTCAAAATGAAAATATCCCAACGGTTGTTTTGAATTAAAACAACAATTTTGTCTTCAGCAGAGCAGACTATGGACTTTGGCTGAGATAAGCGCCTCCCCTTTCTCTGTTTAAAAGGGAAGTTCGGATGAATGATAATGTAACTGAAATAAAGTTTACCACTCTGTCATAATCATGGGCAAAGAGAAAGCCTGGCATAATCTCTGAATCGTAACCTACAGCTTACATCCATTCACAATTATGATCAAGTCTCCTAGTGTGAGCAGGGCTGTGGAGGAGGTTCAAAATCTCCCTTGCCTGTAAATGCATTTTCACTTTGTGAACAAGCCTGCTTGTCCTCAGTGCAAAACAGATTTGTCCTCCCATTTAAAGGCTGTCATATTAGTATTCAGCCTTTGAGGTTCACCCTACGGAGAAAGCTAATTTCTGCCACTTGTATTGGTGGTCTCATTTTTGGGTCATTACCCAAAGTTCATGACCATAGGTGAGGGTAGGAACGTAGATTGACCGAAAGATCGACAGCTTTGCTTTTGAGCTCAGCTTCCTCTCCACCACGACCGACCAGGACAACAGCGGTATCACTGCAGATGCTGCTCCGATCTGTCTGTTAATCTCCCATCCCCATTTGATCTGTTTGTCAGTCTCAGGAGATTGACAGATGGGGAGATATTCAGAATTGTTAAAGTTAGTCAAAAATAACTCAAAAACACCAAAATTGTTGAGATTGTGGAGTGTGTGAAATAAGAGGCAGATTCATTGACAGACGATTTGTTACACACTTCACATCTCACAAGCACAAAACAGATTGAATCATTTCAACAAGCTCTCCTCTGTTAACTCAACTCTTTCTTCACATGTTTCATGGCATTTCTCATCACACAGCATGACATTTACATTACACTGCATTCAACCCCCTATGCCCCTGACTCCTTCCTGCTATCTCGCCAGGAACCTCCTGGGCATTGTTCTCCCATGCTTATTCACTGTCTCCGTCTGAGATGCTAAATAATCTGACTTCCCCAAGGTCCTACACCGCCCCCCCCAGCATCTTAGATAGAGCATCAGTCCACACGTTCTCTTGGCTTCAGTCTCCTCCCATATCTGCTGTAACTGGGGTTTACCGCCTCCATGGCGCTGCTGTGCCGGTGGGGGGCTGCTGGGAGTGTGTCTGACTGCGGGTGGGCCGTGGCGAGGAGGGAGGGGACTTCGCTCTGTCCGTGTGGCTGCTCTGGTGAATCGCTTCCCTGGGGAGCTCTCCGTGGGGGTCTTCCACGCCGAGGGGCCCTAGCCAACAGCACTTGCTCGTCCGCCGCTACAAAGGTGGGTTTGAGTCTGTCTATGCCAATTTTCTCCCGCCGAACTCCAAAGTCTAGCAAAAAATGCTTATCCCCTGTTTCCAACACTCTGAACAGTCCATCATAGGGTGGGCGCAATGGCGGGCGGTGGGCGTTGTGTCTGACGAACACGAACTCCGCGTTTTTCAAAGTTTTAGGCACGAAAGCACGCGGAAAGCAGTGGTGGGCCGGGCCCGGCAGCGTGCCTTTGTTTGCGCTCCGCTGCAAAAGCTGAGACGGGGAGCTGTCCGGCGCGGGATTATCTGGCAGAAATTCCCCGGGCAGCCGTAGGGGCTGCGCAAAAACAAGCTCTGCCGGGGAAACTTCCAAATTCTCTTATGGCGCGGCGCGCAACCCCAATAAAAACCACGGCAACCTGTCCACCCAATTTGCATCCGTCAGTGAAGCCCTGAGTGTTGCTTTCAGTGACCTATGAAAACGCTCGCATAACCCTTTGGCCTGTGGGTTGCACGCGGTTGTGTGATGAAATGCAACACCCAGGCTGCGGGCCATCGCGGACCAGAGGCCGGAAATAAATTGAGGGCCCCTGTCGGACGTAATGTCCGACGGGACTCCAAAACGCGCCACCCATGCTGTTAAAAAAGCGCGTGCCACGTCTGCGGAGGAGGTTGCCGCCAGCGGGACTGCTTCTTGCCAGCGCGTAGTGCGGCCCACCACTGTCAGGAGGTGCGTGCACCCCTGTGATGGTGGGAGGGGGCCCACGAGGTCCACGTGAACATGGTCAAACCTCTTAGCCGGTACCCGAAATGGCTCCAAGGGAGCCTTCGTGTGTCTGTGTACCTTGGCTCGTTGGCACGCCATGCAGGCCGCAGCCCACTCTTTTATTTGTTTGCGTAGGCTCGGCCACACGAACTTCTCTCCCACCATTTTGACCGACGCACGCACTCCTGGGTGTGCCAGAGTGTGAACCAACTCAAACACACGGTGGCGCCACGCGACCGGGACCACCGGACGCGGGCGTCCCGTGGAGACATCGCAGATTGGGGGGGCATGCCGTCTTGCAGTACCCTGCTCTCCAGCCTTAACCCTGTTGGTCCAGACTGGAGCGCGCGCACGTCTGCATCGCTAATCTGCTCCGCGGCCATGGCTGCGTAATCTATCCCCACGTAGACCGGGGCCACCATGGCACGCGAGAGGCAGTCCGCCACCACATTCAGTTTATCCGACACATGCTGAATATCGTTAGTAAACTCTGAGATCGCGGCCAGCTGTCTCTGCTGCCGGCCCGACCACGGTTCTGAAACCTTGGCCATCGTAAACGTTAGTGGCTTGTGGTCCATGAACGCAGTGAAGCTGCACCCTTCCAGCCAGAACTGGAAGTGGCGTATGGCCAGGTGGAGGGCCAGCTACTCCCTGTCGAATGTGCTGTATTTACGCTCACTGTCGCTCAAAGTTCTGCTGAAAAAGACGAGCAGCTGCCAAGCCCCGGCGACGCGCTGCTCCACGACGGCCCCTATAGCCACGTCTGAAGCGTCGGTGGTGAGCTCTATTCGGGCCGTCGGGTCCGGATGCGCCAGCAGTGCGGCGTTTGCCAGGGCTGCTTTAACTTCCGAGAACGCCCGCTCTCGCTCCGGGGTCCATTCGACCCCATGCGCGGGTTTCTGTCTCTTGAGCACGGTGTACAATGGCTGCATGAGCCGCGCCACGCGGGGAAGGAAACGGTTATAAAAGTTCACCATCCCCAAAAATTCTTGCAGCACCCTGACCGTCTGAGGCCGGGGAAAATCCACTACAGCGCGCACTTTGTCGGGCAATGGAATCGCTCCTTCCAGAGAAACGCGGTTCCCCAAAAAATCAATCTCTGTCACGCCGAACTGGCATTTCGCCGGGTTGATTATTAACCCATGCTCCTCCAACCTCCGGAAAACCGTCCTGAGGTGGATTTCATGTTCGTCTTCGGACGCACTGGCTACCAGGATATCGTCCAGGTAGACGAACATGAATGGGAGATCGTGCAGCACTGCATCCATCATGCGCTGGAACGTCTGTGCCGCGCCTTTTAACCCGAATGGCATGCACAGGAACTCGAATAAACCGAACGGAGTTACCGCTGTTTTGGGTATGTCCTCCGCGCGCACTGGGACCTGGTGATAACCGCGGACCAGGTCTATTTTGGAAAAAATGCGTGCTCCGGCGAGGTGAATGGAAAAATCCTGTATGTGGGGAATCGGGTAGCGGTCGTGTGCTGTGGCGTTGTTCAACCTGTGGAAATCACCGCATGGTCGTCATGAGCCTTCAGCCTTAGGGACCATGTGTAGCGGGGATGCCCATGGGCTGTTCGAACGCCTGATGATGCCCAACCTTTCCCGGTTGGCGAAGTCCTCGCGCGCTATGGCCAGTTTAGCTGCGTCCAAGCGCCAAGGTCTTGCGAAAATGGGCGGCCCGGTGGTGGTGATAAAGTGCTCCACCCCGTGCTTAGCGATGGCCGCCGAAAACGTCGGGACCGTGAGTGGTGGGAATTGAGTGAGCAGTGCGTGGAACTTACTGCCTGGAGCTGTGACGTTGGCTTGAGCTGTTGGCTGGGTCCCTCGAGCTATACAGGGGAGAGATTCAAAGAACAGTGCATTAACCAGGCATCTGTTAGCAACATCCACAAGTAAACCATGCGCACACAGAAAATCAGCGCCCAGGATCGGGCAACACAGTGCTGCTATGATAAAAGTCCACTCATACGAGTGGCCATGTAGAGATAAGGTCAGTGTTCTCTCACCGAACGTCTTAATCTTGAGCCGTTTACTGCCACAAGTCCGGGGCCGCTAGGTCCTGCCAGCCGGTCAGCGTAGGACGGCAGGATGACGCTCTTCTGGGCTCCGGTGTCGACGAGGAAGCGTCTCCCCGAGCGCGAGTCCGTCACGTAGAGCAGCTTGTTCTCTTCACCGGCGGTCGCAGCTGCTACCGACTGCTGGTCTTGGTGTTTCCTGAGCGCTTGAACTGGCACAGTGGCATGCATCTGCGCGCGTTCTGTCTGAAGCGGCGGTGGTAGAAGCAGAGCGTGTCTCTCTGGCGCTCCCTGGCCCCTGCTGCCGCTACCGTCGGTGGCTCCTCGCCTCCTCTGGTCGTCTCACTGGGCTCCGCCGCCACGGTGTTGACAGTGATCGCCCGGGTGGTGAGGATGATCCGGTCTGCCTCCTGGGCTAGCGCACGGTAGTCACGCGCAGCCAGCAACGGCGAATTGGCCAGAACCGCTCTCGCCTCCATTGGAAGGTTCCGGAGGAAAAGGTGGGCAAACAGAAAGTGCCCGTCGTCCGTGCCCATTAACGCCAGCATCTTCTCCATCAGGTCGATGGCCGAACCATCTCCTAACTCGGTCTGCCCCAGGAGCCTCTCTGCTCTCTCACATTCCGAGAGCGTGTAGCGCCGGGTCAGCGCAGCCTTGAGCGCCTCATATTTGCTGTGGGCTGGAGGCTGATCAAGCAGGCTCGCTACCTGCTGGGCTGTGCAAGCGTCCAGCGCTGCTACCACATGGTAGAACTTGGTGTCGTCTGCCGTTACTCCCCGGAGGGCGAACTGGGCCTCGGTGTGGTGGAACCAAGAGTGCGGGTTGTGCCGCCAGAAGTCCGGTAGCTTGACTGAAACCGCACACGTGTTGCTGGGGGCTCCAGTCCGGGCTGTCTGTGGGATGGCTGCTGCGTCGCTGGGGTTTCCCGACCGGGCCGGCTCCAGGGTTCTTGCCTTGTGTTCCATAATTCGTCTAGGGTCACCAGTGTGGAGTGTGTAAAATAAGAGGCAGATTCATGGATAGACGGTTTATTACACACTTCACATCTCACAAGCACAGAACAGACTAAATCATTTCAACAAGCTCTCCTCTGTTAACTCAACTCTCTCTTCACACGTTTCATGGCATTTCTCATCACACAGCATGACATTTACATTACACTGCATTCAACCCCCTATGTCCCTGACTCCTTCCTGCTATCTCGCCAGGAACCTCCTGGGCATTGTTTTCCCATGCTTATTCACTGTCTCCATCTGAGATGCTAAATAATCTGACTTCCTCAAGGTCCTACAAGATAAGTGTAATGTATTTATGGAAAAAAATTAATTTTACCATCCATTTTCTTAATTGTCTAATTTAGATTGTTGGGGCAGTGGGGCCTATCGTAGTTGGGCAGTATACACGATCTAGACCAGGGGTGTCAAACTCATTTTCCTGGGCCAGATCAGCCTTATGTTTGCTCTAAAAGGGTTTAACGGTCATAACTGTAAAGCCCAATTCATGGTGGCAAAAACGCATTGGTACACAAACGAGCGAGTGCAGTGGAAGCATTTGTGCACAAGCCCTACACAGAGGGTGAGTGCTGATCGTGCACATGCAGCCCCAAAAAAGTGAACGCACGTACAAATATGCAAATGATAGCAGTGAACTGCACATGCGCCTGGAAACTCCCACCAGAGGGAAGTACTGAGCAATCCACCAATACTGGGTGAACAAATGTCCGTCTTTTTGCCCGTCTATTTCCTTCCTCTGCCACTAAACAGCAAAAGCTCCTGCTCGTCTTGATTGTCATTGTATTCACGTACCTCCATTGCTTCCGCCATTTTAAACGTCTGCCACCGTGCTCTTCTTTTGTGTTTGGATTGCAGCTGTTCAAATCAGTTTGGTGGCTCTTGGCTGCCGCTGACAGCATGGGCATGTGAAGTGCAGATTATTTTCACTGCGCATGTGCGAAACGTAGGTTCTCTGAGTGGCAGCTACAGTGGCTCAAAAACTACTCTGAATACTGCTGTGTACCCAAACGCAGTCTACAGAACGCAAACGTTTTTCCGTCGGAGGGACTCTGAACAGGCCTTAAGACGATTATGTATCAGGCCATTTCCCCAGGTCCATTACCCCAAGGGCTTTTCCCCCAGAACCAGACTAAAAGAGCAGTGTGTTATGTAACTGTACACTTGAAATGACTTACATTAACATAACAATGCAATTCTGTTGTTTTTGTACTCTTACATGAAAAACTATCAAAATACACTACCGTTCAAAAGTTTGGGGTCACCCAGACAATTTTGTATTTTCCATGAAAAGTCACACTTTTATTTACCACCATGAGTTGTAAAATGAATAGAAAATATAGTCAAGACATTGACAAGGTTAGAAATAATGATTTGTATTTGAAATAATAATTTTTTCCTTCAAACTTTGCTTTCGTCAAAGAATCCTCCATTTGCAGCAATTACAGCATTGCAGACCTAACATGATTGCACAAGGGTTTTCTAATCATCCATTAGCCTTCTGACGCAATGAGCAAACACATTGTACCGTTAGAACACTGGAGTGATAGTTGCTGGAAATGGGCCTCGATACACCTATGTAGATATTGCACCAAAAACCAGACATTTGCAGCTAGAATAGTCATTTACCACATTAGCAATGTATAGAGTGTATTTCTGATTAGTTTAAAGTTATCTTCATTGAAAAAAAGTGTTTTTCTTTCAAAAATAAGGAAATTTCTAAGTGACCCCAAACTTTTGAACGGTAGTGTATATTAAAATATAACAATGTGGAAATGTGAATTTTGAATTGCAAAAAATATATATGAAAATAAGAAAAGATACAGAAAGTTAAAAATATTGACATCATTTAAAAAAAAACTATAAAAATATATGGAAACATGAATAATTCAAAAGTGTATTTTTGATCAGCGTACAACTGTTCACAAACCTTGACTATATATTGATTTAAAATGCACCTTCTGAAAAACATTTGGGTGCTTGGGAAATTTCTTGCACCATAATAAAGCTGGCCATTACAGCAGCATAATTTTTTTCTGAAACTTTTGCAAATATATTCTAGTGAGATTCCATTCTTTTTAATGCTTGGGCCTTTTGCTGCTCTTCTTGGTGGCTAAAGTTAGTTTTTCTGATGCATCGTGACATGGACATGGAATATAGAAGCGGAACTCTGAAACATGGAACCGTGGTGTCTGGACAGTCATGACATGACACAAAACAAATGTGTGGCAGCAGAGTGGGACACCTGATGGGCTCCCTACTCCCCACTAAAAGCAAGGGCACGGCAGCACCCCAGCCTCTATGAAACCAAAGGGAGACCTGGACAAGACCCACACTGAACGTAAAGCCTACCAAACTAAACCAAAACACCCCAGAAACACGACAAATCTGCAGAGCCACACTGCACACCCACAGGCCTTCAGTGTCCTCTGGGCTGGTGATTATCCGTGCCGGCAGCTGCTGTGTGTGGTGCCCCAGATTTGGGCGGTGCCGTCCCCTGTTGCTAGTCCCAGTGACTGGGAGTTCCAGGGTACAGGGCCAAGTGGTGGACGGCACTGATCAGGTGGTTCATCAGGCTGTAACCAGGACTAACTGAATTGGCAGCTTGAAATGAAGAAGGAACGGTGAAGCCAGTGAAGGAGCCATTTTGGAATGCCCTGCCCAAGCTTTGCATTTCCCTGCTCGCCTTAGTAGGAGTTGACAGTGGAAGCCACTGGAGGTCAGCTAATGGGAATCTCCGGTAGCCTGGATGGAGTGCTCCCAATGACATTGCGTTCGCTAGTGAGTGCTGAAGACAATTCAATTCAACTTTATTTATATAGCACATATTCACAACAACAGTTGTTTCACAACATTTTCAGCTGTAAGGCAGGCCCCACAATTGCAGAAAAACCTCAACAATCTGGTGTGACTAACTGAATGAATTCTGACTACTTAGCTAACTGCAAACTTAGCTTGTTTTTGCTAATGCTTTCCTCATTACAGTGGCGTAGCCAGGAATTTGTGAAGGGGGGGCTGAACCCCAACCACCTTTCTGAAGCCCCCCCCCCCCCAAAAAAAAAATCTTACCCCAGACTCTATTTCATAACAAACCACATATCTCAATAGCAAACTTGAGGGGAGTTATATCAGGTGTCCCTTTGAGCATGTCTATTGAAGAAGTGAAAACGGAGCTCCAAGGAGGAAAGGTGAAGGATGTGAAAAATCTAAAGAGTAAAAGAGAAGGTTCACTGCAGGATACACTGTCTGTAATGATTCAGTTTGAGGAAACACTCCCTAAATCAGTGCAAATAGGATACCTGTATTACAGTGTCAGAGAATACGTCCCAAAGCCACTCAGGTGCTAAAAATGTCAAAGGATGTGTCACACTGCTCAGCAATGTAAGGGAAAGTTTAGATGTGCTAGATGTGGAGGGGAACTCGAATATGGTAAATGTGAAAAGGACGCCAAAGTAAAGTGTTGCAACTGTGGGGGTGACCACAGTGTTGCATATGGAGGATGTGTTGTGCAGAGGGAAGCTAGACAAGCCCAGGAAATCAGAATAAGTAAGAAAATCTCGTATGCGGAAGCACTAAAGACAGTTAGAGAGGCAGGAATGGTTAGAAACACAACAGGCCTTCCTAAAAGAAGTTTAACTCAAAGGGAAGCACAGCCATCAACAAATCCCACACAAGCACATGATCATGCCGCTGCAAGGAATTTTTGTGTTCACAAATGCAAAATGGATGATGACACATTGATAGTTAAGAGGTGAAACTTTGTAGCTTTTATCTGCCACACCATTAATGTTGCAGCACAGCTAAAGAAGAAAAGTGACAGAATCAAAACCATTGTGGAAGCAGTAGGAAGATTCCTAGAGGTGAAAGATATCAAAGCCGACCAGATTCATGGTTTACTGACAGCTGAAAATGGGGAGCCACGTGTTGAAACTTAATATCTGAATATGGTACTACACATACTACAGTGGAATGCAAGGAGTCTTATAGCAAATGGACAAGAACTCAAGAAGTATCTTTACGAACTACAAGTTGTTCTAGAGGTAGTGTGTGTACAGGAGACATGTCTTCTACCTCACTTAGATTTTGTCATTCCAGGATATAGTTCAATCAAACAGGATAGAATTGACAGTGTAAATGGAGGAGGATGTGCCACTTTAATTATGTTGTGTAAGAGATGTTAGATGAAAGATCGTTAATTGGCCTCAACAGTGGTGAAGATACCAGGGTGGATGTGCATAAGGGCACATCGTCATGTATTGACCTGACTCTGGTATCTGATTCTTTAGTGAGAGCCTGTGAATGGACGGTTATGAACAGTACAACTATGGGAAGTGATCACTTCCCAATACTTAACAGTCATTAAAACTGAAGTATGTATACAAGAGGGAAGATGTTTTACAAGATGGTGTTTTGACAAGGTAGATTGGGGAAAATTTAGGCAATACTGTGTACAATCATGTCATTTGGTAACATTAGAAGGTAGCATAGAAGAGTGTTCAAGTCAGGTAACTAATCATACTCTGAATGCTGCAATTTTTTTTTTTTTTTTTTTTTTGTTACTTATTTGTACCCGTAGGTAGACTTGGTTTGCAGTCTGGTGACAAGCCACCGGCTGCTGGTCGCTGCGTGCGCGAACGCCCTAAACCTACATGTTTTTGGTATGCGGGAGGAAACCGGAGAAATCCCGGAGTAAACCCGCGCAACACGGGGAGAACATGCAAACTCCACACAGCTCACTGTTGGTCGGGGGCTGGGATCGAACCCACGATCTCATGATCCCCGCGATCCCCCGGCTGAGGGTAAAACTGTGCTGCCACAGTGCTAAACCACTGCGCCACCGTGCAGCCCATAGCACGGTGGCTATGGGCCATAGGCTGCAATAGCAAGTATACCAAAGAAAACAACACAGGGCAGGAAGAAGGTTGTACCCTGGTGGAATGAGGAATGTAATATTGCAGTAAAAGAGTGAAACAAGGTATTCAGAGAGCTGAGGAAGAATATGAATAGTGAAAATTTAATAGATTATAAAAAGAAAAGGGCAGTAGCTTGAAGGACTATTAAAAACAAGAAAAGGTCAACATGGAGAGAATTTTGTTCCACCCTTGGTAGGAAAACAGAACTAGGTGATGTCTTGGGTATGTTTAAAAAAATAAGTGGGAAAAGGGTATCAGTTAAAGTCCCAGCTCTAGTGGATGGGGACAAGATGGCTGCATCAGACAAAGAAAAGGCAGAAGTCCTAGGTAGAGCATTTGCAGCAGTGCATAGAGGAGAGCATCTTGGTGAGATTCATAGACAGCAAATGGAGCATAAACTCAGAGAAAATGAAAACTTAAAAAAAGGAAGTGACTGTTAGACCTCAAGCTCACAAAGTCAGAGCTTAACCTCTTGCGCTCCGTTGTCCCACGGGTGGGCAAGTCTCTGCGTCCTAGAGCGCACGAGAGTGCACGAGGGCGCTCTCGTGCGCTCTAGGACGCATCATGGAGATTTTGATGAAGGTGGTGTATGGCGTCCAAGCGCGCACTGAAAATAAAAGCTGCAGACACAGCCGCAAACAAATTAGTTCATCTGATTGACCTCTCATTCGACTAATAAGAGCCTTGAATTGGGTTTCTGAAACCTTGAAGAACCAATGAATGAAAATCTAGCCAGAAGGACCCGCCTCCCAACGGCTGCGAGCCATTTGAAGCACAGAAGTTCGCTGAGCTGTTTTGTCTAAAGCTGGGTGAAGAGAGACTGCTTCAGCAGCCACAGGCAGAGGTTTATTTATTTATTTTTTTAATTCCAGCAGAGTGTTTAGGATTCTCTTATATGGTCATCATAGACCGATGGAGGCCGACGACGAAGGTCGTAAATCATTCGCCAAAACCGCAATCATGGAATTATGTTTTGACCTGGTCGCGAGACCAGAACGAGCGGACCAGCGTCGGTTCGTCTGACAATGAGGAAGAGAAGTTGGCCAGGACAATGTGGCTGTGAAGAGGTAAGGTGTTATAAGCCAAATTATTTTTTATCCCTGAAAATTGTAATCAAAAATGACTTTTGACCGATCGGTAAATTACAACTGTGCGGCGCACGATGTCCGAAGTGCGTGCGCTGCGTTACACGGTTCGTTCGCCGCCTCCGGACCGTGAACGCCCTCCCCGCCGCTACGATTCTGTAGCGGGGGGGTGGGGGGAGCCGCAGTGACAGCGGTGCTGTGGAAACATGCCTTATCCGAGTGTAATCCGTCATGTAGCGAGGGCGCATCTCCGTCCTCTGTAGCGGGGGGAGGGAGGGGGTGGACAAACCCCCACCCCCCACACACACACACACAGACACAGCCCTGAATGTGACCTTTCATTAGAGCCCTAAATGAAGCTTCTATGTTGAATCATTCAAAAGTTACAGACGTTTTTCCAAACTGCCATTTGGCACAATTTGGCACAGTTCCAAAATGCCTGGGAACAGCCTGAGAACAAAGCTGTGTAATATATTCATTTTTTGTGGTATTGTTACAAAATTTGGACCTCAGCTGGATAACACTTGGTTCTACATTTCTGTTGCATTTTCCAGCCCGGATCTGAAGCTGTGTTATTTGCAAGCATTTGTATCCAAAAAAACACCCAGACCAAATTAATTTTTTTCAAGTTCACTATGTTTAGATGACTGTAACTCAGTGGCCGGAGCACTTAGAGAGATCATGCTTTTTTTGCCAAAAAATTTAAAGTGTTTTCTTTTAAATGAGACCAACCCCATGAAGATGCTGCAAAGGGTTGAAGAACAGCTTTCGATTTACTTTGGGCACATTTTTTTTTTGGCGTTTTTAGGAAAATTGACCGGAGTGCAAGGGGTTAAGATAGCTTTGCAAGATAGTGGATACACAGCTCCAGGATATGATCAGTTAAGCTATGCTATGTTCCGGCAGTTGTCTATGCAATCAGTGGAACTGGTGCTGAAATTGTTTAACAGAATATGGAAGGAGGGGGTTATCCCAAGTGGGTGGAAAAAGGCTGTAATTTTACCATTTAATAAGCCAAGGAAAGATCCAGCTCATCCAGGCAACTACAGGCCAATAGCATTAACGTCACACTTGGGGAAATGGATGGAGAAGGTGTTAGTTTACAGAATTTCATATGTACTAGAGCAAAGACGATTAATAAATAACTATCAGAATGGTTTTAGAAGAGGAAGATCCACAGTGGATGCTCTAGTTAGGGTAAGTAATGATATTGGAAAGACTATCAAAATGAAAGAAGTAATGGTTATAGTTTATCTGGATATTGAAAAGGCTTATGACTCACTGTGGAGGGATGGACTTCTTATCAAATTGAATAAAATGGGCATTGGTGGTAGGTGTCATGTCCGCTGCGTAACTGCGCAGCGAACACATGAATTGATATGAGCCCAATGTGCAGTAATGTAACGTGTTTATTAACAATAGGAAAAAATATACAAAATGTCCAAATAACAGTCACTGACAGATGGGGAGACAACCGGCTGCAAGCTTAGTTGGCATAGAGCAAATGCCAAGCACGCTCCAGGCTGAGCAGGAGTGGAGAGGAAGGCATAATTAAGGAAGACTTACATACATGTTGGAGTGGAAAGGCTCTGAAGTAACAACACAGTTCAGTCCAGGGAAAAGCCAACAGTCACGAGCCAGGAAGTCCACTGACTGATCACACTGCCCCGCATAAGTACACAAATCACTAATGAAGGCAAGTGGACACAGCAGTGTGGCAAACAAGTGTGTGACTGATTGGAATAAGTGTGTGTGTGTGTGTGTGTGTATGTGTGAGTGTGTGTGCGTGCATATGTGTGCATGTGGTGAAACAATACAGCCGGTGAATGTCTGGCAAGAGGAGGAGGCGTGGCTGTAGGACTGGCAGAGCGTCAGGCTCAAATAATCTGCCAGCTGAAAATAATAAGCACAATCAAAGCCCTACAGCCACAAATCATGTTCGGGGTTGAAAACAACCCCGAACATGACAGTAGGACGTATAATTAGATAATGGATTTTTTAACACACAGGACAATTAGGGTTAAAGTAGGATCAGAAGTTTCTAATGACTTTGAAAATGAAAATGGTGTTCCTCAGGGGAGTGTGATAAGCCCAGTTTTATTCAACATAATGATTAAGGACATGTTTGAGGATTAAGAGGGATCCATCAAAACAGCACTATATGCAGATGATGGAGCCATATGGACGAGGGGAAGAAATGAGAAACTTGTGTTCAAAAACATCAAGAAAGCAATGGAGAAAGTGTAAAAGTGGTCACGAGTGGGGATTTAAATTTTCAAACAGTAAAACCTGCTATATGACTTTCACAAAAAAATGCAGAACTGGTACAGAACCATTAACATCATAAAATCAACCAATAGAGAAAGTGAGTGAGTTCAAATATCTAGGATTGTGGTTTGATAGTGCATACACATGGAGAGTTCATGTTGAAAATCTGGAAACAAAGTGCAAAAAAGTCATTAATCTCATAAAAGCTGTAGCTGGACATGAATGGGGTGCAGATAAACAAGCATTAATTGACATTTACAGAGCCCTAATGAGATCAACAATAGACTATGGATGCATGATTTATAGAGCAGTGGCAAAGACGACTCTGGAAAAAATAGACAGAATGCAGCATAGAGTGTTCGCCTGTGCGTTGGAGCCAACAACACCAAACAATGCAGTTTTAATAGAAGCAAGAGAAATGCCAATGGATTTAAGAAGCGATAAACTTGCATCATCATACTGGGTCAAGCTGAAAGGAAGTGAGGAAGCAAATATTTCAAAAACAACACTACAAGACTGATGGGAATACTCTAACTTCCAGGGATTTGGGTTTGGGTGGACAATTGAAAGAAAAGCCAGAATGTATGGACTACACACTATTGATATAGCTAACACCAGTCCAGTGAGTAATGTTCCCCCTTGTCTGTTTCCGGGAAAAGAAGTAGACATTAGTCTGCTAATGAGGAAAGAGGATTGGCATATGAGTGAAGTTGGTGTTAAAACAAGCATTTACCTCAGGAACATTTACTATAACTACTTACAGCTCTAGACTGACGGTTCAAAGAACAAAGAGGGCTCTGTTGGAGTTGGAGTACACATTCCAGAGTTTAAAGTGACCATCGCAAAAAGACTCTCCAACAATACATCTGTGTTTACAGCACAGGTGGTGGCAATAATTATTGGTTTGCAGTGGGTGGAGAAGGTCAGACCGGACCGGGTGGTGGTGTGCACAGATTCACTTGCAGCTTTAAAAACCATACAGACACTAAAATCTACAAGGGAATACTTGGTGATTGAGCTATATCACAGTTTATTTAGGGTACACAGGGGTGGTGGAGAAGTTCAGTTTTGTTGGGTTCCTGCACACGAAGGGTTAAAAGGGAATGACTGTGCAGACATATTAGCAAAAAGTGCACTTGAGAACTGTGAAAGGGTGTGCAAAAAGGGTCAGCAACATTTGCATTGCTTGAGAAAACTTGCACGCTTCCAAACTGACCGAACCATAATGACAATGTTTTATTAGGCTTTTATTGAATCTGTTTTATCCTTTTCTTTAGTGTCATGGTTTGGTCAGATAAAACTGAAACAGAGGAAATCCTTGGATCAGGTAGTTAGATGGTCCAGTCGTTTGCTTGGTGAGTCACAGCTGAGCCTGACATCCCTGTACACGAGACAAGTACAGAGGATGGCTACCTCCATTTTAAATGATGACTCCCACCCTTTGCACTGCAACTTTCAGCTTCTTCCCTCAAGACAGAGGTTTGCTGTCCCAAAAAGTAAAACCCAGTGCTACAAAAACAGCTTTGTTCCTGCTGCTGTCAAAGAGTTGAACAAGCTGTAACAATATATTGCACATAATTTAGGTACCTATTTATTAACTCCATTTTATATTTACTTATTTTTGTAGGATGTTATTTGGGTTCTAAATACTTTATTGGGTTTTAGACCTTTGAGTTTTTTTTAACCTCTTTGACTAGTTTTTAACTTTTTAATATGATCCTTCTCTCTTACCTCTGGTTTTTCTCTCATCTCTTTGTCTTTATACCCTGATTGATGGAGCCTTGAGTATTTTTATCATGTTTATAGTCAGTTCAAAATCAAAATCAAATCAAATCAAATCAAACTTTATTGTCATATTGCTGTACATACAACTGTAGTGCAGGCAAGATGAAATTGCGTTTCTCTCGGCATCCATATAAGAAGCAGCATGATTTAAGACACATTTCCACATAGCTCCCCCGCCCCCCCCCCATCCATTCACACATCCCTGAGACATACTTGGGGAAAAAAAAAGAATAACTAACTATAATATACAAAATGTCCGTAGGTGCAGTAGTGTGTATGAGAGATTCCGGGTCAACTGTTCAGCATCCTGACAGCTTGTGGAAGGAAGCTGTTGATCAGTCTGGTGGTTCTGCCTCTGATGCTCCGGAATCGTTTACCAGATGGAAGAAGTTCAAAGTGTTTATGCAGAGGGTGAGAATGGTCCTTGACAATGTTTAGTGCCCTGCTCCTACAACGGTTCTGAAAAAGTTCTTGGACAGAGGGGAGGGAGACTCCAATTACCCTCTCCACCCCCTTGACTATCCTCTGCAGGGCTTTTTTGTCTGACATACTGCAGCTGGAGTACCATGTAGCAATGCAGTACGTCAGAACACTCTCCACCACACCTCTGTAGAAGGTCCTGAGGATGCAGATGGGGAGAGAGGCCTGTTTGAGTTTCCTCAAGAAGTGCAGTCTCTGCTGAGCCCGCTTCCTGATCTCCAAGGAATTCTTGCTCCAGGTCAGGTCCTGCGAGATCTGCACTCCGAGGAACTTGATGTTCTCTACTCTCTCCACTAAACGGCCGCCGATGCTGAGGGGGGCGTGCTCAGGCTGCGACCGCCGGAAGTCGATAATCATCTCCTTCGTTTTGTCCACGTTGAGCACCAGATTGTTCTCCCTGCACCAGCCCTCCAGGTCTCTCACTTCTTCCCTGTACGTTGATTCCTCATCCCTCTGGATAAGTCCCACCACCGTGGTGTCATCTGCAAACTTAATAATCTGGTTCCCCTCGTGTCTGGATACACAGTCATGTGTTAGAAGTGTAAACAACAGTGGACTGAGTACACAGCCTTGAGGGGATCCGGTACTCAGCGTGACAGACTTGGAGATGTTATTTCCAACCCGGACAGACTGAGGTCTCTCAGTCAGAAAATCCACGATCCAGAGACATGTGGCGGTGTTCAGACTGAGAAGGAGTAATTTCTCCATCAGTCTCTGGGGAATAATGGTGTTGAATGCTGAACTCAAATCAATGTACAGGAGTCTGGTGTAGGTGTCTTTCTGGTCCAGGTGGGTGATGACAGAGTGTAGGGTGGTGACTATAGCATCCTCCGTGGAGCGGTTTGAACAAGCATTATTGACTTATTTGAACAGTTTCATGTGTGCCTGTGTTTGTGTCTATGTTGAATGTAATTGTGGCTTGTAAATATGGATGTCACCAGACTGCAAAACAAATCTACCTACGGGTACAAATAAAGTAATCTGAACCTGAACCTGAACCTGAACTTGGGAAAGAAATAACTATACCATTGTCTCTTGGAAAAGGTGAACGGAAAGCAGTAATCAAGAAAAAAGGAACTGAGCTATGACAAAAAAAGATGGGATGAAGATCATAAAGGTAGATCGTATTACAAAATACAAAAATCTATTGCAATAAAGAATTATAAAACAACAAACAGGAGGGAAGACATCATTATGGCAAGACTCAGACTGGATAATACAGGTTTAAACTGCACTTTATTCACCATGGGGAAAAGTGAAGGTGACAAATGTAGAGAATGTGGAGTAAAAGAAAATGTCGAGCACATCTTATTGCACTGTCACAAGTATGGAAATGAAAGACAGATAATGGAAAATGAAGTTCGAGAGGCCGGTAGGGAATGGGATTTAACTGGGATTCTGGGAACAGGTGGAGATGGAGAGGCACTAAGAATCACGAGAAGGGCTCTTTTCTCTTTTTTAAATAACACAGGATTAAGTCATAGAATTTAGGGGTCGGGCTCAAATGACATAATGTTACACACTCTTGTACAGTAGGTGGCGGTATGCACCTTTCAGTTATTTGCTATTCGCCAGTTACCGAGAGAAGTTCAAACATTTTATTTCTTTATAATTTTTACTGTACATGTTGTCAGAATACACTTTTATCACTCCACAGGGGGGCCAGGAGTACATGTACAGCCATTCATTTTATACTAAGAATTGCACAAATAAATGTCTAAAGATATGCTTTTCATGTTTGTTTTTTGAAGTGGAGTATTTGTTGGCAAATGTAACTTTCTATGTGACTTGCCACATTTCTCTTCCATTTGTTTTATTAAAAGATACTGGAAGTACAGTCATTGATCACTGCAAACACTTTGCTTTAAAAGTACGAAGTTGTCACACAGTGGGAGGAAAATAATCCTGAATAGAAAGAAAGATGCACAAAAATGCATTGAGAACAATTTTAGAATCACATTGGAGCCCCCTGAATCATAATCTAATAAACCAAATCATGAGGGTCCTAAAGATTTGAACCACTATCCAAAGATCTGCATCACTTCAGTGCTGGGTCAGTGCTGCAAGCTTTACTTTAAACACCATTTTTGTTAAAATACTAACAGTGATCAACCAATCAACAGTGTCACACATATTTTGTCATTTCTTGATCCTAACCCATAGTTATATAGTGAGAAATAATATACACCATGGGCAGTTCACCAGCCCATCACATATTAAGCAACTGAGAAACAGATGATCTCCACTCCTACAGCCAATTTAGAATCACCAACTATCCTAACAGGCTTATCTTTGGATAGTGGGAGCAAATGGATGCAGGCACAGGGTGAACTCTGTGACTCCAAATGGAAAGGCAATACTGCCATGGAGCTTCATACCCAAACCTTTTACATGTGGGACAACTAAAGCTACAGTTTAGACCTGTCTAAAACATTTGATACCATTAACCATGACATCCTAATTAATAAATTACAACATTACGGTATCAGAGGCCTTGCATTGGATTGGTTTATTAATTATCTGTGTGGAAGACTTCAGTATGTTTATATAAATAACCACAAGTCATCATATAAATCCATCGATCTTGGGGTTCCCCAGAGTTCCATTTTAGGACCAGTTCTATTCATTCTGTACATAAATGACATTGCTTACTCCTCGTCTCTACTACATAAAGTACTGTTTGCTGATGACACTAATTATTTTTTGCTCACCAGAATCCAAATGAAGATAAGATAAGATAAGCCTTTATTAGTCCCACAGTGGGGAAATTCCAGGATTGCAACAGCACAGGGATAGCAACACTCAGAGCAACAATCAGAAGGCAAGAAAAAAACAAGAGCAGCTAGTATACATATGTACATATTACTATAAATATATATATATATACAGTATATACAGTATATATATATATATAGACACACAGTGCGGAGCATTGTGGTTGGTGGATGTGCAGCAGAAAGTCTAAGCTCTCTCTCCGCGGATGCGGTGGGCCAGCTGGATGTCTTTGGGTATGATGGTGACCCTCTTGGCGTGGATGGCGCACAGGTTGGTGTCCTCGAAGAGACCCACCAGGTAGGCCTCGCTGGCCTCCCGCAGAGCCATGACGGCGGAGATCTGGAAGCGCAGGTCGGTCCTGAAGTCCTGAGCGATCTCCCTCACCAGGCGCTGGAAGGGCAGCCCACGGATGAGCAGCTCCGTGGACCTCCGGCAGCGACGGATCTCTCTCAGAGCCACGGCACTGGGCCTGCAACGGTGAGGCCTCCTCACTCCGCCAGCGGCCGGAGCGCCTTTTCGAGCAGCCTTGGTGGCCAGCTGCTTCCTGGGGGCTTTTCCTCCAGTAGATTTACGGGTGGTCTGCTTGGTTCTTGCCATCGCTCTTTATTATTCTGTCTTATATTTCCTGCACGCCGCCCAAACTCCAGCCCGGCACCCGCGTCGCTCCCGCTCCAGCTCTCCCGGTATGTCAAGCCTCTCCGTTAGCACCGGGTGGCGGCCGAGTGCTAGCTAGCTCCTCCCCGCTGCATCGTCTCCCGCTGTAAACAGAGGCTCCATCCGCCGATTCGGGAGACCCCCGGGCGCGATCTGTGTGTCCGTGATACACATAGAGTGAAAGGTGTGCCGGATCAGAAAGCCATCACAGGATCAGAAAGAAGAAGGAAGATAAAAAGACTCAGAATTGAGCCGCTGTTGCAAAAGGCAGCCAACTCGTGTGGCGCCGGAACCGGAAACCAGAACTTGAACAGATAACAAATAGTGAACTTATGAAAATAGACACCTGGCTTCAGTGTAACAAACTTTCACTTAATATCAGTAAAACTAATTATACTGTATTCCGTTCCAATAAAAAGCCAGACACCAAGGAGCTTTGCCCCAAAATTAATGGATAGAATATTACAAGAGTTAGCTCTATAAAATTCTTGGGGGTCCTCACTGATGAATTTCTCAATTTCAAATGTCATATCGACGATCTAACCAAGAAACTGGCCAAATACGCTGCTGTTTTTTAAAGTGAATCATTTTCTACCACTTTCAGCACTTCTCATTCTATATAAAGCTTTTTTTGACCGTCACTTACATTACTGCAATATCATATGGGGCAACACATTTCCAACAAAAAAGCTAGCAATTCTCCAAAAGAAAGTCCTACGTGCCTTATCATGATCTGAATATAATTCTCCTACTAGTCATCTTTTCCATCTTCTAAGTCTTGCTGAACATAATTACTTCCAGAATGCCTGTATAATGTATCAGGTTGTCCACAAACTCAACTATAAATTATGTGAACTCATTCCAACCTTCCTTCCCATGCACACTTATACCACTAGAAATAAAAACCAAATTACTGGGAAAAAAACGAAGATTAAAATCCACCAGGTTTAGTGTTGTGTGCAGAGGACCGCAGATTTGGAATGAGCTTGATAAGATAAGATAAGATAAGCCTTTATTAGTCCCACAATGGGGAAATTCCAGGATTGCAACAGCATAGGGATAGCAACACTCAGAGCAACAATCAGAAGACAAGAAAAAACAAGAGCAGCGAGTATATATATGTACAAATAAATATATAAATATATAGACACACAATGCGAAGCATTGTAGCTAGATGGAATAAATATATAAATATATAAACACACATAGTGTGGCGCATTTTCGCTAGATGGAATAAATATATAAATATAAGATAAGCCTTTATTAAGCCTTTATTAGTCCCACAATGGGGAAATTCCAGGATTGGAACAGCACAGGGATAGCAACACTCAGAGCAACAATCAGAAGGCAAGAAAAAACAAGAACAGCTAGTATACATATGTACATATATATATATATATATATATATATATATATATATATATATATATATATATATATATATATATATATATATATATATGTATATATATGTGTGTGTGTATATATATATATATATATATATATATATATATATATATATATATATATATATATATATATATATATATATATATACACACACATACATACATATATATATATATATATAGACACAGTGCGGAGCATTGTGGTTGGTGAATGTGCAGCAGAAAGTCTAAGCTCTCTCTCCGCGGATGCGGCGGGCCAGCTGGATGTCTTTGGGCATGATGGTGACCCTCTTGGCGTGGATGGCGCACAGGTTGGTGTCCACGAAGAGACCCACCAGGTAGGCCTCGCTGGCCTCCTGCAGAGCCATGACGACGGAGCTTTGGAAGCGCAGGTCGGTCTTGAAGTCCTGAGCGATCTCCCTCACCAGGCGCTGGAAGGGCAGCCCACGGATGAGCAGCTCCGTGGACCTCTGGCAGTGACGGATCTCTCTCAGAGCCACGGTACCGGGCCTGTAACGATGAGGCTTCTTCACTCCGCCGGTGGCCGGAGCGCTTTTTCCGAGCAGCCTTGGTGGCCAGCTGCTTCCTGGGGGGGCTTTTTCCTCCAGTAGATTTACGGGCGGTCTGCTTGGTTCTTGCCATCGCTCTTTATTATTCTGTCTTATATTTCTTGCATGCCGCCTAAACTCCAGCCCAACACCCACGTCGTTTTCGCTACAGTTCCTCGATATGTCGAGTTTCTCCGTTAGCACCGGGTGGCAGTTGAATGCTAGCTAGCTCTTCCCTGCTGTATCGTCTCCTGCTGTAACAGTGGCTCCGTCCGCCGACTCGGGAGACCTTTGGGGCGATCTGTGTGTCCGTGATATATATATATAGAGTGAAAGGTGTAGAAAGAAGAAGGAAGATAAAAAAAAAAGGCAGTTGTAAAAGGCAGCCAACTCGTGTGGCGCCGTCGGTCCGGCGGAACCGGAACCGGAAAAGGTTCCGGTTATAAACACACACAGTGTATATAAACACACACAGTGCGGAGCATTGTAGCTAGATGGAATGAAACAGCCTAACCGTCTACTTAGTTATCCTACATGGAATGATTATGTACCCATACGTATTGTCGCCCTCCGTAGCGACCGGAGAATCTAAAAATGTCACCTTCCATCTCCATCTTCAAGAAAAAACTAAAAATGCAACTCCTATCATTATATAATTAATCTATTATTTGTTACACAAACTTGCTTACTGATGAGTTGTTACTCCATTGTAATTTTGTTTTATATGTTGATTCACTCCACTAATATTTAATAACTTCGCTATATATCTTGAACTCACCTACTAATTCAATGTAAACAAATGCTGGGATTATGTGCTATAGGTCTGTCATATGTATGTTTGTTTGTTCCAGTACACAAAGACATCAGACTGATTTCCGTCATCATTTTAGAGTAGAATTGGGCTCCCTACTAAAAGCTTTAAATAGCTTATTTGGGATGACCCATTCATACTCCAAAACAATGTGTAAAAAAAAAGCCTATTGTATACTGCTAATCATGCTGTTGATAATTCATATTGTAATTCATTCATGCTGTTGAAAATGTGTGATGTGTGTGTGTGAATAAACTGTAAAACTGTGAACAGTCACAAATACCCTTACAAATTGTTGCAACCACTGTACAAACGATTTTGGGCCATTCGTACGGCCTTCTTAATGTGGCCATAAGAGAATCCAGCGTTTCTAGACTGTTCGTAAGTTCGTGGCCAGGTCGGTGGTCTTGTCCAAGATTGCTACTAACTGTCATGGTCTGGTCTGCTCGTCATTCCCAGCTGCACACACACCTGGTCCTCATTACGCCTGGCCTATATCTTCCACGCTGCCCGTCACAGCGGTGCGGAGATGTCTCTCAGCGCTCTTGATGAGCTCATCACCAATTCCTCCTGTCTACCAAAGTTCCAGCCAAAGCCTGCTTCATCGTCGCCGGAGAATCCCTCCAGCCGGCCACGTAAGCTCACCAATTCCTACTCACCTTTGTCTTCAGATCCCCTGTGCACAGGCGGAGTCCGTGGCGGCAGAATCCTCCTCCTATCCTCCAAGCGGTGGATTTCCCCCGCACTCCCTCCTCACCAACTCCACTTGGACACTCACCTGCCGGAGTCACACCACCCACGGGAGGGCACTGTCTCCCTGGTTGCAGTCACCACGCTGAACCTGAGCCACTACCATCTGCTCCCACAGGTTGCCAGGCTGTACGGTGCCCCGCTCTGTCTCCCGCAGTTCCAGCCTACACTCATGCATCAACACCATACTTGTTGTTAATAAACTTAATTGTATCAAGTCTGAGTCCGTGTCTTGTCACTGGGTCACGTAACCATGTCACTAACGACCCACAAAAACCCCTCATCGTAGGGCAGCCATAGGAACAACATAAGAACTATGCAAGATGTTGACCATTTATATGCCTCGAGAACACCTTAAGTTGTTCCTGAGGGCCCCTTACAGCAGTTGTAAGAAATTCCGTATGAATACCTGTTTGTACGGAGATTCGTACCGTGTGCATAGGGCAGTAGTGAGGTGCACATCAGGTGGAAATATGTCATTTGTGTGACCTTTGTGCCAACAAAATGTGCTGAAAGCTGTAAGATCTTCCTACCAACAACTTGAGAGTGTCGTGAGTTGCACAAAAATTTTCGTAAGATGGCAGTAAGTGTCTCGTAGGACAATCCAAAGGCACCCTTATGAAGAACGTAAGAACTCTAGGGCCATTGTATGACAGAAAAGCACCTCATTTCTCATGAATGCCTCAAGTTGCTCTTGTGAATTTAACAGCAGCCGTAAGAAATAATGCTCCCCTCCACGAATGTCTGCAAACTCCAGAAATCATAGGAACTGGGAGACTCTTAAAAACCCATTGTTTGTAAGAATCTTTGTGACCGTAGCTTAACCACCACACAGCTGCTCTTTGTCGAGACCAAGACATTGGAAGCAGCTTGTCATATCCCGAGCGCTTTGTCCGCGCTCGGGTTATTCCTCATCCCTGTCAGGTTTTGACAGCTGGTGTCGTCACACGGGTTTCCCGGGCTCTGATTGGCCAGACGCTCGGGAGCTCTCAGCTGTCAGAACCTGGGCAGCTGTGCTGCGTTTCCAATCATGAGCAGCTGGCTTTAAATGTCAGTGCGAGTGAACTGGACGGCGCGGCTGTCTTGTCAGAAGTCCTATGACTTTCCCCTGTCTCCTTACCACATGCTCCCTGGGTTCCTCGACGTATCCCGCTGCATGTAAGTGATTTATTTGGAACTGTCTTCTCCCTCGCTGACGTTCCTTCCTAATTACGGCAGACGAGAGCTCCTCGTCACTGCCATAACTCTCTATTGTGAATTTATGTTGTGTTGTGTAACGAAGCCTGCGTGGCAAAGTTATGTTGTACACCTAAGTCCTGTGCTTTATAAATAAAAGAACTGAACTGCAATTTACTGAACTGAGGCGTCTTATGCTGGCTCGTGAGGGCCAGCCGTGACACAGCTGAAGTGGACCTGGGCACTCAAGCACCAGTGAGAAGTCAATGCTGGGAACACTCCTATCTAGCTTTCAGTAAATGAAAAGTAAACTTAACTGAACAAAGAGAAGACAGAAACGTCAAACTTTTTTTTTTTGTAAACCCCCTCTGGTCTGTATATTAACATAATGGGGATGACTATCTTAGCATGGTAGGCTCACGTGATAGAATTAAGCTCAGTGAAATGACATACATACAGTGGTGTGAAAAAGTGTTTGCCCCCTTCCTGATTTCTCATTTTTTTGTATGTCACACTTAAATGTTTCAGATCATCAAACTAATTTAAATATTAGACAAAGATAACACAAGTAAACGCAAAATGCAGTTTTTAAATGAAGGTGTTTATTATTAAGGGAAAAAAAATCCAAACCTACATGGCCTTGTGTGAAAAAGTGATTGCCCCTAAACCTAATAACTGGTTGGGCCACCCTTAGCAGCAACAACTGCAATCAAACATTTGCGATAACTGGCAATGAGTCTTTTACAGCGCTGTAGAGGAATTTTGGCCCACTCATCTTTGCAGAATTGTTGTAATTCAGCCACATTGGAGGGTTTTTGAGCATGAACCACCTTTTTAAGGTCATGCCATAGCATCTCAATGGGATTCAGGTCAGGACTTTGACTAGGCCACTCCAAAGTCTTCATTTTGTTTTTCTTAAGCCATTCAGAGGTGGACTTGCTGGTGTGTTGTGGATCATTGTCCTGCTGCAGAGTCCAAGTGTGCTTCAGCTTGAGGTCATGAACAGATGGCTGGACATTCTCCTTCAGGATTTTTTGGTAGACAGCAGAATTCATGGTTCCATTTACCACAGCAAGTCTTCCAGGTCCTGAAGCAGCAAAACAGTTTTAACACATGCAGTGTACATAGACCTACCACAGTGTAGACAAAAATGACTAATTTTAGGGTTATAAAAACAACTCATTTTGCAAAGCGATTGATTAGTAATGGAAACATAGTTTTTAATAATGTGTATAGTACTTTTTTAGTAGCCTTTGTTTTTGTTTTCACACTGCACCTTTACATTTTTAATGCCTTAGTATAGCAGCTTTTATTTATGAGAAATACTGTAAAGCCATTGCCGGACATTCTCCTTCAGGATTTTTTGATCGACAGCAGAATTCATGGTTCCATTTACTACAGCAAGTCTTTCAGGTCCTGAAGCAGCAAAACAGCCCCAGACCATCACACTAGCACCACCATATTTTACTCTTGGTATGATGTTCTTTTTCTGTGAAATGCTGTGTGACATGGTTTGTTGACCCAGTGAGCAGACTCGGAGACCAAAGTAGATACAATTATCTTTATTATAATAAAGTGCAGTGTGTGAATGTGTGGGTGTGTGCTCTTGTTGCAGCTGGGGTGAGCAGAACGCCGTTCGACCTGGCAACCCTAGGGACAAACAGAGGCAGGATGGTTAGTGGCTTCACAGCTGGGAATGTGCTGGTTAATCTGCAGCTTATTGTTTGTAGAGATGTAGCGATGCTCAGGTTAGCACAGCGGCTATGGTCAGGAGGACAGCGTCCACTGAGCCCGTTGCAGCGTGTAGATGGTGGAGGTGTAGTTCGTGAGAGGGTGAGGTTCAGTCCGCTGCCAGGTGGGACAGGGTCCGCCGCCACGGAGCTCCACCTGTGCACAGGGGACTGATATGGAGATGGTGAGGGAAGGCTGAGGCTTACTTGCGTGGTGGAGAGTTTCCTTCCAAGAGCAGGCAGGTTGTAGGTGGACAGCAGGGAAGCAGTCAGGCTGAGGCTACGGTGTCTGGAATCAAAGAGGGCGTGCGTGGTCTTCATGGAGTAAGACAGACGACTCCGCACGGTTTCCAGGGCAGTGTGGATTATATAGCCCCAGCCGTGATGAGAAACAGGTGTGTGCGCAGCTGGAGAGGATAATCACATCCAAGCAGGCCATCACAGTGTTACTTTTATGCCCGATGTAATGGGACACACACGTTCCAAAAAGTTCTTCTTTTGTCTCGTCAGTCCACAGAGTATTTTCCCCAAAGTCCTGGGGATCATCAAGATGTTTTCTGGCAAAACTGAGATGAGCCTTTATGTTCTTTTTGCTCAGCAGTGGTTTTCGTCTTGGAACTATGCCATGCAGGCCATTTTTGCCCAGTCTCTTTCTTATGGTGGAGTCATGAACACTGATCTTAACTGAGGCAAGTGAGGCCTGCAGTTCTTTGAATGTTGTTGTGGGGTCTTTTGTGACCTCTTAGATGAGTCGTCATTGCGCTCTTGGGGTAATTTTGGTCAGCCGGCCACTCCTGGGAAGGTTCACCACTGTTCCATGTTTTCGCCATTTGTGGATAATGGCTTTCACTGTGGTTCACTGGAGTCCCAAAGCTTTAGAAATGGCTTTATATACTTTTCCAGACTGATAGAGCTCAATTACTTTGTAGGGATCACAGCATGATGTCTAGCTTTTGAGGATCTTTTGGTCTACTTCCCTTTGTCAGGGAGGTCCTATTTAGTGATTTCTTGATTGAGAACAGGTGTGGTAGTAATCAGGCCTGAGTGTGGCTCGAGAAATTGAACTCGGCTTTCCAAAGATGTGATAAACCACAGTTAATTTCTGTTTTAACGGGGGGGGGGGGGGTGTCACTTTTTCACACAGGGCCTTGTAAGTTTACATTTTTTTTAATCCTTAATAATAAACACCTTCATTTAAAAACTGCATTTTGTGTTTACTTGTGTTATCTTTGTCTAATATTTAAATCTGTTTGATGATCTGAAACATTTAAGTGTGACAAACATACAAAAAAATGAGAAATCAGGAAGGGGCAAACACTTTTTCACACCACTGTATCTGTATCTTATTTAATCTGCAGAATTGTTCAAGGCAGTGAAAAACCCAGTAAGCAGCTGGCTCAGAAACAGATTCAGCTACAAACAGGCATATCCATATTACAATCACAAGGATTTCACTGCTGTCACATAGATTTGGCCCAGCACCACCACAGGGCATAAGGCATGAGTTTTCAATCAAATCTTAGCCCAGATCCAAAAAAGGATCACCACAAAGAAATTCTTATTTATTCTGCTCCTTTCAAACATGTCTGTGCTGGCTGTTGTGCCAAAGTACACTGGCCTAAATCTGTTTTACATCTCATGAAGGCTCTGGGCCAGATCTGGGCCAAATTAGTGTTGCTATCTGGGAAAAAAAACAGGTTTTTTAACTCAAAAAATTGTTATCGAGACTCATACTATTTAAGCTGGCTGAAACTTAACCTATTATTTCATTTAACATCCATCCATCCATCTACTGCTACTTATCCGGGGAACTGGATCGCGGGGGCCTCAGACCAGGCAGAGTAGCCCAGACTTCCACCCAGTTCACATAGCACCATGATCCCCATGATCCCTCCTGCAGGTGGTGAGCCCACTGGAGGGTGGACCCATGTACACTGGGTCCTTGATGTAACATTTTTCATGGAGATCCACCGGACTGCTTTTAGTCTGGCCCTTCACCCAGGACCAGTTTGCCTTGGCAGATCCTACCAGGGGCAAGTTACCCCCGACAACATAGCTCCTGGGATCATGCGGGCACTCAAACCCCATCCACTATGTTAAGGTGGCAATCCACGGAGGAATATTTCATTTTACATATTTCATATTTAGATTTGTTTTTCTTTTGTGCTGAGTTAACCTATGTCATTAAAGTAAAAACTGTGTAAAAATGTGTAAAAATTACTGACAACTGGATTAAGTGTGAGATAGCAGCAGTGTCAAATGTCCTCCATTGAAGACTACACTATAGGTGAATATTTCAAAATTGTACAATGGGGGAAATAATTATTTGATCTCCTGATGAATTTGTAAGTTTACCACCTTACAAAGAAATGAACAGTCCGTAACTTTATGGTAGGTTTATTTTAACAGGGAGAGACAGAAGATAAAAAAAAAAAATCCAGAAAAAATATTAAATAAGGTTATAAATTAATTTGCATTTGACGGAGGAAATAAGTATTTGATCCCCAAGTAAAACGTGACTCAGTACTTAGTGGAGAAACCCTTGATGGCATCACAGAGGTCAGACGTTTCTTGTAGTTGGCCACCAGGGTTGTTCACATCTCAGGAGGAATTTTGGTCCACTCCTCGTTACTCCTCACTCTGGTCCTCTATGCTCAGCCATGTTTTAACTATGCCTATTATTACTTGTGGGTGGGGTGGGAGGAGGTGGGGTCTGGGGGGAGTTGAGGGGTCGGGTGGATGGACAGAAATAGGGGTGGGAGGGCTCTCTGTCTTTGTTTTGCTTTAACTGGAATTGTCTGTTTTTAACTGTAAAGCACTTTGAGTTGCACTTTGTTGCATGAAAGGTGCGAGATAAATAAAGTTTGAAGTTTTGAAGATACCCTCCAAATCCTGAAGGTTTTCAGGCTGTTGCTTGGCAAATCGAAGTTTCAGCTCCATCCATAGTTTTTCTAAGGGATTAAGGTCCAGACACTGGCTAGGCTACTCCAGGACCTTAGTGTGCTTCTTCTTGAGTCACTTCTTTGTTGCCTTGGCCATATATTTTGGGTCATTGTCATACTGGAACATCCATCCACGACCCATCATCAGTGTTCTGGCTGAGGCCAGGAGGTTCTCATCTAAGATTCTATGGTACATGGCCCTGTTCATCGGCCCCTCAATGTGGTGAAGTCTTCCTGTACCCTGAGCAGAGAAAGAGCCCTAAAGCAGGATATTTCCACCTCCATGTTTGACAGTGGGGATGGCGTTCTTGGGGTCATATTCAGCATTTCTCTGCCTCCAGACACAGCAAGTCAAGTTGATGCAAAGACATCAATTTTGGTCTCATCTGACCACATCACATTCTCCCAAGTCTTCTCTGAATCATTCAGGTGTTCAGTGGCAAACTTCAGATGTCGCTTCTTGAGCAGGATCTCAGTCCATTTTGGCCAAGTGTGTTACCAATGATTTTCTTGGTGATTGTGGTCCCAACTCCCTTGAGATCATTAACAAGCTCCTCCCGTGTAATTCCGGGCTGGTCCTTCACCTTTCTCAGAATCAGCCTTATCCCACGAGGTGAAATCTTGCATGGAGCTCCAGAGCGAGGGTAACTGACTGTTATCTTGTATTTCTTTCACATTTGAATTATTGCACCAACACTGGTCTCTTCCTCATCAAGCTTCTTGCTGGTGGTCTTGTAGCCCATTCCAGCCTTGTGCAGGTCTACAGTCTTGTCTCTCACGTCCTTTGACAGCTCTTTGGTCTTGCCCATGGTGGTGGATAAGTTTGAATTGAAGAGACTGATTCTGTCACAGGAGTCTTTTAAACACATAACGAGTTCAGATTAGGATTACTTTCCTAAAGGGACACGACTGATTTATGTGCCTCATGGATACAGATCCAGTCTGTGTGGGTCAGAATTCTTGTTGGTTGGTAGGGGATCAAATACTTATTTCCCTTGATCAAATGCAAATTAATTTATGACCCTGATTTAATATTTTTTCTGGACATTTTTTTTAATATTCTCTCTCTCTGTTAAAATACACAAACCATAAAAATTATGGACTGTTCATTTGTTTGTAAGGGGGTAAACTGACAAATTAAATCACCCTTATTGTCATTCAACCGTACAACCAATCATGTACAGTAGAACGAGATTGTGCTTTACCTATCTACAGTGTCAATCACACACCCCAAGTGCAGAATCAGAGGGCCGCTGCCATGCAAGGCGCCGCCACAAATTTCCTTCCTCCATACCATTATTGCTGAGCACCAAGCTGGATGGCAGGAAGTTCCACTTTTATATGGTCTTTGGCATGACCCAGCCAGGATTTGAACCCCTGCCTCCCGGGTGTGGGGCGGGTGCTCTACCAACTGAGCCACCACTCCGGTAAATTCAGCAGGGGATCAAAATTATTTCTCCACTGTATGTGTAGTTTTTCTGTCTCTCACTCGTTTGTCTCAAAAGGCATATGTGCCTGTTTGTCCATTCAAAGGTGCAATGAGTAAGATGGCAGCACACGTTTGACTGTTCTCTTGCGGGCTGAGTGGTGCGGTGTAGGGCTAAGTGAGGCTAGTGGAAAAGCGCCTTTAGTGTACATAGACCTACCACAGGGTAGACAAAAATGACTAATTTTAGGGGAATAAAAACAACTCATTTTGCAAAGTCATTGATTAGTAATGGAAACATAGTTTTTAATAATGTGTATAATACTTTCTTAGTAGCCTTTCTTTTTGTTTTCACACTGCACCTTTACATTTTTAATCCCTTAGTATAGCAGCTTTTATTTATGAGAAATACTGTAAAGCCATTTCCTTCAGTCGATGCACAGAAAAGCATGCACAGTAAAATGAAATAACCTTTCTCCTATCTCAAGTATTCGTCACATCTAGAATTGGAGTGGTCTCCACCACGAGCATGGGAGTTGGAGCACCTGGGGCAGCACAGTGGTGTAGTAGTTAGCAATACAGCCTCACAGCAGGAAGGTTGTGGGTCAAATCTACCAACCAGCAGGGCCCGTCTGTGTGGAGTCTGCATGCTCTCCCCATCTTTTCCTGGATTTACTCCGGGTGCTCTGGTTTCCTCCCACATTCCAAAAACATACAGGTTTGGTTAACTGGAGGCTAAAGTGGCCTTGGGTGTGAATGTGGGTGTGAGTGGTGAAAGGAGTGACGCTGCACCGTGCTGCCTCATCCAGGTGGATGCCCGAACTTCCCTCTGGGATTAATAAAGTATAACAAATGCAGATGACCTGGGTTTGAACCTGCTGTGTGGCAGAAGTGTTAACCATTTCCAGCACCATGTGGACAAATGAACTAAATGCTTCCTTCACCATTATGTGACATCCTCAGTATGAAATCTTTTCATTGGTCACCCTTTATGTCTTTAGTTGTTTTTTCTTACTAAAATAAAATCAAAGATGAGTACTAGAAAAGCCATGTGAATACATACAGAAAACAGTTTTTCTCATCTTCTGAAACATGGATGTTATGGAGATACAAAGCTTATCACCTGGCAGCGATGACTTGCTCGATATCACAGACACTGCAACAGAAAGAACTGCTTCTGAAGTACCTTAAAGATAAGAGCAGGTCCTGGGATGCTCACATTGAAGCATATTCTCACACATCATATCAGCAGGCAGAATAACAAATGTGTTGTCATTAACATTCTTTCACAGCTAAATTTAACAAAAGAAGCAAGAGTTAAATTTCTCTCTGGGATTGATAAAGTAACAAGAAAACACACACACAAAAAAACCCCCAAACAACAATAAAACCCAAGACGGGACCATTACAGGGATCTAGTCAGAAGAGTGATGTCAAAAACACAAACATCATTTATGGGCATGTCCAAGTACATTTTACTATTATGATGGTATAAAGAACAGATTTTGTGTGAAAACCACCAAAAAGGTTTTCCTAACCTTCTAAATTACTCAGAGGTTTTTTTTTTTTTCCTTTTGGTGCAACATGCAATAATCAAACCAGAAAGGCTTGTCAACTCACCTTTAAAAGGGTGTGCATGATCCATGGCTATTATAAAGGTGTCAAAATAGAGGCCTAGAACATCCGTTACAGGAGTGCCACTGTTAACCTAACCTTTGGAGATGAAGCAGGCATGGGATGAATTAGTGGTGACTGTGTCCTTGTCATGAATGAGTGACAGGGGACCCAAGGAGCAGACACAACACAGGGACGGCTAAGAGTATTTAGGTTTCTCTTTCAGTTACTTATTTTACAGGTGGCCTCGCCGTGAGATTTTTAGACAGAAAGCCTGGAGGGGAGAGGAGAAAGAGGTGAGCGGCAGGACTGATTCAGAGGGAGGAACTAATTCAGAACTTGAGGATGAAATGGAATGATCAGAAAGGGAAGGTTTACTTGGTTCTGCAGAGGGACCGATGGTGAGGCGAATCTTTTTACTTCCCGGCCCGGGGGAAAGATCCAGGTGAGAGTGAGAGGAGCGAGCCGTTACGGTGCAGCTCCATCACAGAAGGGGCAATGACAGAGCATGGGTCCAGAGAGTGAGAGGGAGGCAAGTGGCCAGGCAGATAGGGCAGAGCACAGGAAGGGGCCAGACATGGAGGCAGGCGGTAACAGAGTGCGAACTTGGTTTCTGGGAGACAAGAAGCAAGTTTTAAGGAAAAATCCAGAATTTCTTTTAGCAAGATAGCGACAATGAATTTCACAGCTAGGCAAACGGTTACTAGTGTAACGAACCCACGGCATCCTTGCTCCACACTGGGCTTTAAGTAGGTATAGAGGCAAGGCCCCTGCAGGTGGAGACAATCAACCAGCTGCCACCAATCTATTCCACTTCTGATAGAGAATGGGTGGGGGGAAGACACTGCCCAAGTAATAATGAATGAAAAATATGCTGTGCTCACCCGGGTCCATGACAGTCCTCATGTGCCCCTGTGTCTGGAGTGTCTGAAATGTGCTGTTTAGCAGAAATTGATAATGTGCCACTTCAGACATGGTTTTTGTTGGACAAAAGCACAATGTCATTTTTCTGCCAAAAGCCAGCAATGCGCAGACTTTGTACACAGCCACACCCTTTTTAAAAGGTGCCACTCCTACAGCCACAAAGTGTGCACAAAGTCATTTGTTATTTGAACAACAGAGGCACAGACAGGGAGCACATCTTCAACCTGAGCCTGAAGCTGGGGAGGGTACCACAGCTGTGGAAAACATCTTGTGTGGTACCTGTACCAAAGACTTCCCACCCCAAAGACCTGAACAGCTACAGACCAGTGGCCCTGATGTCTCACATGATGAAGACCCTGGAGAGACTGCTCATTGCTCAGCTCCACCCCCTGGTGGGACCAGTGATGGAGCCACCCAGTTCGCCTACCAGCACGGCATTGGGGTGGAGGATGCAGTGATCTTCATCCTTCACCGTTCTGTCCCACCTGGAGAAGCCCGGGAATGCGGTGAGGATCATGTTCTTTGATTTCTCTAGTGCTTTCAACACCATCCAACTGATGATCCTGAAGGACAAGCTGCTGTGCGCAGGGGTAGACCAGCACCTGTCATCATGGATCCTGGACTACCTCACTAAAGGCGCTTTTCCATTTGGAACTGTTTGGCCTCCTTTAGAACGGTTCGGCCTCCATTGTCCGCTTTTCCTTTTGGCACCCAATGGCCTCACAGTTCGTTTTTTCGGAACTGTTCCACTTTTATCGACACTTTTATCAGCACCGTTAAAAGTAGGTCTGAAGGGTACCGGCACGGTTTCGTCACGCCACTGCTGGCCATTCATTGGTCTGGGCGTAACGTCATGAGAGTGGGCATTACACTGACTTTCGAGAATCGCTTGCTGGTCGCCATTTGCAATTTTTCGTCAGTGAGCCCGCGAACAAGTGATATTATAAACCACAACGATAGAATGGCTTAACAGAAATCAGCAGAAATCTAACACCGCAGTCCAGCAGAGTTTCCTGTGCATTTCGGCTGATGAGAGAATGCAGAGGGAAGCAGACTGAGCTTGCAGTGGTGCGCACAAACAGACGCACCAGAAAATACACGGAGACGCACCCGGAATTAGACCCAGCCACCCGAATTGAATTGAATGTACAGCCGCGACGCACCCAACTTCAGCAGTTGAAGCCGTGATATTGTGATATACAGGATGGTGAGTGATGTGATATTCATGCTTTGTTATTTTTTCCAACAGTGGAAAGTTCACTTAGGACAGACGAAAACTTAATTGTGTTTAAACGATGACCTAGCTTAATGCTATGTCCGTCCTTGTATGTTGCTTTTTTGTGTTGACAATATCTGATGAAATAAGCTAGTTGTAATCCTGGTTAAAAAGTTTATTTTATTTATTTTTTTTTACATGTTGCACTTTCTACCGCTTTTCCGGAGGTCCGGGTCGCGGAGGCAGCAGTTCAAGCAGAGAAGCCCAGACTTCCCTCTCCCCAGCCACCTGCTCCAGCTCTTCAGAGGGGATACCAAGGTGTTCCCAGACCAGCTGGGAGACATAGTCTCTTCACCGAGTCCTGGGTCTGCCCCGGGGCCTCCTCCCAGTGGGACGTGCCTGAAACACCTCAAGCGGTAGAAGATGGATGGATGGATGGATGGATGTTGCACTTTCGTGCTGTGCATGTACTTAATTTGTGTGTACAGTGATCCCTCGCTACTTTGCGCTTCACCTTTCGCACCCTCAGTGCATTGCGGATTTTTCAAAAATATTCATCAAAAATTCAAAATTGAGAAAAAATACATTAGAACATCACGTATCAACACGGAGAGCCCGCACAACTCAAAATTCACCTCTCTGATTCGCTGGCCAGCATCTCCCCCCTAAGAGATCGCTCCCGACTCTAGATTTTGTTCTCGTGTTGACTCGGCTCGGGAATCTCGCGAGAGTGCATTCTTTTCATTCTCTCGCTCTTTCTCTCTCCCGAGAGAGAGATCAGAATCAGAATCAGAATCAGAATCAGGTTTATTGCCATTGTTCATGTAGTACACAAACTAGGAATTTGTCTCGGTACAATGCTGCAACATTAAACATGATAAGATAAGAGAAATAAACTATACATGTAATAAAGTGTAGGATAAGATTAAGTGATACTGGTCAACAGTTAAAATATATATTAGCCAGCAGCAGATACTGTGGAGAACTATATAGTGCAGTCGGTAATGCAGGAAGAAAACAGTGATGATTGACATGAGTCTGGTTGAGCTGCTGTACATGGTGCACGAGAGTCACTTAGTGTTCAGCAGTCTAATGGCAGAGGGGAAGAAGCTGTTCATGTGACGGGAGGTTTTAGTCTGGATGGACCGAAGTCTTCTACCAGAGGGGAGGGGGGCAAACAGTACATGACCAGGGTGTGAGGGATCGGCTATGATCCGGCCAGCACGCCTCCGGGTCCTGGAGATGTACAGATCCTGGAGAGATGGGAGCTTGCAGCCGATCACCTTCTCAGCAGTGCGCACGACGCGCTGCAGCCTTAGTCTGTCCCTGGCAGTGGCTCCTGCGTACCACACGGTTATGGAGGTGGTGAGGATGGACTCGATGATGGCTGTGTAGAACTGCACTAACATCTTGGTGGGTAGCTTGAGCTTCCTCAGCTGCCGCAGGAAGAACATCCTCTGCTGGGCTTTTTTGATGAGTGAGCTGATGGTCAGCTCCCATTTGAGGTCCCTGGTGATGGTAGTGCCTAGGAAGCGGAAGGAATCAGCAGTGGTGATGGGAGAGCCTGAGAGGGTGAGGGGGGGCAGAGGAGTAGTGACTTTCCTGAAGTCTACAATCATCTCCACTGTCTTCAGAGCGTTCAGCTGCAGGTTGTTATTGCTGCACCAGGACGCCAGCTGGGCCACCTCTCTCCTGTAGGCGGACTCGTCGCCGTTGGAGATGAGCCCGATGAGGGTGGTGTCGTCCGCAAACTTGATCAACTTGACAGACTGGTGGCTGGAGGTGCAGGAGTTGGGGTGAGAGTGAGATAATGAACGTACATATTATTTATACATTATTTTATGTATCAAAAAACTAACGAGATCAGCCTGGAATTCCACAAAGGGGGGTGACGCTACTTCGCGGTTTTTCACTTTTCGCGGTCGGTTCTGGAACCCATTAACCGCAATAAGTGAGGGATCACTGTATTTCATTGTAGAGTCCAAACAGGATCTGCTCAGAATGGCGACGTTTTGACACCAATGTATTGTGACAGGTAAACAACACATCATGTTTATAGTCAAATCTTTTGCTTTTTAAAGCGAGGTAGTCGGATACGCAAAAGCCGATGGTGTATAGAACACGTATATTAGGATGTGAAATGTCGGCATCGAAACTGCTCCCATTTAGCTGTAATTAATATTCAAAAATGATATTTTCGGGAGGAAAGAATTCAATTTAAACAGCCACGGACCAAAAAACGTACATTTGCTCATGGAAGAGGTCATTCACACTTGCAGACAATCGCGCTATATGTGTCTGTAGGATTTTCTTTCCATGCACACAAAAAAAGCATTTTTTTTCCCGGATCCGACTAAGTGCCAAATTTAAAGTAGCACAATTTCCACTTAATATGAAAGGGACTGAATTGAGATTTATTTGTGTGAATATTAATTACAGAGTAATTGAAAATGAATGGCAGATCCAATAATGGCCACCATAAAATAAACTGCTTGTTTATTTATTTTTATCAGATCATTTCTGTGATCCTTTATGAGTTATAGTCATAATAGTGTATCTTGCACCTTGGGGAATGGGAGATGTTCAGTCACCATTAGAATTTAGTTTATATGTGTATAGTATTTCATCTTTAAACTCATTCAGTAATAGAACACATTACAAATATTTGAGACCCATTGTAGTGCTTCCTTTTATATTTTAGCAATACAAGCACAAAACACCACCCACACTTGAAACCAGGCCGACACAGCGGTGGCTAAATTTTATTGATAACGTTATTTCACAACATCACAACAACTCAGTATTCAAACTCAGTATAAATGGTGTAGAGATTGAAAGGGTATCCAAAATTAAAATCCTTGGTGTAATAATTGATAATAAACTGTGTTGGAAGTCACATATTAATTATATTAAAGGTAAAATATGTAAATCAGTCACAATACTACGCAGAGTGAAATATTTGCTGAATCAACCCACACTATAGACTTTGTATCATTCATTAATGCTCCCATACATGACATCCATCCATCCATCTTCTACCACTTTTCCAGAGGTCCAGGTCGCAGAGGCAGCAGTTCAAGCAGAGAAGCCCAGACTTCCCTCTCCTCAGCCACCTGCTCCAGATCTTCAGAGAGGATACCAAGGTGTTCCCAGACCAACTGGGAGATGTTGTCTCTCCAGTGAGTTCTGGGTCTGCCCCGGGGTCTGAGAACTACTACCAAGCAACACTGTGTTTCAGTGCAAGGAGTCAGACTGTGGAACGCTTTTGGACCTGAATTAAAATCATGTACAAAGCTTGGACAATTTAAACAAAAACTAAAGAAATAAATACTCCAAACACACACACGTGGACAAAATTGTTGGTACCCCTCTGTTAATGAAAGAAAAGCCCACAATGGTCACAGCACAGTGACTACTTGTCACCCTTTAAATAGACCGATTGATTACAAGTTTGTAGACACCTGTGATGTTAATTAGAGGACACATCTTGGTTGAACATGTCCCTATGGTCATGTTCATGTCCCTATGGCCTATTTTCAATCTTTTCTAGGGGTACCATCATTTTTGTCCGGGTCTGTTTCATGAGTTTGTTTTTTAAAATAATTCTGTTGAACCACAATTCAAAAGCATTGTCTGATTTTCAGTGGTTAATTTTCATAGAATTTTTATTTATTACCACTTTTGTCAGATTCAAGTTATTTCTGTGACCATTGTGGGTTTTTCTTTCATTAATAGAGGGGTACCAACAATTTTGTCCACGGCTGTATATACAAAACGACATGTAAAATCACACAAGGATTATCATATCCAGTCTGTGTTGTGCTGTTGCTTATTTTTTGTCACGTTTTGTCTCAGTTTCTTTTTTTTTTTTTTTTACAGTTTGAATTTTGCACATTCTAAATAATCTATAATTTGCTGCTGATTGGAATAAACAATTTAGTAATTTGTGTTTGCATCATGATTTTCTATTTTGTCTCTTCAGACACCGGTGGGAAAAGAGTCAACAGTACGAACCATTTATCAGTGACTTTGAAAATGTCTCATTTTAAGAAAAGTAACCAAAACAATTATTTGCTGAAGACTGTAAAACAAAATAGAGACATCTGCAAAAGTACAAAGGTTTGTCAAAATTCCCAGGGCAATACTACATGAATACAAGTATAGTTCACTGTTGATGCAGAGAATATATATTTATACAGTATCTACATGTAGTCAGCAATACTCAATACGGTATATTTCCAGTTAATCCACGTATTTCTCCATGTAACCTTGGGACTGCTTTATTTTAATTACTTCTAATCCTAGATCCATTTGTTTTGGCTTAAAATGCATCATAACTGCTAAATATATCTTATGCCTAACTCGGTACTGTTTACCTGTTGAAATATATATTTAACGGCTCATATGGCACCTGATCCATGTTTTGCCACGACACCACTGGCTGGAGCAGATAAATTCCATGACGTCTCAACAGTCTCTCCATGATTTTGACATAGATCATGTATTTTTACCTAACCATCTATTTGTCAAGAAAAGTAATTTTTGATATTCATGCGCTGTGAGCCAATAAATGATTAAAATCTAACAATACTTCACTGTCTGATTAATGATTCTGTATAATATATGGGTCTCACTTTCTGACATGAGTGTCCAAAAATATTTAACTTTTGCATTATTTTTGGAGATGTATTGCTACATGTTTTGATGTTGATTTTACTGAACAGGAATATGGCGCCGCCTCACGGGGAGCATAGCGCCGCCTCCAACTCCCTCCAAATCCCGCCTCCGACTCCCTCCTTCTCCCACCCATACTACAGTGAGCCTTGTGCTGTGGAAAAACATGCGTGCCGAACTGTACCGAACTGTACTGTTCCGTTCCAAGGCCAAATGAGGCCAAACTGTTCCAAATGGAAAAGTGCCTTAACTGGCCACAGTTTGTGAGAACCCGGGATTGTGTGTCCGACACGATCATCGGCAGCACGGGGGGCCCCCAGGGAACGGTTTTGGCTCCCTTCCTGTTCACCCTGCGGCAGTGGCTCAGGAGGTAGAGCAGGTCGTCTAATTGATCATAATATTCTACTTGATAGATTAGAACACTATGTTGGACTTAATGGAACTTCGTTGCAGTGGTTTAGATCTTATTTATCTGATAGGTTCCAGTTTGTTCATGTAAATGATGAGTTTTCTCTCAGCTCAAAGCTTAGTCATGGAGTTCCACAGGGATCTGTGCTTGGCCCTACTCTTTTTAGTTTATATATGCTTCCGTTAGGCAACATTATTAGAAAGCACTGTATACATTTTCACTGTTATGCAGATGACACACAATTATACCTGTCAATGAAGCCAGATGATACTAATCAATTAGCCAAGTTAGAAGCCTGTCTTAAGGAAATCAAAGTTTGGATGACTTGTAATTTCCTGCTATTAAATTCAGATAAGACTGAAGTCATTCTTGTTGGTCCAAAAAACCTTAGAAATTCCTTTCCAAATCAAACTTTCAGTTTGGATGCAGTTACTCTTTCTCTTAATAGCTCTGTGAGGAACCTTGGAGTTATTTTTGATCAGGATTTGTCCTTCAATTCACATATTAAATTTGTTTCTAAGACTGCCTTCTATCATTTGCGTAATATTGCCAAGATTAGGAGCATCTTGTCTCAGAGTGATGCTGAGAAGCTGATCCACGCTTTTGTTAGCTCGAGATTAGATTATTGTAATTCTTTATTATCAGGTTGTCCTAAAACATCTTTAAAAAGTCTTCAGCTGATCCAAAATGCTGCAGCAAGAGTTTTAACAGGTACTAGAAAGAGAGATCATATCTCTCCGGTTCTGGCCTCCCTTCATTGGCTTCCCATAGAGTTTAGAATTAAGTTTAAAATCCTTCTTCTTACTTACAAAGCTCTAAACAATCAGGCTCCTTTTTATTTAAAAGATCTGATACTACCGTATCATCCTAACAGAGCACTACGCTCCCAAAATGCAGGTTTACTTGTAATACCTAGAATCTCCAAAAGTACAATGGGAGGCAGAGCCTTCAGTTATCAAGCTCCTCTCCTGTGGAATCAGCTGCCAATCTGGATTCGGGAGTCAGACTCGATCTCTGTTTTTAAGAATAGGGCTAAAACCTACCTTTTTGATATAGCCTACAATTAGGGAGGGATCATGTGTTTTCTGAACCCTCCCTTAGTTATGCTGCTAATAGGTTTAGTCAGCCGGGGGACCTCCAGTAATGCACTGGGCCTCACTCCTTTCCTCACTCTCTATGAAATATTTTTTTTTTTGCTGGTCATTAACATTTGTTTGTTCTCTCCCATAGATTGAGTCCCCATCGTGCTGTTTGCTCTCTACATGTCTGTTCTTTTCTTCTTCTCTATCCCCTCACCCCCCAGCCAGTCGCAGCAGATGACTGCCCCTCCCTGAGCCTGGTTCTGCTGGAGGTTTCTTCCTGTTAAAAGGGAGTTTTTCCTCTCCACCGTCGCCAAGTGCTTGCTCACAGGGGATCGCCTGATTGCTGGGGTCTTTCTGCAACTGTGGGGGTCCTCCCTACAGTTGATAGTGCTATGAGATGACTGTTGTTGTGAAATGGCGCTATATAAATAAAGTTGAATTGAATTAATAACCCGATGGTTGGCGGTTCGAACCCCGCTCTCCCCAGATATCCTGCCGTTGTGTCCCTGGGCAAGACACTTCACCCGCATTGCCTCCAGTGCCCATAACACTGGGTATGAATGTGTAAAAATGTTTAAATGTTCGGTGGTGGCCGAGAGGCCGTTGGCGCGGATTGGCAGCCACGTTTCCGTCAGCCTGCCCCAGGGCAGCTGTGGCTACAGTAGTAGCTTGCCACAACCATTGTCTGTCTGGAGTGAATGAATAAATTTTTTTTTTTTTTTTTTTTTTTTTTTTTTTTCTCTCGGCGCCACACGAGTCGGCTGCCTTTTGCAACAGCGGCTCGATTCCGAGTCTTTTTCCCTTCCTCTCTCTTTTGATCCGTCTTTTTTTTTCACCCCACTTATATCACGGACACACAGATCGTCCTAAATGTCTCCTGAGCCGGTGGACGGAGCCACTGTCTATAGCAGGATACGATACAGCAGAGAACAGCTGCTAGCATTCAACCGCCACCCGGTCCCATTGGAAATACTCGACATACCGAGAGAACTGAGGCGAAAACGCCGCGGCTGCCGGGCTGGAGTAAGGCGGAGGACAAAAAATATAAGGTACAGACCCTCCCTTCCATCTGTTGTCATGGGAAATGTACGGTCGATACTGGGAAAGTTAGATGAGCTAGCGGCTATCTCCCGTTATGATAGCACATACCGGGAGTGCTCTCTCCTTTTGTTTACTGAGACGTGGCTAACTGAACTAGCAGCAGATGCTAACATTGAGCTGGAGGGTTTTCACATGATACGAGCTGACCGAACACCAGACAGTGGCAAGGCTAGGGGCGGTGGAGTGATCATGTATGTTAACAACAACTGGTGCAGACCGGGACATATCACTGTTAAACAACGACACTGCAGCAAAGACATTGAGTTGCTAGCTGTTAGCATGAGGCCTACATATCTCCCGAGAGAACACTCACACGTGATCTGCATTGTTGTTTATGCAAATCCGACGGCGAACGCTGGGACAGCACGTGACGTCATCCATTCAGTAACCAGCAGGCTGCAGACAGAACACCCAGATGCTCTTCTCCTCATCTCAGGCGATTTCAACCATGTTTCACTGTCTCCCATTCTACCCACGTTCACCCAGTATGTCACATGCCACACTAGAGACAATAAAACACTGGATTTATTCTACGCAAACACTAAGGAGGCGTACACCTCATCACAACTACCCCCACTCGGGAGATCGGATCACAACTTGGTTCATCTCCGGCCGGTGTACAAACCCCTAGTGCACAGACAACCTCCGGCCATGCACACTGTGGAGTTATGGTCTGAGGAGACAATGGACACCCTAAAGGGCTGTTTTGAAGCCACCGCCTGGAAGCAGCTCTGCGATCCACATGGTGAGGACATCGATGGCCTCATTCACACCTTCACGGGCTACCTCAGCTTCTGTGTGGACAAATCCGTTCCCACCAAGACCATACGGCGTCACTCAAACAACAAACCCTGGATCAACCCTGAGATTAAAACACTTCTGAGAGAGAAGAAGAGGATCTTCAGGTCAGGGAACAGGGAGATGCTGAAGTCCGTACAGAGGGAGCTGAGGAGAAAGATCAGAGAAGGCAAGGACAGCTTCAGGAAGAAGATGGAGGACAAGCTGCAACAGAGCGACATCAGCGGGGTCTGGAGAAACCTCAAAACCATCTCGGGGCTCCAGAATACCTCCCCCCAGGCCACAGGGGGCAGGGAGTGGGCGAACAACCTGAATCTGTTTTTCAATAGATTTGACCAACCGCCCTCCCCCCTGACTGCACAACAACCACTGCTGCCTCTAAAGAAATCAAGTCCTGCTGCCCACTCCCCACTCTACCAACCCCCCCCCACTCCCAACACACAGCCCCCCATCCTGACCCTGACCAGGACCCAGGTGAGGACGGAGCTGAGGAAGATCAAGGCGAGGAAGGCGCCGGGACCGGACGGCATCAGCGCAAAGCTCCTCAAGTCCTGTGCAGACCAGCTGTGTGGGATTGTGACGTATATCTTCAACATGAGCCTGAAACTGGGGAGGGTACCACAGCTGTGGAAAACATCTTGTGTGGTACCTGTACCAAAAACTTCCCACCCCAAAGACCTGAACAGCTACAGACCGGTGGCCTTGACGTCCCACTTGATGAAGACCCTGGAGAGACTGCTCCTTGCTCACCTCCGCCCCCTGGTGGAACCAGCGATGGATCCACTCCAGTTCGCCTACCAGCATGGCATTGGGGTGGAGGATGCGGTGATCTTCCTCCTTCACCGTTCTCTGTCCCACCTGGAGAAGCCCGGGAATATGGTGAGGATCATGTTCTTTGACTTCTCCAGTGCTTTCAACACCATCCAACCGATGATCCTGAAGGACAAGCTGCTGCGCGCAGGGGTGGACCAGCACCTGTCATCATGGATCCTGGACTACCTCACGAACCGGCCTCAGTTTGTGAGAACCCGGGACTGTGTGTCCGACACGATCATCAGTAGCACGGGGGCCCCCCAGGGAACGGTGCTGGCTCCCTTCCTGTTCACTCTTTATACTGCGGACTTCTCACACAACACAACACACTGCCATCTACAGAAGTTCTCTGATGACTCTGCGATCGTTGGCCTCATCTCCAATGGAGATGAAGCTGAGTACAGAGGGCTTATCCAGGACTTCGTGGACTGGTGCCATCGGAACTGCCTCCAGATCAACGCGAGGAAAACTAAGGAGCTGGTGGTGGACTGCCGCAGGCATGGGCAGCCCCTCACAGTACCAGTAAATATACAGGGAACAGACATCGAGATGGTGACATCCTATAAGTACCTGGGTATTCATCTGAACAATAAACTAGACTGGTCACACAATACTGATGCACTCTACAAGAAGGGACAGCGCAGGCTGTTCCTGCTGAGGAGACTCAGGTCTTTTGGTGTACAAGGGGCGCTGCTGAAGTCATTCTATGACACGGTGGTGGCATCAGCCATCACTTTTGGAGTGGTCTGCTGGGGCAGTGGCATTACTGCAGCCGATAGGAAGAGACTGAACAAACTGATTAAGAAAGCTAGCTCTGTCCTGGGGCAGCGCCTTGATCCGATGGAGGAGATAGGAGAGAGAAGGACGGTGGCTAAACTGTCATCTCTGCTGGAGTCCGAGTTCCACCCTATGCAGGACATACTGAATGCACTGAGGAGCTCATTTAGCAGCAGACTACATCATCCCAGGTGCACAACCGAGAGGTTTCGTAGGTCCTTCCTACCAACGGCTGTCAGACTGTACAACCTAAGCAGGGCTGCTCGCAGAGATAGCAAAAAAGACGTAACAAACTAATAGTTTTTTGAATGCAGAAGATGCAATAGACTTACACAGTGGTCCTCTCCGGCATACAACTAGGAGCATGCCGGTCGCTATGGAGGGTGAGAGTGTGTATGGGCACATAATCATACCATGCAGGATAGCTGGGTAGACGGTTATGCTGTTTCATTCCATCTAGCGGCAATGCTCTGCACTGTGTGTGTTTATATATTTGCATATCTGTTCCGTCTAGCTGCAATGCTCCGTACTGTGGGTGTTTATATATTTATATATCTACATGTTATTCCATCTAGCTACATTGCTCCGCACTGTGTGTGTTTATATACTTGCATATTTATTCCACCTAGCTGCAATGCTCCGTACTGTGGGTGTTTATATATTTACATATTTATTCCATCTAGCTACAATGCTCTGCACTGTGTGTTCATATATTCATATATTTATTCCATCCAGCTACAATGCTCTGCACTGTGTGTCTGTGTGTGTGTGTATATATATATATTTTATAGTAATACGTACATATGTTTATTAGCTGCTCTTGCTTGCTTGTTTTTTTTTTTTTCTTGCCTTCTGATTGTTGCTCTGAGTGTTGCTATCCCTGTGCTGTTGCAATCCTGGAATTTCCCCGTTGTGGGACTAATAAAGGCTTATCTTATCTTATCTTATCTTATAATGTATCTACTTGTAAAGCATCTTTGAGTGTCTATGATAAAGCGCTATATAAATCTGATGCATTATTATTATACTGTGGACTTCTCACACAACAAACACACTGCCATCTAGAGAAGTTCTCTGACGACTCTGCGATCGTCGGCCTCATCTCCAATGGAGATGAAGCTGAGCACAGAGGACTTATCCAGGACTTCGTGGACTGGTGCCATAGGAACTGTCTCCAGATCAACGCGAGGAAAACTAAGGAGCTGGGGTGGACTGCCGCAGGCAAGGACAACCCCTCACAGCACCAGTGAACATCCAGGGAACAGACATTGAGATGGTGACATCCTACAAGTACCTGGGTGTTCATCTGAACAATAAACTAGACTGGTCACACAATACCGACGCACTCTACAAGAAGGGACAGCACAGGCTGTCCCTTCTGAGGAGGCTCGGGTCTTTTGGTGTAAAAGGGGTGCTCTTGAAGACATTCTACGACACGGTGGTGGCATCAGCCATGACTTTTGGAGTGGTCTGCTGGGGCAACGGCATTACAGCAGCCGATAGGAAGAGACTGAACAAACTAATCAAGAAAGCTAGCTCTGTCCTGGGGGCAGCACCTTGACCCAATGGAGGAGATAGGAGAGAGAAGGATGGTGGCTAAACTGTCATCTCTGCTGGAGTCCGAGTCCCACCCTATGCAGGACACACTGAACGCACTGAGGAGCTCATTTAGCAGTAGACTACATCATCCTAGATGCGCGACTGAGAGGTTTCGCAGGTCCTTCCTACCTACGGCTGTCAGACTGTATAACCTGAGCAGGGCTGCTCGCAGAGATAGCAAAAAAACGTGATGACCTAATAGTATTGATGGGGTGATCCAAGATGGCGGAGTGAGTGGTCTCAGTCTTGCAGGCTCAGCTTAAATGAATTTTTTTTAGTTGTGGTTCAGCCGGTCTGGATTCCGGGGTCAGACTTGATCTCTGTTTTTAAGAGTTGTTTTGTGCTCGCTGTGAGAATTGGACTTTTGGGACTGCCCTTATTCGTGAGTGAACTGATTGGCATTTCTTTTCGTGGTTCGCTGCTATGCTTTACCCGAAGCGTTTGCTAGGCTAACGCTATCGCTATAGCTAACGCCATAGCTAGTCGTAGCACCTAGCACCGACACAGAGAAGCGACTCTGTCCCCGGCGATTAGGGCTCGCTGGAGGAACAAGCCGAGGCAGCAGTTGGACGGGAGCCGGATCGGAGTTCAACTGCAGCGGTGGTGGGAGACGGGGACCAGTGGAGGACCACCAGGGCCCCAGCCAGAGTCGGAGCCCAGTTGCAGCGGCGGGGCTCGGCGGAGGAACTACTGAGGCAGACTGCGGTAGGTGGCGGGGCTCAGCGGAGGATCTACCGGGACCCCAGCTGGACAGAAGCAGGATCGGAGCTCGGCTACAGCGGCGGTGGGCGGCGGGACTCGGTGGAGGAGCTGCCGGTACCCCGGCTGGACAGGAGCTCGGTTACGGCGGCAGTAAGCAGCGGGACTAGCAGCGGAGGGGGCTAGCTGAGGCCCAGCTGGATCCAAGGTCGGTTGGATCGGATACCGGCGTCACCAGCAGAGATTGTTTTACTATTCACAGGTCAGTAAAAATGCCACCAAAGAAGGAGGAAATGGAAGAGATCAAAAAATCTCTGAACTTCTTGTCAGAAGAACTGACCAAAGTGGTTAGTCAGCAGACTAAAATAATAGGGCTAATGGAAGAAGTCCGAGAATTAAAATTAACAATTAAGGAAAAAGACAAAAAAATTGCAGACTTGGAGCGACGCGTCGAGGATCTTGAACAATATTCTCGTATGGATGATCTAATTATAAGTGGACTAGACATTAAATATCAATCATATGCTCATGGTACTGACATGTTTCAGGACCCAGGAGACAGACACTGACACGGGTAGATAGTGACAATAATCCCTTTATTGTAAAGTGAGAGTGTGAAGTGCGTGAGTGAGTGCAAGTATGGAATTCTGGTCGCTGGAACTGAGCAGTCCGGATGGAGACCTGGCAACCCTGTAACACACAAGCAGATACAATTACCGCTGTTCAGTACTCGTGAGTTATTGTAGATGAGGGGGCTTACTTGGGTGATCCACAGGTAGCGTCCTGCTGACTTCCAGCGGCCGTGCAGCGTGGAGGTGAATGTGCTCGTGGCCGTGGTAGTGAATCCACCTGTTGCTGTGACGATGACAGTTCCTATGATGGTGACGGCAGTGATTCCACAGACCGTGACGATGACAGTTCCGATGGTGGTAATGGCAGTGATTCCACTGATCGTGACGATGACAGTTCCGATGGTGATGATGACAGAGATTCCACTAATCGTGACGATGACAGTTCCTGTAACTGAGACAATAACAGCTCTTGCAGCTGTGGGGTTAGACGTACCCGTAGCAGAGGTGGTAGCGAGGAGCTACGTGGCTGAGATGGCAACGCCCCGTCGGTTGGGGAAGTTGGTCCGCCGCCTGGGAGGTCCACCTGTGCACAGGGGTAAAGGGGGCGGGGGCCGCAGGAGGCGGGCACAGGGGGTCAGAGATGTACGGTTTGACCATGAAAGGTGGGGCAGATGCACATCGAAGAGGGGAGAGATAGGCACACAGACACAGGGTTAATAATACGAGTGATGGTGAAAGGACCAATGAAGCGCTTAGTAAGCTTACGCTTCTCAGCCGGTACACCAATATTCCGGGTAGACAACCAAACCTTCTGACCCACCTTATAGTCCGGGACGGGTCTCCTATGCCGGTTGGCCACCTGGATGTTGCGTTTAGTGGTCTTTAACAGGGCTCGACGGGCGATGAGCCAAACTCGCTGACAGCGCTTGATGTGGGCTTGGACCGAGGGAACCGCTACCTCCCTCTCCTCCTCCGGGAACAGCGGTGGATCAAAACCAGATGACGCCTTGAAAGGGGAGACGCCCGTAGCCGTAGAGACCGTGGTGTTATGGGCGTACTCAATCCAAGGAAGATACTTGCTCCAGGAGGATGAGCAGGAGGAGATGACACAACGTAATGCGGCCTCAAGCTCCTGGTTAGCCCGCTCACACTGGCCATTGCTCTGGGGATGATAACCAGAGGAGAGGCTAGCTGTGGCTCCCAGCGCCACGCAGAAAGCCTTCCAGACCTGCGAGACAAACTGTGGTCCCCGGTCCGACACTATGTCGGCGGGGATGCCGTGGAGGCGAACCACATGCTGAACGAGGAGGTCCGCTGTTTCCTGGGCTGAAGGCAAACCCCGAAGAGGCACAAAATGGGCTGCCTTCGAAAAACGGTCCGCTATGGTTAAAACTGTAGTGAAGTTATCCGAGGAAGGCAAACCAGTCACAAAATCCATAGCAACGTGGGACCAGGGGCGAGAAGGGACCGGCAATGGATGTAGCAGGCCCGCCGGGGGGGATGATGTCGTCTTCCCGGTGGCGCACTGAGCGCAAGCCCGGATGTAACCTACGACGTCCTTCCGTAGCCCCGGCCACCAGAAGGTCCTCTGGAGAAGGTCCACAGTCCGACCCACCCCTGGATGACAAGCCAACTTGGAGGCGTGACCCCACTCAATCACTTGGCCCTGAATAGCACGTGGAACAAACAGGCGGCCCGCCCGGGGGACCCCCCCCCCCCCCCCCGGGTCCGGCTCAGTCCTCAGATCCCTGCGAACCGTTTTGCAAATACCCCAGGACAGAGCGCCCACGACGCAGGAGGGCGGCAGGATGGGAGTTTCCTGATCCTCAGAGGATGGTGCGTCAAACTGCCACGAGAGGGCATCCGGCTTACCGTTCTTACTTCCCGGCCGGTAAGTGATGGAAAAATTAAACCGGCCGAAGAAGAGGGACCAACGAGCCTGGCGTGCATTCAGGCGCTTCACCGTCCTGAGGTACTCCAGGTTACGATGATCAGTCCATACCACGAACGGCTGAGCAGCCCCCTCCAGCCAGTGTCTCCACTCCTCCAAAGCGAGCTTCACTGTCAGCAGCTCTCTGTCTCCTATGCTGTAATTTCTCTCTGCTGGGGATAGACGATGAGAGAAGTAAGCACATGGGCGAATCTTACCATCCTCGGGAGAGCGTTGGGAGAGCACCGCTCCAACCCCCGAATCTGAGGCGTCCACTTCCACCAAGCACTGCAGCTTCGGGTCCACCTGAGTTAGGACACGGGCCGAAGCAAACTCCTTTTTCAGTCTCTCAAACGCCCCAGCTGCCTCCTCACTCCAGCAAAACGGGGTCTTAGGGGAGGCGAGCGCAGTCAGAGGGCGAGCAATGTTACCAAAATTAGGCACAAACCTCCTATAGAAATTAGCAAAACCCAAGAATCCTTGAAGCTGCTTCCTAGAGGTGGGTGCAGGCCAATCCACTACTGCCCTGACCTTGGCCGGGTCAGGAAGCACCTGGTTCCGGGCTATTATGAACCCTAGGAAGGAGGTCTGGTCAGTATGGAACTCACATTTCTCGGCCTTGACGAACAGTTGATTCTCCAGGAGGCGCTGTAGTACTTTGCGGACATGCACCTGGTGCTCTTCTAGTGTGCGAGAGAAGATCAGTATGTCATCAAGATATACAAACACAAACGAATTCAGGAAGTCCCTCAAAACGTCGTTTATTAATCGCTGGAAGACGGCCAGAGCGTTGGTTAACCCAAACGGCATTACAAGGTACTCAAAATGCCCGCTTGGGGTCCGGAACGCCGTCTTCCACTCGTCACCTTCTCTAATGCGCACTAGGTGATAAGCATTCCTGAGATCTAGCTTAGTAAACCAGGATGCCCCCTGGAGGGAATCAAAGGCAGTGTTCATCAAGGGCAGAGTGTATTTGTCTTTTACCGTAATCTCGTTGAGACCCCGGAAGTCGATGCAGGGGCATAAAGAGCCGTCCTTCTTCCCAACGAAGAAGAACCCGGCACTCACAGCCGAAGACAATGGGCGGATGATTCCAGAGGCCAGGGGCTCCTTGATATGTGTCCATAGCCTCGCGCTCCGGGGCAGATAGGCTGTATAGGCGGCTAGCAGGAAGAGCGGCCCCAGCCTTCAGATTAATTGCGCAGTCGTAAGGGCGATGGGGGGGTAGAGACAACGCCCGAGACTTGCTGAAAACTAACCCCAAGTCATGGTAAACCTCTGGTACCTTGGACAGGTCCGGTGGTGACAAAGGGGGTAGAGGCACCTTGACAGAGGGGGCGCACGCCGCAGATTGGAGACAGGCACTCAGGCAGAACGTACTCCACGCTGAAATGCTCCCCGCTTGCCAGTCAATGGTGGGGTTATGCAGCCGAAGCCAGGGGTACCCCAGGATGACGGGCGAAGAAGAGACGGGCAGGACTAGGAACCTAATCTCCTCCCTGTGATTTCCTGACACAATTACAGATACAGGGGCCGTCTGATGGGCGATGGTGGTCAGTGACGCCTTGGACAGGGTGATGAGTTTGACAGGGGGATCTAGAGTCTGACAACTAAGGCCCATCCGGGTTGCCAGGTCTCTAGAAACAAAATTCTGCTCAGCTCCTGAATCAATTAACGCCAATGTGGAGTGTTCTGTATGTGCATGGATCAGTCTAATGGGTAAACAGCAACTAGTAAGGGGTTCTTCTGAATTCTTACCCGTGAAACCCCCTACTGCGATCCACGGGCCTTCCCTTTTAACCTACTGGGACATTCGAAAACCCCGTGTGACTCTTTCCCACAGTAGAAACAAAGGCCAAGATCCCTGCGGCGCTGTCTCTCAGCCGCTGACACTTTAGACTGACCTACAACCATAGCCTCTTGATCCGGGGATTCCTCTGACGCGGGTAGAGCGAGAAGAGGAGAGTTAGTGACGCGAGGGCGGGGTTTAACCGAACGGGAAGTAGCTCGCCATTCGGCCACCCGCTCCATTAATCTACTATCTAGGCTAACCGTTAGGGCAATCAAATCACGCAAGTTGTCCGGTTTATCCCGTGCCGCTAATTCATCCTTTAACTCATCATTAAGACTGCGCAGGAAAATACCACACAGTGATGGCTCCCCCCACCCAATCTCTGCGGCCAGGACCCGGAAGTCAATAGCGTAGTCAGCAGCTGATCTGTTTCCCTGCTGTAGGCTCAGCAGCCGTTCTGTCAACACCTCACCCCTATCAGTATGATCAAACAGGGACATGAATTCTGTCACAAACTCCTGGTAAGTTAACATGGGGTAGCTTGGTTTAGCCATGATGGAATATGCCCAATCTAACGCTCTACCTCCCAACAAATTAATGACATAACCAATCCTGTTTGAGTCTAAGGCGAAATCTCCCGGAACGCGGAGAAAAACTGATTCACACTGTAAGATGAATCCTCGGGCTTCCCCGAGTTTTCCACTGAACCGGGCAGGCGTGGGAACAGGGGTGAGGCGAGGGGTCGATGAGGTGTTAGCTTGACCTGACGCTAAGCCTGCAGGGGCTGAAATATTTGCAGTCGGGGAGAACGTCTGGTGTCCTTCCAGACGATCCAGCCGACTGTTAATTAAGGTTAACTGATTGAGGATTACTGTCTGCTGGTGTGCTAACAAATCTACCCGAGCGCTAAGTGTGTTGAGTTTGCGCGGCAGTGAACTGTCCGCTGGGTCAACGTGACGGAGTTGTACTGACATGTTTCAGGACCCAGGAGACAGACACTGACACGGGTAGATAGTGACAATAATCCCTTTATTGTAAAGTGAGAGTGTGAAGTGCGTGAGTGAGTGCAAGTATGGAATTCTGGTCGCTGGAACTGAGCAGTCCGGATGGAGACCTGGCAACCCTGTAACACACAAGCAGATACAATTACCGCTGTTCAGCACTCGTGAGTTATTGTAGATGAGGGGGCTTACTTGGGTGATCCACAGGTAGCGTCCTGCTGACTTCCAGCGGCCGTGCAGCGGGGAGGTGAATGTGCTCGTGGCCGTGGTAGTGAATCCACCTGTTGCTGTGACGATGACAGTTCCTGTGATGGTGACGGCAGTGATTCCACAGACCGTGACGATGACAGTTCCGATGGTGATGATGACAGAGATTCCACTGATCGTGACGATGACAGTTCCTGTAACTGAGACAATAACAGCTCTTGCAGCTGTGGGGTTAGACGTACCCGTAGCAGAGGTGGTAGCGAGGAGCTACATGGCTGAGATGGCAACGCCCCGTCGGCTGGGGAAGTTGGTTCACCGCCTGGGAGGTCCACCTGTGCACAGGGGTAAAGGCAAGGAGTTGAGTAACAAACAGTTTTCTTACGTGGTAATTCCTGACGAGACGTTCTTGACGAAGCTTGGGAACGAAGCTCTGGTTCATGCTCCGATGAGGAGGACAGACGACTCCGTGACGGGCTGTCAGCAACACTGGCTTTTAACAGCCGTTGATTGACACCTGTTGGTCTGTGCGCAGCTGGGACTGATGAAGCCAATGACGGCCCAGAGGCCGCCATGACAGGTACAGCAGGATTGAGAGGTGAGGAGGCTCCCCTGAGTGAATCAGTCTCCCTGGAAAACCAGGTGCTTCAGTTCCTTGATAGTAGAAATATAAAGGTCGAATCAAATGCAATTTCAGCCTGACATGCTTTACCCAGAAAGGATAATAAAAAAAAGAAATCAATTGTGATGCGCTTTGTGAACAGAAGGGTAAAGAATGACATACTGAGGCAGGCCAGAAAGCTACGGGGAACAGAAGTTTACCTAAATGAACATCTAACAAAAACTAATGCTGAAATAGCACGGCAAGCACGGATGCTGAAAAGACAAAATAAGATACAGGCAACATGGACAAGAAATTGTAGAGTTTGGATCAAACTAAATGGAACACCTGAGGAAGCAAAGAGTATAATAATCAGAGATGTTACTGACTTAAATAAATACAGATGAACACTGATTAAGAAAATTAAGAGACTATATAAGTCCATATCCACACACACATGGCAAGAATGGTTCTTTTGACATACCATGTCAATGTACTTTAAAAAACAAAAAAACAAAAACTAAACAAAACAAACAAAAAAACTTATGACTGACTTGAGTAGACATCAATTATCCCCAGTTGGAGGAAGTCATTTGACACAGAATGAGGAAATTCAAACTCTGAAAATATGCCATTTTGCTGAACATAAACTACAAGAGATGGAAAATTATATTGATCCTGATAACCACTTTTTCAATAATATTCATAATCATTGTGAATATTACACTGAAAAGCAATTCAAAAGTCAAGTGCAACTAGATGGTAAACTATCAATAATACACTTCAACAGCAGAAGTCTTAACAAAAACTTTCCACAGATTCAGGACTATTTAAAACAGCTAGACAGAAAATTTACAGCTATCGCAGTCTCTGAAACTTGGCTTAATGAAGAGCAGGCTATGGCAATAGAGGGATATCAGATGTTTCATATTAACAGATCTCAAAAAAGGGGTGGTGGTGTTGCACTGTATATTGATGACATGTATAGGTGTAAGCTTGTAAATGGAATGTCCTTTGCACTACCAGCGATTTTGGAATGTGTTACCGTTGAGATTGACCAAGACAAAACAAAAAATCTAATTATAAGCTGTATATATAGAACGCCGGGAACTTGCATTGAGACATTCAGAGATAAATTAGTTGAGCTGTACAATAATATTACTAGTAAGAAAATGGTAGTAATTTGTGGCGATTTCAGTATTGATTTACTAAATCCATATCATCAAAATGTAATTACAGAGTTCATGAATTCTATGTACAGCATGAGTCTATATCCCACAATAACACATCCCAGTAGAATCACAGTTCACACTGCTACACTTATTGACAACCTGTTTGTTAATATTATTGATAAGAAAATAGAAAGTGGATTATTGATAAATGATATAAGTGACCATTTGCCAACCTTTGCACTTATCCATGGCCACACGGGGGCCAATACAGAAAAATTTTTAAAATTGTTCAGATACAAATCACAAAATGCAATCAGTTCTTTTAAAGAAGACGTGTTGAAGCAGGACTGGATCAAAGTCTATGTATCAGATGTAACTGAAGCCTATGACACATTTATAAACATTGTAACCATTCTTTATGAAAAAAATTGTCCATTAGTAAAGAAAAAGCTTAAACATAAATTTGCCGATAAGCCATGGTTAACCAAAGGATTACAAAAGGCGTGTAAAAAGAAAAATTTATTATATAAAGCTTTCCTAAAGAAAAGGACAAAAGAAGCAGAGCAGCGGTATAAAACATACAAAAATCAGTTAACATATATAATAAGATGTAGTAAAAGAGACTATTACAGTAAAGAACTGGAGAAAAACAGAGACAATATTAAAAATACATGGACAATACTTAACAATATTCTTGGAAATAAAAACAGAAATACAAGCTACCCAACCAATTTTTAAAAAATAATAAAACGACTCAGAGTGTGAATGCAGCTTCACCTGCAGATGAATTTAATAACTTTTTTGTTAACATTGGTCCTAATTTGGCTCGAGAAATACCCATTACGGCACCCACAGGTGATACAATAAGCAAAAACATTGCTATAAAAGACTCCATTTTCATAAAGAACACAGACGAGAGAGAGGTCATTGAAATTGTTAAATTGTTTAAAAGTAAAACATCTATGGACTGTGATGGTATTGACATGCTCTTAGTCAAAACTATTATTGAATGCTTAGCGAAACCACTGATGTATATCTGTAACCTGTCTCTCCAAACAGGTATATTTCCCAATGCAATGAAAATAGCTAAAGTAATTCCGATATACAAGACGGGTGACAGAGGGGAACTTTCAAACTATAGACCAATTTCACTATTGCCGCAATTTTCCAAGATACTTGAAAAAATATTCTATGAGAGAATTGACAACTTCATAATGAAGAATAATTTATTGTGTGAGCAGCAATATGGGTTCAGACACAAGAGAACAACTCCATTTGCTCTAATGGAATTTATAGAAAAAATATCAACTGCCATTGAAAATAAAGAGTATTCAGATGGGGTATTCCTGGATCTTAAAAAAGCATTTGATACAGTGGATCATAATTTATTATTAAAGAAACTACAAAATTGTGGTATTATGGGGGAAGCACTGTCCTGGTTATGTAGTTACTTAAAGAATAGATATCAGTATGTATGTGTTGGTAACAAAAACTCACAGTTACTGAAGGTTACTTGTGGAGTCCCACAGGGTTCAGTTTTGGGGCCATTGTTATTCAATATGTATATAAATGATATATGTAAAGTTTCAGAAAAAATGGATTTAATATTGTTTGCCGATGACATTAATTTATTATGCAGTGGAAGCAATTTGGAACAACTTTTGGATACACTGGGAAAGGAATTAGGAAAGCTTAAACTGTGGTTTGATTCAAACAAATTAATGCTCAATTTAAGTAAGACAAAATTTATAGTTTTTAACAACCATCACAACAACTTAGTATCTAAACTCAGTGTAAATGGTGTAGAGATTGAAAGGGTATCCAAAACTAAATTTCTTGGTGTAATAATTGATAATAAACTGTGTTGGAAGTCACATATTAATTATATTAAAGGTAAAATATACCGAGGAATTTACCAATGAATTCATTAAAAATCCTTCAATGTGATTTTCTGGATTTTTTTTTTATTTTGTCTCTCATAGTTGAGGTATACTAATGATGAAAATTGGAGACCTCTCTCATCTTTTAAGTGGGAGAACATGCACAGTTGGTGGCTGACTAAATACTTTTTTACCCCACTGTACATATAAAACAAACATATATCCAGTCTTTATGCTTCAGAAGAGAGCTATTAGAATAATAAACAAAGCTGCTTACAGGGAACCAACAAACCCACTTTTTCTTAAATTAAAAGCTCTCAAGTTGAAAGATCTGGTTGACTTTAAAACTGCAGTAATAATGTTTAAAGTGAAGAATCTATCACTGCCCGCAAATATCCAAAAGCTATTCCAAATAAGAGAGAAACAATATCATTTCAGAGGAACATGTATATTTCAAAAACCTTCAGTGAGAACTACCATCAAGCAACACTGTGTTTCAGTGCAAGGAGTCAGATTATGGAACGATTTTGGACCCGAATTAAAATCATGTACAACGCTTGGACAATTTAAACAAAAACTAAAGGAAGAAACACTCCAAACATATATACAAGATGACATATAAAATCACATAAGGATTGTCATATCCAGTCTGCATTGTGTTGCTGCCTAGTTTTTTTTTGTTGTCACATTTTGTTTTAGCTATGTTCTGAATTGTAATCACGCTTGTTTTGTTTTTTCTTTTGAATTCTTGGATGGAATATGGGTGGGCAGTATAAGCTGCGGCTTCAGCCATCACCCATTTCGGATAGCTTATGTTGAACTGTGTAATCGGAGGAGTTATTGTCTAATTTGACGTTGTTGGATTTTCTTCCCCCTTTGTTATATCATTCTGTTTCTTTTAATCTGTACTTTTAATCTATCCGAAATAAAGATTGATTGATTGAATGCAAAAGACGCAACAGACTTACACAAATGGTCCCCTCCAGTATACAACTAGGACAATATCAGTCGCTATGGAGGGTGACAATATGTATGGGTACATATTCATACTATGTAGGGTAACTACTGTAAATAGACGGTTATGTTGTCTAGTCCATCTAGCTACAATGCGCCGCACTGTGTATATATATATTTATATATTTATGTGTACATATGTATATTCACTGCTCTTATTTTCTTATCTTTTAAATCACTGCTCTGAGTGTTGCTATCCCTGTACTGCTGCAATCCTGGAATTTCCCCATTGTGGGACTAATAAAGGCTTATCTTATCTTATCTTATCTTAATTTAAAGATCTAGCAGCATCTTGTCCAACACCTCCCATGTCGCGACCGGGACCAGTACCTCTTTAGTCGCCACCTCTTGCTTCCTATGAAAATATGTAAACAAGTTTTGTCTATTATTTAACGTTATCTGTGTTGTTAGTCTTATCTGCACAAAAAAAATCCATCATTAACCTATCTCCTCAGAATTTTAAATTGGATTTTAGCTGGGAGTTGCTTTTTTTTCGGGGGGGGGGGGCTTAAAGATGATACAGTGCCATTACCAGTTTCCATTAGCTCTCAGCATTTACCATTAAACCGAACTGCCAAAAGAAAGGCAACTTAATTAACTTTCTTTAAACTAGTGGAACAGTTGAACTCTAAGGGGGGCAAGTTTTAGATGTGGCCAGCCCCCTGGGGACAGGAGGACAGTTAGCAGCAATGTTAGCCTAAATGGACCTCTTGCTACTAGACAATAACAGTGGACAGTGGTGGACAGACTCTTTCATCGTCTTGTTGGCCTCCTGGCTCCATTCCCGCCATGGATTCTAAAAGCTACCAAGATCATAGACTGTATGCCAGAGACGCAAAGAAACAGGCTAAACTAATGGCTCCGTGGAAAACTTACGGGTTGATATGAAAGCCTTAAGGTAAGAGGAAATTTTACTTTCTTCCTCTACTGTCTTTGCTGATTATTATTTTGGGATTGGCTATAATGAATGCTACATACACTGGTGTGTAGTGTGTGTTTATGTATGCATATTTTAGTGTATAGTTACAGTAAACCCCACAAACTTGTGGGTGTCTTTGTAGTGTGTGACAGAAGTAACAAAACACTGCAAACTGTTAACAGCTGTTTATATCCATCTCCTCATGTTGGTTTAGTGTGAATATATTACTCAGATTAATGCACCTACATAAATTTGCTCTGGTTTTTAAAACAGGGTCGTTTAGATTTATTTTGTTGCAAATATGGCATATAGGCTGCCCAATTTATTTTTCTTTTGTGTTTTTCTTAGTGTGGTTAGCCATTTTGTATCATATTCTGCTTTTCTGGTGCCTTTACCTCCCCCAATGAGCTGCAAAAATGTTGGTCTCTCTGTTGCATGACCTCCAGTTGTCACGTTCAGGACAATACTGTATTTTTACAGGATGGGTGGCAACCCTAGGTACTGCTGCTTCAAAGTAAACAATAAGTAATGCACTCAACCGACATGGGCTCTATGCCTGCTCAACTCACAAGACTCCTTTGCTGAAGAAAAAGCATGTTGAAGCTTGTTCAAAGTTTGCTGCACAACATTTGGGCAAGCCAGTAAAATACTGGGAGAATAAAGTCTGGTCAGATTGTTCTGTATGGACATTTCTGGGTGAAGGATGAGGCACGATGATGGTTGGTGAACACAGCTTCATTTAAGAACTATTTACAGCAGCGACACAGTATGCACCCAGCACAGGCATCCGGCAAAAGAGGCCATAAGATGGATGTCCTCTGCTATTTATAGGGTGGTGCATTGGCGGAATAGGAAGTGCTCGCCACTACACTGCACTTCACAATAAGCTGCCCAAACACCAACACCACTCCCCCCCCCCCCCGAAAAGTCCAAAACCTTACACACAGTCAAAGCCCTCCCAAATTTAGGACCCAAATCACACACTAACAAAATGGAAAGTAATATATCTAAATGGCCTAACATATTCACACAACAAAATCTAAAATAGGGCGGATGGGTGGACTACCGTCCTGACCACACAGCACGGTGGATTATTCTACCACCTAATAAGTTAAAAGAAAAGTCCATTAATAAACTAAAATTATTGCCGTGTTCCTAAACTAATAAAATATACAAAATAATCCCATTTTACAATATACATAAACATAAGAACATTAGAGCTATTAACATAATGCTACCGCACAGTCATTGGGGTGAAAAAATTGGAATCTGCGTGTGGGTGGGGGCAGCCCTTCGGCAGGCGCGCCCCTGTAGACAGCAGACCCCCGAAGCGATGGCTGACCCTCTGGATGATGAAGTCTGGATCTCACACTGCCATCATGACTCCCGTCCAGCCTCGCCACCTGGAGAGTCTTCCCGGCACACTGCGCCCAGCTTAGCCACAATATGCAGACACCCTTGATGTTTTTCTGGCTGTCATTCAGTCCATCTTTGCCGTGGACGTCCTTCACCCTGAACTCGCACCAAGCCCATAACCTGGACTGGAATTTTACTCTGCCCGATGTGTTGCTGCTAGGCATGCGGTAACTCCATGCTCAACGGTCTGGCCCTGTCCTCTTCTATCAACGTAGTATTGTTCACCGTTGTAGCTGCAGACCCCCCAGTCAACCGTGGCCAAGTACCGGAGGCATCTGGGGCTAGCATGGCATTGCTCGTCGGCACAGGTACTGACCCTGGGGAAAAACTGGTTGACTTGACCGCTGTAGCATCCATTAGCTCTTCGTACTGTTCGCTCCCAGTGTCCGTTGGGGGCAAGCGGGGTGATTTCTCTTGTGGGCTCCCTGGGCAAAACAAACAGCACACCCTGGTGTAGTGATTCCAGCATCCACATTTACCACATTTCCCTCTAGCTGGGCATTTCTTAGCTTTATGTCGGTGCATCGCGGACCCACAACCCTTGCAAAGGGGTTTTCCCGTGGCAGACTTTTGGCTGGCAGCATTGACTTCCCAAAAATCTTCGTCCGAGCTATCCTCGCCATCAGAATCAGAATCAGAATCAGAATCAGGTTTATTGCCATTGTTCATGTAGTACACAAACTAGGAATTTGTCTCGGTGCAATGCTGCAACATTAAACATGATAAGATAAAAGAAATAAACTATACATGCAATAAAGTGTAGAATAAGAGTAAGTGGTACTGGTCAGCAGTTAAAATATATTAGCGAGCAGCAGATACTGTGGAGAACTATATAGTGCAGTCGGTAATGCAGGAAGAAAACAGTGATGATTGACATGAGTCTGGTTGAGCTGCTGTACATAGTGCACGAGAGTCAATAAGTCACTTAGTGTTCAGCAGTCTGATGGCAGAGGGGAAGAAGCTGTTCATGTGACGGGAGGTTTTAGTCTGGATGGACCGAAGTCTTCTACCAGAGGGGAGGGGGGCAAACAGTACGTGACCAGGGTGTGAGGGATCGGCTATGATCCGGCCAGCACGCCTCCGGGTCCTGGAGATGTACAGATCCTGGAGAGATGGGAGCTTGCAGCCAATCACCTTCTCAGCAGTGCGCACGACGCGCTGCAGCCTTAGTCTGTCCCTGGCAGTGGCTCCTGCGTACCACACGGTTATGGAGGTGGTGAGGATGGACTCGATGATGGCTGTGTAGAACTGCACTAACATCTTGGTGGGTAGCTTGAGCTTCCTCAGCTGCCGCAGGAAGAACATCCTCTGCTGGGCTTTTTTGATGAGTGAGCTGATGGTCGGCTCCCATTTGAGGTCCCTGGTGATGGTAGTGCCTAGGAAGCGGAAGGAATCAGCAGTGGTGATGGGAGAGCCTGAGAGGGTGAGGGGGGGCAGAGGGGTAGTGACTTTCCTGAAGTCTACAATCATCTCCACTGTCTTCAGAGCGTTCAGCTGCAGGTTGTTATTGTTGCACCAGGACGCCAGCTGGGCCACCTCTCTCCTGTAGGCGGACTCGTCGCCGTTGGAGATGAGCCCGATGAGGGTGGTGTCGTCCGCAAACTTGATCAGCTTGACAGACTGGTGGCTGGAGGTGCAGGAGTTGGTGTAAAGGGAGAAGAGTAGGGGGGAAAGTACACAGCCCTGGGGTGATCTGGTGCTGATGCTAGTAGAGTCTGAGACAGTCTTTCCCAGCCGCACATGCTGCCTCCGGTCCGTCAGGAAGTCGGTGATCCACCTGCAGAGGGAGTCAGGCACGTTGAGCAGGGACAGCTTGTCCCGGAGCAGAGCGGGGCGGATGGTGTTGAATGCGGAGCTGAAGTCCACAAACAGGATCCTGGCGTAGGTTCCCGGGGAGTCCAGGTGCTGCAGGATGGAGTGGAGGGCCAGGTTGACTGCATCGTCTACAGATCTGTTGGCTCGGTAGGCAAACTGCAGCGGGTCCAGGAGAGGGGTGGTGATGGACTTGAGGTGGGGCAGGACCAGGCGCTCAAAGGACTTCATGACTACAGAGGTGAGCGCTACAGGTCTGTAGTCATTAAGTCCAGTGATCCGTGGCTTCTTGGGGACAGGGATGATGGTGGAGGATTTGAGGCAGGACGGCACGTGGCATAACTTAAGGGAGGTGTTAAAAATGTCTGTGAAGACAGGAGCCAGCTGTTTCGCACAGTGTCTCAGGGTGGAGGGAGACACGCCATCAGGGTCCGCAACATCAGCTGAAGCACACAGCTCCAGCTTCTTTTGTGGCTGGTGCCAATTTTGCTCCACAGCTAGCCTAGCAACGGCTTCCCACTGGAGAGCTAGCTCCATAGCTTTAGATAACGTGAAGTCATTAGGTGCCATTAATAGCCTAGCACGCAGCTCAGCATTACACACATGCTCTGCTAGTTGATCACGAACCATTTCATCTTCAAGCGGTCCAAAACGACACTCACTGGCTAGATGCTTCAAGTCAATGACATATTGGCGAATAGGCTCACCTACCCACTGATATCGCTGCCAGAAATGAATCCTCTGGACAGTCACGTTGTCTGGGGTGGAGAAACGTTTAGCTAGCAGCTTCACAATGTCCTCACATGAGTCCGCCATGCCAAGCATCTGCAGGACCCTCCAGCCCTCCATACCCAGGTTGTTAATGAGGAGCGCCCGCTCTCTCGCCTTATCGAGTTCCCCGAGGCCCAGTGCCGTAACATACGTCTGATAGGCCTCCCACCAATGTGGCCAAGAAACCTGAGGTTTGCCCGGGAACGCGAGAAAGGGATGAACTGGGGTGATGCACACTTCCATGAATTAATCCTCGATTGCCAAATGTTATGTATGTGTTGGAAAAATGTATATTTTGCATAAAGATTATCATTTTATGTAATCAATGCCATATACTCATCTATGCATACTGTGTTAAGAAATTGTTGGGAAATTGTACATACATCATTTTCTATATGACATAAGGTTGAGTGTATTGTACACTGTTTCCTTTTTGTACTTAGATAATGAGAAGATTACTGAGTGTTGTTTAGGTGCAGATTAAAATGTGCTTAGCGTGAGAGAATGAAGCTGTCTCACAGGATGAAACTGTGTAAAAGTCTGAGAATAAGGAAAAGTTAATATTGTTTTTGTATACTTTGTCTGGGATTAATTGCGGTTAAGCCCTTATGTGATGTACTTTTTGTAAAGTCACTGTGTTCTTCCTCTTTGAGAATGTCGGCATATTTTATCATGACTGTGTGGGTGCGGGAAGGGAGTGTGAACCAGACCGGAAGGGAGTACTCAGCAGATGTTCTTTGTGATTATGTGACCAACAATGTATAAAAGTGCTTAGTTCACTGGGGGATGCCTCAGTGTCTTGTGAGATGTAATCATCGCAGGCACTCCTTGCGCAAGTAAAGCTTTCATAAAATAGAATATTCTGTGTCTTGAATCTTTATTGAGGTAACGAACTAATATACGATCATTTGAGTTTCAGATTCTTGACATACGTGGTGCCGTGACCCGGATGGACAACATCTAAGAGGACGCCGGAGACCGACGCACCCTCCAGGATAAAACCCATGCATGGTCTGACAACAGTCAGTATTGACAACCCGACTTCAGGGAAACCTGGAGGACAGCTTGGACTCCGGTGTCATCTGGTGACGTCCATCCTCGACTAGGATAAGAAGTAAGTGACATCCATTCCTTTTTCTTTTGTCACTGAGACTCTCAATACGTTACAAGACTCTCCTAGTCCATCCTGAGTGAGTAATGTAATATTGAGTGACAGGATATAGTGAGTTTCTTATATCCCGGTCGGGGACCGCAAAGTGAATAAAAGTTAGTATATACTCTCAATACGTTACAAGACTCTCCTAGTCCATCCTGAGTGAGTAATGTAATAAGGAGCCACAAGAATCTTTTTCAAAATCAATAAGTGAGTGTTGCTCAGTGAGTTTAATAGTTTGATTTGGGTTGAGACACCCGGTCTGGGACCGAAAAAGAATATCAGGTCTCCTAATAGGTGTAATGGTAGTATAGTGAGTATACTTTTCCTGATAAAAAGAAAATGGGTAACTGCACAGATAAAACAGAAGACAAAAGGAAATCAAAACAAAAGAAAAAGGAAGAGAAGGCACGCCCGACAGTAAAAAACTATAATAATCGATTAAAGGAAAAAGATCAAATAAAAATCCCGAAAATTTTTTGACTAAATGGGAAAGGGATTACTCGTTTAAACCTACACTGGATGTAGATGAATGTATGGCTCTCGTCTCAACAGTAGACATTACAAGTAGAAAAAACAAAGGTAAAAAACCAAACGCGGAGCTCCAATGTGCAAATCTTTGGGCGGCGGCGGCTGCAGACGCCAAAGCAAAAGCCGGTCAGGCAAGGAATAAAAACAAACAAAAACAGAAAAAAACAAATTACAAAAATCAGAGCAGTAAGGAACCGTTATTAAATCCTGAGGAGGGAAAAGCGAGCGCTCCCCCTCCTCCTTACCCTTCTACGGATCCTAAGCAGGGTCCCTATAACAAATTATTAAAAGAAGTCCAAGAGGTTGAAAAAAAGTTGCACTCAAAAATGAAACAGATGAATCCTATCCCTTAATGGAAAGGGTTATGTCATGGCAGCCTCTGGGCCGTCATTGGCATCATTATCTCCAGCTGCGCACAGATCCACAGGTGTTAATCAGCAGCTGTTAAAAGCCAGCGTTGCTGACAGCTCAGTACGGACTCGTCTGTCCTCCTCGTCAGAGAAAGAACCAGAACTCCGCTCTCTGGCCTCGTCAAGGTATTCTCTTGTCTCGTCAGAAACTGTCTCGTCAAGAACTGTCTTGTCTATCACTGACTCGTCAAAGTCTGCCTTGTCAAGAACTGTCTTGTCTAACACTGACTCGTCAGAGTCTGCCTCGTCAGAGTCTGCCTCGTCAAGAACTGTCTTGTCAAAAACTGTCTCGTCAGAAGCTGCCTCGTCAGGATCTGTCTCGTCAGGAACCTCTCTGGCCTCGTCTAGAACCTCTCCTGCCTCGCCTAGGACTTCTGTTCAAAGTCAAGCACGTAAGAGAGCTGTTTGTTACTCTACACCCAACCTCTACCCCTGTGCACAGGTGGACCCCCCTGGCGGCGGACCTGCGTCCCCAGCTGACGGGGTAACACCAACACGCACACGTAGCGGTTCGCTACCACCATGACTACCGGTACGTCTTGCTCCACAAATTCCTGAATTGTTACTGTATCAGTTACAGGAGTACTGGCCACCGTTACCGGTGGAGTTTGTGTCATCGTCATCTGTCGTGTCATCGTCACCACGTTCTGTGGAATCACTCACCTCGTCATCATCTGGATTGTCATGGTCACCACGCTCAGTGGAGTCACTCGTCTTGTCATCAGCTGGATTATCATCGTCACCACATTCTGTGGAATCACTGGTCTTGTCATCAACTGGTTTGTCATCGTCCCGGTCTGTGGTGTCACAGCCGGAGTCTCTGGAAGACCTGCCTTCGCCACAGTCACAGGTGGAAGCCTCAGCACGTTCACGGACGCCTTCACCTCCACGTTGCACGGCCGCTGGTTCTCAGCAGGACGTAACCTGTGCTTCTCCCAAGTAAGCCTCACTACTGATAGCTTGTCATTAGCGTGGGACAAAAGTAATTGTCTGTGCTTATATGTTCCAGGGTTGCCGGGTCTCCGTCCAGAGTGCTCAGCTCCAGTGACCAGGATACTATCCACGCTCTCACATTTGCACTACACACCCTTTCACTATAATAAAGATTATTGTTCACTAATTTACCTGTGTCAGTGTCTGTCTCCTGGGTCCCGAAACATGTCAGTACGACTCCGTCACGTTGACCCAGCGGACAGCTCACTGTCGCGCTTAATTAACACTCTTAGCGCCCGGGTAGATTTGCTAGCCCACCAGCAAACAGTAATCTTGAATCAACTGACTCAAATTAATGGTCGGCTGGACCGTTTGGAGGGACACCAAACGTTTCCTCCGACCGCAAGTACTTCAACCCCTGCAGGCTTGGCGTCAGGACTAGCTAACACCTCCTCGTCCTCTCGCCTCACTCCTATTCCAACACCTGCCCGGTTCAGCGGAAAACTCGGGGAAGCTCGAGGATTCATTTTACAGTGTGAATCAGTTTTTCTGCGTGTGCCTGGGGATTTTTCCCTCGACTCTAGCCGGATAGGCTATGTCATAAATTTGCTGGCTGGTAGAGCCTTGGACTGGGCTTATTCGATCATGGCTAGACCTAGCTATTCTTTGCTTACCTACCAGGAGTTTGTGACTGAGTTTCTGTCTGTATTTGATCACACGGATAGGGGAGAGGTGTTGACAGAACGTTTTTGAAGGTCCAAAGAGACCGTTTTTGAAGGTCCAAGGCGTTTTTGAACGATTTAAGCCTACAGCAGGGTAAGAGATCAGCTGCAGATTACGCCATTGACTTCCGGGTCTTAGCCGCAGAGATTGGGTGGGGGGAGCCATCTCTTTGTGGTATTTTTCTACGCAGTCTTAACGACGAGCTAAAGGATGAGTTAGCGGCACGGGATGAACCAGATAACTTGCACGATTTAATTGCTTTAGCAGTTAGTATCGATAGTAGGTTAAAGGAACAGGCGGCTGGTCGGCGAGTTACTTCCCGTCCGGTTAAACCCCGCCCTCGTGTCACTGACTCTCTTCCTCTCGCTTTACCCGCGTCAGAGAAGGCCCCGGATCAGGAAGCCATGATTGTTGGTCATTCTAAGGTGTCTGCAGCTGAGAAACAACGCCGTAGGGATCAAGGCCTGTGTTTTTATTGTGGGAAGGAGTCACATGAGGTTTCTGAATGTCCTAGTAAGTTAAAAGGGAAGGCCCGTGGATCGCAGTAGGGGGATTCACGGGCAAGAACACAGAGGAACCCCTTACTTGTTGTCATTTACCCCTCAGACTCATTCATACTCACACAGAACACTCCACACTAGCGTTAGTCGATTCTGGAGCTGAGCAAAATTTCATTTCTAGAGACCTGGCAACCCGGATGGGCCTTAGTTGTCAGACTTTAGAACCCCCTGTCAGATTGATTACCCTGTCCAAGGCGTCGTTGACTACCATTAACCTTCAGACAGCGCCTGTGTCCGTTATTGTTTCAGGGAATCACAGGGAGGAGATTCAGTTCCTAGTGCTCCCCGTTTCCTCTTCGCCCGTTATTCTGGGATATCCCTGGCTGCGCCTACATAACCCCACTATTGATTGGCAAACTGGGAGAATAACGGCATGGAGTACTTTCTGCCTTAGTGCCTGTCTCCAATCAGCGGCATGCGCCCCATCTGTGAAAGTGCCTCTGCCTGATTCATCTCCACCGGATTTATCTAAGGTACCTGAGGTTTATCACGATTTGGGGCAAGTATTCAGCAAATCTCGGGCGTTGTCTTTACCCCCCCATCGTCCATATGACGGCGCCATTAATCTGAAGGCTGGGGCCCCACTACCTGCTAGCCGCCTTTACAGCCTGTCAGCCCCGGAGCGCGAGGCCATGGATACATACATTAAGGAATCCTTGGCCTCTGGGATCATCCGCCCGTCATCTTCGGCCGTGGGGGCCGGTTTTTTCTTTGTTGGTAAGAAGGACGGTTCACTACGCCCCTGTATTGACTTCCGGGGGCTGAATGAAATAACGGTCAAGGATAAATATACACTGCCCTTGATGAACATTGCGTTTGACTCCCTCCAGGGGGCATCATGGTTTACTAAACTGGACCACAGGAATGCCTACCATCTAGTGCGCATTAGAGAAGGAGATGAGTGGAAGACGGCTTTTTGGACCCCCAGCGGTCATTTTGAGTACCTGGTAATGCCGTTTGGGTTGACTAACGCCCCAGCCGTTTTCCAGCGTTTGATCAACGATGTACTACGGGACTTTTTTGAACTCATTTGTTTTTGTTTATCTTGATGATATCCTCATCTTCTCCCGCTCACTAGAGGAACATCGAGTGCATGTCCGTAGGGTATTACAGCGCCTAATGGAGAACCAGTTGTTCGTCAAGGCCGAAGAATGCGAGTTTCACACTGATCAGACCTCCTTCTTAGGATTTATTATTGCTCGTAACCAGGTGATTCCTGACCCTGCCAAGGTCAAGGCAGTGGTGGAATGGCCTGCACCCACCTCCAGAAAGCAGCTTCAAGGGTTCCTGGGGTTTGCTAATTTTTATAGGAGGTTCGTGCCTAACTTTGGTAATATTGCTCGTCCTTTGACTGCTCTCACCTCCCCTAAGATTTCATTCTGCTGGAGTAAGGAAGCAGCCGATGCTTTTGAGAAGCTCAAGAGGGAGTTTGCCTCGGCCTGAGTCCTACCCAGGTGGATCCGAAGCTTCAGTGCTTGGTGGAGGTGGACGCGTCTGATGCGGGAGTTGGACCAGTACTCTCCCAACGATCTCCTGTGGATGGTAAGATTCGCCCTTGTGCTTTTTTCTCTCATCGTCTCTCCCCTGCAGAGAGGAATTACAGCATCGGGGACAGGGAGTTACTGGCTGTGAAATTGGCCTTGGAGGAATGGAGACATTGGCTGGAGGGGGCTGCTCAGCCGTTCGTGGTTTGGACTGATCACCGTAATCTGGAGTACCTCAGGACGGCTAAGCGCCTGAATGCACGCCAGGCTCGCTGGTCCCTCTTCTTCGGCCGGTTTAATTTTACCATCACGTACCGGCCGGGAAGCAAGAACGGTAAGCCGGACGCTCTCTCCCGGCAGTTTGACCCCCCATCCTCCGAGGACCAGGAGACCCCTATCCTGCCGCCTTCCTGCGTCGTGGGCGCCCTGTCCTGGGGAATCTGCAAGACGGTTCGCCAGGCCCAGAAGACTGAGCCGGACCCTGGAGGGGGGGGCCCCCCGGGCCGCTTGTTTGTTCCACGCGCTGTCCGAGGCAAGGTGATTGAGTGGGGTCACGCTTCTAAGTTGGCTTGTCATCCTGGGGTGGGTCGGACTGTGGATCTCCTCCAAAGGACCTTCTGGTGGCCAGGGTTGCAGAAGGACGTTGTTGGCTATATCCGGGCCTGCCCTCATTGCGCCACCGGGAAGACGACGTCATCTCCCCCGGCGGGCTTACTTCATCCGTTACCTGTTCCTTCACGCCCCTGGTCTCATGTAGCTATGGACTTTGTGACTGGGTTACCCACTTCAGATGACTACACCACAGTGTTAACCATTGCTGACCGGTTCTCGAAGGCGGCCCATTTTGTGCCACTTCGGGGTCTGCCTTCGGCCCAGGAGACTGCGGACCTCCTGGTGCAACACGTGGTACGTCTTCATGGCATCCCTGCGGATATTGTGTCTGATCGAGGACCCCAGTTTGTATCTCAAGTTTGGAAGGCCTTCTGCACGGCACTTGGAGCCACTGCCAGCCTCTCCTCTGGCTATCATCCCCAAAGTAATGGTCAGTGTGAGAGGGCTAATCAGGAGCTGGAGGCCGCCCTCCGTTGTGTCATCTCCTCCTGCTCATCCTCCTGGAGCAAGTTCCTGCCCTGGATTGAGTACGCGCACAACGCCACGATCTCCATGGCCACGGGCGTCTCCCCGTTTAAAGCCTCGTGTGGGTTTGATCCTCCGTTGTTTCCTGAGGAGGAGAAGGAGGTAGCGGTTCCTTCAGTCCAGGCACATATTAAGCGCTGCCGGCGAGTGTGGCTCCTCGCTCGCCAAGCTTTGTTGAAGACCACTGAACGTAATATCCAGGTGGCCAACCGGCACAGGAGACCCGCCCCGGACTATAAGGTGGGTCAGAAGGTTTGGTTATCTACTCGGAATATTGGTGTGCCGGCTGAAAAGCGTAAGCTAACTAAACGCTTTATTGGTCCCTACACCATTAATCGGATTGTTAACCCTGTGTCTGTGCGCTTGTCTCTCCCCTCTTCGATGCGTATCTGCCCCACTTTTCATGTCTCCCAGGTCAAGCCGTACGTCTCTGACCCCCTGTGCCCTGCTCCCGCGGCACCCCCACCCCCAAGGATGATCGATGGCCATCCGGCCTGGGGGGTGACTGCCATCTTGGATGTTCGCAGGCGGGGTCGGGGCCTTCAGTATTTGGTGGACTGGGAGGGCTTTGGACCGGAGTATCGGTCTTGGATTCGCCCAGCGTTGATCTTGGATAAGCAGCTGATTCGCGACTTCCACCGGGTGAATCCAGGTAGGATTGGGCAGGTGCCTGGAGGCACTGCTAGAGGGGGGAGTACTGTCATGGCGGCCTCTGGGCCGTCATTGGCATCATTATCTCCAGCTGCGCACAGATCCACAGGTGTTAATCAGCAGCTGTTAAAAGCCAGCGTTGCTGACAGCTCAGTACGGAGTCGTCTGTCCTCCTCGTCAGAGAAAGAACCAGAACTCCGCTCTCTGGCCTCGTCAAGGTATTCTTTTGTCTCGTCAGAAACTGTCTCGTCAAGAACTGTCTTGTCTATCACTGACTCGTCAAAGTCTGCCTCGTCAAGAATTGTCTTGTCTAACACTGACTCGTCAGAGTCTGCCTCGTCAAGAACTGTCTTGTCAAAAACTGTCTCGTCAGAAGCTGCCTCGTCAGGATCTGTCTCGTCAGGAACCTCTCTGGCCTCGTCAAGAACCTCTCCTGCCTCGCCTAGGACTTCTGTTCAAAGTCAAGCACGTAAGAGAGCTGTTTGTTACTCTACACCCAACCTCTACCCCTGTGCACAGGTGGACCCCCCTGGCGGCGGACCTGCGTCCCCAGCTGACGGGGTGACGCCAACACGCACACGTAGCGGTTCGCTACCACCACGACTACCGGTACGTCTTGCTCCACAAATTCCTGAATTGTTACTGTATCAGTTACAGGAGTACTGGCCACCGTTACCGGTGGAGTTTGTGTCATCGTCATCTGTCGTGTCATCATCACCACGTTCTGTGGAATCACTCACCTCGTCATCATCTGGATTGTCATGGTCACCACGCTCAGTGGAGTCACTCGTCTTGTCATCAGCTGGATTATCATCGTCACCACATTCTGTGGAATCACTGGTCTTGTCATCAACTGGTTTGTCATCGTCCCGGTCTGTGGTGTCACAGCCGGAGTCTCTGGAAGACCTGTCCTCGCCACAGTCACAGGTGGAAGCCTCAGCACGTTCACGGACACCTTCACCTCCACGTTGCACGGCCGCTGGTTCTCAGCAGGACGTAACCTGTGCTTCTCCCAAGTAAGCCTCACTACTGATAGCTTGTCATTAGCGTGGGACAAAAGTAATTGTCTGTGCTTATATGTTCCAGGGTTGCCGGGTCTCCGTCCAGAGTGCTCAGCTCCAGTGACCAGGATACTATCCACGCTCTCACATTTGCACTACACACCCTTTCACTATAATAAAGATTATTGTTCACTAATTTACCCATGTCAGTGTCTGTCTCCTGGGTCCCGAAACATGTCAGGTTAAAGAGGAAGTAAATGAAATCATAATAATAACTTTATTCTATGCTATAAGATATTGATATTTTTTTTGTGTGTGAGTCTTAGATAGAGGCAGCTGCAGTTTGGCTGTTTTGTCTTTCTGGAAGGTTCCTACTTCGACCTTGTGGAGATTAGGAGAAAAGAAGCAATTCTGTGTTTGTGTGTGTGTGAGTGTCTTAGAAAAAAGGGAAAAGCAGACTGTGGGAGAGGAGTAATCTAAATATGAGTATTTTTTACAAGGTTTTGGGTTTTACCTTTTCAATCTAATTTTGCAGGGTTTTAACTAATGTTGCGTATGTGATAAATTATTTACATATTTTTTAAAGCAATTTTGACAAATTACTAACCTTTTTTCTTTGACTGAGACATAATTGTGCACTTTATAGGAAAAAGGACTGACGTGTGACAACGTGACTACAGGCCGGCCCATAGGATATTAAGTTTAGTATAACTGTTTACAGTTACACTAAACTTAATATCCTTAATATCCTCTCCCACAGTCTTACACCCCCTCATGGATCGTCACCTTATCGTGGTGGTGGTGGTGGTGGGGGTTTGCGTGCCTCAATGATCCCAGGAGCTATGCTGTCCGGGGCAATTTGCCTCTGATAGGGTCACCCAAGACAAACTACATGAAAAAAGTTGCAAATGTATTAAGAAAAACCTGTAAATTTATGTGCAAAAAGTTGCACATAGCATTAAAATCATATAGAATAATCAATGAAACCTGAAAATATGCTATCAATTACCTTTTAATTTAATAAATCTTTGGTGACATATGTAATAAAATAATAAAAATAATAACTAACATTGACATTGACTGACCACAGGAGAAAGGATCCTTAAATTGATAAGCATTTTTTGAAGCTAAGTATGACTTTGTATGACATAAGGTATACTGATTTAAATGACTCTGACTTTACAAATGTAATGTTTATATGATTTTATATGATTTTGCACTACAGGATACATTTGATGTTACTCACCACATAATGGTGTGACAACATCATATTTCAGAAATGTGACAGTAAGGAGGAATATGTTTTCCTGATTCGGCGGTGGCCAAGCTGGGTCAGGGTGAACTACATTCCACCCCATAATTTACCAAGGAATGTATAAAATGAGGCATTCCTTGTAAAAATTAAACCAAATTCTAATTAGGCAAAATGTCCACCTTTCCATTGACTGAAAGAGTGTGACACAATCTTTATTCATTCATTCAAATTCAACCCATCTGTGTTCAACTGGACAAACTGATCTTATTTATCAATGCTGAAGCATATCAAAAATGCACAGATAGTTATTTTGTTTTTCTTAAATGGAATTTGTAAATTAGTTCAAGAGATGTCACAAAAGAAGCCATGATTATTGACATCTCATTTTGAAGGAGCTGTGCTACCCACAAATTTTCATCTAAACTAAAAATGGTAGCACACTTCCTCTCAGTAAAAGAATCAAGCAAATACCCTGTAACTTTGCTGCATGTGCGTCTCCATGTATCAAAACAGGGGGTATCAAAGAAATTAATTAGCAAAATAATTAGCAATCCTCAGAAAAATAGATAATACATAAAAATGATCAATAAATGATCAATAATGAATTCAATTTAATTCAATTCAACTTTATTCATATAGCGCTATTTCACAACAACAATCATCTCATAGCACTTTCAACTATAGGGGGAAACCCCATAGTTGCAGAAAGATTCCAGCAATCAGGCGACAGAGTCCTGACAGCCTGGCTACAGTGCTGAAAAGAAACCTGAGATTATTTTTGTTCTCTTCTATTAATGCAGAATAATAACTTGTTTTATCTTTTCTAAGAGATTGTTTATAAACTAAACGATCATTTCTCCAAGCTAAATAGATTTCACCTAAATCAGTGAAGCATCATTTTCTTTCTAAATTGCCGAGTTTTCTGTTTTAAGCTACAAGTTTCTGTGTTGAACCAAGGAGTTAGAAATCTTTGATTAGACTTTTTCTTTCTTTAAGGGGGGCCACAAAGTCTGGAGTCTGATGCAGGGAAGCTGTAACACCATCTACCATGCTATCAATTACCATGCTATCAATTCCATCCTCATATGATTCTCTCATTACTCCAAACATTCCAGTGTGGTAATCATTCTTTGACAGCCTGTTACGTCTTTAACCTCATAGCATGCACTGGCAATGTTTGCGTATTTGCCCTTTCCCTCCCCCTCTTGTCTGCTCCCAATGGCCAACAAATGTTGTCCCTAAGGAGCAGCCAAATGGGGCAAAGGTTGTAAATTTTTGGGAAAAAAAATGTGTCCGTTGTGTCCACTTTTTACTTCTTAATTAAGGTTGTCCCCAGAAGCTTGTGTGAGTCTTAGATAGAGGCAGCTGCAGTTTGGCTATTTTGTCTTTTTGGAAGGTTCCTACTTCGACCTTGTGGAGATTAGGAGAAAAGAAGCAATTCTGTGTTTGTGTGTGTGTGAGTGTCTTAGAAAAAAGGGAAAAGCAGACTGTGGGAGAGGAGTAATCTAAATGAGTATTTTTTACAAGGTTTTGGGTTTTACCTTTTCAATCTAATTTTGCAGGGTTTTAACTAATGTTGCGTATGTGATAAATTATTTACATATTTTTTAAAGCAATTTTGACAAATTACTAACCTTTTTTCTTTGACTGAGACATAATTGTGCACTTTATAGGAAAAAGGACTGACGTGTGACAACGTGACTACAGGCCGGCCCATAGGATATTAAGTTTAGTATAACTGTTTACAGTTACACTAAACTTAATATCCTTAATATCCTCTCCCACAGTCTTACACCCCCTCATGGATCGTCACCTTATCGTGGTGGTGGTGGTGGGGGTTTGCGTGCCTCAATGATCCCAGGAGCTATGCTGTCCGGGGCAATTTGCCTCTGATAGGGTCACCCAAGACAAACTGGTCCTGGGTGAAGGGCCAGACTAAGAACGATTCAACAGACTCTCATGATAAATTCTATATCAAGGATTCAATGTACCCCGCCCGGTATGGGGTTACCGGGGCCCCACCCTGGAGCCAGGCCTGGGGGAGGGGCTCGAAAGCTAGCGTCTGGTGGCCGGGTTTCCACCCATGGGACCCGGCCGGGCTCAGCCCGAAGGAGTTGCATGGGTCCGCCCTCCAGTGGGCTCACCACCTGCAGGAGGGATCATGGGGGTCCGGTGCTATGTGGATTAGGTGGCGATCAAAGGCGGAGACCTTGGCGGACTGATCCCAAGCTTTCTAAACTGGCTTTTGGTACGTGGAATGTCACCTCTCTGGTGGGGAAGGAGCCTGAGCTGGTGTACGAGGTTGAGAGATACCGGCTAGATATAGTCGGCCTCACCTCAACACACAGCTCCGGTTCCGGAACCAGTCTCCTGGAGAGGGGCTGGAGCTTGGCCTTTTCTGGAGTTGCCCCGGGTGAGAGGCGACGAGCAGGGGTGGGTATTCTTGTATCCCCCCACCTTGCTGCCTCTATATTGGAGTTTTCCCCGGTGGACAAAAGGGTTGCTTCCCTGCGCCTTCGGGTTGGGAAACGGGTGCTGACCATCATTTGTGCCTATGCACCAAGTGATGTTTCTGAGTACCCACCCTTTTTGGAGTCTGTGACTGGGGTGCTGGAGGGTGCTCCTCTTGGAGACTCCATTGTCCTACTGGGGGACTTCAATGTGCATGTGGGCAACGACAGTGAAACCTGGAGGGGGGTGATTGGGAGGAACGGCCTGCCCAATCTGAACCCGAGTGGTGTTCAGTTATTGGACTTCTGTGCGAACCACGATTTGTCCATAACGAACACCATGTTCAAGCATAAGGGTGTCCATATGTGCACCTGGCACCAGGACACCCTAGGTCGCAGGTCAATGATCGATTTTGTTATCGTGTCATCAGACCTGCGACCGTATGTCATGGACACTCGGGTAAAGAGAGGTGCAGAGCTGTCAACTGATCACCACCTGGTGGTGAGTTGGATCCGATGGCAGGTGAGGAAGCCATTCAGACCTGGTAGACCCAAACGTATAGTGAGGGTGTGCTGGGAACGTCTGGCTGAGGCCCTTGTCCGGGAGGTCTTCAACTCCCACCTCCGGAAGAACTTCAACCACATTCCGAGGGAGTCTGGAGACATGGAGTCTGAATGGGCCATGTTCTCCACCTCTGTTGTTGAAGCGGCGGCCCAGAGCTGCAGCCGCAAGGTGGTTGGTGCATCTCATGGTGGCATACCCCCGAACCAAGTGGTGGACACCAGTGGTGAGGGGGGCCATTAAGCTGAAGAAGGAGTTCTATCAAGCTTGGTTGGCTTGTGGGACTCCCAAAGCAGCTGAGGTGTACCGGTAGGCCAAGCGGAGTGCAGCTCGGGTGGTCGCTGAAGCAAAAACCCGGGTATGGGAGGAGTTCACTGAGGCCATGGAACAAGACTTTCGGTCGGTCTCGAAGAGATTCTGGCAAACTGTCCGGCGGCTCAGGAGGGGAAAGCAGCTCCTTGTCCACACTGTGTATGGTGGGGATGGGACACTGTTGACTTCGACTGGGGATATTGTTGGGCGGTGGAAGGAATACTTCGAGGATCTCCTCAATCCCACTGATACGCCTTCCACAGAGGAAGCAGGATTTGGGGACGAGGGGGTGACTCGCCTATCACAGGGGCTGAGGTTGCCAAGATGGTTAAAAATCTCCTTGGTGGCCGGGCCCCGGGGGTGGACGAGATTCGCCCTGAGTACCTCAAGGCCCTGGATGTTGTTGCTCCAACTTTAGAGGGATCACATTCCTCAGCCTCCCTGGGAAGGTCTATGCCAAGGTACTGGAGAGGAGAGTCTGGCCGTTGGTCGAACCTCGGATTCAGGAGGAGCAATGTGGTTTTCGTCCTGGCCGTGGCACATCGGACCAGCTCTTTACCCTCTCGAGAATTCTCGAGGGTTCGTGGGAGTTTGCCCAACCAGTTTACATGTGTTTTGTGGACCTGGAGAAGGCATTTGACCGCGTCCCTTGTGGTTTTTTGTGGGGAGTGCTTCGGGAGTATGGGGTATCGGGCTTGTTGTTACGAGCTATTCGGTCTCTGTACGACCGTTGTGGGAGTTTGGTTCGTATTGCCAACACTCGGTCGGAGACATTCCCAGTGACAGTTGGACTCCGCCAGGGCTGCCCTTTGTCACCGATCCTGTTCATAATGTTTATGGACAGGATTTCTAGGCGCAGCCAGGGAATGGAGGGTGTCGTGCTTGGTGACCACAGGATCTCATCTCTGTTGTTTGCAGATGATGTTGTCCTGTTGGCTTCATCCAGCAATGACCTACAGCTCTTGCTGGGACAGTTTGCTGCTGAGTGTGAAGCGGCTGGGATGAGAATCAGCACCTCAAAGTCCGAGTCCATGGTCCTCAGCCGGAAAAAGGTGGATTGTCCTCTCTGGGTTGGGGATAGGCTCCTGCCCCAAGTGGAGGAGTTTAAGTATCTTGGGGTCTTGTTCACGAGTGAGGGGAAAATGGAACGAGAGATTGACAGACGGATTTGAGCAGCATCTGCAGTGATGCGGACGTTGTACCGGTCTGTTGTGGTGAAGAGGGAGCTTAGTTCTAAGGCAAAGCTGTCGATTTTCCACTCAATCTACGTTCCTACTCTCACCTATGGTCACGAACTTTGGGTAATGACCGAAAGAACAAGATCGCGGATACAAGCGGCTGAAATGAGCTTTCTCCGTAGGATTGCTGGACTCACCCTGAGAGATAGGGTGAGGAGCTCAGTCATCCGGGAGAGGCTCAGAGTAGAACCGCTGCTCCTCCACATTGAAAGGAGTCAGTTGAGGTGGTATGGGCATCTGATTAGGATGCCTCCTGGACGCCTCCCACTTGAGGTGTTTCGGACACGTCCCACTGGGAGGAGACCCCGGGGCAGACCTAGGACTCGGTGGAAAGACTGTCTCCCAGCTGGTCTTGGAATGCCTTGGTATCCTCTCTGAAGAGCTGGAGCAGGTGGCTGGGGAGAGGGAAGTCTGGGCTCCTCTGCTTGAACTGCTGCCTCCGCGACCCGGACCTCCGGAAAAGCGGTAGAAGATGGATGGATGGATAACTGTTTACATCTTAATCAATGGTACCAGCATGACAATGATGAAATTAATTAAATATTACAATATTATGATGTCATTTAATAATGCCTAATCACTGAAGGCTTTATGTACACCCTATATCACATGATTTAAAGCACAGAGGTTCAAAAGAGATTGATAATTAATGTGTCTGTGCATATGATTTGCCAGAGGCTACAGATTATCAAACAAAGGTCTTGGTAAGTGTATGTTATATTGTTACCTTGTTTAAATAATACTATACTTACCCTTTTAATAAATGACATGTGCAATCTTATTTACATTTCGACCTTAGGCCTGGTAAGGTCTAAGGTCCTTGGTAAATTTATGGTAAATTTATGAACTGTAAAGACAGACGTACCACAAGAAGACTGATTAGTGAGCTGTGTCATTTTGACCTACATAAGAATAGACAGAATCAGCACTGAACATTCTGCTGGTGACTTAGCTTGACCTGGTCAGCTAAGTCACCCTAACCTCAAGCATTTGCATGATAAAACAATGAAACCCTCGTTATTATTTACAATCTTGTTCAACCTAATCTCACACTGAAAAACAGACAGTCTTTTCAAGCTCTGAGACAATGGAAAAATACAGTGAATCAGACATTGGCTCATTATATGCACCAGATACAATTATAATAGCATTAAGAAAAAACTGTAAATTTACCTGTAAAAAGTTGCACATTGATCAAGAAAAATCTGCAACTTTATGGGGATAAATGTTGCACATTTATTCAGAAAAACGTGCAAACTTTTGTGGAAAAAACTGCGATTTTACATGAAAAAAGTTGCAAATGTATTAAGAAAAACCTGTAAATTTATGTGCAAAAAGTTGCACATAGCATTAAAATCATATAGAATAATCAATGAAACCTGAAAATATGCTATCAATTACCTTTTAATTTAATAAATCTTTGGTGACATATGTAATAAAATAATAAAAATAATAACTAACATTGACATTGACTGACCACAGGAGAAAGGATCCTTAAATTGATAAGCATTTTTTGAAGCTAAGTATGACTTTGTATGACATAAGGTATACTGATTTAAATGACTCTGACTTTACAAATGTAATGTTTATATGATTTTATATGATTTTGCACTACAGGATACATTTGATGTTACTCACCACATAATGGTGTGACAACATCATATTTCAGAAATGTGACAGTAAGGAGGAATATGTTTTCCTGATTCGGCAGTGGCCAAGCTGGGTCAGGGTGAACTACATTCCACCCCATAATTTACCAAGGAATGTATAAAATGAGGCATTCCTTGTAAAAATTAAACCAAATTCTAATTAGGCAAAATGTCCACCTTTCCATTGACTGAAAGAGTGTGACGCAATCTTTATTCATTCATTCAAATTCAACCCATCTGTGTTCAACTGGACAAACTGATCTTATTTATCAATGCTGAAGCATATCAAAAATGCACAGATAGTTATTTTGTTTTTCTTAAATGGAATTTGTAAATTAGTTCAAGAGATGTCACAAAAGAAGCCATGATTATTGACATCTCATTTTGAAGGAGCTGTGCTACCCACAAATTTTCATCTAAACTAAAAATGGTAGCACACTTCCTCTCAGTAAAAGAATCAAGCAAATACCCTGTAACTTTGCTGCATGTGCGTCTCCATGTATCAAAACAGGGGGTATCAAAGAAATTAATTAGCAAAATAATTAGCAATCCTCAGAAAAATAGATAATACATAAAAATGATCAATAAATGATCAATAATGAATCAATTTAATTCAATTCAACTTTATTCATATAGCGCTATTTCACAACAACAATCATCTCATAGCACTTTCAACTATAGGGGGAAACCCCATAGTTGCAGAAAGATTCCAGCAATCAGGCGACAGAGTCCTGACAGCCTGGCTACAGTGCTGAAAAGAAACCTGAGATTATTTTTGTTCTCTTCTATTAATGCAGAATAATAACTTGTTTTATCTTTTCTAAGAGATTGTTTATAAACTAAAAGATCATTTCTCCAAGCTAAATAGATTTCACCTAAATCAGTGAAGCATCATTTTCTTTCTAAATTGCCGAGTTTTCTGTTTTAAGCTACAAGTTTCTGTGTTGAACCAAGGAGTTAGAAATCTTTGATTAGATTTTTTCTTTCTTTAAGGGGGGCCACAAAGTCTGGAGTCTGATGCAGGGAAGCTGTAACACCATCTACCATGCTATCAATTACCATGCTATCAATTCCATCCTCATATGATTCTCTCATTACTCCAAACATTCCAGTGTGGTAATCATTCTTTGACAGCCTGTTACGTCTTTAACCTCATAGCATGCACTGGCAATGTTTGCGTATTTGCCCTTTCCCTCCCCCTCTTGTCTGCTCCCAATGGCCAACAAATGTTGTCCCTAAGGAGCAGCCAAATGGGGCAAAGGTTGTAAATTTTTGGGAAAAAAAATGTGTCCGTTGTGTCCACTTTTTACTTCTTAATTAAGGTTGTCCCCAGAAGCTTGTGGCTTCTAACAGTGAAGAGAACGTAAAGAACTTTATTGATGATTTGAAACACATACTGACTACAGTATGTGCGTTAGCCTTGCCAAATTATGATATGGATTTTAATTTTTTCCGTCCAGGATAAATATATGTTCTGCCACCCACATTATTGTGTCGACAGGAGGGATGCTGAAGATGTTGAAAAAGCACTTTTTCTGTCCTAATATTTTGAAAGAAGTAAAAACAACATGCCAAAAGTGTATCATTTGTTTACAAAATAATGCCCAAGGAGCAATGAGAACGAGACAAGGAAAATTTCCCATACCAAAAGAGCCTTTTAGTCAATGGTGTATGTATTTTATTGAATTGTGTAAGCATGGAAAATTACAATATTGCCTGGTGTTGGTTGACACCTTTACAAAGTGGACAGAAATTCATCCCACATCCACAGCAAATGCTGCATTTGTGTGTAAAACTCTATTGAATCATGTTTTTCCCACTTTTGGGGTTCCAGAACTGATTTATGCAGATAATGGAACTCATTTTACAGCTCAAACAGTTCAAGACTTAACCCAAGCTGTAGGAAGTAAGATCAAATTTCATACCGCCTACCACCCACAAAGTGCAGGCCTCGTAGAAAGAAAAAATGCTACTGTAAAACAAATGCTTGCAAAAGTCATGAAAGACACAGGAAAAGCATGGCCAGAAGCCTTAAAAATAGTGAAAATGACTATAAATACCATACCCGATGCAAAGACAGGATTGTCACCCTCTGAATGCGCATTCCACAGGCCATACTTATTGCCAGAAGTAAAGCCTTTGGTATCCTCTAATAAATGTGGTGTTTTAGCAAATCATTTAAAAAGGGGCATGTGAAGTTAAGGAATATGTTGATACTGTCAGAACTCTCTCTGCTCCACAGGAAGGGCAGAATAACCCCTAGAAGCCTGGAGACTATGTTTTCATAAAGAACCACCATCGTCAGTACTGGGACTCAGTAAGGTGGCTTGGGCCATATCAGGTGCTGTTGACCACCCCCACTGCAGTACGTATTGCTGAACGACCATCTTGGATTCATCTTTCACATGTAAAGAGACTACGGGTGCCTGTAAGTGAACTAACCTGCTTCCCTGAGTAAGTCCAGCTACAAAGGGGATACACACATTGGTGTGTGAGGTCATAGAGTGCCTCCTCCATTTGGGAGATCATCTCAAACCTGGTGAAGAAAGAGGCCCGGAGGGGTACTCTCTCGGGTAGAAGCATGGTACCAAAAGTACTGATGATTCTGTGTTCCGTACTTTTCATGATAATGGGGTGGTGGACCCTTTTTGATTCAAGGCCAAGGAACCCACGAAGTACAGACAATGGACAATACGTGGATTACACGCATAACCTGTGGTACCAGACAATGGAGATCTCGGTGAGAAGACTGGGAATCAATACCTCTTTTTACATGTGCTCACTGCTTCCCCACTCACACAAGACTGCAGTACCCATGATTCCTGTTCCACTTAGTGAAGAAGAAACAGCTGGAGTGACAACGGCTATGAATTCCCATCTTACTCTGATTAACTCAAGTGATAATGTTATAAGTTAGTTAGTGGGGAGTTTATCAACAAGATATCTTAATAGATTGAATGTTACTGTTACTGATTACACTGGATCTAAGATAAGAATATTTAATACTACGGGAATTGGAATTTCTTTGCTTAAAATCAGAAAGCCTTTGATGAAAGTAAATCCAACACTCTTTACTTCACCGATTTGTTTTCATAAAAATTGTAGTTAAAACAATTTCAATTTGGGTTTTTCACCAAAATGTAATGATACAAAGGATGTAACCTGTGGAGTGCGCTTTCACAAATCTGTTTGCAGAAAAATCCCTTATATTGCTGCTGGAAATTTCACTCTAAAAAAACAGAAACTGTACTGGGAACTGTAGTGATAATCCTACTGTTTAAATTTGGAATATGATGCAAATGACGGACATGTAGAAAATCGAGAGAAGTTACATGTTTCTAATGAATAAAAAGGTGATAAAATGATAAACAGGAGGGAATTGTCAGAAAATTGTATATACATGTTATCATTTTATATAATCAAGTGTATGTCATATACTCATCTATGCATATTGTGTTAAGAAATTGTTGGGAAATTGTACATACATCATTTTCTATATGACGTAAGGTTGGGTGTATTGTACACTGTTTCCTTTTTGTACTTAGATAATGAGAAGATTATTGAGTGTTGCTTATGTGCAGATTAAAATGTGCTTAACATGAGAGAATGAAGCTGTCTCATAGGATGAAACTGTGTAAAAGTCTGAGAATAAGGAAAAGTTAATCTTGTTTTTGTATACTTTGTGATTAATTGCGGTTAAGCCCTTATGTGATGTACTTTTTGTAAAGGCACTGTGTTCTTCCTCTTTGAGAATGTCGGCATATTTTATCATGACTGTGTGGGTGCGGGAAGGGAGTGTGAACCAGACCGGAAGGGAGTACTCAGCAGATGTTCTTTGTGATTATGTGACCAACAATGTATAAAAGTGCTTAGTTCACTGGGGGATGCCTCATTGTCTTGTGAGATGTAATCATAGCAGGCACTCCTTGCGCAAGCAAAGCTTTCATAAAATAGAATATTCTGTGTCTTGAATCTTTATTGAGGTAACGAACTAATATACGATCATTTGAGTTTCAGATTCTTGACAGTATGGAAATACCTGGGTGAAGGACGAGGCAGGATGATGGTTGGTGAACACAGCTTTGTTTAACCCCTTGCACTCTGGTCAATTTCCCTAAAAACACCTAAAAATAACATACACAAAGTAAATCAAAAGCTGTTCTTCCACCCTTTGCAGCATCTTCATGGGGTTGGTCTCATTTAAAAGAAATCACTTTGAATTTTTTGGCAAAACAGTCATAATCTCTCTAAGTGCTCCTGCCACTGAGTAACAGTCATCTAAACATACTGAATCTGAAGAAAATAAAGTTCGCCTGGGTGTTGTTTTTTTTTTTTTAGATACAAATGCTTGCATATAACACACAGCTGTCAGATACTGGCTGGAAAGTGCAACAGAAATGTAGAACCAAGTGTTATCAAGCTGAGGTCAAAATTTTGTAACAATACCACAAAAATTGAACATATTACACAGCTTTTTTCTCAGGTTGTTCCCAGGCGTTTTTGAACTGTGCCAAATTGTGGCAAATGGCACAGTTTGGAAAAACGTCTATAACTTTTGAATGCTTCAAGATAGAAGCTTCATCTTGGGCTCTAATGAAAGGTGACACTCAGGGCTGTGTGTGTGTGTGGGGGGGGGTTGTTTATTCATTCATGAATGAATAAACAAGCCCCCCACACACAAAGAAGCATGCCACGTAAAAAATGTGTGGCCTTTTTTTTTTACAAGAAAAAATAACCTACAGTGCAATAAAAATTATACTAAAATATCTGCAATGTAGAGGATAACAACTCCCCCCCCACTACAGAGGAGCTCGGCGCACAAAAAATGGTCCGTCATGTGGCCATGACGCACCGTTGTAATTACCAATCGGTCAAAAGTCATTTTTATTACTATTTTCATTGATTAAGAATAATTTAGCTTATAACACTTACCTGTCCACAACAGCAGTGTTGTTGGCGAACATCTGTTCCTCATTGTCAGACGAACAGAAAGCTGGTCCGCTTGTTATGGACTCGTGGTTCTGGTCATGCGACCCGGTCAAACCATCTCTGCTTCCATGATTGCGGTTTTGGCGAACGATTTTTCAAAACAAATAAGAACAGTAGTAATAAAAAAAGACTGGCTAATGCTACTGTTACACACAGGTCTCAATGTGTGTCACCCAGCGGCTTAGACAAAACAGATTTTACGCATGGGACACACGCGTTTCAATCGTCGAACTTCTCTGCTTCAATTGGCTCGTTGTATTCACGGTCGTTGGTAGGCAGGTCCTTCTTGCTAGGTTTTCAGTCATTGGTTCTTCAAGGTTTCAGAAACTCAATTCAAGGCTCTTATTAGTCAAATGAGAGGTCAATCAAATCTAAACCAATCAAAACACTCCTTTGGCTTTCTGTTCGCGGCTGTGTCTGTACTGGAAGAACGGAAATGCAGCTTTTTTTTTCAGTGGGCACTGAGACGCACTAGGACGCAGAGACGTGACTGCCCACAGTATCCCGGAGTGCAACAGGTTAAGAACTATTTACAGCAGCGACACAGCATGCACCCAGCACAGGCATCTGGCAAAAGAGGTCATAACATAGACGTCCTTTGCCATTTATAGGGCTGTGCAGCGGCAGAACAGGAAGTGCTCACCACTACACCGCACTTCACAATAAGGTGCCCAGAACTCAGAACTCAGAACTCAGAAAAGATTTATTGCCAAGTACATTCATAGTAAATAACTGATAAATATACGAGGGATTTGACTTGACACTGAGAACGACATAGTTGACATTTTCAGTGACGCGGCAGCGTCGGTGACGCGCCTGTCAGCAGAATGGGAACAGGAAGCAATGGGGGAGAAAAGGATAAACACAATAGGAGAGAGAAAAAAAGCACTGTTTGTCAGAATACAGTTCATATATATGATCAATATTATGATTACAAGAAAAAAACTCTCAATGCACAAATAGCAGACAATAGAATCCATACAATGACACAAAGAGAGCAGTGAATGAGTAATCTTCACATCAGTATAGTGAATCAGTGTGAGTGAAGATGTTGAGTGAGGGTGTTGATATCAGTTAAGGACAACAAAGTCTCTTCAGCAGCAGATGTTTTGTCTGGGCCGTCTGGGCAAAGGCGCGTGTCCTTGGCACGGCAGATGGAATGGTTTGCCAGACAGCTGGCTGTCCTTGAGAGTCAAATGCTGCCCGCCATGTTATGAAAAACAAGTAAAACTGAAGATAATCTGGAGGACTGTGAGCTAAGGGCGTCAAAACAGGTCGAATAGCACTGACTTCAGAGAAAAAACTTTATATTCTCTTACAGATTCAGTGCTCAAATCCTTCATGGCTGGATGTTGAAATTATCATGGACGGCTCTCAGCGTGATCGTGATGTAATCCATCTTCCTAGACAGTTCTCCATTAGCCGCTGTCAGAGTCCTGCCCAGTTGGTCAATTTGATGGTTAAGCCTCGCTGGGTCTGCTTTTTGATAGGCTCGATCCATCTTCTTCAATTTGCGGTACACCAGAACAATCCCAGATCCAATCAGTAAAATTCCGATGACCTTTGCTACGAAGAGGTATAAATCTTCAACATCTTCAATAGAGAGATCACACAGGCACAAGAGTTTCCAATTACTTGTGTCCTTCAAATAACCCGCGGCCGCTGTACCTGCGGGGCAAATCGGCTCCCCCGGGCCACTTTTCCTCGTTGAAAAAACAGTGTCAATTGCATTCAAAGCCCAGCTTATTAAATCCATAATTTCGTTTGATAATCAGCAGTAAGGGCACACAGACAGACAATAGCAAGCTGGGATCCAGTCAGTTAGGAAAGGAAGAGATAAGAAGCCGGAGCTGGGAGGAAAAGCGTCTGCTCTCTTTGGAGGGCGGAAGTGAAGAGCCCAAACACCAACACCACACAGATGAGACCAAAATTGAACTTTTTGGATGCCAAAACACGCAGCATGTTTGGAGATGAAATGGCACTGCACATCTCATCATGGTGTAGGGGTGTTTTTCAGCACATGGCACAGGCAGACTTCATATAATTGAAGGAGAGATGGATGGACAAATGTACAGAGACATCCTTGATAAGAACCTTTCGCCATCTGCCAAGATGCTGAAGATAAAACGAGAGTGGACATTTCAGCAAGACAATGAACCCAAACACACAGCCATGGAAACACTCAAATGGCTCCAGAGAAAGAAAACAAAGCTGCTAGAATGGCCCAGTCAGTCACCTGACCTGAATCCAATAGAAAATCTATGGAACAAAGTGAAGATCAGAGTTCATAGAAGACCCCCATGGAACCTTCAAAATTTGAAGACCGTTTGTGTGGAAGAATGGGCTAAAATCACTCCTGAGCAATGCCTGTGCCTAATTTCTCCATACAGGAGGCATCTGGAAGCTGTTATTACCAACAAAGACTTTTCTGCCAGTTAGTTAGTTAGTTTATTGGTTTATTTGTCAGGGACCATGTACAGAAAAAAACATTAAACACAGGATAAAGATGCTCTGTACCAGATTGTAGCATTCACACTAATTTTCATCTGTAGTCCCTGAGGCAGGCAGGAAGATATTAACAGAAAAACAGCACAAATAGAAAACAATTCAGGTCGGGTTTCAGAAACTGTTGACCCTGAAACAAGCAGGGAGTAAGTTTAAAGGTATAAAGATAAGAGAGACGGCACACATAAAAAACAATTTAGGAGTACAATTTCATAATCCCACTTAAGGGGAGAGTCAATGCTGGCAGGCTTGATTACTTAAAATCCATTTTTAGTCTCTGTGGTAAAGTCTCTGTAATTTGTTCTGATCTTCAAAGCAGTGGGGAGCTTGTTCCATTCCGTTACAGCTTTGTATGAGAATGCTAATTCTCCAAAAGCAGTTTTATATAGGGGTATGCAACAATGCCACCTAGAGGAAGTCCTTGTTATTCTGGTATTTTGTTCAGAAGTCAGGCACACAAAAGTCTTAAGGGGCAGGGGTGCAGAACTATGGATAATTTTAAAGACCAACCGTATATTTGCATACATGATCATGTTTTCAAAGCTTAACATCTTGTGTTTGGCAAGTATACCACAATGGTGATACTGTCGTGTTTTCTTATCCAGAATTTTGATGGACTGTTTATACAGGGATTCCAAGGGTTTCAGAGCCATACTGTTGGCTTGTGACCAGCAAGAGATGCAATAGGAGAAATGTGTCAAAATCATGGCATTCAGAAAGGTTTTTAATGCTTTTAAAGTAAGTGAGTTTCTGATGCAACGAAAGTTTGCAAGGTTATATTTCAGAGTGTGGCTCATCCGTTTTATGTGCTTTTTAAAGCTGAGCGTGGGATCTAATGTGACATCCAAATACTTAAACTCTGTTATAGTCGGATAGCGCGTATGATTTTGTTTGTTGGTAAAGTACATGGTAGCTGTTTTCCCTACGTTCAGAGTGAGGCATGATTGATTAAGCCGTTTTGACACTTCCTCCATTGCTATCATTAACTCGTCAGCCACTTGTTTGGCATCCTTCCTATGTGTGTAGATGACTGTGTCATCATTTTCACATACTGATGGCAAATCATTAATATACAAAGTAAACAGCAGTGGGCCTAAGATTGAACCTTGTGGTACTCCCATGGTGCATGCCTTTGATTGGGATACAGTACTGTTTATGCGCACACACTGGGAGCGACCAGACAGATAAGATTTTAACCAGCTAAGGGTATTCATGGATAATTTATATCCTGATAGTTTAGAAAGAAGGACTGAGTGACTGATTGTATCAAAAGCTTTACACAAGTCTAAAAAGATGGCTCCTACCATCGAAACGATTAAAGAAAATCTGGACAAAGATTTTCTTTAATCATTTCGATAAAGTAACAACATGCAGTCTCCGTTGAGTGTTTCGGCCTGAAACCAAACTGCATGGGATGCAGCAGTTGGGCAGATTCGAGATGTTCAACCAGTTGGTCTACTACCAGCTTTTCAATGGCTTTTGACAAAACAGGAAGTATATTTATTGGCCTATAACTAATTTCCTGTTTGTCTCCGGCTTTGTGTATGGGGGTTACAATGGCGGGTTTCAATGCATCAGGGAAGATATTTTCATGTTTTGATTGATTTATTAGTTCTGTAATTGGAATTATTAAAGTATCTTTATGTTTTTTCAACTAAATATTAAATGAATTTCACTAAGCGTGTTCAATACTTATTCACCTGTGTCATTCCACTTTATCAAATATAACTTGTTTTGTAAACACAGTTGCCTTGATTTCTTTCTATGTATGGCTTACTTGGGTTGTTACTGATATCTGATAAAAATTTCAGGTTAGGAGAAAAATGTTGATGTGTTCATTACTTATTTTCCCCGCTGTACAATGTGTATTCCACTTCCCATTTACTAATAGAAATATTGCATGGCACATGTCTGCCTCTAACTTGGCTCTTAGTTTGTCTTTGCTGGCTTGTTAAGCTTGTGAAAAAATGGTCAACAACTCTCAACATCTCACGCATTTAAGCATGTTGGTCCAGTTGCCCCTGAAATATTTATCCAAGTTGCAATTTACAGCAGTGCACAATTTACAACAGCAGACTCTACCATCCATCTCCCTGCTTGTCCAAATGCATTTCCTTTGTTCCTTAAAAGAAACTGAATCATGAGAGGTTTGGGACAAGACTTCAGTTTTTTTTTCCTTGTCTCCTAACAAATGGCAACATTTTAGCTCTTGCTTTCATCCCTAAAGACTGAAAATACAATTTCATGATCACCTCCCTGTTAGCACCATGTTTAATAATTCCAAATTATGAAGTCAGGCACCTAGTCCACAGCATGAGCCCCACTGTGGAGACAGAGCAGCAGCTGGCCCACTGCTCCATGATGTTCACTCACCTCAATATCATTGATGAGCACATTCCTCCTTAGCAGGTTACTATAGTGTTATATTAATAATACAGCATGGTATTGGCCAAGAGGGACTTTACTCCGTCTCTGGTTTCAGCCTTTTTTCTCCAATTTGTTACGCAGTTTACCCAAACAAGGAACGTGGAATGTTTCAGGCCCCATGTGTGGTGTACAGGGAGCATTTGCACTTATTGTTGGAGGAAAACACAGATGAAAGCTTTGAAAGCGAGTGTCGAATGAAAAGGCCCAGTTGTGGTGTTTTAACTCAGCACAAACATCCCTAAAACTAATGAGCACAAAACTAAAGGAAGGACAAATAAACTTTCACATCGATTATATTTAGGTTAGGTTGACTGGAGACTCTAAAGTGGCCCTAGGTGTGAACGTGTGTGTGAATGGTTAAGGGATAGTGCCGTACCGTGGCTGCTTCATCCGTCCAGGTGGATACCCTCAATTTCCCCTCTGGGGAGCAATAAAGTATACAAAATCAAAATCAAATCAAAATATTTGGTTGTAGCATCATGGGACCTGATGTGATGATATAGAATGTGAATCTTGGCCACAATTTGTATCTTTCATCAGTGGTTTTGATGATTTTGGTTTCTGGTATACTTTATTGCTTGATTACTTTATTATTTGTGGTGGTGCATTGCCCATTTTCACACTGAAATAACTGTGTGTGGCAAGAACCTGGCAACCCTTTGGGGACAGAAGTGAGAGATGGTGAGTACTCAGGAGACAATAGTTGGGCTAGTTGAATGAGGCAGTGACTTCTCTCTTGACAGGTCGCTGTTCCCACCCCATGAGTAGTTTGCAGTTGGCATCCCGGTAGGAACACTCCAGGTGTCCAGGTTGCAGGTGGAGGTGAAGGGAAAGCACAGGCTCATGAGTAGTTTTATTGTAAGGGAGGTATGGTGACTTATGACCAGTGTGAGAGGATGGGTGTCCTTAATCTGTCAAGAGAGGATCCAGTCCGTCTGAACACAGGGAGGAATTCTGGAACAGATTAAGGTAGGTTTGATTGTGAGATGATACAAAAAATAAGGCTTATGAAATCTCACACTGGAGGGGAAGGTATGAAACACAAAGAAGATTCTGGCTGCACAGAGTCCTGGAGCAGTGCTCCTGGCTGGGGGAGTGCATCTAACATCTCCATGCTGAACTGAGGACTGCTTCTAGTGATGGGACTGCAGGCTCCGGAGCTTTGAGGGTGTTCCAAGCTTATCCAGGAAAGATTTGGCAAAGCGCGTTTCGAGGCGTGTGTTGCTGACGTACGTGTTGATGTCGTACCACGTGACTGAGTCAGGAAGCCATTCATGATTTTGCATGCAACATGAAATAAAGTGAGCAGCGATATACAATGGAAATTCCCATCCCTCACGTTTTGTGTTGTCGATGTTTGACTGTGTAAGGGATTTGTCACAGCCAATTTTAAGATCGAGGCAGCAGCAAAAACACGGACTTCTCCCGTCTGGGAACATTTTGAGCACATTTCTCCCATTGATGTATTTTCCACAAATAGTGGATATCTATTGTGACTGAGATGATGGCTTAGTGGTGAAGCATCTGCTCTGCAAGTGGGAGGCTGGGGTTCAAATCCGAGCTGACCCATTTTTGTAATATTATTTTTATTTGCACTCTTAAGAACCCGAGTGGTGTTCAGTTATTGGACTTCTGTGCTAACCACAGTCTGTCCATAACGAACACCATGTTCAAGCATAAGGGTGTCCATATGTGCACCTGGCACCAGGACACCCTAGGTCGCAGGTCGATGATCGATTTTGTTATCGTATCATCAGACCTGCGACCGTATGTCTTGGACACCCGAGTAAAGAGAGGCGCAGAGCTGTCAACTGATCACCACCTGGTGGTGAGTTGGATCCGATGGCAGGGGAGGAAGCCATTCAGACCTGGTAGACCCAAACGTATAGTGAGGGTGTGCTGGGAGCGTCTGGCTGAGGCCCCTGTCCGGGAGGTCTTCAACTCCCACCTCCGGAAGAACTTCAACCACATTCCGAGGGAGTCTGGAGACATGGAGTCTGAATGGGCCATGTTCTCCACCTCTGTTGTTGAAGCGGCGGCCCAGAGCTGCGGCCGCAAGGTGGTCGGTGCATATCGTGGTGGCAACCCCCGAACCAAGTGGTGGACACCAGTGGTGAGGGGGGCCATTAAGCTGAAGAAGGAGTCCTATCAAGCTTGGTTGGCTTGTGGGACTCCCGAAGCAGCTGAGGTGTACCGGCAGGCCAAGCGGAGTGCAGCTCGGGTGGTTGCTGAAGCAAAAACCCGGGTATGGGAGGAGTTCGGTGAGGCCATGGAACAAGACTTTCGGTCGGCTTCAAAGAGATTCTGGCAAACTGTTCGGCGGCTCAGGAGGGGAAAGCAGCTCCCCGTCCACACTGTGTATGGTGCGGATGGGACACTGTTGACTTCAACTGGGGATATCGTCGGGCGGTGGAAGGAATACTTCGAGGATCTCCTCAATCCCACTGATACGCCTTCCACAGAGGAAGCAGGGTTTGGGGACGAGGGGGATGACTCGCCTATCACAGGGGCTGAGGTCGCAAAGGTGGTTAAAAATCTCCTTGGTAGCCGGGCCCCGGGGGTGGACGAGATTCGCCCTGAGTACCTCAAGGCCCTGGATGTTGTTGGGTTGTCATGGTTGACACGCCTCTGCAACATTGCGTGGAGGTCGGGGGCAGTGCCTTTGGCATGGCAAACCGGGGTGGTGGTTCCTCTCTTCAAAAAAGGGGACCGGAGGGTGTGCTCCAACTTTAGAGGGATCACACTCCTCAGCCTCCCTGGGAAGGTCTATGCCAAGGTACTGGAGAGGAGAGTCCGGCCGTTGGTCGAACCTCGGATTCAGGAGGAGCAATGTGGTTTTCGTCCTGGCCGTGGCACATCGGACCAGCTCTTTACCCTGTCGAGAATTCTTGAGGGTTCGTGGGAGTTTGCCCAACCAGTTTACATGTGTTTTGTGGACTTGGAGAAGGCATTTGACCGCGTCCCTCGTAGATTTTTGTGGGGGGTGCTTCGGGAGTATGGGGTATCGGGCTTGTTGTTACGAGCTATTCGGTCTCTGTACGACCGTTGCGAGAGTTTGGTTCGTATTGCCAACACTCGGTCGGAGTCATTCCCAGTGAGAGTTGGACTCCGCCAGGGCTGCCCTTTGTCACCGATCCTGTTCATAATTTTTATGGACAGGATTTCTAGGCGCAGCCAGGGAATGGAGGGTGTCATGCTTGGTGACCACAGGATCTCATCTCTGTTGTTTGCAGATGATGTTGTCCTGTTGGCTTCATCCAGCAATGACCTACAGCTCTTGCTGGGACGGTTTGCCGCTGAGTGTGAAGCGGCTGGGATGAGAATCAGCACCTCCAAGTCCGAGTCCATGGTCCTCAGCCGGAAAAAGGTGGATTGTCCTCTCCGGGTTGGCGACAGGCTCCTGCCCCAAGTGGAGGAGTTTAAGTATCTTGGGGTCTTGTTCACGAGTGAGGGGAAAATGGAGCGAGAGATCGACAGACGGATTGGAGCAGCATCTGCAGTGATGCGGACGTTGTACCGGTCTGTTGTGGTGAAGAGGGAGCTTAGTTCTAAGGCAAAGCTGTCGATTTACCAGTCAATCTACGTTCCTACTCTCACCTATGGTCACGAGCTTTGGGTAATGACCGAAAGAACGAGATCGCGGATACAAGCGGCTGAAATGAGCTTTCTCCATAGGATTGCTGGACTCACCCTGAGAGATAGGGTGAGGAGCTCAGTCATCCGGGAGAGGCTCAGAGTAGAACCGCTGCTCCTCCACATTGAAAGGAGTCAGTTGAGGTGGTATGGGCATCTGATTAGGATGCCTCCTGGACGCCTCCCACTTGAGGTGTTTCAGGCATGTCCCACTGGGAGGAGACCCCGGGGCAGACCCAGGACTCGGTGGAGAGACTATGTCTCCCAGCTGGTCTGGGAACGCCTTGGTATCCCCTCTGAAGAGCTGGAGCAGGTGGCTGGGGAGAGGGAAGTCTGGGCTTCTCTGCTTGAACTGCTGCCTCCGCGACCCGGACCTCCGAAAAGCGGTAGAAGATGGATGGATGGATGGATGGAAGAAATGAAATAGTGATGTTGTTCACCTTATGTAACTTTGTTATGGTAAAATTACTAAAACTATTGTTTTTGTATAAAAAATAAGAAGGTTTCATTGCAATCACATAATAGTACAAACCCACAAAACACAACAGTTTAAAACTAACATAACCACCTCATTTCCAACATATACACATGCATAAGCAAGTCTCAGACATGCGCAGTAACCAGGGAGCCAAGCAGGCTGTTTCAACCTTTGCCACTGGCGCCATGTGCTCAGGGAGAAATCGGACATCATCCTTAAAACATTTGGTTAGTGTTAAGTCCATAACCCGTACTTCAATAACGAGGCCAGAGATGCAGTAAAACATGGGTTTATTAATGAACTCACAGTGTGGCACAGGTGCTTTCGTATAGGCAGAGGTCTGGTCGTAAAGAGACCGTGCCTCTTCCGCATCTGCCTTTCATACCAGGGTGGTGGCGGAACCGGAAAGGTGGAGCCGCCACCCATAGTCCACACAACAACATCAAATGCATCATATTTGATACATCACATTTCTGCCCCCCTGTAGAAAAGTCCAAAACACACCAATTAGGTCCTCCCAAATTTGTGACCCGAATCACACACTAACAATGAACAAAATATTTAGGCCTATCCATGCACACAAAACAACTAAAATTAGAGGGGGACAGGTGGACTACTGTCCCACCTCCACACGGCTAGACAGATTATTCTGCCGTCTTTGTCAATATATAGTCCATGAAAATAAAAGAAACTGTCGTGTTCCTAATAAATTAAAATAATCCCATGAACTTTAGTACATGCAGCAAATTCTATTTCATCCATCAAACAGTCAATATTTACGTTCACATCCTGCTACAAGCACACCCAACAAAACCACCCCATAACCCGGGCAAACCACACAGTAATGTACAATTCAAACATCACTTGGTTGCTTTTTTTTTCCATGGGTAACTCACGTAGCACTCAAAGCAAAGAACATATTGACTACGTAGATCAGGCGATTCACAACACCATATGCAGTTTAACACATCGCCCTCCTTGCTACCATACAGTCCCAATGGAGAAGCCACCCCCATATCCATAGCCAACCTCATATCTTAGTTGAAAGGCTCCTGCAACAATTTGATTTGAGCAATAATCTGGTGGGTTGGATTCTGGATTTCTTAACCAACAGGACGCAGAGAGTAAGGGTCAATGGTACATTGTCTGACCTAAAGTGCTCTTCTACTGGCTCTCCTCAGGGGTGTGTGTTGTCACCACTACTCTTCATCCTGTACACAAACATGTGTCGAAGCAGACATGACAACAGACACATTATAAAGTATGCTGATGACTCAGTTATTGTCAGTCTCCTCCAGGATGGTGAGAGTGGCCACGGCCCAGTAGTTGATGATTTTGTTCACTGGTGTGAGGATTCCTACCTGCAGCTGAATACGACAAAAACTAAAGACATGATTATTGACTTTAGGAGGAAAAATTCCAGGCACAAAGTCACCGTACTAAAAGGCCAGACCACCAAATGTGTACAATCCTACAAATATCTTGGGACGATTATTGATAGTAATTTAAACTTTGAAGAGAACTGTGAAAGGGTGTGCAAAAAGGGTCAGCAACATTTGCATTGCTTGAGAAAACTTGCACGCTTCCAAATTGACCGAACCATAATGACAATGTTTTATCGGGCTTTTATTGAACCTGTTTTATCCTTTTCTTTAGTGTCATGGTTTGGTCAGATAAAACTGAAACAGAGGAAATCCTTGGATCAGGTAGTTAGATGGTCCAGTCGTTTGCTTGGTGAGCCACAGCTGAGCCTGACATCCCTGTACACCAGACAAGTACAGAGGATGGCTACCTCCATTTTAAATGATGACTCCCACCCTTTGCACTGCAACTTTCAGCTTCTTCCCTCAAGACGGAGGTTTGCTGTCCCAAAAAGTAGAACCCAGCACTACAAAAACAGCTTTGTTCCTGCTGCTGTCAAAGAGTTGAACAAGCTGTAACAATATATTGCACATAATTTAGGTACCTATTTATTAACTCCATTTTATATTTACTTATTTTTGTAGGATGTTACTTGGGTTCTAAATATTTTATTGGGTTTTAGACCTTTGAGTTTTTAACCTCTTTGACTAGTTTTTAACTTTTAATATGACCCTTCTCTCTTACCTCTGGTTTTTCTCCCATCTCTTTGTCTTTTTATACCCTGATTGATGGAGCCTTGAGTATTTTTATCATGTTTATAGTCAGCTTAATGTGTGCCTGTGTTTGTGTCTATGTTGAATGTAATTTGTGGCTTGTAAATATGGATGTCACCAGACTGCAAAACAAATCTACCTACGGGTACAAATAAAGTAACCTGAACCTGAACCCCCCGGAGACCCGTCTGGCGGATCCCACCCAGAGCGCCTTAGTCTCTTCACCTCAGGAGACGAGCCACGTCAGACTCTCGACACCTCCTTCGCATCTCTGGTGCACCGCAGCTCATTTGGGTGTCTCCATGAGTCATCAGACAGCTGGAGGTAACTGTCCTCCCTTACAGCTACCACCCGCAGCCTCTCCTGGTCTTCCCATCGTTTTCTCTTGTCATGGCCCCCCTTAGCTGAGCCTCCTCCCTGGGCCGAACCACATTAGCGACCCACAGGGGAGCTCGACTTGGCTTCAAATGCCCACGACGTTTAGACCGGGCTTCCTCTCTCGGTTGAACTGCTCCACTGACCCCATAAGAAGCCCGGCTTGGCCTCCAGTGTTGCTGTGTGTCACGTCTGTCCACCGTGCCAGCTGGTCCTGCCCCGCTCGCTTTCATTCCAAACGCCGGCAAAGCCGTTGCAGCCCCTTGCTTCCCAGTATCTCCAGGCCGAACTCTGGAAGCAGAGGGAGCTATCCTCTCAGCTCCATCCGCCGTCACAGGCGTTCCACCGTGCTGCCCAGTTCCCACATCCGGCGCAACATGGACTCTGGCACCGGAACCCTCCCTCGATGGCCCTGGATGGAATTGGTCGTGGTCATCTCCCAGAATACTAGGCCAGTCTTTGTCCCATACCACATCGTCCACCACGCACGGAACTGGTCGGTCCCACAAACCACAGCCCGACCACTCTTCTCTGACGGCGCTGGTGATTGTGAAGCCCAGGCCATAGAACATGTCGCAGCCCATCATGTTCGACACGCTGACGGTCACCACAGATTGGACGTTGGACATCACTGCCGATTTGTATCTCATCGTCAACTCCAGTGAACCCACGGTGGCCAGCCTATTACCTCCATAGCCCCAATATGGCATTGACAGTCCTCTCACTCGGTAATACGGGAACAAGCTCCTCACAGTATGCCAGGTCAACACAGAAACTGCTGCTCCCGTGTACACCAACAACGGCACTTCCACACCGTCCAGCATCACATGACAGTAAATCCGCCCATCTGTGCTCGGGGAGACAGTGTGAACAACCGTAGGAGTCGAGGCAGATTAATCCACTTTGCATCGTCGTTCCCCTCACTCAAATTTTTTACAGGCCCTGGCGAAATGGTGTAGGGGTCCACACTTGCCACAGCGTTTGCCCCTCGCCGGACACTCGCTTGCTTTATATCGGTGCTTGGTGGACCTGCAGCCCATACATCTGGGCAACCCCGGGGCGGAACTTATTTTAATAGTGGTAGCATATTCCTCCATATCTTCAGTGCTATCCTCGCTACCCGGGTCCACAGCCTACACTGCTGATTGTGATTCAGCATGCCTCAACGTAGTTGTCTCACCGAGGTCCTTGGACAGTTTTTCCGCTGCTTCAAACTGTTGAGCTATCTCGACTGGCATGGCTAATGTCAGTTTACCGGAGTGTGTGAGGAGCCTCAATCGTGCCGCAGAACATAGCGTGTGCTCTGCCAACTGATCGCGGACCATTTCTTCTTCCAAAGCCCCAAACTGGCATTCCTCAGTCAGCTGACCCAGGTCTGCGACATATTGCTGCACTGGCTCTCCAGTCCGCTGGCGGTGCTGCCGAAACTGAATCCTTTGGACTATGATGTTTTCCGGAGCGCGAAAGTAGCGCACCATCAGCCCGACCATGTCTTCAAAACTATTACTCTCACCCAATATGCTGAGAATGTGTTGTCCCTCCATGCTGAGATTATGGACCAAAATCGCTTGTGCACGTAGTTTCTCTAATTTGCCGAGGTTTAAGGCCACCAAATAACTCTGGAATGCCACATACCACCTCGCCCAAGGAACTGGCGGTTCACCTGGGAGCTCCAAAAATGGTTGAATACTGGAAACACCCTTATCCATACTTTTATCCTCGTTGCCAAATGTTATGTCCATAACCCGTACTTCAATAACGAGACCGGAGGTGCAGTACAGCGTAGGTTTATTAACCCCTTGCACTCTGGTCAATTTCCCTAAAAATGCCAAAAAATAATGTGCCCAAATTAAATCCAAAGCTGTTCTTCAACTCTTTGCAGCATCTTCATGGCGTTGGTCTCATTTAAAAGAAAACACTTTGAATTTTTTGGCAAAACAGTCATAATCTCTCTAAGTGCTCCGGCCACTGAGTTACAGTCATCTAAACATAGTGAACTTGAAGAAAATAAATTTGGCCTGGGTGTTTTTTTTGGATATAAATGCTTGCAAATAACACACAGCTTCAGATCCAGGCTGGAAAATGCAACAGAAATGTAGAACCATGTGTTATCCAGCTGAGGTCCAAATTTTGTAACAATACCACAAAAAATGAACATATTACACAGCTTTTTCCTCAGGCTGTTCCCAGGCGTTTTGGAACTGTGCCAAATTGTGCCAAATGGCACAGTTTGGAAAAACGTCTAACTTTTGAATGCTTCAATGTAGAAGCTTCATTTTGGGCTCTAATGAAAGGTCACACTCAGGGCTGTGTCTGTGTGTGTGTGTGGGGGGGGGGTTGTCCCCCCCCCTCACTACAGAGGATGGACATCGGCCATCGCTACATGACGGATTAGCCTCATGTGGGATGTGGGACAGCAGCTCAGTCACCGCGGCTCCCCCCCCCCCTCGCTACAGAAGAATAGCGGGGGGGGGGGGCGGCGTACTTCAGACTTCGTGCGCCGCACAGTTGTAATTTACCGATTGGTCAAAAGTCATTTTGGATTACAATTTTCAGGAATAAAAAATAATTTATCTTATAACACCTTACCTCTTCACAGCAGTGTCCTGGCGAACTTCTCTTCCCCACTGTCAGACGAACGTGACGCTGGTCCGCTCGTGGTTCTGTTCTCGCGACCCCATCAAAACATTATTGCGTTAACATTATCCCTCCATTATTGCGGTTTTGTGCTTCCATGATTGCGGTTTTTGGCGAACGATTTTTCAAAACAAATAACAGTAGTAATTAAAAAAAGACTGGCGAAGGCATGTGTGTCACTCAGCCTTCGTCGTCAGCCTCCGTCGGTCTATGACCATGGAAGAAATCATAACGTCTACTCTGCTGGAACAAAAACAAAATAAGCACCGCCTGTGGCTGAACATGCCGATGCGCGAATGGCACTCCCTGTCACACAGGTTGCATTTGTGGATGGTCTCCGTGCTGCTGGGTCTGTGGGGTTCTTCCTGCGGGTCCTTTTTTGATCCGCTGCAACAGTCAGTCTTCACCCAGCCTTAAAAAAAACAGCTTGCGAACTTCTCTGCTTCAATTGGCTCACTGCATTCACAGCGTTGGTAGGCGGGTCCTTCTTGCTAGGTTTTCAGTCATTGGTTCTTCAAGGTTTCAGAAACCCAATTCAAGGCTCTTATTAGTCGAATGAGAGGTCAATCAGATGAACTAATCTGTTCGCGGCTGTGTCTGCAGCTTTTATTTTCAGTGCGCGCTTGGACGCCATCACCACCTACATCACCATCTCCATCATGCGTCCTAGAGCGCACAAGGGTGCACGAGAGCGCCCTCGTGCGCTCTAGGACACAGAAACTTGCCCATCCGCAGTACAACGGAGTGCAAGAGGTTAATGAACTCACAGTGTTTCACAAGCGCTCTCGTATAGGCAGAGGTCTGGTCGTAAAGAGACCGTACCTCTTCCGCATCTGCCTTTTATACCCAGGGTGGCGGCGGAACCGGAAAGGTGGAGCCGCCACCCATTGCACACACAACAATTTCAAAGTATCATATTTGATACATCACAATAAGTACAAAAGTTTCCTTATTAATACACTAAAACTCTACATTGTGTCAGCAGACGATAAGTGTTTTCAGTTTTTATGTACTCGGGCATATGTTTGGACAGAGTTTGGAAACAGGTCATTGCTAGCGTAAATCAGACACAGTCTTGCTAATGTGTTTTTTGGCTCGAAGGTCTAAAATGTCACTTTTTTTTTTCCACAATATTTTTATTGAACCTTTTTTAATAAACATGACACGAACAATCAAACACTAACACTAAAATAATTTAAAAATAAAATAAAAAAAAAAGAATATACTAAAAACACCAACAACCATTAACAAAAGCAAGTCAAACAATGCTCCTCTGTTTAGTCTAGGTAATCCATTACATAGGTATTCATATTATACATTCACCAATTTGGAATTTACAAGGTCCACACACATCATTCACCTTCTTCTTCAGAAGTTATGTTTCTTTACATAATCAATGAAAGGTCTCCATATATTCTCAAACACATTTTCCTTTGATTTCAGTATGTATGTTATTCTTTCTAGTGAAAGGTTTGTTAACATCTGTCTTAACCACTGAGTCACATCTGGTCTATGAGTCTTTTTCCACAATAGTGCGATACATTTTTTGGCATTAAGCAAACTGAGGTCTATGAATGTTCTTTCACTCTTATTAAAATTATGCTTTTCTGGATACAGACCCAACAAAAACAGTTTAGAGTTCAATATGAATTGTTTTGAAATTATTTTTTCAATTGTTACCCTCACCTCTTCCCAAAACATTCTAATTTTTCTACATTCCCATAAACAATGAAATAGGGTTCCTTTACTTTCCATACATTTTGTGCACGTATCTGGTATGTTTTTGTTATATCTATTTAACTCCACGGGTGTAACATACATCCGCATTAACCATTTAAAATGTATCAATTTAAGACGTACATTTATTGATTTGGTTTGAGCTTCTGTGCAAGCCAATTCCCATTGTTCCTCTGAAATTTCAATTTGCAGGTCTTCTTTCCAATAATTCATTCTTTTCTGTGAGTTTTCACTTGAGGATAGTGTCAATGAGTTATAAAACTCTGAAATAATACCCTTTCTCTTACTATCTTTCGTCAAAATTTTTTCCAAGGATGAATAAGTAGGTCGGGTGAGAACATTATTTTGATTTGATCGAATAAAATTCCTAAGCTGAAGATATTTAAAAAAATGTGTTCTATTAAGATTAAATTTGACCCTCAGTTCTTCAAAAGACATTATGTTATCTGAACGTGACAAATATAAGTCTTGAATCTTTTGAATCCCTTTTAAATTCCATAATTTAAATACAGCATCTGCTCTCCCTGGTGTAAAATATTGATTACTCCATATTGGGCTAAATTGTGACAATAAGTGTGGTTCTTTTAAATATTTTTTGATTTCACACCATATTTTGATCATATGCTTTACAATAGGATTTTTAACTTGTTTCTGTAATTTTTTAGCCGAGTCTGAGTATATGAATAAGGGAAGAGGTAAAGGTAAATTGTATGATTCCATTTCAATCCAGTGAGGGAGATCATTTGATGAAAAGTAATATGTCATAGACCTCAGTTGTGCTGACCAGTAATACAACATAAAGTTTGGACATTTCAGACCTCCACGATCAAATGGTAAATATAGTAAGGACAGACGTAATCTAGCCTTCCTATTGTTCCATATAAATTCCACTAACTTTTTTTTAATTCTTGAGAATAGATCTGAAGGTGGTGGTAAAGGAATGTATTGAAATAAATATAGTATTTTGGGTAAAATATTACTTTTAAGTATATTAATTCTCCCGATCAACGACATTGGTAGTGACATCCATCTCTGAAGCAACTCATTAATATCTATCATTAAGGCTTCATAGTTGGCACTAGCGACTGATTCTAGCTTAGGCACAATTTGAATTCCTAAATATTTAAACTGATTTACAACATTGAATTGATTTACCTCAGGAGCTGGGTGATTTCTCTGGGTCTCATTTAGCATTAATATTGAAGATTTACACTACCGTTCAAAAGTTTGGGGTCACCCAGACAATTATTTTGTGTTTTACATGAAAAGTCACACTTATTTACCACCATGAGTTGTAAAATGAATAGAAAATATAGTCAAGACATTGACAAGGTTAGAAATAATGATTTGTATTTGAAATAATAATTTTTTCCTTCAAACTTTGCTTTCGTCAAAGAATCCTACATTTGCAGCAATTACAGCATTGCAGACCTAACATGATTGCACAAGGGTTTTCTAATCATCCATTAGCCTTCTGACGCAATGAGCAAACACATTGTACCATTAAAACACTGGAGTGATAGTTGCTGGAAATGGGCCTCTATACACCTATCTAGATATTGCACCAAAAACCAGACATTTGCAGCTAGAATAGTCATTTACCACATTAGCAATGTACAAAGTGTATTTCTGATTAGTTTAAAGTTATCTTCATTGAAAAAAAGTGCTTTTCTTTCAAAAATAAGGAAATTTCTAAGTGACCCCAAACTTTTGAACGGTAGTGTAGTTTTATTTATTTTATATCCTGATATTTCCCCAAAGTTCTTTATTAAATTTAACAAGGTCGGAATTGATTTTTTAAGATTTGACATAAACAAAATTATGTCATCAGCATACAGGGAGATTTTATGTTCTGTTGGTCCTACTTTAATTCCATATATTTGTGGATGTAAACGTACTGCCATCGCTAAAGGTTCAATTGCCATAGCAAACAGTAAAGGTGAAAGTGGACAACCTTGTCAACATCCTCTATTGATTTTTATTGATTTTGAGATATTGCTGTTTGTTAGGATTTCTGCTGTAGCATTATTGTATATTATTTGAACCCATTTTATGAAATTATTTCCAAGTCCAAACCTTTGTAGGACTTCAAAAAGAAAGGGCCATTCGACCCTATCAAAGGCCTTTTCAGCGTCCAATGATAGGAGAGCTGTATCCGGTGCTTCTTTATTAGAATAAATAATATTAAATAGTCTTCTTACATTATGGAAGCCTTGTCTTCCCATTATAAAGCCATTCTGATCTCAGTTAATAATATTTGGTAATATTTCTTGTAGTCGTCTTGCTAAAATTTTACAGATTATCTTAAGGTCAGCATTTAATAGGCTTATTGGTCTCATGTTTTCACATTTATTAAGATAAGATAAGATAAGATAAGCCTTTATTAGTCCCACAATGGGGAAATTCCAGGATTGCAACAGCATAGGGATAGCAACACTCAGAGCAACAATCAGAAGGCAAGAAAAAAACAACATCTAGTAAACATATGTCCATATTACTATAAATGTATATATATATAGACACACAGTGCAGAGCATTATGGCTGGTGAATGTGCAGCAGAAAGTCTAAGCTCTCTCTCCGCGGATGCAGCGGGCCAGCTGGAAGTCTTTGGGCATGATGGTGACCCCCTTAGCGAAGAAGAGACCACCAGGTGGGCCTCGCTGGTCTCCTGCAGAGCCATGACGGCGAAGCTCAGGAAACGCAGGACGGTCTTGAAGTCCTGAGCGATCTCCCTCACCAGGCGCTGGACGGGCAGCTTACGGATAAGCAGCTCCGTGGATTTCTGGCAGCGACAGATCTCTCTCAGAGCCACGGGCCTGTGACGGCGAGGCCTCTTCACTCTGCCGGTGGCCGGAGCGCCTCTCCGAGCAGCCCTGGTGGCTAGCTGTCTCCTGGGGGGGGGGGGGGGGGGCTTCTTCCTCCAGTAGATTTTACGGGCAGTCTGCTTGGTTCTTGCCATCGCTCTTTATTATTCTGTCTTATATTTCTTTCACGCCGCCTAAACTCCAGCCCGGCACTCGCGTCATTTTCGCTACAGCTCCCGGTATGTCGAGTTTCCCATTAGCACCGGGCGGCGGCCAAGTGCTAGCTAGTACTAGCTCCTCCCCGCTGTAACGTCTCCCGCTGCAAACCGTGGCTCCGTCCGCCGACCCGGGAGACCCCCGGGGTGATCCGTGCGTCCGTGATATATATACAGAGTGAAAGGTGTAGAAAGAAGAAGGAAGATAAAAAAAGGCTGTTGCAACAGGCAGCCGACTCGTGTGGCGCCGCCGGTCCGGTGGAACCGGAACCGGTTGCATTTTGGCTGACGATAGAACCCAGACAGAGTTAGATGGAGCGCACCGCAATGAGAAGATTTTCCATGATGTCGTGGAGCGGTTGTCCACCCGCGGATACAACCAGACAGTAAAACAATGTAGGAAGAAGCTGAAGAAGTTGAAATGCGATTACCGGACCACAACACTTGAGGTGGGGTGAACAGAAAGCAGTGGAAGTGGCTCGATCAAATGGATGCCATTTACGGTAATCGGCTGGCCAGTAATTGGAGGGAGATAGGAGTCGACCCGGCCACATTATTGTTACAAACCATGGATGGTGAGTGTTTTGTGATATTATGCATCTTTTCGCTCTATCCAGCCTATTGGTGCCACGCTAACTTTTTTGAGCAATAACAACGCCGTTCTCTCCTGGCTCACGAGTGTCAGTCAGCCAGGAGTGCTAGCAGCACTAGCTAGCTATCCAACTCTGCTGATTTGCACTTGCTCTGTCTGATTTATTTACTTGTGAGAGTAAAACGACGAAATATGCTAATCCTGGTTAAAAACTTTTGTGTATGTGTTGCACTTTTGTGCTGTACATTCATTCATGCTGTGCATTAAAGTTGTGTGTGTACTTTCTTTCTTGAATCTCTTTCCACATGCCCGGGGTCCCCCTCCCTCAGCATGAATCCCCCGGGCTCTCCTGCATCCGTTGCAGATCAGACACCGGTACTGGTACCAGCCCCAGCTCCGTCAACGTGTGGCACGACTCCATCAACATGTGGCACGACACGTTCACGTACTGGTAAAGCGCAATAAACAAAAGATTAACACACTGTTTTGTTTATGGATACAGGTCAAGTGGACCCAAAGGAACCAAAATCTCAACATATACAAGTGCATTTTCAAACCAGTGATTTATAAAGTGATTCATATAATTTCATAAAGCCTCATAATAGACCCACATACCTATTCTGTGGATTTTCCAACTACAGTGTTGCCATGCTGTTTCTTTTCCACCATGAATCACTGGCTTGAAAATGTACATGTACAGAGTGGATCTGGGGTGCTCACTTGTCAGCGGTCCAGGACCTGGTACCTGGTTTTGGCAACAGTATAATTAAGGCATTATTCATGTATGGTGGTAAATTACTATTTTGAAATGCTTCTAAAACCATTTCCAAAAATGGTTTTATTAATTTATTCTTAAATTTTTTATAGAGGTCAACTGGAAGACCATCAGGTCCCGCACTTTTTCCTGATTTCATATTATCAATGGCTAGCCCAACTTCTTCTTGACTAATTTTTGACTCCAGTATCTCCCTATTTTCATTTGGAATACATGGTAGAGATAATCCATCCAAAAACCCAATTAGTTTTGTTAAGTCGGTTTCATTTTTTGTATCATATAATTTTTCATAATAATCTCTAAAGGCACTATTAATTTCTAAAGGATCTACAACTGCCTGTCCGTTACTTATAATACTGGTAATTGGTGTTTTAAATTCTAATTGTTTAATCTGCCATGCCAATAATTTTCCTGATTTTTCACCTTGTTCATAAAAGGTTTGCTTCAATCTTAGAAGACTCGAGGCAGCTCTATTCGCTGATTTTTTTGTCATATTCAGCTCTCAGAATCAGTAATTCATTCTCTAATTTTGGATTACTTCCTGCATACACTTCTTCTTGAAGAATTTTTATTTTACTTTCCAATTGGACTCTCTCCTCTCAAGTCCTCTTAGATTTTGAACCTGTGTAACTAATAATATGCCCCCTAATAAAAGCTTTGAAAGCCTCCCACTTTATACATGCTGATGTTTGTGTGGTATTGATATCAAAGAACTCATCTATCTGTTTTTCTATGTACTTAACAAATTCCTCATCCTGAAGCCATTTATGCTGAAATTGCCACCTACCTGGAACCTTTGTCAATTTCTTATCTACATATATTAGACAGCAGGGTGCGTGATCAGATATCATGATGTTATCATTGAAACAATTTTGAATCTTGGACCTTAATTCTGTGGAGATCAAAAAATAGTCAATACATGAAAATGTCTTGTAGGTATTAGAATAGCAAGAATAGGCTTTGACTTGTGGTTTCATTTCTCTCCATATATCTAGCAATCTCAGTTCTTTCATAAAATGATTAATGGTCATCCTACATTCATTGTGCATACAGTCCTGTCCTGTTGATCTATCTATACTGGGATTCAATGTACAATTAAAATCCCCTGCTATTATATGTTGCCCTGTGAGTGATGTTAAAGTAAGAAATAAATTAACGAAGAAGTTTTGATCATCTATATTGGGACCATATAAGTTCACCAGATTTATATTTTCTAATAACAAAGATCCTTGGATGATTAGATATCTTCCCAGTTTATCTCCAATTACATTTTTCACTTGAAATGGAACTGTTTTATGTATGAGAGTCATAACTCCCCTGGCTCGGGATGAAAATGATGAGGTGAACACACTTCCCTGCCACCTTCTCCTTATTCTTTTTACATCCTCCTCTATTAGATGAGTTTAAAATGTCACCCTTAGTCTTTTGAAATGGTAATATAAAGAGTGACTTCAAGAAATATATAATTTTTAAATATTGTGTTTTTTTTCAGGCAAGGACAGTGAATAGCAGGCATGAGCTAGAGATAAATCAATACAGGCTTAAGCCAGTCAGTTTGGATCCCAGCTTAGTTTTTAGTCTTCCCTACAACCATGGTCCAATGCAGGGTGAGCACTGTGAATTCATGTCGAACTTTATGTGATTTTATTTTTACCTCCGCCAAGGAGGTTATGTTTTTACCGGGGTTTGTCTGTTTGTCTGTTACCAACATAACTCAAAAAGTTATGAACGGATTTTGACGAAATTTTCAGGAAAGGTGTGTAGTGGCACGGGGAACAGATGATTAGATTTTGGTGATGATCTGAGAGTGCATACCTCCACCAAGGGCTTTGTTTGTATTTGTGCAACAGGATTACACAAAAACTACTGGATGGATTTGGATGACATTTTCACCAGAGGTGGTTCTTGGCCTAGAGAGGAACCCATTGCATTTTGGTGATGATCTGGGAATGCATACCTCAGCCAAGGCTCTTCTCACAGTGTGTCAGCCACAATATTCCAAAACTAATGGACAGACTTTGATGCAGTTTTCACCACAAGTGGCTCTAGGCCAACACACAAACCCATTACATTTTGGAGGTGATCCATGAGAGACTGAAGGAGCCTTGGCGGAGGTATGCGCTCTCTGAGTGCTTTTCTAGTTTATTTATTTACTACTTCTTTATTATGTTTGAACATTCTAGCACCCAAGACCAACTGCCGCGTGCTTTTTCATTGCGGGTTGCTTGTCCACCGAGCATGTAAAAACCAAACACTGTGGATGTATTTTTTTGGGGTGCCGGTGCACAAAGGTCTCAGCCTTGTACCCTAGCACCGCCACTCACAGCTCAGCGTTGCATTTCACACATTTTGCACCGAGACCCTCTCACTACACTAATCCCCATGAAACTGGTAAGAAAATACACATCTCTCCAAGCTGTTGATGTCAAATATTGATGATGGTAAAGACTGCTTAGAAAACTAGAAAAGCACTCGGAGAGCGCAGACCTCCACCAAGCGCCGCAGTTCCCCCCATAGAGTCTTCAGATTCCTTGATCATGAAAACATATGACAAGCAGTGGTTCAGTAGTTATTCACGATAATGGCATTTTCCTTAATGGCGGCCACAGTTCCTCCCATACAGTGTTTGTGTGTACGTTTTCAGATTCCTTGACCATGAAAACATATGACTAGCAATTGGATTGACAATGATAGGATTAGTGGTTCAGTAGTTATTGTGGAAAATGGCATTCTCCATAATGGCGGCCACAGTTCCTCCCATACAGTGTTTGTGTGTACGTTTTCAGATTCCTTGACCATGAAAACATATGAGTAGCAATTGGTTTGACAATGATAGGATTAGTGGTTCAGTAGTTATTCAGGAAAATGGCATTTTCCGTAATGGCGGCCACAGTTCCCCCCATACAGTGTTTGTGTGTACGTTTTCAGATTCCTTGACCATGAAAAGATATGACAAGCAATTGTATTCACAATGATAGGATTAGTGGTTCAGTAGTAATTGACGAAAATGGCATTTTCCGTAATGGCGGTTTAGCGCCACAGTTCCTCCCATACAGTGTTTGTGTGTACGTTTTCAGATTCCTTGACCATGAAAACATATGACTAGCAATTGGATTGACAATGATAGGATTAGTGTTTCAGTACCTATGTGCGATCTGACATAGTTGAAGCAAATCACCTGATAACAACACATTTCTCAGACACCATAATCATTGGTGGCTTCCATATTGTCAATGTGTACAAGCCCCCTAATGCCAACTGGGATCTGCAGGTCTTACCCACCCTACCCCACCCTGCCATCTATGTGGGGGACTTTAACAGCCATCACCCTGACTGGGGGTACCCAGCAGTGGACAGTGATGGGAAGGCACTTTCAGACTGGGCATCCAGAAATGACCTCGCTTTGATATACGACCCCAAACAAAGAGGAACCTTCCACTCTGCTAGGTGGAAGAAGGACTATTCTCCTGACCTGTGTTGGGTCAGCTCTTTGAATGGGGAGCCATATCCTACACAGATCCTCATTCTTGATGATTTTCCACACAGCCAACACCGGCCCCTGCTTGTACACATTGGCCTACAACTTCCAGTCATATACAGCCCAAGGAAGATGCGCTGGAACTTCCGCAAAGCCAACTGGAAGAAATTCAGTGAAACTCTGGACCGGAGCGTTGTTACCATCCCACTCCACACCATCACTGTAGATGAAGCATACAACCGCTTCTGCAGCGCAATCTTCAAGGCTGCCCATACTGCAATCCCACGAGGCTACCGACCCCTCTATGTCCCATGTTTGGACGGAGAAAGTGCTGCCCTCCTACAATCCTATCAAACATCAGGGGACCCAGAGATAGCAGACCATCTCATTGAATCGCTAAATACAGCTCGGCGAAAGAAATGGGAGGAGACAGTTGCTGACCGGAGCTTTACCCACTCTAGCAGGAAATGTTGGAGCCTCATCCGTCGCCTAGGAGCTGCACAGAAGCCCCCTAGCCAAAGCCGAGCATCCGTCACACCCAACCAAGTTGCATCCCACCTACTGACTATCGCCAAAGCACCCCAAGACAAAGACACCAAAAGAGCAGTTACAACTGAGCTAAAAAAACACCAAAAAATGCCTGTAGAGGAAACGAACCCTGAACCCTTCGAGGCTGCTGAACTGGAGAAAGTCCTACAGAGCCTGAAATGTGGAAAGGCAGCAGGATACGATAACATCTTCCCAGAATTCATGAAAAATCTTGGCCCCCGAGCCCTAACCTGGTTGACACAATTCTACACAAGGATCACACAAACAAACTCGATCCCAAAGAAATGGCGGACAGCAAAGGTCATTGCCATCCCAAAACCTGGCAAAGACCACAAATTACCAGCAAGCTACCGCCCAATCTCCCTACTCAGCGTTCCTTACAAAATCATGGAGCGCCTAATTCTGCAACGCATTTCCCCAGAGGTAGAGGATATTCTAAGTGTGGATCAAGCAGGTTTCCGCAAGGACCGCAGTACAGGAGAACAAGTACTGGCCCTAACCACCTTCATCGAAAATGGCTTCGAGAGCAGACTGAAGACAGGGGCTGTGTTTCTCGACCTTACAGCCGCCTATGATACGGTCTGGCACAAAGGCCTCCTCCTGAAACTTATAAAGGCGATCCCTGCTTGGGCAACAGCAATTATAAAAACCCTGCTGACCAACCGAAGGTTCAGAGTCCACCTCAGTCAGAAGACAAGTGCATGGAGAATGCAGAAAAACGGACTCCCACAAGGCTCAGTTCTAGCTCCAACTCTGTTCAACCTCTACATAAACGACCTGCCTACTACAAAATCCCGCAAATTCACCTATGCAGACGACATCTGTTTGGCATTCCAAGCACCAGACTTTGAACCACTGGAACGGGTGCTCACGGAAGATCTTGCCAAACTGGACCAGTTCTGCAAAATCTGGCGTCTAAAACCAAGCCCAGCAAAAACCGTCTCCAGTGTATTCCATCTCCACAATGCAAAAGCTGCCAGAGAACTAAACATCCATCTGAGCGGACTCAAGCTTAAGCATGCCCCAAATCCAACTTATCTTGGAGTGACCCTTGATAGGACCTTATCCTTCAAGGAACATCTAAAGGGGACGGCTGCTAAGGTGAAGGTACGAAACAACCTGCTCTGCAAGCTCGCTGGTGCAAAATGGGGGGCGGCAGTCTCCACCCTGCGCACCTCAGCACTGGCCCTTTCATACTCTGTAGCAGAATATTGTGCCCCTGTCTGGTCCAGGTCATCTTACACACACCATGTAGACACCCAGCTCAACACAACCATGAGAACTATAACTGGAACAATCCGCTCAACACCACTCCCCTGGCTCTCTGTACTGTCAAACATAGCCCCTCCACACATCCGGCGAGCAGCATTAACTCAAAGGATGCTCCAAAAAGTTAAAGATTCTCCTCACTTACCAATCCATGCAGATATCTACACTCCACCCACTGCCCGACTTTCATCCAGACGGCCGATTTGGAAAAACCCTCCCCCAGCTGACTTTACCATCCAGACAGCTTGGCAAGAGGAATGGGAGACCAAGGAGGTCCCAAACAAACAGCTGGTGATAAACCCCAACCAACAGGTCCCGGGCACCAACCTCCCAAGGAGACAGTGGTCTACACTCAATCGCTTCAGGACTGGACATGGCCCCTGCTTGGCCAGCCTTTACAGATGGGGCAGTAGCCCTAGCCCTCTGTGCGCATGTGGAGAGGAGCAAACAATGGAACACATCATAGAGGCTTGCCCGCTCCAAAGACTGGAAGGAGGATTACACACCCTCCATACAGCAAACCAGGAGGCAACTGCTTGGCTTAAGGACTTTGCATTCGCTAAATAAATAAATAAGTAGTTATTCATGAAAATGGCATTTTCCGTAATGGCGGCCACAGTTCCCCCCATACAGTGTTTGTGTGTACGTTTTCAGATTCCTTGACCATGAAAACATATGACAAGCAATTGGATTGACAATGATAGGATTAGTGGTTCAGTAGTTATTGACGAAAATGCCATTTTCCGTAATGGCGGTTTAGCGCCACAGTTCCCCCCATACAGTGTTTGTGTGTACGTTTTCAGATTCCTTCACCATGTAAACATATGACTAGCAATTGGATTCACAACAATTGGATTGACAATGATAGGATTAGTGGTTTAGTAGTTATTCACGAAAATGTCATTTTGCGTAATGGCGGTTTTCTTGTGGACGGTGATCCGGATCACCCCCAAAATCTAGTCATCTGTAGGATACCCCATTTCTGACAATCTGTGAAAATTTCATGAAAATCCGTCCATAACTTTTTGAGTTATCTTGCTAACAGACAAACAGACAACCAAACAAACAAACAAACAGACAAACAGACAAACAAACAGACAAACCAACGCCGATGATCACATAACCTCCCCCTTTGGCGGAGGTAATGAACAGAAAGTAGGGGAAAGAGGGGAAAAAAAAACAGTTTTGGTGGACGCATGTGATTCACGTGTGTGGATGTGGGATGAGGACGTGTTTTGAGAGAGACTTAAAAACGAGATTTACATAATGTATCAACTTAAGTAAGATATGTAAAGGTGAAAGCCTTTACGTATGTACTTTTAAAGTACTTCTCTTCTTGAGGGTAATATTGCAATATTGAGGATGGAAATGTTTTTCTCTGATGTTTTGAGTTTGGGGTGTGCCACTGAGGTGTATTTGTGCGCTTGTTATAAGTGTAACACATGCAAAGCTGTTATTACTTGGATTTTTAACTGGCCAGATGATTTTGTTTTGTATCAGCTCATACTGCATCTCTTAAATCATTTTGTCAACTTAAATATTAAACCAAAATAAGGTAAATAAATCTAAGATGATTTATTAAAATCTGATAAATCTGTTATGTATGGAAATGATGGTCAGAGTCAGAGTTGGGCCATGCAGCGAACTGAACTTTATTAAGAGGAACAGAACTACATACATTGGCCGTGCCCGCCTGACGTCACACCCAGGGTGGGTATGGCAAGCCTCACGGGCCACACACCACACAACATTCCCATCCCCCTTATAAAAGTTCAAAACACATACTCACAATTCAGACCCACCCCAATTTAGGACCCGAATCATACACTAAAGGAAATAGCAGGGAAATAGTGAACTGGAATAGCATGACATATTCACCCAAAACAACCAAAATAGCACTGCGTGCCTCAAAATGTGTAAAATCGTCATCATCATCGTCATAGCAGTCTGTCGTGGGCGACAATGACTGTTTCATTTAGGTCTGATCAGATTCCTCTACGCAGCTCTGTCCTCAGCCCTCTGCTGCCGAGAACTCCCAACCCTGCAAACCCGGGCAACGTCCGAGCCAGTATGAGTTGCTCTCTGACTGACCATTTCATGAAACTGCTTGCAAAGTATTTGAGTACCGCTAGCTTTTGCTGGACTAGTGGCACATTCTTGGCAGATAGAGGTATTATCAGTAGCAAGGACAGGCCAAGACAAACTGACTCCAGTATCTGTTGCAGTGATTGACCAGATGATAGGTTTATCTCTGTTCTTTGTGTAGTGCATGCCGCAATGCACCGATTGGCAAAAGTCCACCACAGAGTGATTAATTTGCATGCAATTTTACTTAATGTATTGGCTTATCCGGCATGGCTTGGTTGGATCCTACACTTTATTACATGTATAGTTTATTTCTCTTATCTTATCATGTTTAATGTTGCAGCATTGTACCGAGACAAATTCCTAGTTTGTGTACTACATGAACAATGGCAATAAACCTGATTCTGATTCTGATTCTGAAGAACACATTCATACCCTCACGCAATCGCATAAACATATTTACAGTATAGTCATTTATGTCACACCACAGTCTATGGGCAGCCAAGGATAAAACCGGCTCGGAGGCCCAGGACAGCCCCATGGTGTGCGCGCCCCTGGCCGCCACCTGCCCCCGCCTGCCCCCGGGATCGAAGCCAACCTCCCCGGCAAGAATGTCTCTTCTCACCACCGACTGCGTCTCTCCTCTGGGCCTGCAGTGCTGCTGTCTGGCACACCATCCCTCTGTGCCTGTTGGTCTGCTCCCGACCGCCTTCAACACTGCTGCAGCTGCCGCCGCTGTAGCCCGAAACACTCCAGCCCCCTGTGGCTGAACTCTGGGGAAAACTAACACTCGCTTGTTGGCGCCACTCGTTGGCTTGGGCACCTCGCTGTAACACCCAGCACCCTTGTCCAAGGCGCTTTGAGCTCCAGCACTGAGGTCCTGCCCGACCTCCATGGTGCCTGGCACCTCCTCTCTGTTGTCCGACTGTCATTGCTCTCTCCTGGGGCTCCCAGCGTCACTGTCGTTGGCATCACCCGTCGACCCAGGCGCTTTGCCGCTGCGTCCAGCACCTCCTTCCAAGGCACTCTACTGTGCTGCCTCTGCGCCTGGCTGTCACTGCTGCTTCCTGAAGTTTTCAGCCTGCTTGCTCCCTCTCTCCCGCTGCCCAGACTCCAGCTGTGGGGAAGACTCAGTTGCGTCTGGTCACTGCTCTCCCTTCATGCTGCTGTTGCTCACCGTGCTATCAACATCACCAGCACTATGCTTATGTACCATGCTGAGCTCCTTGGCTAGCTTGCTGTCTTCGGTGACCGGGGGCTCCCTCACTCGTGGCCCCGGTTCTACCTTGAAGTCTAGCTGGTAGCTCTTAGCTTGGTTTTGGCATGCACCTAGCTTCGTGGCGAACTTCCCCATAGTTACTGACTGAGCTGCTAGCTTCCCCAAGCTAGCTAGCTTAGCTTCTTTCGGCACCAACAGCTCCATTACCCGCAGTTTTGTGGTCCTCGTATGTTCGGCAAAATATTTGGCTAGCCACCCGACAACATAAGACTGTTTCTCCCAACATGCAGAGAATTTTCCGACCTTCTATGCCGAGATGGTGGGCCAGAAGTGCTTGTCTTCATACTCCGTCGAGTCTACTTAGGCCCAGCACCACGATGTACCCCTCAAACATAGCCACCCAGTTTGGCCACAGGATCACTGGCTCTCCCAGATATTCCCAGATATTCCAGAAATGGTGATAATGGTGGAGGTATCCCATACGCCCCCATAGTTTCTCCTCGTCACCAAAATGTTATGTATGGAAATGATGGCCAGAGTCAGAGTTATGCCATGCAGTGAACTGAACTTTATTAAGAGGAACACAGAACTATATACACTGGCCGTGCCCGCCTGATGTCACACCCAGGGCCCGTACGGCAAGCCTCATGGGCCACACACACACACACCATACAACAAAATAATCTTAGAGTAATACTTAACTTTCATGCGTTTTTTTGCTAAACATAAGTTGTCTGAATTTTGCATTCAACAGCAACTGTTTCACCTGATGGATGCAAAGCCAGAGACCTAAATGTAGTTGTAAAAAAAAACTTAACTTAAATCCATTAACTGCAGTTGGTAGAAATATATACAGGTCTGGTGCAACTGACTCAGAGGCACAATGTAACAATATCTAACTGTTATTTACATAGGTTTTATAAGCCGTATTAATTTTGTGAGCTGAAGAAAGTATTAATCATTGTCTCTCTTCTTTTTAGACTCTGAATGTGGAAGTGCAAACAGTGCTCTGAGACTGAATCTACGAGGTACCATTTATTAAAACACTACAAACTGAAGCATGGCCATTATGGTCAGAGAAACTCATATCCATGCACATACTATGAATGCTCATGCTCATTCAAAACATGGAATGCTCTTAAAAGTCATCTGAGTCATTGTCATGTTGATGTGTTACGTAGTCGAAGTGCAGAACAAGAAGTTTTTACGTAACTTTTGTGCCCTGGAAGTGAAATATCATCTACTAGAGAGTACTTTTCTCACATCAACAGCCATCTGAAGCGCTATGAAACAGTAACTTGTGTGTTTCAGAATTGTACATTTCAAACCAATATATATGCTACTTATAAATCACACAAGAGTAGGAAGCATGCACGTTGTACAGTTAAAGACTTTAAAGCTGAAGTGGTAAAAGGTGGTAATGTAAATGGTGACCATCTATTTGAAGACAATCCAGGTGATCTTGGACAGACTGCTTCAGACTTGGATTGCCATAATTTGATTGAAACTGACACACCAAATGAGAACTTGCAAGAAACAATCATCAAAAAATTGGCAACTGTTCTTCCGAAATTAGAGGTCTTTTCACATCTACTGTGTTCAGCAATAGATGGCTTGCTTGAGGAGTTACATTTCATTTTTTACCTCTGCAGCATTGTCTATATTGCACAGTCAGCTATTGACATTTTCAAAAAGCATAACCTCCAGGTTGACCAGCTCCTAATTAATGAACTCAGCATTGCCATTCAATCATTCATCTTCTTCCGCTTAATCCTTTTCGGGTCGCAGGGGGGCTGGAGCCTATCCCAGCATCTTTGGGCAGGAGCAGGGTACACCCTGGACATATCGCCAGTCCATTGCAGGGCCAACACAGAGAGACAGACAACCATTCACTCTCACATTCATAGCTAAGGACAATTTAGAATCCCCAGTTTGATGCGAATTAAACTCCACACAGATCACTGTTGGTCGGGGGCTGGGATCGAACCCAGGATCCCCTGGCCAAGGGTGAGTTGCTGTGCTGCCGCAGTGCTTACCACTCCGCCACCACGCTGCTCAGCATTGCCTTTTCTACTAATAATCCTTTGGTAAAAGCTATAGCTAAGGGAGGTCCATTGTCATCTGATTTCAGTCACAAACAATACTACAAGGAAAAATTTAAGGCTGTAGAACCTGTCGAGTATGTGCTGGAGGCAAGGTCCAACAAAACATTTCAGTACGTTCCCTTACTGAAGTCTCTACAGCAGTTACTTGCTTGGAAAAATAATGTTGATAAGCTTGTTGATAATCATATAACCTTATCTGCAAATGTAAACCAGTATGCGTGCTTTCAGAATGGCGAGCATTACAAAAGTAATCCTTTTTTTGGTGAGGATTTAAGGATTTCCCAATGCTTGTACATTGACAACTTTGACGTTTGCAATCCATTGGGAACATCACGCAAGAAACACAAACTTTGTGCAGTATACTGGATTTTAGGTAACTTGCCTTCTGGTTGCAGCTCAACTCTTTCCTCAGTCTATTTGGCACTGTTATGCAAAAGTGATTATGTTAAAACTTATGGCTATGAAAAGATATTTGAACCTCTCTTGCATGATGTAGTGATTCTCGAACAGCAAGGGCTATATATTCAACATCTTGGAGTGTTTATTAAGGGCATAATACAATGTGTTGTTGCTGACAATCTGGGAGCTCATGGGCTAGCTGGATTTGTAGAGAGTTTTTCAGGAAAATATTTCTGTCGATTTTGTACAGCTCAGCTTTCTGACATTTGGACACAGGAGGTAAAAACAGGAGTTTTTGAGCGCCGAACTAAGGAAGTTCATCAGCTTCATGTCAAAACAGTTCAAGAAAAGGGGATAAGCTGCTTTGGGGTGAGAAAATCTTGCATTTTAACTAAAAGGCTCTCTCCCTTTAATTTGACAACAGGGTATCCCCAAGATATTGTCCACGACCTATTTGAGGGCATAGTTTCTGTTGAGTTGGCACGGTGCATTGAAGTGCTTATATCTAAAAAGTTGATCACTCTTGAACACCTTAATAATCTTATTCATTCTTTTCCATACAAAGAGGGAGACAAAACTAACTGCCCTCATTTGTTACCAAAGACTTTACAAAAGAATCACACAATAGGTGGCAACGCCCACGAAAATTGGTGTCTTCTTCAGTTACTCCATTTAATTGTGGGCAAACTTGTTCCCACTGAGGGACCTAGATGGCTGATAATTTTGGCTTTAAAGGATTTTGCAGAATTGGTTGTTGCGCCTGTTCATAGTCTAGAATCAACTGCATACTTGAAGTACAAAATATCAGAGCATCGAAAATGTTATCAGGAACTGTTTCCTGATCAAAGATTGTTGCCCAAACATCATTTTCTGGAACACTATCCAGAAATGATAAAACGTTTTGGTCCCCTTGTGTCATTGTGGACCATGCGATTCAAACATAGCTTTTTTAAGCAAGTTGTTAGGCATATAAATAACTTTAGGAATGTAACTTTGTCTTTGGCAACAAAACATCAGTTAATGACTGCCCATAATATGCTTTGTCCTGACAATGAAAACTTCTGCTTGGAAGTTGTTCAAATCTCAAAAGTCCCCATTGATACCCTCAATGAGGATGTTGTGAAGACAATAACCCAGAACTACCCTGAAATCACTACTGTAAACCTTGCTCAAAGTGTCACTGTTAATGGCATAAAATACAAAAAAGGCATGATAGTTGTGCATGGGTCAAGTGGTGACCTGCCAGAATTTTCAGAAATCCTTCAGCTGTGCATTATAAGAAATGATTTGAGTCTCATCATTAAAAAACTGACCTCATGGTACAGAGAACACTATCGAGCTTTTGAGTTGCATCTAACAAGAGAGTTTGCAGTGGTTGAGTTGAAGGAACTTTCTGACCAGTATCCTTTGGCTAACTACAGAATTGGATCCTTACGAATGGTGACTTTAAAAAGATTTGTACATGCAACAGATAATTTCTTTAAATGCATTATGGTAAAATGGTTTAATAATAATAATGATATATTCCACTTATATAGTGCTTCTCATCAGCAACAGTGGATCTCGAAGTTCTTTACAGAAAAAGAAAGGAGACAGCAGTTAAAAGAATTCAACGCTGAAAATTCATTTTGCAAATGCTGATGAAATTTAAGTAAGAAAGTTAAGCAGTTTTCTTTTGTTTTTCAGAATCAACACAAGATGGCTGCAACACAGAGTTGTACTTGGAGTAGACAACACATCAAAACTAACTCTGCCCATAGGGTTGCCGGATTCAGTAGAGGCTCTCAAAGGAGAGATTAAAAGTCAATTCAGCTTGTCTGGAATTTTTAGACTGCAGTACAGAGCCACTGAATTTGACAATGAGTTTGTAAACTTGACAAACATCTCAGAAGTCAAAGACAAGAGCACAGTTAAAGTCATTTTCTTAACAGATGAGTCAGACACAACCACATATTAACCTGTTTCACAGTTGTTGGATGACAGTTCGCTGTCCACAGCATCAGACACAGATATACTTTCATCCTCTGAATCTACATCTTCAGGTTCTTCCCTTAGCCCAAAGCCATGGCCACAAAATTTCCAGATACCACAGTTTAATTATGAGGTTCAGATTCAGTTGGAAAGGGCCAACCAAGCCTTCCTGAACAGCAGTACTCTTCTGAGTCCAAGTCCCAAACTTAAGTCAGATATACTGGATGGTTTGGCTTTAGAAACTGTCAAAGAGTTTGATGATGTTGCCCAGGCCCTGATAACAAAGTATTCTTGTTTAAAGGAGCAGGGATCAGTTACTCGCTTCTATGCATAGAAAATTAGTTTAAAGTATAAAATGGCAAACTACTGCACAAGACTGAGGAACATTGGCTGCCCAGAGCTGAGTATCAATGCTGTCAAAGAAAAGCGAGGTACCATGGGTCAAAGTCCTAACCAGGTAAAGAAGCCAAGGAAAGCAGAGGTCAACTTCTGTCCTGATTACCCAGCAGGCGAAACCAAAGAAAGCCTCGAGGAGGAAAGGCAAGCACTTAACATCAAAGTGAAGAAGAAGAACAGCCATCAGCTAATCAACAGTAAAATGGAGAAAACCTTCGCTTATAGAAGACGAGAAGTAATTGAAGATATTCCCTTCAAAGCAGAGTTCAAAAACAGATGGCCAGCTCTGTTTTCTGAGAATCAGGTAATGTTTACATTTCCACAATATGTGACCAGTCGAAAGTGATATGAAATCATTTTTGGTCTGATGTGAGATTCTGTCTCAATATGTTGTAGGTAAATGACTTCAACCGCATCACCACGATCCCCCTTCTGTCAGCCTTTATGGCCCAACTGGATCATTACTCCAGCCAACTGATGAAGATTTTCAAAAAGAAGGGAGGGGCAGCAGGACGCAGGATCAGGCTAATCATGGCAGCCATGGATCAGGTGTGTGTTTCTCACTGTAACCCGGACCCCTCAGAGTTTAACTCTTAACATAAATAAGCTGTTTGGTATTACTGTTTTAAACCTCTTTCACTTTGAATTAAGTTCACACATGCTTTAGAGCCATATCAGAATTAACTAGAGTAGGGGTTCCCAAACTTTTCAGCCCATGACCTCCGAAATAACGGTGACAGAGAATGGCGACCCCCACTATCCCCGGAGGTGAATGATACATAAGAAAATGTGCACAGTTTGATATATCTATAGAATGATCTAACTGCAAAGCATATTTCCCTTTCTTCACTCTGTCAATCAGCTGACACTTTATGTCCTAGGCCATGTCCATGATGCGCCGGGATATGGTCCCGTCAGACAGCTGCACTGCTTCAAGCTCCCACGTCTGTCTATCCCCATGCATTGTCCGACTCATAGCGATAGCAGCAGGTTTTATTAGGGTTTCTCTGATTGTGTGTGGCGTTTTTGCCTGTGCAATTAAATATGCCATCTTTGAGCTTTGGTAGTGGTTGTTGTTTGATTAGTTATGACCAGTATTGGGCAAGTTACTAAAAAACAGTAACTAGTTACAGTTAGTACTTTTCAAAAGTAACTGGGTTACTTTTGAGTTACTGCATGATTAAAGTAACTAGTTACTTGGAAAAGTAACTTTCACATTACTTTTAAATGCATACTTAACCCTTTAACATTGTTAATTGCATGAACAGATAGCGCCACCACTGTGTATGGCACAGTGCTGCGCCTGTCATATGATATGTGACGTGCCAAACACTCCCCAGTTGTACTAAGAATTCCACCTCACAAGGTGGCAGACATGTATATCTTACTGCTCTTGCCTTGGAGGACTTATGGCGGACATAGAAGCATCCTTCTGTACACCAGAGAGGAAGAAATTTTTAGACAAACACATATGGACGTTACTTATCGCTGTAGACGTACTTGGTCGCAGACCGAGGAGCCATTGCTCCCAAATTTGCCAACTGCACTGTTGCCTAACAGCTACAAGGTTCCAGGTTTGAATCCCCAGGCTGGCAGGGGTAGGAACCTTTCTGTGTGCAGTTTGCATGTTCTCCCTGTGCTGCGTGGGTTTAATCCGGGGGCTCCGGTTTCCTCCCACAATCCAAAGACATGCATGTTGGGTTAATTGGTTGTTCTAAATTGTCCCTAGATATCTGTCTCCTATAGGCCCTTAGAATAGAGGGTTAGTACTAGTGAAGCGCTTTGAGTGGTCTTTGAGACTAGAAAAGCGCTATATAAGTACAGGTCCTTATCCCTTATCCCTTAACTATGATTCAAAATAGAGATTATTTAGCTTATGAAGGTAAATGTTTACATTTTGTTATAACAGAGGGTGGGCGAAGCTGCCTGATGTTCACCTGCTGTTGACCGCACCGCCATGTGACTGGGGAGAACAATAGCGCTAGTCGATTCCTTATCATCGTATAAGATAAATAGCAGCGGAATAAAAGCGAAATTGAGGTGGGATAATCATATCAGTTTCTGGATGTGGGAGAGAAAGCAAAAATGCCCGACAGAAGAGAGAATAACAACCAAGATGCTGCAAAAAGGGCGAAGTGAGCCGCCTTTGCCAGCGGTAAGTGGCAAATGTCTGTGTTTGTTTACATTGTACTGCATTGTACTGATTTTCTGGTTCATATACTTTGAAGGTAATTCGATATGGCTGCCGCAGCATTGTGCAAATTTGATGCGTAAATTTACTCCTATCTCAAACTTTGGATCATATTCTACATCTTTCTAATTGACAGTAAGTCATTATCTCTTACCACTTTCAAGTTATAGCTTTGGAAATCTCTGACATCTGAACTGAATATTTTCTTGAAAAAACCTTGACCACTAGAGGCTGACGGCGCAACGGCGTGCCATACACAGTCATTGGGTTAAATCATCTTGCACACACAGCAAGATCAAGGGCCCCTTGTTCTCATCAGAAAAAAGAAGAAAGAAAATTGATGAGAAAAAAAGTCTCATCTGAATGAATGAATGAATGAATGAATAAATGAATCTTTATTTCGGATAGATTAAAAGTAAAGATTAAAAAGAAACAGAATGATATAACAAAGGGGAAAAAATCCAACAAGGTTAAATTAAACAATAACTCCTCTGGTTATACAGTTCAACATAAGTTATCCGAAATGGGTGATGGCTGAAGCCGCAGCTTGTATTGCCCACCCATATTCCATCCAAGAATTCAAAAGAAAAACAAAACAAGAGCGATTACAATTCGGAACAAAGCTATGACAAAATGTGACAAAAAAAACTAAGCAACAACACAACACAGACTGGATATAACAATCCTTATGTGATTTTACATGTCATTTTGTATATATGTTTGGAGTATTTCTTCCTTTAGTTTTTGTTTAAATTGTCCAAGCGTTGTACATGATTTTAACTCGGGTCCAAAATCGTTCCATAATCTTACTCCTTGCACTGAAACACAGTGTTGCTTGGTGGTAGTTGAATTGAATTGAATTGAATTGAATGAATTTTATTTCGGATAGTACAGTACAGGTTAAAAGAAACTGAATAATATAACAACAAGGACAAATTAGACAAAGACTCCTCCTACTATACAATTCCACGTAAGTTATCCGAAATGGGTGATGGCTGAAGCCGCAGCTTATATTGCCCACCCATATTCCATCCAAGAATTCAAAAGAGAAAAAAGAGAAAACGAGACAAGAGCAATTACAATTCAAAACAAAGCTAAGACAAAATGTGACTGAGAGAAAAAAGAAAACTAAGCTAGGCTAAGTTAAGCGGTTACTATTCAAAAACAAATCTAAGACAAAATGTCACAGAGAAAAAAAAAAGAAAAAAAAGAAAAAAAACTAAGCTACAACACAACACAGGCTGGATATGTCAATCCTTATGTGAGTTTACATGTCGTCTTGTAAATATGTTTGGAGTATTTCTTCCTTTAGTTTTTGTTTAAATTGTCCAAGCGTTGTACATGATTTTAATTCAGGTCCAAAATCGTTCCATAATCTGACTCCTTGCACTGAAATACAGTGTTGCTTGGTGGTTGTTCTCACTGTAGGCTTTTAAAATATACATGTTCCTCTGAGGTGATATCGTTTCTCCCTTGTTTGGAACAACTTTTGGATATTTGCGGGCAGTGATAAATTCTTCACTTTGAACATTATTATTGCAGTTTTAAAGTCAACCAGATCTTTCAACTTGAGAGTTTTTTGTTTAAGAAAAAGTGGGTTTGTTGGTTCCCTGTAAGCTGCTTTGTTTATTATTCTAATAGCTCTCTTTTGAAGCATAAAGAGTGGATATATGTTTGTTTTATATGTATTTCCCCATACTTCATTACAATATGTCATGTATGGGAGTATTAATGAATGATACAAGGTGTATAGTGTGGGTTGATTCAGCAAATATTTCACTCTGTGTAATATTGCAATTGATTTGGATACTTTACCCTTAATATAATTAATATGTGACTTCCAACACAGTTTGTTATCAATTATTACTCCAAGAAATTTAGTTTCGGATACCCTTTCAATCTCTACACCATTTACACTGAGTTTGGGTACTGGGTTGTTGTGATGGTTGTTAAAGACTATAAATTTTGTCTTACTTAAATTGAGCGTTAATTTGTTTGAATCAAACCACAGTTTAAGCTTTCCTAATTCCTTTCCGAGTGTGTCCAGAAGTTGTTCCAAATTGTTTCCACTGCATAGCAGATTAGTGTCATCGGCAAACAATATTAAGTCCATTTTTTCTGAAACTTTACATATATCGTTTATATACATATTGAATAATAATGGTCCCGAAACTGAACCCTGTGGGACTCCACAGGTGACCTTTAGTAACTCTGAGTTTTTGTTGCTAACACATACATACTGATATCTATTCTTTAAGTAACTACTTAACCAGGACAGTGCTACCCCTCTAATACCACAATTTTGTAGTTTCTTTAATAATAAATTGTGATCTACTGTATCAAATGCTTTTTTAAGATCTAGGAATACTCCAACTGAATACTCTTTATTTTCAATGGCTGTTGATATTTTTTTTGTAAATTCCATTAGGGCATATGCAGTTGTCCTCTTGTGTCTGAACCCATATTGCTGCTCACACAATAAATCATTCTTCAATATGAAGTTGTCAATTCTCTCATAGAATATTTTTTCAAGTATCTTGGAAAATTGCGGTAATAGTGAAATCGGTCTATAGTTTGAGAGTTCCCCTCTGTCGCCCATCTTGTATATCGGAATTACTTTAGCTATTTTCATTGCTTTGGGAAATATACCTGATTGGAGAGACAGGTTACAGATATACGTCAGTGGTTTTACTATGCATTCGATAACAGTTTTGACTAATAGCATGTCAATACCATCACAGTCCGTAGATGTTTTACATTTGAACGATTTAACAATTTCAATGACCTCTCTTTCGTCTGTGTTCTTTATGAAGATGGAGTCTTTTACAGCAGTGTTATTGCATATTGTATCACCTGTAGGCACCGTAGTGGGTATTTCTCGGGCCAGATTAGGTCCAATGTTAACAAAAAAATTATTAAATTCATCTGCAGGTGAAGCTATATTCACACTCTGAGTCGTTTTATTATTTTTTGGAATATTAGTTGGGTTGCTTGTATTTCTGCTTTTATTTCCAAGGATACTGTTGAGTATTGTCCATGTATTTTTAATATTGTCTTTGTTTTTCTCCAGTTCTTTACTGTAATAGTCTCTTTTACTACATCTTATTATATATGTTAACTGATTTTTGTATGTTTTATACCGCTGCTCTGCTTCTTTTGTCCTTTTCTTTAGGAAAGCTTTATATAATAAATTTTTCTTTTTACACGCCTTTTGTAGTCCTTTGGTTAACCATGGCTTATCAGCAAATTTGTGTTTAAGCTTTTTTTTTTTACTAATGGGCAGTTTTTTTCATAAAGAGTGGTTACAATGTTTATAAATGTGTCATAGGCTTCATTTACATCTGATACATAGACTTCTGTCCAGTCTTGCTTCAGCAAGTCCTCTTTAAAAGAATTGATTGCATTTGGTGATTTGTATCTGAACGATTTTGAAATTTTTTCTGCGTTGGGCCCCGTGTGGCCATGGATAAGTGCAAAGGTTGGCAAGTGGTCACTTATATCATTTATCAATAATCCACTTTCTATTTTCTTATCGATAACATTGACAAACAGGTTGTCAATAAGTGTAGCAGAGTGAACTGTGATTCTACTGGGATGTGTTATTGTGGGATATAGACTCATGCTGTACATAGTGTTCATGAACTCTGTAACTACATTTTGTTGATGTGGATTCAGTAAATCAATATTGAAATCTCCACAAATTGCTACCATTTTCTTACTAGTAATATTATTGTACAGCTCGACTAACTTATCTCTGAATGTCTCAATGCAAGTTCCCGGCGTTCTATATATGCAGCTTATGATTAGATTTTTTGTTTTGTCTTGGTCAATCTCAACAGTAACACATTCCAAGATCCCTGGTAGTGCAAAGGACATTTCATTTACAAGCTTACACCTATACAGGTCATCAATATACAGTGCAACACCACCACCATTTTTTTGAGTTCTGTTAATATAAAACATCTGATATCCCTCTATTGCCATCAGGGGAGCCTGTTCTTCATTAAGCCAGGTTTCAGAGACTGCAATAGCTGTGAATTTTCTGTCTAGCTGTTTTAAATAGTCCTGAATCTGTGGAAAGTTTTTGTTAAGACTTCTGCTATTGAAGTGTATTATTGACAGTTTACCATCTAATTGCACTTGACTTTTGAATTGCTTTTCAGTGTAATATTCACAGTGGTTATGAATATTATTGAAAAAGTGGTTATCAGGATCAATATCATTCTCCATCTCTTGTGGTTTATGTTCAGCATAGTGGCATATTTTCAGAGTTTGAGTTTCCTCACTCTGTGTCAGATGACTTCCTCCAGCTGGGGATAATTGATGTCTACTCGAGTCGATCATAAGTTTTTGTTTATTTTGCTTATTTTTTTTAAAGTACTTTGGCATGGAGTATCAAAAGAACTATTCTTATCGTGTGTATGAATATGGATTATCATTGACTCATAATTTTTTTTAATCGGTATTCATCTGTATTTATTTAAGTCAGTAGCATCTCTGATCATTATACTCCTTGCTTGCTCTGGTGTTCCATTTAGTTTAATCCAAATTCTACAATTTCTTGTCCAGGTGGCCTGTATCTTATTTTGTTTTTTCAGCATCCGTGCCTGCCGTGCTAATTCAGCGTTTTTTTTTTGTCAGGTGTTCATTTAGGTAAACTTGAGTTCCCTGTAGCTTTTTGGCCTTCCTCAGTATGTCATTCTTTACCCTTCTGTTCACAAAGCGCATCACAATTGATTTCTTTGTTTTGGGATCTTTCTTCGGTAAAGCATAACAGGCTGAAATTGCATTGGCTTCTACCTTAATGTCTCTATTATTAAGGAACTGAAGCACTTGATTTTCTAAGGAGACTGATTCACTCATGGGAGCATCTTCACCATTCAGTCCTGTTGCGGCATGGGCGTATGACTGATATCTTATGTCTAGTCCACTTATAACTAGGTCATCAATACGAGAACCTTGTTCAAGATCCTCGACGCGTTGCTCCAAAAGATGCCCGTGTTGCTCCAGGTCCATAATTTTTTTGTCTTTTTCTTGAATTATTGAATGTAGGGCTTGCACATCTTCTATTAGGCCTATTATTTTGGCCTGCTGGCTAGTCAATTTGGCCAATTCTTCTGACATAAAGTTCAGAGATTTTTTAATTTCTTCCATTTCCTCTTTTTTTGGTGGCATTTCACTGACCTGTGGATAGAAATAAACAGAGAATCCAGCTAGGCCTCAACTAGCCCGGCCGCTGCTGGACCCACCGCAACCGAGCTCCTGCACAGCTCCTCCGCCAAGTAACGCTGCACAGTTCTCACTGAAGGTTTTTGAAATATACATGTTCCTCTGAAATGGTTTTGTTTCTCCCTTATTTGGAACAGCTTTTGGATATTTGCGGGCAGTGATAGATTCTTCACTTTAAACATTATTACTGCAGTTTTAAAGTCGACCAGATCTTTCAACTTGAAAGCTTTTAATTTAAGAAAAAGTGGGTTTGTTGGTTCCCTGTAAGCTGCTTTGTTTATTATTCTAAAAGCTCTCTTCTGAAGCATAAAGATTGGATATATGTTTGTTTTATATGTGTTTCCCCATACTTCAGTACAATATGTCATGTATGGGAGTATTAATGAATGATACAAAGTATATAGTGTGGGTTGATTCAGCAAATATTTCACTCTGTGTAGTATTTCAATTGATTTGGATATTTTACCTTTAATATAATTAATGTGTGACTTCCAACACAGTTTATTATCAATTATTACACCAAGAAATTTAGTTTCGGATACCCTTTCAATCTCTACACCATTTACACTGAGTTTAGATACTAAGTTGTTGTGATGGTTGTTAAAAACTATAAATTTTGTCTTACTTAAATTGAGCGTTAATTTGTTTGAATCAAACCACAGTTTAAGCTTTCCTAATTCCTTTCCGAGTGTATCCAAAAGTTGTTCCAAATTGCTTCCACTGCATAATAAATTAGTGTCATCAGCAAACAATATTAAATCCATTTTTTCCGAGACTTTACATATATCATTTATATACATATTGAATAACAATGGCCCCAAAACTGAACCCTGTGGGACTCCACAAGTAACCTTCAGTAACTGTGAGTTTTTGTTACCAACACATACATACTGATATCTATTCTTTAAGTAACTACTTAACCAGGACAGTGCTACCCTCCTAATACCACAATTTTGTAGTTTCTTTAATAATAAATTGTGATCCACTGTATCAAATGCTTTTTTAAGATCCAGGAATAAATCATGCTGCTTCTATTTATATGGATGCTGAGAGAAACGTAATTTCATCTTGCCTGCACTACAGTTGTATGTACAGCAATATGACAATAAAGTTTGATTTGATTTGATTTGATTTGATACCCCAACTGAATACTCTTTATTTTCAACGGCAGTTGATATTTTTTCTATAAATTCCATTAGAGCAAATGCAGTTGTCCTCTTGTGTCTGAACCCATATTGTTGCTCACACAATAAATTAGACTTAGACTTAACTTTATTAATCCCTTTGGGATGACTCCCTCTGGGAAATTTAAAATTTCCAGCAGCACATAAAAGGAGCATACAGATCAGAAAAGCAAAAAAGAAAAAAATAAACGCTTAACATAATATACACAATATAAATACAGGGCTGAATATGGCTTATACAAGTATAGTTAAGTTAAAGTTATTGCACTATGAATGCCCTACTGTCCTCTGTACTCTATGTCCCCCCCTCAAGTGAGGAGTTATAGAGTGTGATGGCATGGTGGACAAAAGAATTCTTGAGCCTGTTGGTCCGACACTTGGGAAGGAGCAGTCTTTCACTGAACAGGCTCCTCTGGTCACTGATGACGGTGTGCAGAGGGTGGCTGACATTGTCCATTATATCCAACAGTTTATCCAGAGTCCTTATCTCTCCCACCGTCACCAGAGTGTCCAGATTTGCGCCAACCACAGAGCCGGCCCGCCTGATCAGTTTATCCAGTCTGGACGCATCCTTCTTGGATATACTGCCCCCCCCCCCCCAGCACACCACGGAGTAAAAGAGGACGCTGGCAACCACAGACTGGTAAAACATCCGCAGAAGTTTGCTGCAGATGTTGAAGGGCCACAATCTCCGTAGGAAGTACATCCTACTTTGTGTCTTCCCATACAAGTGGCTAATGTATGTTGTCCAATCCAATTTATTGTCCAACCACAACCCAAGATATTTGTATGAATCCACAACCTCCACCTCAGCTCCCTCTAACAGGACTGGTTGAGTTCTTGGTCTGGACCTCCCAAAATCAATAACCAGCTCCTTCGTCTTAGAGGTGTTGAGCTGTAGGTGGTTAGTGTGGCACCATGCAGCAAAGTCCCCTACCAGTCTCCGGTACTCCTCCTCTCTGTCATCCCTGATACACCCAACAATGGCTGTGTCATCGGCATACTTCTGGATATGACACAGCTCCGAGTTGTAGCAAAAGTCCGAGGTGTACAGGGTGAAGAGAAGAGGGGCCAATACTGTGCCCTGGGGGGCTCCAGTGCTGCAGACAACTGTGTCAGACGTAATGCCCTTCAGCCCGACATATTGTGGTCTGCCAGTGAGGTAGTCGGAGATCCAGTCCACCAGGTGGGAGTCCACTCCCATCTTGCTCAGTTTATCCCGAAGCGGATCCTCACTGTGCCACTTCCCTTATCCAGATGGGAGTGGGCTCGATGAAGCAGGTAGAGGATGGCATCCTCCACACCAACACCTGGTTGGTACGCAAACTGCAGGCGGTCCTGGGCGTGTTGCACCTGGGGTCTGAGGAGGCTGAGGAAGAGCCGCTTCAACGTCTTCATCAGATGTGAGGTGAGTGCCACTGGTCGGAAGTCATTCAGCTTGCTGGGCCGGTTCTTTTTTGGAACTGGAACGATGCGGGATGTCTTCCAGAGAGTGGGGACTCTCCCAATCTGCAGGCTGAGGTTGAAGATCCGTTGTAGTGGTTCCCCCAGTTCTGCAGCGCAGGTCTTCAATACTCTTGGACACACTTTGTCCGGGCCTGCAGCTTTCCTGGGTCGGAGCTTCCTCAGCTGCCCTCTGACCTGTTCTGTGGTGATAAATGGCAGGGGTTGTACTGATGTAGGGGAGGAGGGGGGGTTTGCAATATTTAGGGGGAGATGTGTGGAGGGGGGGGGGCATGGCTGTAATGAGGGCGGGGGTGGGGGTGAGAGGGGCAAGAGCAAAGGCTGGTTGAACCTGTTGAAAAAATCATTCAGTTCATTTGCCCTCTCTATTGTCCCCTCAACAACTCTGGTCTTTGTGTTGAGACCTGTGATGGTCCTCACACCTTCCCAGACCTCCCTCATGTTGTTTTCCCTCAGCTTCTGCTCCACCTTTCTCCTGTAGCTGTCCTTGGCTTCCTTCACACAGTGTTTCACCTCCTGCTGTGCTGCCTTCATGGCCTCCCTGTCTCTGCTCCTAAAAGCAGCCTTCTTGTTGAGGACCATCTTGACTTCCCGTGTTACGCATGGCTTGTTATTAGGGTAGCAACGGACAGTCTTGACAGGGGAGACCACGTCTGTACAGAAGTTCAGGTAATCCGTCAAACAGTGTGTCAACCCCTCTATGTCCTCACCATGCGGGTCCATCAGCACATCCCAGGCTGTGGTGTCAAAACAGTCTCTCAAGGCGCTTTCCTTCTCAGAGGACCATCTCCTGACTGATCGAGTTGTCACAGGTTGCTTTTGGACCAGGGGAATATACAGTGGCTGTAGGTAAACCAGGTTGTGATCAGACTTCCCTAATGGGGGAAGGGGAGTCGCTCTGTATGCATCCCTTACATTAACATACAGCAGATCAATTGTCCTGTTGTTTCTAGTCGGACAGTCTACAACTTGATTAAAAACAGCCAAAGTAGCATCCAAAGTTGCATGGTTAAAGTCCCCAGAGATGATCATGAGTGCCTCAGGGTGCTGTGTCTGCAGACTTGCTGTGACTGAGTGGATTTTTTCACAGGCAGTGGCTGTGTCCGCTCTCGGAAGGATGTAAACACAGACGTTGATCACATGACTGAACTCTCTTGGCAAGTAATATGGCCGCAGGCTAACAGCTAGCAGCTCGAGATCCTGGCAACATAAGACTGTCTTTACGGAGATATGTCCTGGGTTACACCAGCGGTTGTTAACATACAGGATGAGTCCCCCACCCTTTCTTTTCCCGTTAGCCTTAGTGTCTCTGTCAGCTCTCACAGCAGTGAATCCTAGCAGGTCCACGTTAGCATCCGGTACTTGGTGGTTCAGCCATGTCTCTGTAAAAATGAACAAGCTGCTCTCCCGGTAAATCCGCTGGTTGTTCAATGTGGACAACTCATCGATCTTGTTCGGCAGTGAGTTCACATTGCCCATGATGACGGAGGGAATCGACGGTTTGAAGCACCTCCGTTTTTTCGCTAGCTCAGCCTTTAGCTTAGCCCCGGCCTTGCAGCCCCGTGGTCTCCTCCTCAGCTCTGCCGGGATAGGATGTCGTATTCCGGCTCATCCCTTTATTCACAGAGCCAGCAGTTCCTCCCGTGAATAAGTGAAGAGACTGACTCTTGGTTGCATTTCAAAGTTATAAGTATCCATAGGATATCTAAACACACAATCTCTTCGCAAGAAGAGTAAAAATGGAAAAAAGAGGTTAAAAGGAGCTAAATACCGAGCTACTGGAAAGGCAGCCGTCTCCACAGCGCCCATGCAAATCCCTTTTTTTATTATTTTTGTGGTCTATATTAATCATATATTCCATAACCTACATATGTTGAAGCATGTGGAAATGTTTAGTAATTACATATGTAAAGGACTTCACACCTCTGAAAGGACAAAGGCTCTCAACCGCCGAGTGAAGAACAAAGACGTTCCCAGACGAGGCGGAGGAGACCGGAGGAGCCACCCTCACCCCCTAAGGCGAGGAGAGGAAATACCAAGACAATGGGGGGATTAAGATAATGAGGGATGTCAGCCTTTGTTATGCATGTCTTTTGTTGTGTGCATGTATAAAGCCAGTGAGCTGGAGAGATTCTGCCTCTTTTCCCTTCTGCCACTCTGCACCAGATGAGACTTGTTGGAAGAGCTGATTAATAAACTTTGTTTATAAATCACATCGCCTCTTCATTTCCAAGCTCTTCTACACTGGTGACCCTGACGCGAGTATGGACCTGAGGCGTTCCCCCGCAATCGACTCATCCGTGGCGACCCACGCAGACGAGGGAACAGATGGACAACTGTTCCCCCCGGCAGAAGAGATTGAGAGGGCTCAACCGAGCACCAGCACCGCCGTGAGAGCCGAGGCAAGGCACTCTCACCCGGCGGGCACAGCAGTGATGGTATGCACGAATGCCGTCGCCGTCAAGCTGCCAGACTTCTGGCAAGAAGACCCCGCCTCTTGGTTTCAGCAGGCTGAAGCCCAGTTTACACTGGCGGGCATCACGGCTGACGATACAAAATTTTACCATATCGTCTCCAAACTCGACGCCGCCACTTCGAAGTGTGTGCGGAGCATGATCCGGCGACCACCGGCCCGGGACAAATATGAGACGCTCAAAGCAACCATCATGGCGAACTACGTCCCATCAGTGGAAGAGAGAGCCGAGAAGATCCTGGCGGTCTACGGCCACAGAGGGTGCAAACCGAAGGCCCTCATGGAGGATTTGCTACAGCTCAAAGAAGAGGACAATGACAACTTCCTCTTCCAGTTTATATTCCTCAGCACGCTGCCGCCACACATGAGAGGGACACTCGCCAGCATGAAATGCAACAACCACCAAGACTTCCGCGCACTGGCCAACGAAGCTCATCGGCTCGTCAACGCCTGCAAGGAGCTGACACCCACAGCAGTATCCGCAGACCTCAAAGCTGACGCCCCGAGCCACGAGGAGCCACAACCCACTGAGCAGACCCAGCCCACGGTGACAGCAACACGGCCAGAACTTAGCAGACAGAGCGACGCCTGTTATTATCACCACCGCTTCGCCGAGAAGGCCCACAAATGCGTTCCCCCCTGCAAATTTGCGATTTCGGGAAAACGCCAAAGCCGAGTGCCGTTAACGGCAGTGGTTCTCGGCGAGAAGAATAAGCTGTTGTACGTGACGGATGGACACACAGGCAAGCAGTTCCTCATCGACACAGGAGCCCAGCTGAATTTTGTCATGCCCTCCCACGCAGATCGAGCCACGGGCACCCGGGGCAACGGAGCCGTGGCAGCCAACGGCTCTAGCATCGACACGTTCGGCGAAAAGAGCCTGCACCTCCTCATCCACGGCCGCAGCTACAGATGGACATTTGTTGTAGCGGCGGTGAGTTTTAACTTATTAGGCGCGGATTTTTTGTGTGCACATGGGTTATTAGTAGATCTAGCAAATAGGCGCCTGGTTAATGCACTGTCCTTTGCTTCTATTTCATGCTCAGCCCGAGTTTCTCCACCACCTGTGCAGGCCAACGTCACCACGGCAGGAGGTAAGTTTGAGCAACTCCTCACCCAATTTCCAGCACTCACAATTCCCAAATTCTCAGCCACTGTGGCTAAACACGGGGTTGAACACTTCATTCCCACAACGGGACCTCCCGTTTTTGCCAAAGCGCGCCGCTTAGACGCGGCCAAGCTCAACATAGCATGGGACGAGTTTACAACTCTTGAAAAATTGGGCATTGTTAGACGCTCGAAGAGCCCCTGGGCCTCACCACTTCACATGGTTCCGAAATCCGACGGTTCTTGGAGACCGTGCGGAGATTACCGCAGATTAAACAACGCTACAGCGCATGACCGTTGCCCAATTCCTCACATTCAAGATTTTTCACTACATCTAGCGGGTGCGCGCATTTTTTCAAAAATTGACTTAGTCCGCGGTTATCACCAAGTCCCAGTCCGAGCAGAAGACATTTCTAAAACAGCGGTAATAACCCCTTTCGGCCTTTTTGAATTTCTGCGAATGCCTTTCGGCCTCAAAGGCGCTGCTCAAACTTTTCAACGAATGATGGACGCGGTCCTACACGACCTTCCTTTTGTCTTCGTCTACCTCGACGACATGCTGGTAGCCAGCTCGTCTGAGGAAGAACACGAGCAGCACCTCACTACGGTTTTTCAGAGGCTAGAAGAGCACGGGCTAATAATCAATCCAGCCAAATGCAAATTCGGCGTGTCACAAATTGATTTTTTAGGACACAAAGTCTCTCCGAAGGGGGCAGTCCCACTTCCAGACAAAGTTCACGCGATAGAAAGTTTCCCACGGCCACAAACGGTCAAATCGCTACAGGAATTTTTAGGGATGGTTAATTTTTACAACCGCTTTCTCCCCCACGCAACTCAACTCATGCAGCCCCTATATGACACGCTCAAAAAAAAGAAGGCTTCCAACGCGGTCGAATGGACCCCGGAGCGCGAACGCGCTTTCGCGGAAGTAAAAAGCGCCCTAGCTAACGCCACATTGTTAGTTCACCCAGATCCCTTGGCCCGCATCGCGCTAACCACAGACGCTTCAGACCTAGCTATAGGGGCAGTTGTAGAACAACTTGTCAGCGGGGTCTGGCAACCTTTGGCATTCTTCAGCAAATCGCTAAATCAAACTGAGCGTAAATACAGCACTTTTGACAGAGAGCTGCTGGCGCTTCATTTATCCATCCGCCACTTCCAGTTCTGGTTAGAAGGGTGGAGTTTCACGGCTTTTGTAGACCATAAACCGTTCACCTTTGCTATGGCTAAAATTTCAGAACCATGGTCAGGCAGGCAACAAAGACAGCTAGCTGCGATTTCAGAGTTCACCACAGACATTCGACACGTGGCAGGCAAACTTAACGTAGTAGCAGACTGTCTCTCTCGCACTGTGACACCTCCAGAGCGTGAGGAGACAGATTATACTGCTTCAGCAGCAGAGCTCTTCACTAACGCAGACACATACGCAGCACCTGTCCATGCAGGGATAGATTATGCAGCCATGGCGGAGGAACAAAGTGGTGACGCGGACGTGCGCGCACTCCTGTCTGGACCAACAGGGTTAAGGCTGGAGAAAAAGGGTTTACGCGACGGCGTACCCCCCCTAATATGCGATGTTTCAACCGGCCGACCTCGCCCGTTAGTACCAGCTACATGGCGCCGCCATATTTTCGACACAATTCACTCCCTCGCGCACCCAGGTGTGCGCGCCTCGGTTAAAATGGTCGCCGAAAAGTTTGTGTGGCCAGGCCTGCGCAAAAACGTAAAAGAATGGGCGAAAACTTGCATTTCTTGTCAACGCGCCAAAATACACAGACACACAAAAGCCCCTCTGGAGCCTTTTCCAATCCCTGCTAGAAGGTTTGACCACGTTCATGTCGACCTCGTGGGGCCACTACCTTCCTCCCAAGGTTTCACACACCTGTTAACAATGATAGACCGCACCACACGCTGGCCAGAGGCAGTCCCTCTAGCGGCAACCACAGCGGAGGAAGTCGCTCGCGCTTTTTTGACAAACTGGGTGGCACGTTTCGGCGTCCCATCGGACATCACGTCCGATAGGGGGCCTCAATTCGTCTCAGAGCTCTGGTCAGCCATGTCCAACAGCTTAGGGGCAACAATTCATCGCACCACCGCTTATCACCCTCAGGCTAATGGGTTATGCAAGCATTTTCACAGGTCTTTAAAGGCTGCCCTCAGAGCCTCACTAACGGACACAAATTGGGTAAATAAACTTCCCTGGGTTTTATTGGGGTTGCGTGCTGCACCTAAAGAGGACCTAGACGCCTCTCCCGCAGAATTAGTCTTTGCACAACCTCTCAGGCTTCCAGGTGAATTTTTACCAGAGAACCCAGAGCCAGGGCACCTTCCAGTCCCAAGGTTTTTAGGCAGCAACGGACCGGGCTCTCTCCCCGGTCCAGCTCATCACTCCTTCCCACGGGTTTTTGTCCCTCAAGCTTTAAAGAACGCTGAGTTCGTTTTCGTTAAGCATGAAGCTTTAAAACCAACTTTCCGACCAGCATACGATGGGCCATTCAGAGTGCTGGAACATGGTGATAAACACTTAGTGCTTGATTTTGGGGATAGAAAAGAAACAGTCAGCATTGACAGACTTAAACCTGCCTTCCTGTTGAAAGACGAGCCTGCACAGTTGGCGAGAGCACCTCGGCGGGGTAGACCCCCCAAGAGAAAAAACTCAACCCCCCAGCAGGGAACAGTTAACCTCTCTCCTTCCCACACTGCAGATTCCTCACAAGAAGGTCCCAGCAGGGCGCCTAAACCAACCTACAGCAGTTTTGGGAGAAGATTGAAACCCAGACAGCACAGGGACTGATACCAACCACTCCACAATTGTTTACTAATTGTGCTGCAACAGTTTAGGACTGACTTATGATTTTACTATGCTGTTATGATTACCACTAAACTCTCTTAGAAGCATGGCTGCTAGAAAGTTTCTTCTGTGGCAAGAGATGTAACATTTAGTATGTCATAGTAACTATCCTAGACTGTGAACCGTTCTATTGTCTTTTCTTAGTTGTTTGGGGGGCCTGTGGTCTATATTAATAATATATTCCATAACCTACATATGTTGAAGCATATGTGGAAATGTTTAGTAATTACATATGTAAAGGACTTCACACCTCTGAAAGGACAAAGGCTCTCAACCGCCGAGTGAAGAACAAAGACGTTCCCAGACGAGGCGGAGGAGACCGGAGGAGCCACCCTCACCCCCTAAGGCGAGGAGAGGAAATACCAAGACAATGGGGGGATTAAGATAATGAGGGATGTCAGCCTTTGTTATGCATGTCTTTTGTTGTGTGCATGTATAAAGCCAGTGAGCTGGAGAGATTCTGCCTCTTTTCCCTTCTGCCACTCTGCACCAGATGAGACTTGTTGGAAGAGCTGATTAATAAACTTTGTTTATAAATCACATCGCCTCTTCATTTCCAAGCTCTTCTACAATTTTATTATTAATTTATTATTAAATTATTCTTCATTATGAAGTTGTCAATTCTCTCACAGAATATTTTTTCAAGTATCTTGGAAAATTGCGGCAATAATGAAATTGGTCTATAGTTTGAAAGTTCCCCTCTGTCACCCGTCTTGTATATCAGAATTACTTTAGCTGTTTTCATTGCATTGGGAAATATACCTGTTTGGAGAGACAGGTTACAGATATACGTCAGTGGTTTCACTAAGCATTCAATAATAGTTTTGACTAAGAGCATGTCAATACCATTACAGTCCATAGATGTCTTACTTTTAAACGATTTAACAATTTCAATGACCTCTCTCTCGTCTGTGTTCTTTATGAAAATGGAGTCTTTTATAGCAGTGTTTTTGCTTATTGTATCACCTGTAGGTGCCGTAATGGGTATTTCTCGAGCCAAATTAGGACCAATGTTTACAAAAAAGTTATTAAATTCATCTGCAGGTGAAGCTGCATTCACACTCTGAGTCGTATTATTTTTTGAAAAATTGGTTGGGTAGCTTGCATTTCTGTTTTTATTTCCAAGAATATTGTTAAGTATTGTCCATGTATTTTTAATATTGTCTCTGTTTTTCTCCAGTTCTTTACTGTAATAGCCTCTTTTACTACATCTCATTATATATGTTAACTTATTTTTGTATGTTTTATACTGCTGCTCTGCTTCTTTTGTCCTTTTCTTTAGAAAAGCTTTATATAATAAAATTTTCATTTTACACGCCTTTTGTAATCCTTTGGTTAACCATGGCTTATCGACAAATTTATGTTTAAGCTTTTTCTTTACTAATGGACAATTTTTTTCATAAAGAGTGGTTACAATGTTCATAAATGTGTCATAGGTTTCATTTACATCTGATACATAGACTTTTGTCCAGTCCTGCTTCAGCAAGTCTTCTTGAAAAGAACTGATCGCATTTTGTGATTTGTATCTGAACGATTTTAATTTTTTTTCTGTATTGGCCCCCGTGTAGCCATGGATGAGTGCAAAGGTTGGCAAATGGTCACTTATATCATTTATCAATAATCTACTTTCTATTTTCTTATCAATAATATTAACAAACAGGTTGTCAATAAGTGTAGCGGTGCGAACTGTGATTCTACTGGGATGTGTTATTGTGGGATATAGACTCATGCTGTACATAGAATTCATGAACTCTGTAATTACATTTTGTTGATATGGATTTAGTAAATCAATATTGAAATCTCCACAAATTACTACCATTTTCTTACCAGTAATATTATTGTACAGCTTGACTAATTTATCTCTGAATGTCTCAATGCAAGTTCCCGGCGTTCTATATATATACAACTTATAATTAGATTTTTTGTTTTATCTTGGTCAATCTCAATGGTAACACATTCCAAAATCCCTGGTAGTGCAAAGGACATTCGATTTACAAGCTTACACCTATACAGGTCATCAATATACAGTGCAACACCACCACTCTATTTTGAGATCTGTTAATTTTACCGGAGTGGTGGCTCAGTTGGTAGAGCATCCGCCCCACACCCGGGAGGCACGGGTTCAAATCCCGGCCGGGTCATGCCGAAGACCATATAAAAGTGGAACTTCCTGCCGTCCAGCTTGGTGCTCAGCAACAATGGAATGGAGGAGGGAAATTTGTGGCGGCGCCTTGCATGGCAGCAGCCCTCTGATTCTACACTTGGGGTGTGTGTGATTAACACAGTAGATAGGTAAAACACAATCTCGTTCTACTGTACATGATTGGGTGTACAGTTGAATGACAATAAAGGGTGATTTAATTTAATTTAATTTAATATGAAACATCTGGGACTTCCGGTTATGGCGGCCACGTAGGAAGACGTGTTTCACTCTGCTCTGCTCCTAAAAATAAAAAGTAGGCTAAAACCCTCTCAATTGGAACAAAAACCTATCCTAGCGTTTAGACGCGGATATGGTAAAAACCAAGGCTGTGAAATCAGGCGGAGGAAAAACTGATTCGTCGAGACAATCCAAGTTAACAGACTTCCACGCTTGTGACGAAGCAGGAAAATCTCCAGGGACAATGGCGGAGGAGGGAGCTAGCGGCGGAGCGGTGATTGCCGAGGAGGGAACGAATGCTGTACTTGCTGCTATCAGCTCTATGAGAGCAGACTTTTTGTCTAAATTTGATGGGATTATAGCAGCGATAGAAGGAATGAGAAAAGAAATAAGCAACTGTATGGAACGAGTATCGCAGGCGGAGCTCCAAATCTCCAACGCTGAAGATGATGTCACCAGCCTACAATTAAAGGTCCAAACACTGGAATTAAAAAATAAACGTCTGGAAGATAACGTCCTGGACTTAGAATCCCGGTCGCGACGGAATAATCTAAGGCTGGTGGGCCTCCCGGAGGGTACGGAGGGACGGGATACATGTTCCTTTTTGGAAAAGTGGATTCCAGAGGCGCTGAACAACACAGATCTGCAGTCATCGGTCGTCTTGGAGAGCACTCACCGAATCGGCCCACCGAGAGATAATAAGACACCACCGTGGACGCTGATTATGAAGTTCCTCAACTACAGAGACAAGATGACGGTCACCAACGCAGCGCATGCTAAAGGAGAAATCAAATACCAGGATCAACAGGTGCGGTTCTACCCAGATTTGGCCACAAGAATTCAACAATTAAGGAAACAGTTTGACCCCGCCCGTAAAGAGCTGCGCAACCTCGGGATTCGTCACAGAGTGATTCATCCGGCAAGACTGCTGGTCACATATAAAGGGAGAACCCATATCTTCAAGACCCCTCAGGAGGCGCAGGAGCTTATCAAGCAGATCCAAGGAGAGACTGGCGGGAGCTAAGCATGAAGCAAGAACAAGATATAAAGGTAGAATATTTAAGCATGTGTACAAGTATCTGACTGATCTGAAACATACAGCATGTCTACAAAATATAGATTGTATTATATAAAAAAAAAGCTATGATGTACAAAGATGCTATAAAATTTTCGAGTTAAGTTGGAAAAACTACAGAAGAGAGTTTATGTCATGTCATTAAAAGTAGCAGAGTCAGGGTGATTGAGAGGAGAAAAGAGTGAGTGGTCTGACTGATCCTCTCGGGTGAGGAGCAGTCACTGGCTATAGGGGGAGATGGAATTTTTTTTTTTTGATTTTGGGGGGATTACCACGAATGTGGGGACGGGGAATTTGTTTTTGTGTAGTTTGTGAGATGAATGTTCAACCATCCATGTTTTTGCTTCTCTGTATGAGCATGTTTATTTTGCAAGGTAATCTCATACTCTTTATTGATCATAGACCAAAGCGTTAATCTTAATTTAACTTCATGGAATTGCAGAGGTCTACAAAATCTAAAAAAAACTTAAACAAGTTATGAATAAAATAAAAGACATAGATTCAAAAATTGTGTTTTTACAAGAAACTCATCTAATAGAGGAGGATGTAAAAAGAATAAGGAGAAGATGGCAGGGAAGTATGTTCACCTCATCATTTTCATCCCGAGCCAGGGGAGTTATGACTCTCATACATAAAACAGTCCCATTTCAAGTGAAAAATGTAATTGGAGATAAATTGGGAAGACATCTAATCATCCAAGGATCTTTGTTATTAGAAAATATAAATCTGGTGAACTTATACGGTCCCAATATAGATGATCAAAACTTCTTCGTTAATTTATTTGTTACTTTAGCATCACTCACAGGGCAACATATAATAGCAGGGGATTTTAATTGTACATTGAATCCCAGTATAGATAGATCAACAGGACTGGACTGTACGCACAATGGATGCAGGATGACCATTAATCATTTTATGAAAGAATTGAGATTGCTAGATATATGGAGAGAAATGAAACCACAAGTCAAAGCCTATTCTTGTTATTCTAATACCTACAAGACATTCTCACGTATTGACTATTTTTTGATCTCCACAGAATTAAGGTCCAAGATTCAAAACTGTTTCTATGATAACATCGTGATATCTGATCACGCACCCTGCTGTCTAATATATGTAGATAAGAAATTGACAAAGGTTCCAGGTAGGTGGCAATTTCAGCATAAATGGCTTCAGGATGAGGAATTTGTTAAGTACATAGAAAAACAGATAGATGAGTTCTTTGATATCAATACTACACAAACATCAGCATGTATAAAGTGGGAAGCTTTCAAAGCTTTTATCAGGGGGCATATTATTAGTTATACAGGTTCAAAATCTAAGAAGACTCGAGAGGAGAGAGTCCAACTGGAACGTAAAATAAAAATTCTTCAAGAAAAAGTGTATGCAGGAAGTAATCCAAAATTAGAGAACGAATTACTGATTCTGAGAGCTGAATATGACAAAAAAATCAGCGAATAGAGCTGCTTCAAGTCTTCTAAGATTAAAGCAAACCTTTTATGAACAAGGTGAAAAATCAGGAAAATTATTGGCATGGCAGATTAAACAATTAGAATTTAAAACACCAATTACCAGTATTATAAGTAACGGACAGGCAGTTGTAGATCCTTTAGCAATTAATAGTGCCTTTAGAGATTATTATGAAAAACTATATGATACAAAAAATGAAACTGACTTAACAAAACTAAATGGGTTTTTGGATGGATTATCTATACCGTGTATTCCAAATGAAAATAGGGAGATACTGGAGTCAAAAATTAGTCAAGAAGAAGTTGGGCTAGCCATTGATAATATGAAATCAGGAAAAAGTGCGGGACCAGATAGTCTTCCAGTTGACCTCTATAAAAAAAATTAAGAATAAATTAATAAAACCATTTTTGGAAATGTTTTTAGAAGCATTTCAAAATAGTAATTTACCACCATACATGAATAATGCCTTAATTATACTGTTGCCAAAACCAGGTAAACCCTCTAATAAATGTGAAAACATGAGACCAATAAGCCTATTAAATGCTGACCTTAAGATAATCTGTAAAATTTTAGCAAGACGACTACAAGAAATATTACCAAATATTATTAACCGAGATCAGAATGGCTTTATAATGGGAAGACAAGGCTTCCATAATGTAAGAAGACTATTTAATATTATTTATTCTAATAAAGAAGCACCGGATACAGCTCTCCTATCATTGGACGCTGAAAAGGCCTTTGATAGGGTCGAATGGCCCTTTCTTTTTGAAGTCCTACAAAGGTTTGGACTTGGAAATAATTTCATAAAATGGGTTCAGATAATATACAATAATGCTACAGCAGAAATCCTAACAAATAGCAATATCTCAAAATCAATAGAGGATGTCGACAAGGCTGTCCACTTTCACCTTTATTGTTTACTATGGCAACTGAACCTTTAGCGATGGCAGTACGTTTACATCCACAAATATATGGAATTAAAGCAGGACCAACAGAACATAAAATCTCCCTGTATGCTGATGACATAATTTTGTTTATGTCGAATCTTAAAAAATCAATTCCGACCTTGTTAAATTTAATAAAGAACTTTGGGGAAATATCAGGATATAAAATAAATAAAACTAAATCTTCAATATTAATGCTAAATGAGACCCAGAGAAATCACCCAGCTCCTGAGGTAAATCAATTCAATGTTGTATCGTCGGCCTCCGTCGGTCTATGATGACCATGGAAGAGAATCCTAAACGTCTACTCTGCTGGAACAGCACCGCCTGTGGCTGAACAGGCCGATGCGCGAATGACAGTCCCTGTCACACAGGTCACACTTGTGGGTGGTCTCCGTGCTGCTGGGTCTGTGGCGGTTCTTCCTGCGGGTCCTTTTTTCATCTGCTGCAGCAGTCAGTCTCTCTTCACCCGCCTTGAGCTGTCTGGTCAGGGTGCCTCTCCATTTGGAGCGGTCCGTTGCAAGGTCCTCCCAGCGCTCTGTGTTGATATCCAGGGCCCTCATGTCTCTCTTGCAGACGTCTCTAAAGCGCAGCTGTGGGCGGCCAATGTCTCTCCTGCCAGTTGTCAGTTCTCCATAGAGGACATCTTTGGGGATTCTGCCATCCTCCATACGGTGAACGTGGCCTAGCCAGCGGAGCCTGCGCTGCCTGAGTAGAGTGAACATGGAGGGAAGGCCGGCGCGGGACAGAACTTCTGTGTTGGGCACTTTGTCCTGCCAGGATATGTCCAGGATGTGGCGAATGCAGCGCAAGTGGAAGAAGTTCAGTCTCTTTTCCTGCCGGGCGTATGTTGTCCACGTCTCACTCCCATAGAGCAGTGTGCTGATGACGCAGGCGTTGTACACTGCCATTTTCGTCTTGACAGAGAGTTTGGGATTCTCCCACACTCGTGTGGTGAGGCGAGCGAGTGTGAAGGCTGATTTTCCAATCCTCTTGTTGATCTCTGTATCAAGGGAGAGGTTGTTGCTGATCGTGGACCCCAGGTACGTGAACTGATTCACGACCTCCAGCTTGTAGTCATCAATGGTGATGGTTGGTGGTGCTTCCGTGCCTTGCGCCAAGACGTTAGTCTTCTTCAGGCTGATGGTAAGCCCGAAGTCCTTGCATGCCTGGGAGAAGCGGTCCATCAGGGTCTGAAGCTCCTGCTGTGTGTGGGTTGCGACTGCAGCGTCGTCTGCGAACAGCATGTCTCTGATTAGAGCCTCGCGTACTTTGGTTCTGGCTTTCAGGCGGGCGAGGTTGAAAAGCCTGCCGTCAGATCTTGTGTGCAGGTAGATTCCCTCTGTTGCTGTGCTGAAGGCATGCCTCAGGAGCATAGCAAAGAAAATCCCAAAGAGGGTTGGCGCAAGTACACAGCCCTGTTTCACTCCGCTGTGTATGTTGAATGGCTCTGAGACGTTGCCATCGTGCTGCACTATCCCCTGCATGTTGGTGTGAAACGATTCGATGAGGCTTTGCAACTTTGGTGGGCATCCTATCTTTGGCAGGATCTTGAAAAGGCCCTCTCTGCTGACCAGATCGAACGCTTTGGTGAGGTCGATGAAGGCGACGTACAGAGGCATGTTCTGTTCTCTGCATTTCTCCTGGAGTTGGCGGATGGAGAATATCATGTCTACCGTCGATCGCTCAGCGCGGAAGCCACACTGAGACTCGGGGTAGACACGTTCGGCAAGCTTCTGTAGACGAACGAGAACAACTCGTGCGTAGACTTTGCCAACAACGCTGAGGAGGGAAATGCCCCTGTAGTTGTTGCAGTCGCTTCTCTCCCCTTTGTTTTTGTAGAGGGTGATGATCTTGGCGTCCCTCATGTCCTGTGGTACGGCACCTTCCTTCCAGCACTGGCAGAGGACGTCATGCAATGGCAGCAGTAGGGCGGTCTTGCAGTGCTTGATCAGGTCAGGGGGTATGCCGTCGTTGCCGGGTGCCTTGCCAGCGGCCAAGCTATCAATGGCCTTACTGAGTTCATCGATGGTTGGCTCGGCGTCAAGTTTGTCCATGGATGGCAGGCAGTCGATGGCATCAAGGGCTGACGGTGTCACGGTGTTCTGTCTAGAGTAGAGGTCGGAGTAGTGTTCCGCCCATCTCTCCATCTGCTTGTTCTTCTCTGTGATCATCTCCCCAGTGGAAGATTTGAGGGGAGCCGTCTTGCTCTGAGCCGGACCAAGTGCTTTCTTGATGCCATCGTACATACCACGGATGTTCCCTGTTATGGCAGGGGTTTGAATGTCTTGGCTGAGCTGAGTCCAGTACTCGCTGGCACAGCGCCGAGCAGTCTGCTGAACTTTGCTTCTCGCAGCCCTGAGAATCTGGAGATTCTTCTCGTTTGGGTACTTCTTGTACTCAGCAAGTGCTGAGCACTTGGCTTCAATGACGGGGGTCATCTTGGTCAACTTGGCATCAAACCAGTCCTGTGACTTCGAGGTCTTCCTCCCAAAGGTAGCCAAGGCTGTGCGGTAGATGGTGTTTCGCAGCTCTTCCCACTTCTGCTTTGCAGATTCTCCTCCTTGTGGTACACCAAGTTCCTTCTCAAAGGTGGAGGCAAACTGCTCAACAAGTTCTGGTTGGGCCATCTTGCTGATGTCAATCCATGCCTTTCCAGGTTGTCTAGCACGATGGAATTTCTTCAGCTGCAGCGTGACCTTGCAACACACCAATGAATGGTCTGTGTCGCAATCTGCACTCTGGAACGAACGGGTGATTAGCACGTTCTTCAGTGAGGTGCGCCTGGTCAGGATCAAGTCTAGCTGGTGCCAGTGCTTTGAGCGCGGATGTTGCCAGGAAACCTTGTGTTGGGGCTTGGTCTTGAAGAACGAGTTTGTGATGCACAGATCGTGATATGTGCAGAACTCGAGCAGCCGCTGTCCGTTGTCGTTCATTCTGCCCACGCCAAAAGGTCCAAGACAGGAGGGCCAGGAGTCGTGGTCAGCACCCACTCTGGCATTGAAGTCTCCAAGGAGAATGAGTTGTTCAGAGTTGGGGATGATCCTGACAGTTGTTGTGAGATTCTCGTAGAACTCGTCTTTTGCCTCTGGTGTGGCTGTCTGTGTTGGGGCATACACACTGACGAGGGTGACTGGGCCTTGAGTGGTGTTCAGGCGGAGGGTGAGGAGTTGTGCAGAGCCAGTGCTGCCCGGTTCCACCATCTTCAGCAAAGTGTTCTTCACTGCAAAGCCCACTCCGTGTTCCCTGTGTTCGTCACTGCCCTTTCCCTGCCAGTAGAACGTGTAGTCCTTCTCTCTCAGTGTGCCTGCATCAGCTAACCGTGTTTCCTGGAGAGTGGCGATATCCACTCCCAGTCTCTTCAGCTCATTATTGATGATGGCAGTCTTCCTGGTGTCGTTGATGTCCTTGAGGTTAGCAGCGAGTCCTGTCATCATAGTGCGGACGTTCCAAGTTCCCAGTTTTAGAGTTGGTCTCTTTTGTTTTATTGTCTTGCCTGGTGCGAAGGTTCTCAGCCTGCTGTTTGGATTTCTCCTTATCCCCATGCACCCAATGAGGAAAGCAAGCTGTGGCGGGACAACACCTTATTGGCTGGGGGCTGCCCAGCTTGAGGCGGGCGGTAGCTGTCCAGTGAGATCTGATGATCCCTCCCACCGTCGGGAACAACCCCTGGCGCCACGCTCTACGCCAATTGAACAATGGCTTATAACCGGTAACTGTCATTCCCCGTGTTTTGTCTACGCCAAAGGCGAAGCTGGAGTGTCCTCTCCAGTGATGTTGTACAATGTTGTAAATCAGTTTAAATATTTAGGAATTCAAATTGTGCCTAAGTTAGAATCAGTCGCCAGTGCCAACTATGAAGCCTTAATGACAGATATTAATGAGTTGCTTCAGAGATGGATGTCACTACCAATGTCGTTGATCGGGAGAATTAATATACTTAAAAGTAATATCTTACCCAAAATACTTTATTTATTTCAATACATTCCTTTACCACCACCTTCAGATCTATTCTCAAGAATTTAAAAAAAGTTAGTGGAATTTATATGGAACAATAGGAAGGCTAGATTACGTCTGTCCTTACTATATTTACCAATTGATCGTGGAGGTCTGAAATGTCCAGACTTTATGTTGTATTACTGGTCAGCACAACTGAGGTCTATGACATATTATTTTTCATCAAATGATCCCCCTCACTGGACTGAAATGGAATCATAAAATTTACCTTTACCTCTTCCCTTATTCATATACTCAGACTCGGCTAAAAAATTACAGAAACAAGTTAAAAATCCTATTGTAAAGCATATGATCAAAATATGGTGTGAAATCAAAAAATATTTAAAAGAACCACACTTAGTGTCACAATTTAGCCCAATATGGGGTAATCAATATTTTACACCAGGGAGAGCGGATGCTGTATTTAAAGTATGGAATTTAAAAGGGATTCAAAAGATTCAAGACTTATATTTGTCATGTTCAGATAACATAATGTCTTTTGAAGAACTGAGGATCAAATTTAATCTTAATAGAACACATTTTTTTTTTAAATATCTTCAGCTTAGGAATTTTATTCGATCAAATCAAAATAATGCTCTCACCCGACCTACTTATTCATCCTTGGAAAAAGTTTTGACGAAAGACAGTAAGAGAAAGGGTATTATTTCAGAGTTTTATAACTCATTGACACTATTCTCAAGTGAAAACTCACAGAAAAGAATGAATTATTAGAAAGAAGACCTGCAAACTGAAATTTCAGAGGAACAATGGGAATTGGCTTGCACAGAAGCTCAAACCAAATCAATAAATGTACGTCTTAAATTGATACATTTTAAATGGTTAATGCGGATGTATGTTACGCCGGTGGAGTTAAATAGATATAACAAAAACATACCAGATACGTGCACAAAATGTATGGAAAGTAAAGGAACCCTATTTCATTGTTTATGGGAATGTAGAAAAATTAGAATGTTTTGGGAAGAGGTGAGGGTAACAATAGAAAAAATAATTTTAAAACAATTCATATTGAACTCTAAACTGTTTTTGTTGGGTCTGTATCCAGAAAAGCATAACTTTAATAAGAGTGAAAGAGCATTCATATACCTCAGTTTGCTTAATGCCAAAAAATGTATTGCACTACTGTGGAAAAAGACTCATAGACCAGATGTGACTCAGTGGTTAAGACAGATGTTAACAAACCTTCCACTAGAAAGAATAACATACATACTGAAATCAAAGGAAAATGTGTTTGAGAATATATGAAGACCTTTCATTGATTATGTAAAGAAATTAAACATAACTTCTGAATAAGAAAGTGAATGATGTGTGTGGACCTTGTAAATTCCAAATTGGTGAATGTATAATATGTATACTTATGTAATGGATTACCTAGGCTAAACAGAGGAGCACTGTTGATGACTTGCTTTTGTTAATGGTTGTTGGTGTTTTTAGTACATTTTTTTTCTTTTATTTTTAAATTACTTTAGTGTTAGTGTTTGATTGTTTGTGTCATGTTTGTTAAAAAATGTTCAATAAAAAAATATTGTGGAAAAAAAAATATGAAACATCTGATATCCCTCTATTGCCATCAGGTTCAGGTTCAGGTTACTTTATTTGTACCTGTAGGTAGATTTGTTTTGCAGTCTGGTGACATCCATATTTACAAGCCACAATTAAATTCAACATAGACACAAACACAGACACACATGAAGCTGACTATAAACAAGATAAAAATACTCAAGGCTCCATCAATCAGGGTATAAAGACAAAGAGATGAGAGAAAAACCAGAGGTAAGAGAGAAGGGTCATATTAAAAAGTTAAAAACTAGTCAAAGAGGTTAAAAACTCAAAGGTCTAAAACCCAATAAAATATTTAGAACCCAAATAACATCCTACAAAAATAAGTAAATATAAAATGGAGTTAATAAATAGGTACCTAAATTATGTGCAATATATTGTTGCAACTTGTTCAACTCTTTGACAGCAGCAGGAACAAAGCTGTTTTTGTAGCGCTGGGTTTTACTTTTTGGGACAGCAAACCTCCGTCTTGAGGGAAGAAGCTGAAAGTGACAGTGCGAAGGGTGGCAGTCATCGTTTACAATGGAGGTAGCCATCCTCTGTTTCTTGTCTGGTGTACAGGGATGTCAGGCTCAGCTGTGACTCACCAAGCAAACGACTGGACCATCTAACTACCTGATCCAAGGATTTCCTCTGTTTCAGTTTTATCTGACCAAACCATGACACTAAAGAAAAGGATAAAACAGATTCAATAAAACGTCAGATAGGTTCATTTTGTCTTCTTTTAATTATTTATCTTTTGTTCATATAAAAGACAAAAAATAAAATAGAAAAATGTCTTTACCTTCTTTACATGTTTCAACTGCACTGCAGCCTTTGTCAGAAGAGTCAGCTGATTGCTGCCAGGTGACATTTATCAGCTGATTTTCGTAGGCAGGGCCAGCTCAGCAGATCTGTCGGATCCACTGAGCCGGCCCCGCCTCCCGCCGTCAGATGGTCTCTGGAGAATGTGGTCCCAGGTGTGGGAAAGCATAAAGGCTCCCTCATCTCGGTTCATGGTGTCTTTTCCCCGCTTCCTGATCTCTATGGCCTCCTTGATCCAGCGTTTGTGTCTGTTGCTCTCCGTTCCAATAATTTTTGTGTTGTCCCAGTCCATGATGTGATTATTTCTTTTGTAGTGATCTGATATTGCTGATTTTAATGTTTCTTGTTCTGCCTTTTCTTTTTGTGATCTTGTGAGTCGTCCTTGTGTTTCCTTCTCACATTCTTTCTGGTGTTCTTTTTTTCTTGTAAGATAAGATAAGATAAGCCTTTATTAGTCCCACAATGGGGAAATTCCAGGATTGCAACAGCACAGGGATAGCAACACTCAGAGCAACAATCAGAAGGCAAGAAAAAAAAAACAAGCAAGCAAGAGCAGCTAATATACATATGTACATATTACTATAAAATATATATATACACACACACACACAGACACACAGTGCAGAGCATTGTAGCTGGATGGAATAAATATATGAATATATGAACACACAGTGCAGAGCATTGTAGCTAGATGGAATAAATATGTAAATATATAAACACCCACAGTACGGAGCATTGCAGCTAGGTGGAATAAATATGCAAGTATATAAACACACACAGTGCGGAGCAATGTAGCTAGATGGAATAATATGTAGATATATAAAAACACAGTGCGGAGCATTGTAGCTAGATGGAATAAATATATAGATATATAAATATAAACACACCCAGTGCTGAGCATTGTAGCTAGATGGAATAAATATGTAAATATATAAACACACACAGTGCAGAGCATTGTTGCTAGGTGGGATGAAACAGCATAACCGTCTATTTAGTTATCCTACATGGTATGATTATGTGCCCATACATATTCTCACCCTCCATAGCGACCGGTATGTTCCTAGTTGTATGCCGGAGAGGACCATTGTGGTGAATAATCTTCCAGTTTCTCCAATGTAGGTTTTGTTGCATGATCTGCATGATATTTCATATATTACATTGCATTTATTGTCTTGTTCTATTCTGTCCTAGGGGTGTACTAACAACTGTCTTAATTTTTTGTGTGGTTTGACTGCTGTGTTTATTTTGTATTTTTTCATGATCCTTTGAATTGGTTCCGTGATCCCTCGTATGTATGGTATAGTCATGGTGTCCTTGTTTTTGATTTCGGCTTTTGTTCTATGTCTTATATCCTGTTTATTTTCTTTGTTTTTGACTTGCTGTTTCCCTTTGTTTATAGCCCATACTGGATATTGGCAGCGTATAAGTGCATGTTTTATGTGGTTTTCCTCCTCCTGTCTGTCTTCTTGTTCCGTGATGATGGTGGCTCGTTCATATAATGTCCTGATGACTGATAGCTTGTGTGCTGTGGGGTGTTCCAATGTCCATAGTAGGTATTGATCTGTGTGGGTTGGTTTCCTGTAGACTGTGATTTTTATGCTGCCATCATCGTTGTGGTGGATTTTCATGTCCAGAAAGGCTATGGTGCCATTTTCCTCCTCTTCGTGTGTGAATTTTATGTTCCCAGTGCTGTCCGTACTGTTCAGATGGTCAGTGAGTTCTTGTGTATGTCCTTTCCTTATTTTTTCCAGAATGTCATCTACGTATCTCTTCCAAAGGGTGGGTTTGCATTTTGTGGGTGCTTTTTTATGGAGGATCTGGAAAACAAAGCCATCAACACAACTCATGGTGGTAAATAAAAGTGTGACTTTTCATGGAAAACACAAAATTGTCTGGGTGACCCCAAACTTTTGAACGGTAGTGTATGTTTGACACTCCTGGACCAGCCCATTAAAAATGCATATTTAGAGGATTTACTTCCATGAAATAGTTGCATATCACAACAGCATGTAAATGAATGAGATAAAATAAAATAGAAAGCACAGATAAATGAAAGTTCACCACTTAGAAGAACTTGTTCTTTACTGCAACAAATCAGTCACTTTTTCTCTGTGCATAAGAAAACTTTAAATACATTTAATGCGGACATTGAATGCGAGCTTCTTGCTCAAAAAATACTCATGTTTAACCACAGAGGTAGGAGCTGTTAGGGGTTACTCACCGCTCGGACAACAGATGATCAGGGCTCGATATGAGAAGTCGCTACCACCACGGCATTTCTTCACCGGGTTGTGATGTGAACTGGGGCAGGACAGGAAACAGACCCGTGGAGGAGACTGTGTGACAGCTGCGTCAGTTACGGTAGGGTCAGTTTATATTTATTTGCTTGCCTTTGCCTTTGGCATGACAACCTCCAGTGGCTTGAGGCCGCTGGTGGCGCTGGGGATGACAGTCCCACCAATAGCCACCGAAACTGTGTATTCATCCCCAGTTGGCAGCTGATGAGGAGGGTGTCTAGCAACTGCAAGTTGTATGATCATCTATTTGCACTAAAATATCTATCCATATTAATAAAAACCAGTAACACGAGTAACGCATCGTATCAAATTTCAGTAACTGTAATACATTACTGAATTTTTAAACAGTAATTTTATTACATAGCACGTTACTGCAAAAGTAGTGATGGTACAGTAATACGTTACAAAGTAACGCGTTACTTCCAACACTGGTTATGACTTTATTTTGGCCTTGCAATTCTCTCCTTTTAGTGGAAAAAAATCTGCTGGTTTAGCAGCAAGAGATGGGTGCTAAGTTTTCAAGTGTCTGAGCATTTTTACGGGCTTTAAACTCTCATGTGCAAGCACCTCGGTACACACTACACATTGGAGATGTTGTACTTCACTGATAACGATGCATGAATTCATACTGAATATATTCCTCTCAATACTTGCGACACTTGGCGGCTGGTCCGACTGCTTATGGAGTCATGTACGGTGCTGGCCTCCTCCTCCCCCCATGCCATACAGTAAGTCGATGGCCTTTCTGATGGCATTTCTCTGCCCTCTGCTGCCATCTCCACTGGCCTCTCGGTGTTGCCTTTGGTCGGTATTAACCACCATTTCATTTTTAAAAATAATATCCTAGGCTTAAAGCGTAGTGTGTTGATTTGAGCTGTTCAGACTAAATCTACTGGTGCACACTGACCTGTGTGTGACCTGTGATGTTTGCTGTGGCGCAGTTAAAGTGACAAGTCACCTGTGTAATCATCTTAGAAGATTCTGAAAATCATCTCCCAACGCCCCCTCAGCATCTCGGGACCCCCACTTTGGGAACCTCTAAACTAGAGGGTATTTAGAGACCGTATACCTCCACCAAGGCCCCATCTGTCAGAATGTAGGTCTGTCTGTCTTCCTGTTTGCTACCAAGATTATGCAAAAATTACTGAATGAATCTGATAAAACTGTCACCTGAGGTTGTCCTTGTACTCTGGATGAGCCCATTAAAACTTGAGGTGATCCGGGTCAGGATTGGGGATCCCTTTTTCACTTTTTTTTCCAACATTGCAAAGTAGAGCCTTGGTGGAGGTATGTGCTCATGGATCACCTCCAAAATGTACTGAGTTCATCTGTAGCCCAAGGGCCACCACCTTTGGTGAAAATGTCAACAAAATCCATCCAGCAGTTTCTGTGTAATCCTGGTAACAAGCAGGCAGACAAACAAGCCGACATTCTGACAGATATGATGGTGGTATGCGCTCTCTGAATGCCCTTCAGTTCTGTAGCTATTCTTCAGTTTATGTCAGTCTAATGTTAAAAATTACAAATCTGAAACCATTATTGTAAAAAGATTTGGTAAAAATCTGTTTTTGATCTCCCACAGAATCCAGGTGTTGAAGTAAGACGGGAATGCATACTAAAAGCATTATGCGTCTACTTAAATGAAGATCCTGACAACCTTGTCAAGAAGTACATGGTAAGTTGTGATACTGTTGATCAACCATAGCTTTTGATACAGCTAATTGTTAAAGAATATGCAAATTTTTAACACAGTTTTGATATCACCATTTCACAAACCTTTCTGGATTGCTTAACCTCTTGCACTCTGGTGTACCGCGGGCGGACACGTCTCTGCGTCCTAGAGCGCACGAGGGCGCCCTAGAATGCACACTGTGCGTCCTAGGGCGCACTGAGAAAAAAACCCCCTGCATTTCCGTTCTTCCACTACAGACACAGCCGCGAACAGAAAGCCAAAGGAGTGCTTTGATTGGTTTAGATGTGATTGACCTCTCATTCGACTAATAAGAGCCTTGAATTGGGTTTCTGAAACCTTGAAGAACCAATGACTGAAAACCTAGCAAGAAGGACCCGCCTACCAACGGCTACGAATACAGCGAGCCAATTGAAGCACAGTAGTTCGAAAGCATGCCTCCCTTGCAAAATCTGTTTTGTGTAAGGCTGGGTGACACACACGCATTCGCCAGTCTTTTTTTCTTACTACTGTTCTTATTTGTTTTGAAAAATCGTTTGCCAAAACCGCAATCATGGAAGTGCAAAACCGCAATAATAGAATTATGGTTTGACCGGGTCGCGTCACCAGAACCACGAGTCCGTAACAAGCTGACCAGTGTCATGTTCGTCTGACAGTGAGGAAGAGAAGTTCGCCAGCAACACTGCTGTTGTGGACAGGTAAGTGTTATAAGCTAAATTATTCTTTATCCCTAAAAATTGTAATCAAAATGACTTTTGACCGATCAGTAAATTACAACTATGCGTAGTAGACCGCGGCGCACGGACCGTGTCCAGTCCATGCGCCGCGGTACACGGTTCGTGCGCCGCGTCCGGACCGTGAACGCCCCCCCACCCCCGCTACTCTTCTGTAGCAGATTGCAGATATTATTGCAGATATTTTAGTACAACTGTGCGTAGTAGACCGCGGCGCACAGTCTCCGCTTTCCGTCATGTATCGATGGGCGATGTCCGTCCTCTGTAGCGGGAGGGGGGGGAGTTGTTATCTTCTACATTACAGATATTTTAGTATAATTTTTAGTGCACTGTAGGTTATTTTTTCTTGTAAAAAAAAAGCCACACATTTTTTACGTGGCATGCTTCTTTGTGTGTGGGGGCTTGTTTGTTCATTCATTCATGAATGAATGAACAAACAACCCCCCCCCCACACACACACACTGCCCTGAGTGTCACCTTTCATTAGAGCCCAAGATGAAGCTTCTATATTGAATCATTCAAAAGTTACAGACGTTTTTCCAAACTGTGCCATTTGGCACAATTTGGCACAGTTCAAAAACGCCTGGGAACAACCTAAGAAAAATGCTGTGTAATATATTCATTTTTGTGGTATTGTTACAAAATTTTGACCTTAGCTGGATAGCACTTGGTTCTACATTTCTGTTGCATTTTCCAGCCCGGATCTGACAGCTGTGTGTTATTTGCAAGCATTTGTATCCAAAAAAAACACCCAGGCGAAATTTATTTTCTTCAAGTTCAGTATGTTTAGATGACTGTTACTCAGTGGCAGGAGCACTTAGAGAGATTATGACTGTTTTGCCAAAAAATTCAAAGTGTTTTCTTTTAAATGAGACCAACCCCATTAAGATGCTGCAAAGGGTTAAAGAACAGCTTTTGATTTACTTTGGGTACGTTATTTTTTGGCGTTTTTAGGGAAATTGACCAGAGTGCAAGGGGTTAAGGTGGATTCACACTATAATGTTTGGACCGACTTTTACTGATGTTTTGGCAAACATCTGGCTCTGCTGGCAAAAGTTAATGATTGCTGGTGTTTGTTGGTAAACACTGGTGAAAGTTGTGTTCTTTGAAAATTTTCAGCCTGCTGAAAATTTACCGACGTTTGGAAATAAATGTTGGTGAAAGTTGTGCTCATTTTGTAAAAGTTCCTGAGCACTGGGCTAAGTTATGCAGAGTTTACCTAAGTCAGCCTAAGTTAAAGCTGGGTTCACTCTATAACATTTGGACCGACTTTTACAGACGTTTTGAAAAATCAGAGAAATAGTCAGCGCAGATCAGCTGACATCAGCGTCAGGTGACACTCATATAAAGATCAGTGTTTGTGAAGGCTTCCTGCTGTTCTGGACCTGCTTCTGTAGTGAACACATCTCCCTTGGGCATACTACGTTTCAGTATTTATTTTTGTTTGATATTCCTATGTAGTTACTTCTGCATGCCTTTTTCCCCTGTTCATTCATTCATTCATTCATTCATCTAATAAAATAATGCTATAGACTACAACATTAAGTCCAGAATTAAAATTTGAATGTAGATGGAATAAAAAACTATTTAGCGAGTCATGATATAAATAAAATGATGGGTGATTATATTTTGACTGTTACACCTTTTTCCATTAAAATAACATAAAATCCTGTTAAATGTCATTTACTTTTTGACACTACATTAGCGCTGTGTGATTCCCACACCGGAAGTGAACCAATCCTGGAGAATGATTACGCATGGAGCACAAAATTAAGAACAGTAAATTTCTCAGTCTTTTTTTTTTCTTTTGGGCTGTCACATTTTTTGGGAGATTACACACAGCCTAAGTGTCCACCAAACGCGGTTTTTGTTGCCTGACCACCCTGAACGTCTTTTTTTCAGTGCTTGTGCGCTGTGCTCTGGAAAAAGGTCTGTGACCGGAATCGCAGCAACAGCTTGTCACTCACAGCTCAGCACTTCCGCTTTTCCTATGGTCAGATTTTCTACTTAATTTTAATAGCAGTCTCTAAATAACAATGGACAGGAAATGTATTCTAGCGTTGGTAGCAGCTCTGGATGCAAAATATGATGTCACAGAAAGCAGGCGTCTGAGTACAGACTGTACCGGAATCCTATGTCCCGCCCTTCCTTAATTCTGATTGGCTGCTTAGAACGGTCTGACATTGACGAGCTCAGCTGCAGTCTGAAAAGTTGAACTTTTTTCTGAAAAGTTGCCTTGTTTCCAAGGTAGCCAGTAATCTGTACTGGCAAAAGACAGGTTTGTGCACAACAGCACAGCCTAGAGGTAGAAAAATAACACTGCAAAGACATGAAACCACCATCCATCACCTGCAAAACCCCCCCACAAACCCACAAACAATTCAAAACTAATCAAATGTTCATTTTATATATATATATATATATATATATATATATATATATATATATATATATATATATATATATATATACAGTATATATATACAATATATATATATATATACATACACACACATACACACATACACACACACACACACACACATACAGATGTGGACAAAATTGTTGGTACCCCTCGGTTAATGAAAGAAAAATCCACAATAGTCACAGAAATAACTTGAATCAGACAAAAGTGGTAATAAATAAAAATTCTATGAAAATTAACCAATGAAAATCAGACAATGCTTTTGAATTGTGGCTCAACAGAATTATTTTAAAAAACAAGCTCATGAAACAGGCCTGGACAAAACTGATGGTATTCCTAGAAAAGATTGAAAATAATGTGACTATAGGGACATGTTCAACCAAGATGTGTCCTCTAATTAACATCACAGGTGTCTACAAACTTGTAATCAGTCAGTCAGCCTATTTAAGATAAGATAAGATAAGCCTTTATTAGTCCCACAATGGGAAAATTCCAGGATTACAACAGCACAGGGATAGCAACACTCTGAGCAACAATCAAGAAGACAAGAAAAAACAAGAGCAGCAAATACTGTATACATATGTACACATAAATATATAAATATATACTGTATATATACACAGTGCGAAGCATTGTAGCTAGATGGAATAAATAGCATAACCGTCTACTTAGTTATCCTACATAGTATGAATATGTACCCAAACATATTGTCACCCTCCATAGCGACTGATATTGTCCTAGTTGTACACTGGAGGGGACCATTTGTGTAACTCTGTTGTGTCTTTTGCATTCAATACTATTAGGTCGTCACATTTTTTTGCTATCTCTGCAAGCAGCCCTGCTTAGGTTATACGGTCTGACAGCCGTAGGTAGGAAGGACCTGCGAAACCTCTCGGTTGCGCATCTAGGATGATGTAGTCTACTGTTAAATGAGCTCCTCAGTGCGTTCAATATGTCCTGCATAGGGCGGGACTCAGACTCCAGCAGAGATGACAGCTTAGCCACCATCCTTCTCTCTCCTATCTCCTCCACTGGGTCAAGGCATTGCCCCAGGACAGAGCTACAGTGGGGAAAAAAAGTATTTAGTCAGCCACCAATTGTGCAAGTTCTCCCACTTAAAAGATGAGAGAGGTCTCCAATTTTCATCATAGGTATATCTCAACTATGAGAGACAAAATGAGAAAAAAAAATCCAGAAAATCACATTGAAGGATTTTTAATGAATTAATTGGTAAATTCCTCGGTAAAATAAGTATTTGGTCACCTACAAACAAGCAAGATTTCTGGCTCTCACAGACCTGTAACTTCTTCTTTAAGAGGCTCCTCTGTCCTCCACTCGTTACCTGTATTAATGGCACCTGTTTGAACTCGTTATCACTATAAAAGACACCTGCTCACAACCTCAAACAGCCAGACTCCAAACTCCACTATGGCCAAGACCAAAGAGCTGTCAAAGGACACCAGAAACAAAATTGTAGACCTGCACCAGGCTGGGAAGACTGAATCTGCAATAGGTAAGCAGCTTGGTGTGAAGAAATCAACTGTGGGACCAATTATTAGAAAATGGAAGACATACAAGACCACTGATAATCTCCCTCGATCTGGGGCTCCATGCAAGATCTCACCCCGTGGGGTCAAAATGATCACGAGAACGGTGAGCAAAAATCCCAGAACCACACGGGGAGACCTAGTGAATGACCTGCAGAGAGCTGGGACCAAAGTAACAAAGGCTACATCAGTAACACACTACGCCGCCAGGGACTCAAATCATGAAGTGCCAGACGTGTCTCCCTGCTTAAGCCAGTACATGTCCAGGCCCGTCTGAAGTTTGCTAGAGAGCATCTGGATGATCCAGAAGAGGATTGGGAGAATGTCATATGGTCAGATGAAACCAAAATAGAACTTTTTGGTAAAAACTCAACTTGTCGTGTTTGGAGGAGAAAGAACACCATACCTACTGTGAAGCATGGGGGTGGAAACATCATGCTTTGGGGCTGTTTTTCTGCAAAGGGGCCAGGATGACTGATCCGTGTAAAGGAAAGAATGAATGGGGCCATGTATCATGAGATTTTGAGTGAAAACCTCCTTCCATCAGCAAAGGCATTGAAGATGAAACGTGGCTGGGTCTTTCAACATGACAATTATCCCAAACACATCGCCTGGGCAACGAAGGAGTGGCTTTGTAAGTAGCATTTCAAGGTCCTGGAGTGGCCTAGCCAGTCTCCAGATCTCAACCCCATAGAAAATCTTTGGAGGCAGTTGAAAGTCCGTGTTGCCCAGCGACAGCCCCAAAACATCATTGCTCTAGAGGAGATCTGCATGGAGGAATGGGCCAAAATACCAGCAACAGTGTGTGAAAACCTTGTCAAGACATACAGAAAACGTTTGACCTCTGTCATTGCCAACAAAGGGTATATAACAAAGTATTGAGATGAACTTTTGTTATTGATCAAATACTTATTTTACCAAGGAATTTACCAATTAATTCATTAAAAATCCTTCAATGTGATTTTCTGGATTTTTTTTTTCTAATTTTGTCTCTCATAGTTGAGGTATACCTATGATGAAAATTGGAGACCTCTCTCATCTTTTAAGTGGGAGAACTTGCACAACTGGTGGCTGACTAAATACTTTCTTGCCCCACTGTAGCTTTCTTGATCAGTTTGTTCAGTCTCTTCCTATCGGCTGCTGTAATGCCACTGCCCCAGCAGACCACTCCAAAAGTGATGGCTGATGCCACCACCATGCCGTAGAATGTCTTCAGCAGTGCCCCTTGTACACCAAAAGACCTGAGTCTCCTCAGTAGGAACAGCCTGCGCTGCCCCTTCTTGTAGAGTGTGTCGGTATTGTGTGACCAGTCTAGTTTATTGTTCAGATGAACACCCAGGTACTTGTAGGATGTCACCATCTCAATGTCTATTCCCTGCATGTTTACTGGTGCTGTGAGGGGTTGTCCTTGCCTGCGGCAGTCCACCACCAGCTCCTAAGTTTTCCTCACATTGATCTAGAGGCAGTTCCGATGGCACCAGTCCACAAAGTCCTGGATAAGCCCTCTGTACTCAGCTTCATCCCCGTTGGAGATGAGGCCGACGATCGTAGAGTCATCAGAGAACTTCTGTAGATGGCAGTGTGTTGTGTTGTGTGAGAAGTCCACAGTATAAAGGGTGAACAGGAAGGGAGCCAAAACCGTTCCCTGGGGGGCCCCCGTGCTACCGATGATCGTGTCGGACACACAATCCCGGGTTCTCACAAACTGCGGCCGGTTAGTGAGGTAGTCCAGGATCCATGATGACAGGTGCTGGTCCACCCCCGCGCACAGCAGCTTGTCCTTCAGGATCATCGGTTGGATGGTGTTGAAAGCACTGTAGAAGTCAAAGAACATGATCCTCACCGCATTCCCGGGCTTCTCCAGGTGGGACAGAGAACGGTGAAGGAGGAAGATCACTGCATCCTCCACCCCAATTCCATGCTGGTAGGCGAACTGGAGTGGATCCATCGCTGGTCCCACCAGGGGGTGGAGGTGAGCAAGGAGCAGTCTCTCCAGGGTCTTCATCATGTGAGACGTCAGGGCCACTGGTCTGTAGCTGTTCAGGTCTTTGGGGTGGGAAGTCTTTGGTACAGGTACCACACAAGATGTTTTCCACAACTGTGGTACCCTCCCCAGCTTCAGGCTCAGGATAAAGATGTGCTCCACAATCCCACACAGCTGGTCTGCACAGGACTTGAGGAGCTTCGCGCTGATGCCGTCCGGTCCCGAGGCCTTCCTCACCTTGATCTTCCTCAGCTCTGTCCTCACTTGGGTCTTAGTGAGGGTCAGGTTGGGGGGCTGTGTGCTGGGAGTGGGGGGGTGTTGGTGGAGTGGGGTGTGGACAGCAGGTCTCGATGACTTTAGAGGCAGCAGTGGTTGTTGTGCAGTCAGGGGGGAGGGCGGTTGGTCAAACCTATTAAAAAACAGGTTCAGCTTGTTCGCCCACTCCCTGCCCCCTGCGGCCTGGAGGGAGGTATTTTGGAGCCCAGAGATGGTTTTAAGGTTTCTCCAGACCCTGCCGATGTTGCTCTCTTGCAGCTTGTCCTCCAGCTTCTTCCTGAAGCTGTCCTTGCCTTCTCTGATCTTCCTCCTCAGCTCCCTCTGTACGGACTTCAGCATCTCCCTGTTCCCCGACCTGAAGATCCTCTTCTCTCTCAGAAGTGTTTTTATCTCAGGGTTGATCCAGGGTTTGTTGTTTGAGCAACACCGTATGGTCTTGGTGGGTACGGTGTTGTCCACACAGAAGCTGTTGTAGTCCGTGATGGTGTGAGTGAGGCCATCGATGTCCTCACCATGTGGATCGCAGAGCTGCTCCCAGGCATTGGTTTCAAAACAGTCCTTTAGAGCGTCCCTTGCATCCTCAGACCATAACTTCACTGTGCGCATGACCGGAGGTTGTCTGTGTACTAGGGGTTTGTACACCGGCAGGAGATGAACCAAGTTGTGATCCGATCTCCCGAGTGGGGGGAGTGGTGATGAGGTGTACGCCTCCTTAGTATTTGCATAGAATAAGTCCAGTGTTTTATTGTCTCTAGTGTGGCATGTGACATACTGGGTGAACGTGGGTAGAATGGGGGACAGTGAAATATGGTTGAAATCACCTGAGATGAGGAGAAGAGCATCTGGGTGTTCTGCCAGCAGCCTGCCAGTTACTGAGTGAATGATGTCATGTGCTGTCCCAGCGTACGCCATCGGATTTGCATAAATAACAATGCAGATCACGTGTGAGTACTCCCTCAGGAGATATGTAGGCCGCATGCTAACAGCTAGCAACTCAATGTCTTTGTTGCAGTGTTGTTGTTTAACCGTGATATGTCCCAGTCTGCACCAGCTGTTATTGGCATACATTATCACTCCTCCGCCCCTTGCTTTCCCACTGTCTGGTGTTTGGTCTGCCCGTATTGCGTGGAAACCCTCCAGTTCGATGTTAGCATCTGTTGCTAGTTGAAGGGTGACAAGGGTGACAAGTAGTCACTGTGCTGTTTGTTGACATGGTGTGTACCACACTAAACATGGACCAGAGAAAACAAAGGAGAGAGTTGTCTCAGGAGATTAGAAAGAAAATTATAGACAAGCATGTTAAAGGAAAAGGCTATAAGACCATCTCCAAGCAGCTTGACGTTCCTGTAACTACAGTTGCACATATTATTCAGAAATTTAAGATCCATGGGACTGTAGCCAACCTCCCTGGACGTGGCCGCAGGAGGAGACGGATAATACGAATGGTAACTAAAGAGCCCAGAACAACCTCTAAACATATTCATGGTGAACTCCAAGGTCAAGGTACATCAGTGTCAGATCACACCATCTGTCGTTGTTTGAGCCAAAGTGGACTTCATGGGAGACGACCAAGGAGGACACCACTGTTGAAAACAAATCATAAAAAATCCAGACTGGAATTTGCCAAACTGTATGTTGACAAGCCACAAAGCTTCTGGGAGAATGTCCTATGGACAGACGAGACAAAACTGGAACTTTTTGCCAAGGTACATCAGCACTATGTTCACAGATGCAAAAATGAAGCATACCAAGAAAAGAACACTGTCCCTACTGTGAAACATGGAGGAGGTTTTGTTATGTTCTGGGGCTGCTTTGCTGCATCTGGCACAGGGTGTCTTGAATCTGTGCAGGGTACAATGAAATTTCAAGACTATCAAGGTATTCTAGAGAGAAATGTGCTGCCCAGTGTCAGACAGCTTGGTCTCAGTCGCAGGTCATGGGTCTTGCAACAGGATAATGACCCAAAACACACAGCTAAAAACACCCAAGAATGGCTAAGAGCCAAACATTGGACTATTCTAAAGTGGCCTTCTGTGAGCCCTGATCTAAATCCTATTGAACATCTGTGGAAGGAGCTGAAACATGCTGAAACATTCTGGAGAAGGCACCCTTCAAACCTGAGACAACTGGAGCAGTTTGCTCATGAGGAGTGGGCCAAAATACCTGCTGAGAGGTGCAGAAGTCTCATTGACAGTTACAGAAATCGTTTGATTGCAGTGATTGCCTCAAAAGGTTGTGCAACAAAATATTAAGTTAAGGGTACCATCATTTTTGTCCAGGCCTGTTTCATGAGTTTGTTTTTTTAAAATAATTCTGTTGAACCACAATTCAAAAGCATTGTCTGATTTTCATTGGTTAATTTTCATAGAATTTTTATTTATTACCACTTTTGTCAGATTCAAGTTATTTCTGTGACCATTGTGGGTTTTTCTTTGATTAACAGAGGGGTACCAACAATTTTGTCCACGTCTGTATATAACGGTGTAACGGTTTTTATATTTGAATTTGAATATTTTGGTACGGAAGGCATACCGAGTTTCCACACAGACCATGTTGAGTGACAGACATGAAGTGTAACTGCGGTGTTAGTGGGGTTTAATGGACAGTAGGAGGCAGTAATGCAACATATTGGATGCCAGCTGCCATAAAATTGCAAAGAAGAAGAAGAAGTGGTGTGCCTCGCGCCGGACATAAGTGAATAAGACGGAAACAGCATCAGATATGCTTTTGGCAGTATGTTTACCTTGTTAACTCATTTGAAACGGCACCATGCGAATGTGCAGCACATTCCTCCCTCCCGCTCTTTGTCCGTCTGTTTTTTCATAACGTCATATGCCCATCCATCTGCCAAAGACAATTCAAACTTCTATTGTTGCACTTGTCTGCATTGTTCATTTGCTAAAAAGAGAATTTATTTGTTTTATTGTATGCATTTTATTTATTGGAGAATTTACTGCTGGCAGTTTGCAGGGTTTTTTTCAAAGCTGTTCCCACTTGTACAAAAGATAAGCAGTTTTGTGTTTTGCATTTTGTTTCCCTACTGTACCGAAAATGAACCGAACCGTGATTTTAGCATACGGTACACCTCTAATATATATATATATATATATACATAAAAATAAAAACATGTTATATATTCCATGTTATCACCAAACACATACTGTACATTGTCCTCTTACATATACATTTTCTTTTTTTTAATTGCCCCTTCTCTCCAGAACACAAACAGACTGACATAAATAGGGTAACTGATAATTACAAACGTGAGACAGCTGGAGAACAATCAGGGACAAACCAGGAGCACATGAGGGAAAGTGGCTACAGGTACAGAAAACATGAGGAACTGGGAACAATAGGTAAACAAATATGCACACAAGCCCCAGAACCAGACAGGGGATGGACAAAACAGACTGAGGGCCAGGGGACACAAAGGACAATAAGACCAATAATGAAAATAAACAAAGGATCACAATCATCACAAAAAAGACAAAAAGGGGATGACACAACAGACCGGGGCAAACACAGAAAATAATATCAGAGGACCCAGGGGAACACAGAAGGCAAATAATGCAACTAATTTACCCCTATACCCCGCCCCCACCTCTGCCTTTCTGACCACATATCCATCATGCTGGTGCCTGTCTACAAACCTTTATCGAAGCGCAGCAGGCCGGCAGTGAAACAAATCAGGATTTGGCCAGAGAGTGCAACCTCTGCACTGAAAGACTGTTTTCTGCACACAGACTGGGAGGTTTTCAAAATAGCAGCCTCCCAGGAAAACAAGACAGATGTGGAGGAGTATGCTGAAACGGTCACCAGCTACATCGCGAAGTGCACAGAGGATGTCACTACAGTGAAGACCATCACTATGCGGGGTAACCATAAGCCCTGGATGACTGCAGAGGTGCGCTCGCTGCTTACAGCCAGAGATGCAGCCTTCAGAGCGGAGGACAGGATCGCTTTCCGCTCAGCCAGGTCTGCGCTCTCAAAGGGAATTAAGGCGGTGAAGCGCGCCTATGCGGAGAAAATCCAAGGACACCTCTGTGACACTAGGAACACCAAGCAGATCAGAATCAGAATCAGAATCAGAATCAACTTTATTGCCAAGCATGCTTACACATACAAGGAATTTTACTTATCACTAAGGTGCGCTCGTGTTAAGCGCTCCCTAATGACGCGGCAGCCATACAGGTGCCTCATACAGTGGGGGGTAAAGAGGGGGAGGGGGAGGGGAGACACATTGGGCAGAGAGAAAAAACAAAGTTATCAAAATAGAGCTCGAGTGAGCAAGATTGTGATCACATAGAAAAAAACCCCCTCTAACTGCACACTTAGCAGACAAGATACAGATCCACACATTAACAAAGCGAAGAGCGAGACACAGACAGGACACAGCAAGCTGGGATCAGTGAAGGGAGGAGAGGAGGAGGAGAGGAGAAGAAATGCGTCTGCTCTCTCTGAAAGCCGGAAGAAGAAAAAAAAAAAGATGTGGCAGGGAGTTCGGACACTGACTGGCTATAAGTCTAGGCAGGGGGTCGATGATGACGACGCTTCGCTTCCAGACAGGCTCAACGACTTCTTTGCACGTTTTGAAGCATCTAACCCGACAACCAGAGGGAGGGCTGGCCCACCCCCACCATCGGTCAGACCAGCTTTTACCATCAACACAGCGGATACATGGAGGACCCTAACCACAGTCAACCCACGTAAAGCTGCAGGTCCGGACAACATCCCGGGACATGTACTCCGAGACTGCGTGAGTGAGTTGGCAGATGTCCTGACTGACATTTATAACATCTCCCTGAGTCAGGCCATTGTTCCCAGATGCTTCAAGACCTCTATCATTGTACCGGTGGCAAAGAAACCAGTTGTGTCCTGTCTGAATGACTATCGTCCTGTTGCACTGACACCAATTGTGATGAAGTGTTTTGAACGGCTTGTCAAACCACACATTACAGCCTGCCTCCCTGCATCACACGACCCGCTCCAGTTTGCATATCGTTCAAACCGCTCCACGGAGGATGCTATAGTCACCACCCTACACTCTGTCATCACCCACCTGGACCAGAAAGACACCTACACCAGACTCCTGTACATTGATTTCAGTTCAGCATTCAACACCATTATTCCCCAGAGACTGATGGAGAAATTACTCCTTCTTGGTCTGAACACCGCCACATATCTCTGGATCCTGGATTTCCTGACTGAGAGACCTCAGTCTGTCCGGGTTGGAAACAACATCTCCAACTCTGTCACGCTGAGCACCGGATCCCCTCAAGGCTGCGTACTCAGTCCACTGTTGTTTACACTTCTAACACATGACTGTGTATCCAGACACGAGGGGAACCAGATTATTAAGTTTGCAGACGACACCACGGTGGTGGGACTTATTCAGAATCAGAATCAGAATCAGAATCAGAATCAGCTTTATTGCCAAGTATATTTACAAGTAAACATACGAGGAATTTGACTTGACATTGGGAGCGCACGTTAGGCGCATCCAATGACGCGGCAGCCATGCAAGGCGCCTGCTAAATCCAGGTCTTTCTGAAGCTCTGCATGAGTGATCTTTGGCTCCTGAGAGGGATGAGGAATCAAGGTACAGGGAAGAAGTGAGAGACCTGGAAGGCTGGTGCAGGGAGAACAATCTGGTGCTCAACGTGGACAAAACGAAGGAGATGATTATCGACTTCCGGCGGTCACAGCCTGAACATGTCCCCCTCAGCATCGGCGGCCGTTTAGTGGAGAGAGTGGAGAACATCAAGTTCCTCGGAGTGCAGATCTCGCAGGACCTGACCTGGAGCAAGAATTCTTTGGGGATCAGGAAGCAGGCTCAGCAGAGACTGCACTTCTTGAGGAAACTCAAACAGGCCTCTCTCCCCATCTGCATCCTCAGGACCTTCTACAGAGGTGTGGTGGAGAGTGTTCTGATGTACTGCATTGCTACATGGTACTCCAGCTGCAGTATGTCAGACAAAAAAGTCCTGCAGAAGATAGTCAAGGGAGCTGAGAAGGTAATTGGAGTCTCCCTCTCCTCTGACCAAGAACTCTTTCAGAACTGTTGTAGGAGCAGGGCACTGAACATTGTCAAGGACCGTTCTCACCCTCTGCATAAACAAACAGCAATATGACAATAAAGTTTGATTTGATTTGATTTAATTATGATCAACAAGGGCCATAAGTGGATAAGTGGTGGAGAGGATGGATGGATGGATGGATGAATGATGGCTGAATGGCTAGACGGACGGACGGATGGATGCATGATACCTAAAGCTTCATCTTACTGTACATCTTATAATCAAGGTAGTGCAGATCACTGATGAAACCCATTATCAGGAGAAGCTGGGATGGAGAATATTCTGTCACTTTTGAATGTGACCAATGTTCTGCTGTTTTTATAGACAAATTTATACTGCTTTTATTTATGAATTCATCTCACTCTTTATTTGAAGTGCCTGTCGATAGACAGGTTACAGAGAGTTTGTCTCAGAGTTTGGACTAGGCATGAGCCAATCTAATCTGCTGTATCGGTATTGGGTTTGATCCAGGCAAAATGGCTGGATCGGTATTGGTAATGAATAAAAGTAATTTACTGATCCTATACATTAATAATATTAAAATGAAGGCGCGATCACTGATGTCAGCTGCGCACAGGGTGGCTTCTGTGAACAAAAGCAACAAGTGTCATGTGCCACTGGAGCCTGTCTGTGGGACTGGTCTCACTATGTTTGCTGTGTGGTACCAGCCTTCACAATTTTAACATCACCAACTTGACAAAACACTTGCAAAAGTATCACGGTAAAGGAGTATATTGAATTCTGTCAAGAATTGAGCAGAAGGAAGTGTGTCGCGCATCAGCAGCTGCTGCTTTTCCAGCTCAGAGGCTGGAAGATGCTAAAAGTGAAACTAAAAGAATGACACAAAGTAAACCAGACGGGAGCTGGAAATCAACAGGAACAAAGACACAACATGGTTTTACCTTTTGGGAGAGAGTTACAACTGATGAGAGGTTGGTGACAGAAACATACTAAATAGTACATTATAATGTTAAACTGGAAAGCAGAACTACAAGAACAAAGCTACAGGAAATGGAACAAGAATGACTTCAAAATAAGAGCAAATCCAAATACTAAGAATGGACAGAGAATAATATCAGAAACTACTACCACTAAATAAACTGAGGACCAGGAGAATACTTATGAGGATAATAATAATAATAATAATAATAATAATAATAATAATAATAATAAATGTCAAAAATACAACTTAAAGGGTTAGTGTAGAGGAGCTTGAAATAACAAGGTAATGTGATTCATAAACCAAAGTTTATTATCAGCTCCTCTAACAAGTCTCATCTAGGTGCAGCAGCAGAAGAAGTAAGAGGAAGAGCACCTTCGGCTCTACGAACTTATACTCGCACATAACAAAAGACATGCATATCAAAAGCTGACATCCCTCATTATCTTAATCCCCCCATTGTCTTCGTACTCCTCCGCCTGGCCCTGAGGGGTCAGGGCAACCCATCCGGTCTCCACCGCAGTGCCTTGGATGCTCTTTAATCTTCACTGGCGGTTGAGACTCTTTGTCCTGTTCTGAGGTGTGAAGTCGCCTTACATATGTAATCACCAAACACTCTCACATGCTTAAACATATGTTGGTCATGGAATATATGATTAATATAGACCACAGTTAGTTCCTTTATTTTCAGATATATGCATTTTTTACCTCATGCATAAAGTGGCCCTTTGAATTTCATCTGAATGTCTACTTAAATACTCAGCTTTAAAGTTTTGCATAAACTTGCACTTAAAACCTCAGAATGCATGTTTACATGGTTCTGACCAGTGAAATGCTGCCAGTGTTGCAAAGTTTAAAATAGAAAAAGCAGCAGCGTTGCTGAACTGGGCCAGACTTGTAATATATTCTTTGACTTATAGATTTATGTTTTTATATGTGTGCAAAATGCAACCAGTCATTACCACAGTATGTTCTGTTAAATAAGCGAGGTAGGTTTGGATCGGTATCAGCCAGTACTCAAAGTCACAGTATCGTTATCAATATCGGACTTGAAAAAGTGGTATCTGCTCATCCCTAGTTTGGATCAGCTCTTTTTTCTAGCTGTTCAGCAATTTTCTTCTTTTGTGTGGCAACATATGGACTTCATATACTGAGAAAAAGTGCAGTACTAATAAACTTCATGAAGCAAACAGGAACACAACCATTTACTGAACATTTGCATGAATATCCTTTTCAAATGCCACACTTTCACTCATATTTACCTCCAGTCAGGTGACGGAAAATATGGAAGTGCTGCTTTATGAGCTTATTTTTGTGTCAAATATGGGTGTGTGCTTGAGCATTCGCTTAAATCAACTTATCTTTAGGAATTAAAGAATAATATCAGCAAAAATGTGTCCAGCAGGGCAAATCAACCAAATCAGGCTTGTGCTCCTCTCATGGCTGGGTACCCAACTTGTCTTTGTCCCTTCTATCACACTGAGCACCGAGCTAGAAGGCAGAAAGTACCATTTTTACAAAAAAATATAGTCTTTGGTATGAACCTGGCTGGGGCATGAACCCACAGCCTCCTAGCTGTGGGGCAGGTGTTCTCTCATGACGCCACCATTCTGGTAAAAATTATTACAGAAGAAAATATTTGATTTAAAATTCAGCTTTTCTCATAAATTTGTCACTTTTTCCTCATTAATTTACAACATTTATTTGTAAATTTACATTTTCTTGTAAATTTTCCACTTTCTTCTCATGAATCTGCTACTTTTTCCATAAATTTACAGCTTTTTTCATAAATCTGCTGCTTTTTGCATCTTATATTGATTTTTTTTCTTGTAAATTTACATCTTTTTTCCCCTCATAACTTTGCAACTTTTTTTCTTGTAAATTTGTGACTGACTACAATAGTACTTGTAGTGTCCTTTCAATATTTACTGTGGAGAAAATGTTCATTTTTTGTCCCCCCCAAACCACGAAATGAAATATCTACCTGCGTCTGTACAACATGATTATATTGATTATAAATACAATAAAAAAGTTGAATGAAAAATGGTGAAAGTCTTACCATTCTAAATAATTTATTATGTTAAATGTGCATGGAAATGTGCGTGTTAACTGTTTATGAGTAAAAACTAATTCATTTATCAGCTTTATGAATGCATGTAAGCTTGCATTATAAATGTAATTACATCATACCATGGCAACATCATAAAACAAAGCGCTGAACATTCTTTCAGCCTTCTGCCAAATATTAACCTAAAGTTTTGAAAGCGAGCAAATGAGGAAAGTGTGACAGGCGTCACGCGTCTTTGAAATGAGTCCATCTCACTGGAATCATTATTTTGGAGCTGTGAGCAGAACGTTTCCCTCCATAGCAGCAGCAGTAGCAGCTCCAAATCACAGTGCAATAATATTTTCCAGTCCAATCTGAAATGATGTTGTAGGAGGAGGAGGAGGAGCGGGGGAGGTGGGGTGGGTGGGGTTGATGTGGCAAAGGAGCAGTGGATGTTAGTGATTGTCCTATATTGCTCATGCTCTCATGGATTACTTAATTATCAGCCCGTGCCGACGTTCTGCTCTGTTAATGGCAGGCAATATGGGCCTTACCTCACTTAAGGAATAAATTGTATTGCTCCATCTCGCTCCATCTTGCAACGAACACACCATCCCACACGTACAAACACCTCTTCCTTCCTCTCTCTGCTGCTGGCATAGATCATTTAAGCCTGAAAGGTGATGGTTACTGCAGCAAAAGCCTGATAAGATCAAGCACTTTTTCCCCACTTCACAATAACATTTATTGCTCTAATTGGGCAACTCTACCTATTCTCCCTCAACCGGTTTTTATTCTTCGTTGCACAAAGCAGGGATGAGATCCTCATTGGCACATGCTGCGTTTATGATTTTAAATCATAAAGACTGAAACTTCTTGAAAGAGAAATTGCTATTGGCTCAGTGGGAAGCATTTTTGTGAGGAGACGTTCAGGAGATTTAAAAAAGGGCAAAAATATCTAGTTAATAGGAGCTCTGTCAGGTGGGGCTGGTTGGCATTAACCAGTCAGATTGGTGGGCAGGTGATGCGGTAGGTGTTTATGTCATCGGGAGTTCACAGTTATTTAGAGCTTCTGTTTGAAAAGGAAGAAAGAAAGAGAAAACTGTTAAATATATCATCACTTGCAAAAACACATTCTTGATATTTATTGTTAAACCTTTACGTGGTGTAGAGGGCAACACTACCGGTTTAACAGCGTTGCCTAACCGAGGTCAAAGAGGGAGAAATCAGAAGATAAATGTGAGACTTTCTGGATGTGGTAGAGAAAGTGAAAGTGACAGACAGAACACGGACCAACGACCAACACGGGCGCACAGATGCATGGTGGCGCGGTAGGTCTGACGTTTTTAATTCAATTCAATTCAATTCAACTTGATTTACATAGCGCCATTTCACAACAACAGTCATCTCATAGCACTTTCAACTGTAGGGGAAACCCCCACAATTGCAGAAAGACTCCAGCAATCAGGCGATTCCCTGTGAGCAAGCGCTTGGCGACGGTGGAGAGGAAAAACTCCCTTTTAACAGGAAGAAACCTCCAGCAGAACCAGGCTCAGGGAGGGGCAGTCATCTGCTGCGACTGGCTGGGGGGTGAGGGGACAGAGAAGATGAAAAGAACAGACATGTAGAGAGCAAACAGCACGATGGGGACTCAATCTATGGGAGAGAACAAACAGATGTTAAAGACCAGCAAAAAAAAAAAAAAAAAAAAAAAAATTCATTGAGAGTGAAGAAAGGAGTGAAGCCCAGTGCATTACTGGAGGGCCCCCAGCTGTCTAAACCTAATAGCAGCATAACTAAGGGAGGGTTCAGAAACACGTGATCCCACCCTAACTACAGGCTATATCAAAAAGGAAGGTTTTAACCCTATTCTTAAAAACAGAGATCGAATCTGACTCCCAAATCCAGATTGGCAGCTGGTTCCACAGGAGAGGAGCTTGATAACTGAAGGCTCTGCCCCCCATTGTCCTTTTGGAGACTCTAGGTATTACAAGTAATCCTGCATTTTGGGAGCATAGTGCTCTGTTAGGATAATAGGGTAATATCAGATCTTTTAAATAAAAAGGGGCCTGATTGTTTAGGGCTTTGAAAGTCAGAAGAAGGATTTTAAACTTAATTCTAAACCCTATGGGAAGCCAATGAAGGGAGGCCAGAACCGGAGAGATATGATCTCTCTTTCTAGTACCTGTTAAAACTCTTGCAGCAGCATTCTGGATCAACTGAAGACTTTTTAGAGATGTTTTAGGACAGCCTGATAATAAAGAGTTACAATAATCTGATCTAGAGCTAACAAAAGCGTGGATCAGTTTCTCAGCATCACTCTGAGACAAGATGCTCCAAATCTTGGCAATATTACGCAAATGATAGAAGGCAGTCTTAGAAACGAATTTAATATGTGAATTGAAAAACAGATCTTGATCAAAAATAACTCCAAGGTTCCTCACAGAGCTATTAAGAGAAAGAGTAACTGCATCCAAACTAAAAATTTGATTTGGAATGGTATTTCTAAGGTTTTATGGACCAACAAGAATGACTTCAGTCTTATCTGAATTTAATAGCAGGAAATTACAAGTCATCCAAGCTTTGATTTCCTTAAGACAGGCTTCTAACTTGTCTAACTGATTACTCTGACTTCAATCATCTGACTTCATTGACAGGTATAATTGTGTGTCATCTGCATAACAATGAAAATGTATAAAGTGCTTTCTAATAATGTTGCCTAACTGAAGCATATATAAACTAAAAAGAGTAGGGCCTAGCACAGATCCCTGTGGAACTCCATGACTGAGCTTTGAGTTGAAAAAAAACTCATTACTGACATGAACAAACTGGAACCTATCAGATAAATAAGATCTAAATCACTGCAATGAAGTTCCATTAAGTTCAACATACTGTTCTAATCTATCAAGTAGAATATTATGATCAATAGTATCAAAAGCTGCACTAAGGTCTAAAAGGACAAGTACAGAAACAAGTCCATTATCAGATGTGATCAGGAGGTCATTAGTGACCTTCACTAAAGCTGTTTCAGTACTATGATGGATTCTAAACCCAGATTGAAACTCTTCAAATAAACCATTTCCCTGCAAGTGATCAAATAATTGCGTAGCAACAACTCTTTCTAAGATTTTTGAAATGAAAGGGAGATTAGAGATTGGTCTATAGTTAGCTAAAACTCCTGGATCCAGCATTGGCTTTTTGAGTAAGGGTTTAATTACAGCAGTTTTAAAAGCCTGCGGTACATGGCCTAAAGTTAATGAAGAATTGATTATTTGAAGAATAAAGCTACCAATAAATGGGAAGACTTCTTTAATTAACCTGGTAGGAATAGGGTCTAAAAGACAAGTTGAAGGCTTGGATGAGGAAATTATTTTGTCTAACTCTAAAAGGTCAATTGGAGTAAACTGATCCAAACAGATATCAATTGAAGGAGTTGTAGTAGTTACTGTATTTAAGTTAACGGTGGAAAGAATCTGCCTGATTTTATCTCTGATAGATGAAATTTTTATTATTGAAAAAGTTCATAAAGTCCTGACTAGTAAGCTCTAAGGGAATGCTAGGATTGACAGAGTCCTGACTCTTTGTAAGCCTGGCTACAGTGCTGAAAAGAAACCTGGGATTATTCTTGTTCCCTTCTATTAATGCAGAATAATAACTTGTTCTAGCTTTTCAAAGAGATTTTTTTTATAAATTAAAAGATGATTTCTCCAAGCTAAATAGATTTCATCTTAATCAGAGCAGTGCCGTTTTCTTTCTAACTGACGAGTCTTCTGTTTTAAGCAACGAGTTTCTGTGTTGAACCAAGGAGTTAGAAATCTCTGATTAGATTTTTTCTTTTTTAAAGGGGCCACCATGTCTAGAGTCTAATGCAGGGAAGCTGTAACACTATCTACCATGCTATCAATTACAGAAGGAGTAAGCTGTCTATAGCTTATTTCCGTTGTGTTGACACACGGCATAGAGGAAACAATCTGCATAAATTTGGTAACAGCATCATCTGAGAGGCATCTACTGTAGTAATATTTTTCTTTAGGAGCCAAGTAGTCAGAAACAGTAAAATCAAAGGTTAGCAGACAATGGTCTGTTAACCATTGATGGTGATTACCAAATTAAGGCAATCACCATCTACATCTACATGTATATTAAAGTCATTCATTCATTCATTCATCTTCTTCCACTTAATCCTTTTTGGGTCGCGGGGGGGCTGGAGCCTATCCCAGCATCTTTGGGCGAGAGGCAGGGTACACCCTGGACAGATCGCCAGTCCATCGCAGGACCAACACAGAGAGACAGACAACCATTCACTCTCACAGTCATACCTAAGGACAATTTAGAATCCCCAGTTTGATGCCAATTAACCTAAGTCCCTACTAAAATTATTATTATTATAATTACTAAAATTATAAATTATATAAAATTAAAATTAAAATTATAAATTATATAAAATTATTAAAATTATAATTAAATTAAAATTATAATTATTATTATCTGATTTCAGCACTAAATCAGCTAAGAATTTGGCAAATTCAGATAAAAACTCTGAGTAGGTTGATGGAGGACGATAAACTATGGCAAATAAAATTGGGTTTAGCCTAAAATTGCTAAAATGCCCAATACTGAGGACAAGGCCCTCAAAGGAATTATAATGTGTTTTTTGCTTTACATTAACTAGTAATTTGGAATGGTAAATTGTTGCTACTCCTCCTCCACAACCAGAACTACTGGGATTTTGACAGTTTAGATAACCAGAGAAAGTTGATTCATTCAAACCAACATAATCCTCTTGTCCTAACCAAGTCTCTGTGAGGGATATTAAATCAATCTGATGATCAATTAACAGATCATGGACTAGCAGAGACTTGGGAGTTAGAGACTTAATATTTAACAAACCACATTTAATTTTTAAATTATGAGGACGAACAGAGGCCAAATCATTCAATTTAGAGGCTTCATGTTTAATTTGAGTTTTACCAACTTTTTGTTTGATCACTTTGGGATGCTAATACATTATATTTTTATTTACCTTGGAGGGAGCAGACAATGATTCTCTGATGGGGAAGACAGGGGCTAAGTTGAGGGGTGCGGATGAAGAGGAGCTGCAGAGAGGCGTGTAAGACTGCGACTCTGCTTCCTGGTCCCAACTCTGAGTTGTCAAGGTTTTGGAAATTTGGATAAAAATGATGCCAGATTGTTAGATAAATGAGACGCACCATCCAAAGTGGGATGGACGCCGTCTCGCCTAATAAGACCAGGTTTCCCCAAAATGAGCTCCAATTGTCAATGCAGCCCACACTGTTTGCAGGACACCACACAGACAGCCAGCGGCTCAAGGATGACGAGCGGCTAAACATGTCATCACTGGCCAGATTGGGGAGGGGCCCAGAGAATACTACAGAGGCAGACATTGTTTTGGCAAAGTCACACACCGATTCCACATTAAGTTTTGAGACTTCCGACTGCCGGAGTCGGACGTCGTTAATGCCAGCGTGGATAACAGTTGTGGCGCATTTAGTTACTTTTCACCAGCATTTTCAAATTTGACTCGATGTCGCCTGCTCTGGCCCCAGGAATGCATTTGACTATGGCCGCTGGAGTCTCTAGGTTCACGTTTCTGACTACAGAGTTGCCAATGATTAGAGTTTTTTCCTCAGCGGGTGTGTCGCTGAGCGGGGAAAAGCTGTTAGAAACATGAACAGGTTGGTGGTTAACCGGGGCTTTGCGGCTAGGCTTCCTTCTCGCGCTGTTTCAATACAGCTGAGCCAGGATTCCAAATCAGACAACCTCGCCTCGAGCGCCTCAAAAAGACAACATTTATTACATTTACCGTTATCACTAAAAGAGGCAGAGGTGTAGCTAAACATCTGACAGAGAGAGCACACCAGAGGAGGAGAGGAAGGAGAGCTAGTAGCCATAGGTAGTGGCTAACCCGAAGGTAACAAAAAACACCGATGAAAGGTGAACAGAAGGCTAAAAAGGGTGATTAGATGACACTGTGTGTGCATACAGGTGCAAGAGGCTTGATAAACAGAAGTGAGAGCCAACGGTAGATGGAAAAAAGTGATTAAAATACAACTAAAGGCAAAATCCTTGGGAGAATGAGGAGCGCAAACCACACACAGCCTGCAACACAGGAAGTGACGATACCACTGTTTCCATTCTACTGATTTTCTGGTTCATATATTTTGAGGATAAGAAAAAAAATCTTCAATATGTAAATATGTTCAAAGTCTAGTTTTACTCAAAGTTATGTAATCAATATGGCTGCTATCCTGTGATGTCACAATATGCAAATTAGATGAGACATTTACTCCTATCATAAACTTTGGATCATATTCTACATTTTTCCCATTTACAGTATGCCATTATCTCTGACCACTTCTAGCTACAACCTTTTGAATTCTTGATATCTAAATTGAATATTTTCTTTAGAAAATCCTGGGCGGTTAATTAACAGTCAGTTATATTCACCCCTGACAAATGGTAGAAGAAGGAAGGATGGAGGGAGGGATGGAGGAAGGGAGGGAGGGATGGATGGATGGATGCATGGGTGGATGGAGGGATGGATGGAGGAATGAATGGAGGGATAGATGCACGGATGAGGGATGGATGGCTGGATGGTTGGATGGAGGGATGGATGGATGCACGGATGGAGGGATGGATGCATGCATGGAGGGATGGATGGATGCATGCATGGATGGATGGATGCATGAATGAAGGGCGGGACAGATGCAGGGATGGATGGAGGGAGGGAGGGAGGGAGGGATGGATGCATGGATGCATGCATGCATGTATGTACAGTGGGGTAAAAAAGTATTTAGTCAGCCACCAATTGTGCAAGTTCTCCCACTAAAAAGATGAGAGAGGCCTCCAATTTTCATCATAGGTATACCTCAACTATGAGAGACAAAATAAGAAAAAAAAAATCCAGAAAATCACATTGAAGGAATTTTAATGAATTAATTGGTAAATTCCTCGGTAAAATAAGTATTTGGTCAATAACAAAAGTTTATCTCAATACTTTGTTATATACCCTTTGTTGGCAATGACAGAGGTCAAACGTTTTCTGTAAGTTTTCACAAGGTTTTCACACACTGTTGCTGGTATTTTGGCCCATTCCTCCATGCAGATCTCCTCTAGAGCAGTGATGTTTTGGGGCTGTCGCTGGGCAACACAGACTTTCAACTCCCTCCAAAGATTTTCTATGGGGTTGAGATCTGGAGACTGGCTAGGCCACTCCAGAACCTTGAAATGCTTCTTACGAAGCCACTCCTTCATTGCCCAGGCGATGTGTTTGGGATCATTGTCATGCTGAAAGACCCAGCCACGTTTCATCTTCAATGCCCTTGCTGGTGGAAGGAGGTTTTCACTCAAAATCTCACGATACATGGCGCCATTCATTCTTTCCTTTACACGGATCCGTCGTCCTGGTCCCTTTGCAGAAAAACAGCCCCAAAGTATGATGTTTACACCCCCAAGCTTCACAGTAGGTATGGTGTTCTTTCTCCTCCAAACACAATAAGTTGAGTTTTTACCAAAAAGTTCTATTTTGGTTTCATCTGACCATATGACATTCTCCCAATCCTCTTCTGGATCATCCAAATGCTCTCTAGCAAACTTCAGACGGGCCTGGACATTTACTGGCTTAAGCAGGGGGACACGTCTGGCACTGCAGGATTTGAGTCCCTGGCGGCGTAGTGTGTTACTGATGTAGCCTTTGTTACTTTGGTCCCAGCTCTCTGCAGGTCATTCACTAGGTCCCCCCATGTGGTTCTGGGATTTTTGCTCACCGTTCTCGTGATAATTTTGACCCCACAGGGTGAGATTTTGCGTGGAGCCCCAGATCGAGGGAGATTATCAGTGGTCTTGTATGTCTTCCATTTTCTAATAATTGGTCCCACAGTTGATTTCTTCACACCAAGCTGCTTACCTATTGCAGATTCAGTCTTCCCAGCCTGGTGCAGGTCTACAATTTTGTTTCTGGTGTCCTTTGACAGCTCTTTGGTCTTGGCCATAGTGGAGTTTGGAGCCTGACTGTTTGAGCTTGTGGACAGGTGTCTTTTATACTGATAAGGAGTTCAAACAGGTGCCATTAATACAGGTAACGAGTGGAGGACAGAGGAGCCTCTTAAAGAAGAAGTTACAGGTCTGTGAGAGCCAGAAATCTTGCTTGTTTGTAGGTGACCAAATACTTATTTTACTGAGGAATTTACCAATTAATTCATTAAAAATCCTTCAATGTGATTTTCTGGATTTTTTTTTCTCATTTTGTCTGTCATAGCTGAGGTATACCTATGATGAAAATTGGAGACCTCTCTCATCTTTTAAGTGGGAGAACTTGCACAATTGGTGGCTGACTAAATACTTTTTTGTCCCACTGTATGTATGGATGGATGGATGAGGGATGATGGTGGAGGGATGGATGGATGGATGGATGGATGGATGGATGGATGGATGATTGGAGGGAGGGATGATGGCGGAGGGAGGGATGGATGCATGGATGGATGCATGCATGGGTGGATGGAGGGATGGATGGAGGAATGGATGGAGGGATAGATGCATGGATGAGGGATGGATGGATGCATGCATGCATGAATGGAGGGATGGATGCATGGATGGATGGATGTGTGGATAGAGGGAGGGACGGATGCAGGGATGGATGGAGGGATGGATGCATGCATGTATGTATGGATGGATAGATGGATGGATGGAGGGATGATGGTGGAGGGAGGGATGGATGCATGCATGCATTGATGGATGGATGGATGATGGATGGAGGGAGGGATAGATGCACGGATGAGGGACGGATGGAGGGAGGGGTGGATGCATGGATGGATGCATGCATGTATGGATGGATGGATGGAGGGAGGGAGGAATGGAGGGATGATGGCGGAGGGAGGGATGTTGCATGTATGGATGGATGGATGGAGGGATGGATGGAGGGATAGATGATGGAGGGAGGGATGGATGCAGGGATGGATGGATGAATGGATACATGGATGATGGAGAGAGGGAGGGAGGGAAGGAGGGATGGATGGAGGGATGCATGGATGGAGGGATGATAGTAAATATGAAATACGTGGAGTGGTGAGGACAAACGGTAGATTCTGTTTTTGGTCATCTGATGACCAAATCATTGCTCTCTTCTTACACATAATCTCATTGTTGGTCTGAATCTACAGGTCAGATCAGGGACCCCCCCTGAAAGAAATAAAAACCTCCCTCTACTGCCAGAAAGAAGATGAGATCAGCTCCTACAGATGAGTGGTTGAAATTAAAAATCAACAAAAGTACTATGTACCACATATTTTCCCACAGTTTTCATCTTGGCTGCCACCATGTTGGTTTATTATTGATGACATATAAAAATATCTTATCTATAATTAAAGAAATCTCTGTGTGTCTGTCTATCACGATGGTAGGACATCATAGGACAGCCTACGATGTGCCTATGCTGTCCCTATGAAGTCTGCACCAGAGGACACACCAATTTAAACCGGGATCAAATGCAGGCATCATAGGACTCGCTATGCCATCATCAAAGATCATAGGAGAAAGGATACTTTCCAAGATCAAACGCAGGCATGTCCTAAGACGAGCCTATGATATCAGGCAGCATAGGACTCGTGATGCCGAGTCATCTTCAACCTGAGCCTGAAGCTGGGGAGGGTACCACAGCTGTGGAAAACATCTTGTGTGGTACCTGTACCAAAAACTTCCCACCCCAAAGACGTGAACAGCTACAGACCGGTGGCCTTGACGTCCCACTTGACGAAGACCCTGGAGAGACTGCTCCTTGCTCACCTCCGCCCCCTGGTGGGACCAGCGATGGATCCACTCCAGTTTGCCTACCAGCATGGCATTGGGGTGGAGGATGCGGTGATCTTCCTCCTTCACCGTTCTCTATCCCACCTGGAGAAGCCCGGGAATGTGGTGAGGATCATGTTCTTTGACTTCTCCAGTGCTTTCAATACCATCCAACCGATGATCCTGAAGGACAAGCTGCTGCGCGCAGGGGTGGACCAGCACCTGTCATCATGGATCCTGGACTACCTCACGAACCGGCCGCAGTTTGTGAGAACCCGGGACTGTGTGTCCGGCACGATCATCGGTAGCATGGGGGCCCCCCAGGGAACGGTGTTGGCTCCCTACCTGTTCACTCTTTATACTGCGGACTTCTCACACAACACAACACACTGCCATCTACAGAAGTTCTCTGATGACTCTGCGATCGTTGGCCTCACCTCCAATGGAGATGAAGCTGAGTACAGAGGGCTTATCCAGGACTTCGTGGACTGGTGCCATCGGAACTGCCTCCAGATCAACGCGAGGAAAACTAAGGAGCTGGTGGTGGACTGCCGCAGGCAAGGACAACCCCTCACAGCACCAGTAAACATACAGGGAATAGACATTGAGATGGTGACATCCTACAAGTACCTGGGTGTTCATCTGAACAATAAACTAGACTGGTCACACAATACTGACGCACTCTACAAGAAGGGACAGCGCAGGCTGTTCCTACTGAGGAGACTCAGGTCTTTTGGTGTACAAGGGGTGCTGCTGAAGACATTCTATGACACAGTGGTGGCATCAGCCATCACTTTTGGAGTGGTCTGCTGGGGCAGTGGCATTACAGCAGCCGATAGGAAGAGACTGAACAAACTGATCAAGAAAGCTAGCTCTGTCCTGGGGCAGCGCCTTGACCCAGTGGAGGAGATAGGAGAGAGAAGGACGGTGGCTAAACTGTCATCTCTGCTGGAGTCCGAGTTCCACCCTATGCAGGACATACTGAATGCAATGAGGAGCTCATTTAGCAGCAGACTACATCATCCCAGGTGCACAACCGAGAGGTTTCGCAGGTCCTTCCTACCAACGGCTGTCAGACTGTACAACCTAAGCAGGGCTGCTCACAGAGATAGCAAAAAAACGTAACAACCTAATAGTTTTGAATGCAAAAGATGCAATAGACTTACACAATGGTCCCCTCCGGCATACAACTAGGAAAATACCGGTCGCTATGGAGGGTGAGAATATGTATGGGCACATAATCATACCATGTAGGATAACTAAGTAGATGGTTGTGCTGTTTCATCCCATCTAGCAACAATGCTCTGCACTGTGTGTGTTTATATATTTACATATTTATTCCATCTAGCTACAATGCTCCGCACTGGGTGTGTTTATATTTATATATCTATATATTTATTCCATCTAGCTACAATGCTCCGCACTGTATGTTTATATATCTACATATTATTCCATCTAGCTACAATGCGCCGCACTGTGTGTGTTTATATATTTACATATTTATTCCACCTAGCTGCAATGCTCCATACTGTGGGTGTTTATATATCTACATATTTATTCCATCTAGCTACAATGCTCCGCACTGTGTGTTTATATACTCATATATTTATTCCATCCAGCTACAATGCTCTGCACTGTGTCTGTGTATGTATATATATTTATAGTAATATGCACATATGTATATTAGCTGCTCTTGCTTTTTTTTTCTTGCCTTCTGATTGTTGCTCTGAGTGTTGCTATCCCTGTGCTGTTGCAATCCTGGAATTTCCCCATTGTGGGACTAATAAAGGCTTATCTTATCTTATCTTATCTTATATAGACAATAGCACTCGCTACCTATGATGTAGGCCAGGATAGAAAGCCACTTTTTGCTCAGATCGATTTTTATTATCCTGTCGGTGAACTGGAATTACTACGCACTTATCCCTCAACCAGTAGTGGTGGTGGAGGAGGAGAAGGAGAAGGAGGAGGAGGATGAGGAGAAGAAGAAGAAGAAGAAGAAGAAGAAGAAGAAGAAGAAGAAGAAGAAGAAGAAGAAGAAGAAGAAGAAGAAGAAGACTTTTGACTTTTAAAAATGGCTTTATTGTAGAAGAAGAAGAAGAAGAAGAAGAAGAAGAGAGTGAGGAGAACTGCTGCACTTCAGAAAAGAAGCCGTGAAGATGGAACACCTCAGGTTCCAGCAGTACGCCGCAGGCATGACTGTGAACAACACAGCCCTCTGACACAGGAGGAGACCCTTCAGCAATGGGCATGCAGAAATACTCGCTTATACTTGGTTTCTATGGGCATGGACGGGTATGCCATCATCAAAGATCATAGGACAAAGGACACCTTCCAAGATCAAACACAAGCATGACTCACGGTCGTAGGACTTGCTATGACACCATCACAGATCATAGGACTCACCATGACACCATCAAAAAACAAAGGCAGGCATCACTGAATGAGTGCCGACGTGCTTGCTTATAGTCTTGCTTACACCTGCTTTCTATGGGCATGCAGAAATACTTGGTTATACTTCGTTTCTATGGGCATGCACGGGTATGTACTAGTATAATAAAGTAGAGTTTATCATCGACAAGTTATGCTACACCTATAAACACAGATACAGATACTTTCTAATTGCTGATTATTAACATTTCATCATCATCATCATCATCATAGCAGTCTGTCGGGGCGACAATGACTGTTTCATTTAGGTCTGATCAGAATCCTCCACACAGCTCTGTCCTTCGCCTTCCGCTGTGTTATAAATTTAGACTTCATTGACAGGCTGATAGAAGATGACAAGTAAACTCCCTGCAGCTGATACTGTTTATCAAAAAACACAAACAAATTAGTGAGGCGATAACAGCACAAACATGCTGAGTGACTTGAATTAGAGGAAAGATCTGATCAGTTTAATCAAATAGATTACACTCACAAATTAAAGCTTTGATAAAACACGAGATATGATTTTTTAAAAGTCAGTTGTTCATTTTCCTTATTGAATAAATAAAGTTGTTTATAGTAGTCAGCAGGGGATTAACAGAGTTTTGGAGCCTTGTTTACTGGAGGCTGTGCAGCTTTTGGTACTTCCATGTTGGCTTATGGACAATAGGGATTCCAGGAGTTACTATATTCCACGATAACGTCACTCGTTTCATTGGATATGTATCACTCCGCTTCAAAGGTGTTCTAGTAACTATTAATTACTAACAGTAATTTACTGTTAAGTCTGTAGACTTGAGAATTGCAATACTGTGTTGGATACCTTAATTTCCACAGTGAGGCACTGTTTGAAAAAAAATTATATTGATATTATCTCAGTGACCCGGAAGTACCACCCTTTTGAAAAAAACTAAGTTTACAAGAGTCTGTCCTTATATAAGCATCGTGAAGCTAATTCACATCTGTTTAAAAAAAAATAGGCAGTGCTGGAGTTGGATTTATTGTCTGGATTAACAAACCACAATACCTTTGTAGTGATGGACTCTATTTAATCTAAAAATGCCAAGAAAAAGTAAGTGAAGTGTGCCGAAGCCAAATCACTAGCATGCTAACTAGCCACCAGCACTGATCAGTTTTCAATCTCGACCCGTCTGTGGTACCGACTGAACAGGTGACTGGTATGTATTATAAACACTGATTGTTGCACTTGACAATATTTGTTTCCATGTGTGTGAAATGACAATAGACGTCTTCATGCTGACTGAGATGTTTAGCAACAGTTACTGGCTACATTTAGAAGGGACTATTTTTTCTCGGTTGCACAAAATAACTGGTTAAACAAACAAATAATAAAATTTTGTCCAGTATTGCTGTCATTTAATAAATTGTTCTTGCTGGAACTGTTGTATAACCCCTTGTGTAATATATATATAATTAATCAATCAGTCAACCTTTATTGTCATGATGCTATGCATACAACTGTAGTGCAAGCAAGATGAAATTGCGTTTCTCTAGGCATCCGTATTGTAAAAAGAACAGAATTTAAAAACACACTCACACACCCCCCCCATACCCCACCCCGACAGCCATTCACATACCCCTTAGACACATTTGGATATTACAGTAATGTTAACTTATTACAGTTGCAGTTAAAATGATAATAACTGCCTATGTATACTGTATATAAAACAATTAAAATGGCTAAGTGAATCTAAGTAGCTAAGAGAAATAAATACTTAAAACTGACTAAAACTATAATATACATATAATATACATAATGCCCATGAAGTGCAGTAATATGTGTAAAGGATTCCGGATCAACTGTTCAGCATCCTAACAGCTTGTGGAAGGAAGCTGTTCATCAGTCTGGTGGTTCTGCCTCTGATGCTCCGGAATCGTTTGCCAGATGGCAGCAGTTCAAAGTGTTTGTGCAGAGGGTGAGAGTGGTCCTTAACAATGTTCAGTGTCCTGCTCCTACAACGGCTCTGAAAAAGTTCTTGAACAGAGGGGAGGGAAACTCCAATTACCTTCTCAGCTCCCTTGACTATCCTCTGCAGAGCTTTTTTGTCTGACATACTGCAACTGGAGTACCATGTTGCAATGCAGTACGTCAGAACACTCTCCACCACACCTCTGTAGAAGGTCCTGAGGATGCAGATGGGGAGAGAGGCCTGTTTGAGTTTCCTCAAGAAGTGCAGTCTCTGCTGGGCCCGCTTCCTGATCCCCAAGGAATTCTTGCTCCAGGTCAGGTCCTGCGAGATCTGCACTCCAAGGAACTTGATGTTCTCCACTCTCTCCACCGAACGGCCGCTGATGCTGAGAGGGACGAGTTCAGGCCGTGACCGCCGGAAGTCGATAATCATCTCCTTCGTTTTGTCCACGTTGAGCACCAGATTGTTCTCCCTGCACCAACCCTCCAGGTCTCTAACTTCTTCCCTGTACATTGATTCCTCATCCCTCTGAATAAGTCCCACCACTGTGGTGTCATCCGCAAACTTAATAATCTGGTTCCCCTCGTGTCTGGACACACAGTCATGTGTTAAAAGTGTAAACAACAGTGGACTGAGTACACAGCCTTGAGGGGATCCAGTGCTCAGCGTGATGGAGTTGGAGATGTTGTTTCCAAACCGGACAGACTGAGGTCTCTCGGTCAGGAAATCCAGGATCCAGAGACATGTGGCGGTGTTCAGACCGAGAAGGAGTAATTTCTCCATCAGTCTCTGGGGAATAATGGTGTTAAATGCTGAACTGAAATCAATGTACAGGAGTCTGGCATAGGTGTCTTTCTGATTCAGGTGGGTAATGACAGAGTGCAGGGTGGTGACTATAGCGCCCTCTGTGGAGCAATTTGAACGATACGCAAACTTGAGCGGTTCATGTGATGCAGGGAGGCAGGCTGTGATGTGTGGTTTGACAAGCTGTTCAAAACACTTCATCACAATTGGTGTCAGTGCGACACGACGATAGTCATTCAGACAGGACACAACCGCTTTCTTTGCCACTGGTACTATGATAGAGGTCTTAAAGCATCTAGGGACGATGGCCTGACTCAGGGAGATGTTATATATGTCAGTCAGGACATCCGCCAACTCACTTGCGTAGACTCGGAGCACACGTCCTAGGATGTTGTCCGGACCCGCAGCTTTACGTGGGTTGACCCTGATTAGGGTCCTCTGTGTGTCCGCTGTGTTGATTGTGATAGCTGGCCCCACAGATGGTGAAGATGGGCCAGCCCTCCCTCTGATTGGCGGGTTTGATGCTTCAAAACGTGCAAAGAAGTTATTGAGCCTGTCTGGAAGCAAAGTGTCATCATCATCGACCCCCTGCCTAGACTTATAATCCGTCAACGCACATATCCCTGCCACATCTGTTTGGTGTTCCCTGTGTAAGTTGTACATCTGGGATGATTAAAACACTCAAAACTCTCACACTCACTGATGCCTTGAGGGGCCGCAGCATCCATGCACGCCGCCATCCTGATTCATGAAAACCCAGCCACAGTGGTGCACAAGCCAGTGTACTCCTAGTGCCGGTCCCAAGCCCGGGTAAATGGGGAGGGTTGTGTCAGGAAGAGCATCAGACGTAAAACCTTTGCCAAATCAAACATGCGGATCATGACGAATGAGACTTTCATACCGGATTGGTTGAGGCCCGGGTAAACAACAACCGCCACTGGTGCTGTTAACTGACAGGGTGCTGGTGGAAACTGGGCTACTGTTGGTCGAAGATGGAGGAGGAGGAGCGGGGGAAGGCATGTTTGGATGTGGAGAGGGTTGGTTTTCCAGAGGAAGATGTAATGAATAGGGTGAGATGGAGACTGATGATCTGCTGTGGCGACCCCTAAAGGGAGCAGCCGACAGAGGAAGAAGATTTATATTTGATAAATTTTTGTCCCATTTTTATGTTATTGCCTTTTTTACCTTTATTTTTTTAATTATGAGCAACTGAATGCATGTAATATTTAACGTTAACTTTCATACTAAATTATGTGAAAATCTTAAACTGTTATGCCACTACAGCTGTCAGACAAAACTGAAGCATTTCCTTATAAAATTTTCTACTATAAAATAAATCCTGTAACAATGAGTCTGAACGCCAGCAGAAAATACCCTGTATGATTTTTCTACAAGCAGGTATTAATCCTATATCTGCATTTTGATATGAAGCGACCTTGAGTGGTTGTGTAAGTAATGACATGAAGTAATATGGTGGAGAGTTGCAGCTGTAATGACTGTAAAGTAGACCTTCACCTTTTCTTAACCCTAACCATAACCGTAACCCTAATCACCTGAGAAGATGGACATCGTTTCTTGAATTCAGAAGCGACAGTAACTGGTGGAACTAGCTGAGACATGATGCACATTAAAGTGTGGAAAGTTGAAGCGGGTTTTAAAGGTTTACTGTGGTCACAGGATGGTGTTTTTAATGTTGGAGATGACTACAGGGATGCCCATCCACAGTCTCTGCTCACACACGTGCTCCTGCTGCACAGTGAGAACCAGCGGTGGGGAATGTGGCCCCTCCTCTAAAGGGTCTCGCTGACCCCATCAGGAGTCACAGTCTCAACAGGAAGTCTCTCCTGTTTAACACGGCTGTATATGATGAGCAGCATCTAGCCAACTCAAATTGGCTCATAAACCATTACAGTACTTGTGTTTTTTGTTTTTTTTTGGTGTGTTTTTCTCCCCTGCGGGCCTGTTTGGAGTAAATATCCAGGCCCTGGTCATTTGCCAGAGGATTATTGAACATTAATTACATTAGCATTCTCTCTCTGACAGGCTTGGGTGGCTTCTTATCTGTAATCTCCAAACTATGACTGGGAACTATTGATCTGGGCCATGTTGTCATTCAGATGATAATTAGGAGCAGGTGAGGGGTCAGCCTCCAATCCGGTTGAACATCTGGACGAGAGTTCCTCAAGGACAATGGGAGCCACGGGATGCCGCCACTCTGCCGAGCCCCGCGTGTCTCCGTGTGCCTAAGTCCATTATACAAAATGTCTAATTAATTCCTGCGCTCCAGCAGTGTGGCCCAACAATCAATGGAGACAAAAGTGGTGGGAAAAGAGCCCTGTCAGTGCTGCGGTGTACAGTTACAGTGGGAGCTGGAGGTGATGCACCTGCTGCAAGGTCTGCCAGTGACCTCTTTCACAGGAGAAGACAGCACGCACACACACGGAGAGGGACAGGGGAGGCTGCAGTTTAAATGAAGCCAGCAGAAAATGCAGGCAGCTGGAGGGTTCTGTGATTAGTTCACTTGTCATAGTGCAGAAACTGTCTGATCAGGTATGAGTTCACACCTTATTTTGTAGCTGACTTTTTTTGGCCATCGTATCTTCCCAAAGAGAACACCATTAACATTAATCTGTAGAGATCCTGGGCTAACAGCATGCTGCGAGTGTGGCGGTATCACAGGTTACTCTTATCTATAATTAAAACTGTATTTTAAGGACATGCAAATGGGAATATTAGCAGACCTAACATATAACCTTCACAGTGTGGTGAGGACAGAGTTGAAAAGAAGCCTTTTACAAAGACCCCACTTTCACAAAAAAGAGGAAAAAAAAGTAGTTCAATCTGTTCTTTTTCATAAGTAAATAAAGGTAATCTCCATGGGTTAGGCATTAAATTCTGTCGCGGCTGCATTTATGTTATCATTAATGCAATGAATAATTCCGTTTGCACACTGCAGAAGTGCTTACAGCAGAACTTTGGAAGAATCAACTGAACAAATTGTGTCAGAAATTCCTAAATGGTCTTGTTGGCAGTGTTTAAGAGTGGAAAAGATCTCCTGCCCTCTAAGCTGTGACGCTGTATCACAGCATGTTGACCACTCACAACAATGGCTCGTTAACCCACGGGGGCAGAGCAAGAAAACACTGGTGGGGAGACTTCCCCCTCCTCCAAAATACAGAAGAGATATGAAAGCAGGGCATTTGCTTTAGTTTGTAACTGATTATTGCCTGTAAACTGTAACACCAGGGGCCTGTGCTCCTGCGAGTCCGACAGCGTGGGCTGTTGTCACTACAGGAAACGGCTTATCTTGGTTTCTGTTAACATGTTGCAATGTAAATGAACAGCTAAACTGCATTTGATCCAAATGTGCAAATGCAAAACATAAATGTAAATCAGTCACTATGTGATAGTGTGTGTGCCTGGGGGAGGATGCGGACAAACAATGCAAATATTGCCCCCTTGTGGTCCATGCGCACTCAGGGGCGTTCCAAGCCTCTGGGACGGCCAAGCACTCCGAGGGATGTTGGACCTGAAATAAAGGCAGGAGCTATTTAGCAGTGCCTGATAACAGGAGAGTAAAGTGGACGTTCTTAGCAGCCAAACCGTGTGAATTAACACGCCTTCTTCCTTCTCTGCCTTTCTGCTGCCTCTCTCTCTTTCTCTCATTAGAGCAGAGTAAATTTCAATGTCACTTAAAGTCACAGCTGTAATTTATTGGCTCCTTAATACTGACGGACAAAGGTCACGAGCAGTGCTGTGAGGCGTTCTATCAGGTTTATCTGAGCGGGTCATTAACCTTGACCCGGTGTAAACGCACTCCAGTCCAGGAAGCCCCCCACCCCCACTCCATCCTCACATGCTAACACTCTGCCATGCCCCCAAGAAGTTCCAATCTGTGGCAGCCACTCACTCCACTGCCCTGTTTGCTTCAAGCGCTTTAAACCTGCCTTAATTGTCATATGGCAGCCAACGCAGCTTTCTTAATTGATCTGACCTTTCACAGCGCTTTCTAATTTCCAATCCCGCTTTCATTGTTCCATCTGGCACTTTTCAAAGTGACATCTGGTTGACTGTACTTTAGCCGGTGATCTCTGTGCAGATATTTTTAAACTTAATGTATGCTTCAACAGATGTTGGTTTTTATAGGTGAGCGAGGAGCTGTGCAGCAGTGCCGGCCCGTGCCCATAACACTTCCTCTCAACAATTCAAATATTGACACCAGGAATTACAAGCAGGGTCTCTGTGTTATGATGGGAGGCTTCTTGTTTTCCTTCCCTATTTAACTAAACATCAATTCAGCACACTCCTCTCTAATAGCAGCCCATAAATAAAACATCAGCTTTCAGTTTATGAACAAATAAACAATTTGGTTGCCACGCAGAGTTCAGTTTTGAGCGAACATTCAGGAATATTTGTTTAACAAATGATGAGAACAGTGCGGGCATTGTTCACCACAGCTCTCATACTCTGTCAGCTCCTTAGATCCTTCAAATTTGAATCCCTGTCGGAAACTCGCTACCAAGTCCAGAACTGTGTCTTTCTTTCTCGGACTCTTTATGTTTTAGATCACTCCCACCATAGGGCATCTCTTCCCTTTCTCACATCCTCTACAAGATATCAATAACTGCAAGCTGCAATCTTTCCCACTTGCACATAATCTTCTTTTTAACCCTTTCCCCTAACCACTCCTCTCCATTTCCCCCTCCCTATCTCCCAACACGGATGACATGTTGTGAACGTCCACATCCCTCCCTTTGAAATAAACCCCTTCATTTTCTGCTATGACATTTTTCCAAAAGATAAATTTCCTATGGCCTGTATTTTCATGGGGAAGTGGCTGGAGATGGCTCTTCTTGCAGGCTGTTAAATTAGTGCCATATAATTGACTGATTAAACGCTTATTGATTGCGGAGATCTGGATGATGGAGGCAGAGGATATGGATCCGCTCGCCCTTGCATTTTACACTGTCCTCTGTTCATGGTTAAGGATAGACAGTAAGAGTCTGCAAGAGACGCTGAATAAAGATCCCGACTAGCGCTACACGTGCAGCACTGAGGCTTGAACTTGTGTCTGACAAATCATCAGGATTATAACTGCTCTGAGCAGACACTTTAATGGATGCATATCTATGATTAAATGAAGCAGGTTTTTACAGTTTGTCTCATGTCTACACGGACCACGCAGGGCTTTGGGATACAGGGACTGACATGTGGTGGGCTCAAGGTCAAAGTCTGCCACTCCCCTGAAAGCCTCCAGCCACTGATAGACACGTCTTTCCTCCTGAGCCGTGCTGGAGTGAGCGCACCGCAGAACATCTGTTCACAAACAGCCCTGATGGAGCTGTACTGACACCAAATGCTCACCCGCCACCCGCACCTCACCCCCTAATTCCCCGGCTGGGGCCAGATGGCGGCCTGTGCTGCTGCTCCCTTCCCTCCTTGTGCAGGACAAATCATGAGGAAGAATAGCCTGCAGGTACCGCCCCAGGCGCGGCTGTGCCACTCACCGCTGACCACCCTCTGGTGGCTTCCAATGTTCCCTCCTGTCAAAAGACAAATTGTCCAACAGACTGCTCTTTTATGAATTCACCCCGCGGTCCATTTCTCAAAAGAGGTTAAGGAAAATCCTTGGCCCAAGCTGCTCAACTTTGAGGCAGAACTGTGTTCTCTGGAAAGTTAAGAGGCCTGGAGACAGCAAAGCAAAGAGGTCCAGAAACAGAGGGCCGTTCAAAGGTTTCATGACAATGGTGGTTCACTTGGTGAAGCACCTCTACACTATTGCCGCATGAGGTGCTGGACCCATCAGTTATGCTCCTTGCTGCCATCATAAATGTTAACATGAGGAAAAGCAGAGAACATTATATTCCTTTGACACTATCAGGCAGCTGAAAACAAGAATGGCATCCCCACCTCCCTGCAAGTGTACATTTACAGCCAGTAGTTGAACCTAAAGTTTGAAAATCTGAAACACAAATGACTGAGGTTAACCACTAACACTGCTTCAGTTTCTTTTCCTGTTGAAGAACCCACACAACGGTGCATGCACAAGGACACACACATCAATCACAACCCAAAGAGCCAGTATCATCTTGTCGTTATGTAAAAACAGTTCTTCTATTGGGTGATCCAGCAGCTGCTCATGTGCATGTCTCTGGTTTCTGACACGTGACTGTGGGCTTTTTCATTGTGCGGGAGAAGCCTGGACTGTTTCAGCACTAAAGTGATCTTTTTTACAGGTGGCCCGGTTAGGAGTGTCATCACAGTTCAGGGATAAGTGTGATTAATCCCCACTGATGTTTTTATGGCACCTTTTACACAGCGTTCAATCATAAGGCTGCTCAAGAGAGATGTGTGGGAAACAATCTGTCTCTGATGACAGTTAAAATCTGCCTCATAGATGGCTCCTGCACTCATTTAGTTAGCCTTCATGCTATTTTGGAGGGTACCTCTGCCTTAAGGTGTAAATATACTGTAACTGACATTCATATTGGGCATTGTGAGAGAGCTCCAAAAACCTCTGACCCACTTCCTATTATTGAAAAAATTGCCCATGTATAATAATAGATATCTGTATAGGTCACATGGTAATTTGCAGCTCTGAACTCCTCAGAGTTTCTCTTTTACAGGTGCTGAGGTGGAGTAAGGTGTGATAATGGAGCCAGTTGAATGCAGAGCAGTTTTCAGGTTCCTGTACTTGACAGGCTGTAGACCACGGACGTTCGATGAGATGAAAGAGACTTATGAAGAGGATGCCGGATCGTATGACGTAGTCAAGTACTGACTTCAACAGTTCAAGTGTGGCTGGACATTGGTTGAAACAGCACCCGATCCCATTTGACCACAGCGTCCCATTGTTGAAGACACCATTCGGCAAGCGGAGGCCACCATTTTGGAGCATCACTGCATAACCATTCGCCAACTAGCTTTCCAGACTTTCTAGGAGCCAGAACGAGTCAAAGAGCACATGGCTCTTCTGTAGGGGTAGGAATCGCAAGGGATCTTGTGATTTGATTTGGATCGCAATACTTGGGTCACAATACGATCCTATCCTGACTCAAACAGTAATCATGATATCGTGATATCAAGTATCACGATAAGATAAGATAAGATAAGATAAGCCTTTATTAGTCCCACAACGGGGAAATTCCAGGATTGCAACAGCACAGGGATAGCAACACTCAGAGCAACAATCAGAAGGCAAGAAAAAAAAAACAAGCAAGCAAGAGCAGCTAATATACATATGTACATATTACTATAAAATATATACAGTATATACACACACACACACACACACAGACACACAGTGCAGAGCATTGTAGCTAGATGGAATAAATATGTAAATATATAAACACCCACAGTACGGAGCATTGCAGCTAGGTGGAATAAATATGCAAGTATATAAACACACACAGTGCGGAGCAATGTAGCTAGATGGAATAATATGTAGATATATAAAAACACAGTGCGGAGCACTGTGCGATACCATAGCTTTCAATTTTTTTTCATCTTATTCAACCTCAAATCATGTCCAAAGTAAAACTGTTGACATCTCTTTCATACAATAAAGTATTCTCAGGGCTTCATTTTCCATGGAGATGCGTCTCTGCACTCCAGCCATATTTATCTGACTCTGTGGACTCTTAAAAGGCAGCTGAAAACTTTTTGTTTAACAAGGTTTTCCGTTGAGTTTCAATTCAACTGCTTTTTAATGGTAAGTCTGATATTTTTAAATTATTTTAATCTTGTGTTTTAACTTGTTTTTGTATTTTTTTAAAATTATTATCTATAAAATACATTTTATTCTATTTTATTGTACAGCGCTTTGTGACTATATGTCTCTGAAAAGCGCTTCATAAATAAACATTACTTACTTTTTCTCCGAGCGCTGCTTACAAACGCTATGTGTTTTTAGCGGGCCTGCATGGTGTTTTTTTGTGCAACACTTCTTGTAGGTTGTGTCATGCCAAGGTCTTTCCTTCCATCTTTGTTATATAATCCAAAAAAGGCCCAACATTTGAGCTAACTTTGAGCTAACTGCTATCTAACTTCCGAAGCCAGCTGCAAGTCTTGCGAGACAAGCTATGACTTCCCTTGACTGGGTGCATGCTTTCTGCCATCTAGTGGACTGAAAATGCAATTGGTTGAATACTCAAGACCGTATGCAACATTTACATGAATATACTGTATATAATTAATGATAAATGGTAAAAATGGTAAATGGCGTTCACTTATATAGCACTTTTTACTCATCTCTGGATGACCAAAGCGCTTTACAGATCCTGCTATCCACCCATTCACACACTGACGGTGGCAGAGCTGCCATGCAAGGCGCTGGCCTGACCCATCAGGAGCAACTGGGGTTTCAGTGTCTTGCTCAAGGACACTGACATGCAGACTGCAGACAGAGTGGGAAATGAACCCCTGACCCTCCAATCAGTAGTCGGCTACAGTATACCTGCGCCACAGCCCACCCCCCTTTAATAAAAGATCAGTCCATGCATTTAGGATCAATGCATTCTCATTAGTGTCAAGTATCGCGATCCATCACTGAACTGATCTTTTGTCCCACTCCTACTCTTTTGGTTATGCGCCAAAAAAACAAAACAAAACAGGAGGCACATGTTCAAACCTTGGTGGGCAAGATCATGTTCATGGTCTTTTGGGACCAGTATGGAGTATTGATGATGGATTCCTTGGCAAAGGGTACCACAATTACCAAGACTTACTACACTTCACTGCTTTAACAATTGCGCATCAAAACTGAGAGGTGTGGCATGCTGACTAAAGGTGTAGGCCTCCTGCAAGACAGTGTCCCAGTTCACAACTTGTATGTTGCCCAGATGAAATCCTTCCTCATCCCCCTTACTCTTCAGACCTCGCACCATCTCACTTCCACCTCTTTCCATTGACTTTGTATGTATTCATGTTGCCCGTTCGCGTTTGGTCTGAATGAACCTTGAGAGTGTTTAAACATGTCCACATCACTAAAAAAAGCAAACTTCATGAGTCCTGACAAGCCATCTTTCAAAGATGAATGGTAAATCAATGATTTATTACTGGTGGTATAAACAGAGTAACAATAATAATTCATTCATTCATCTTCAACTGCTTAATCTTTTTCAGGTCATGGGGGCTGGAGCCTATCCCAGCGTCTTTGGGAGAGAGGCAGGGTACACTGTGATGAGGCAGGGACCCTGTGATGGACTAGTGATCTGTCTAGGGCCTAGACAGATCACTAGTCCATCACAGGGTCAACACAGAGAGACAGACAACTGTTCACTCTCACATTCATACCTAAGGACAATTTAGAATCCCAGGTTGATGCCAATTAACCGAAAATGCATGGTTTTGGCCTGTGGGAGGAAACCAGAGTACCTGGAGAGTGATCGAACCCATGACCTTCTCGCTGTGCAGCCACAGTGCAAACCACTGCTCCACCAAGCAACATAATCGTAGTAATAATAATAATACCAATAATAATAATAATATGGGTTGTCCTGAGCAGTACTCTGTCACTTTTATTTGGTGGTATGTGCATTAGGCCTGCTCCAAAACCCTGCATACTCAACCAGCCTGAAGACAACCAAACAAGCTGTCTCTGCTCCATTCAAGCCAAAAGATCATGACCCATAGCAGCTTTGTGGAAACATCTGAGTCTATATTTACTCATATTAAAGGCCTATAAACACCAAATATTAAGCTTTACAAGTTATCTTGCTGGGAAGGCTAACCATGGCCCACTGTTTTCAGTTACTGTATTAAATCGAGTTTTAAACAGCTGAGGTACAAAATGGCTCTGCTCTGCTCTTTTTTGAACACTTCAAGGATGTTTACAGTAGAAAATCCAAAAGCCCTTCAGAAACCCCCATGCAAAAGCACACTTGACCAAGCGATGCGCTCTTTGAGAATGAGATAAAAAGCATCTCAAACTAAGCAGGCCCCATGGCAAAGGATTCACACAAATTGCACTGGAGTTATTCATTGAGATTGCACTAATTAAAGCCGCGGAAGAAGAGATGGAGAGGTTTGGGGATGGAGCTGGGTGGTGGTGGTGGTGGGGATGTTTCTGCAAGCATTCACAAGCTTAATGGTGCAAAGAATTTCTACCTGACGAAGCCGTTCCTACCACAGGTATGCGTGTAACCTGCCAGCAACCCCACCAGCATCCAAACAGCAATTTAGCACTCTCCTACAAGTGTTTACACTGCACTTTGGCACTGTGACTTTTCAATGTACCTTGATGTTTTTCTTTTTTTAATATTCACGAGTGTATTTAGATTCAGAGGGAGAATGTGAAAAGTTGCATCTGGGACGCTGAGGCTGCTTGGTTTCAGACAGAGCGCCCCAGTGTGAGGTGGTCCCCGCAGAACTCGGTGTCAGAGCCAAGCCAGCTGGCACTGTAGGGAGGGTAGAAGGCTGAAGGGAGCATGGAAGGGCTGGAGGAGGGGGCCTCGGCCTTCAATCCCACATGATCTCACTGGTCCTGGGGAGTATATCAGGCAAAAGCAGCGTCATCATTAAAAGCCCATGCTGCAAATCTTTTTAATTATTCTCCTTCCTCCCAAGCCTTTTAATGAGAGAAGTATCCACAGATAATACGGGTAATTGGACAATGGGATTCACTCATTCAATTACTGACCACTGAATCTGCTCAGGAGTTGATGGCTAATTCTCTTTCTCTGCCGTGGCTCCAGGGCTCAGTGTTCTGCATCTTGGATTAAAAAAACCCAAAAACTCCTTCTGGTGGATAGTGTGTCATTTAAATACATTTTCTGGACACTGTCCAAAAGGCATATTACAGTATAATTTGTTTGGAGCATGAAAAGATTAGATCTCAAAACTCTGTAGCAGGCTGATCTGTAATAATCTTGCAAAGTAACTTCTGGAATGCAATGCTGGCCTTTGCACTTAAACCGCATTTTGCCATTTTCAGTGGGAGACGTGCATGTTGAGTGATCTGCTTTTGTTTGAAAGCTGTTGAAATCTGAGGGGAGTATACTAGTCAATTTAATGGCCTGCACTGAGCCTGGCAAAGCAATTCCACTACATTCACAATACCTAATGGAACGATATTAGACTTTCAAAACAAAAGGTGGTGGTCATTAAAGGAATAATTCAGCTTTCTGGTTCACTCCAGTTATCATAGAGATTGGAAGAGAAGACTGTTAGCGTCAAGTTCCAAGAGTAAAACAATTTACCTACTAGTACCTCTCAAAAGATGAATGTTTTCTAACCAGTAAGCACAATGAAGAGGTTTCTGATGGCATTATAAGACAGTGAGGTGATATTGCAGCTAAAACAGAATAAGGGACAGAGGGTTTTAACTATTGCTCGGTGCCACGATGTTGTGGACATTAGTGTTGTCATAATACTGAGATTTTGTACCTTGATAATACATTAAAAAGTATGGATATTCAATGTCATGTTTAATAATACTACAAGAAAAAAAATACCACACTGTATACCTAGACATTTCAGATTTTACAGAATACAGAATCTCCGTTTAAAAATGTGTAATAGCTATGTTTTTAACCTTTTAACTGCTCATGTTTTCACGCGCCCCTAGTGGCGCAGTGCCGCAACTGTGTCTGTCAACTGAATTTTGACATCCCTTTAACTCCCCAGCTGTACCAGCACTTGTACTGATCATGCCAGTTCAGAAGGTGGCAGGCACACCTTGGAGGACTCATGGCTGACACGGAATACAGCAAAGAAGAAGAAATCCTTATTATTCTTCTTCCTTTTCTTGCTTTGAGCCCACAAGACCAATATGGCCACCATGATCGTTATGGATCGTCACAGAAAACTGCATCATACAGGAAAAATAGCCGTGTAAAACAAACGAAATTCACGTGGGATAATCATAAGAGTTTGAAGATGTGGTAGAGAGTGTAAATGACCAATAAAACGCAAAACAATGACCACGATGGGCAAAAACGGACTGACCACACAAGCAAGCGAGCCCCCCCCACCACCATCACCGGTAAGTGACGAATTTGGTTTTTTTTTTACACTGTACTGATTTTCTGGTTCATATACTTTGAAGATAAGATAAAAACATACCCCTGTAGACAAAACAGTGTCAAAAAAACCGAACCATTCTTTGTGTAAATATGTCCAATGTCCTCTTTTGACTGAGTTATGTAGTTTATATAGCTGCCCTGACATTATGCAAATTAGATGCATAAATTTATTCCTATCTGAAACTTTGGATCATATTCTACATCTTTCTAATTGACAGTAAGCCATTATCTCTTGCAACTTTCAAGTTATAGCCTTGGAAATTTGAACTATTTTCTTGACAAAAATCATTGCCACTCTTGACCACTAGGGGTTATGTCACCATACGCGACTGGGACAGTTAGTGGGTTAATAATGGATTGCATTTATATTGCACTTTTCATGACACCCAAAGACATTTTACAATGAGTCCATTATTCATTCACTCCACAGACAATGATAGTGGTAAGCTACCTCTGTAGTCACAGCTGCCCTGGGGCAGACTGATGGAAACATGGCTGCCAATCCATGCCAACGGCCTCTCGGACCACCACCAAACATTTATTCACATTCAAACATCAGTGTCATGAACCATGAACACACTGGAGGCAACATGTCTTGCCCAAGGACACAACAGCAAGGTGGGGGGAGTGGGATTCAAACCGCCAATCCTCTAGCTATTGGGCGACCTGCTCTACCTCCTGAACCACTACAGCCTCATTTTTGTTTCTCTTTGAGAAATAATGCAACTTTGAGCTAGAAAACACAATTACACTGCAAAAAGTCAAATATAAGTAAAATGAAATAAATTAAGGCTGTTTATGCTTGTTTTTTGTCTGACAGGATATTTATTCTTGCTGTGCAGTTTATGTGTACGGAAATTTTACATGCTTTCCAATAGTTTTAACTTGTTTTACGCAATTTGATAAGTCAAATTTTCTTGCTCTGTTGGCAGATAATTTTATTTTAAAAATTCTGGCAATAGATAATTCTAGTTAAAATTAGAAAAAATATCTGCTGACAAAGTAAGATTAAATTGCTTAAAACAAGTAAAAACTTTCGTAAGGCAAGTACAATCTTACAGAAAACTGCACAACAAAAAGAAATTCTTCTCAAAATTATCTTATGAGAGAAATACAAGCATAAAGGGCTGCACGGTGGCGCAGTGGTTAGCACTGTGGCAGCACAGTTTACCCTCGGCCGGGGGATCGCGGGGATCCTGAGATCGTGGGTTCGATGCCTGCCCCCAACCAACAGTGACCTGTGTGGAGTTTGCGTGTTCTCCCCGTGTTGCGTGGGTTTACTCCGGTTTCCTCCCACATACCAAAAACATGCAGGTTAGGGATACGGGGCGCTTGCGCACGCAGCGACCGGCAGCTGGTGGCTTGTCACCAGACTGCAAAACAAATCTACCTACGGGTACAAAATAAGTAATAAAAAAAAAAGCCTTGATTAAGGATATTTTTGTCTTACTGAGATTTCCCTTTTTACAGTGTGATAGATACTAGTGCCTTCAGCATAAAGTTACATCAGTGAAGTATTCCTGATTCAAACAAGCACAACAGCAACAGCAATAGAAAACCTGCACAGGTGGCTGGAAAGCACTGCAAATAACTTGTCTTGCCTTTTAAGAAGTATTTTCTTCTGGCCACCTTTGAATAAAAATTCTTCATTATGTCCTTTAAATCCAGCTCACGAACATCATCATACTCTATGGATTCATGCTTGAGCCAGTCTACTTTTTACCAAGTTCGGAGTCCACTGTCCCACGCTCAGCTCTCTGAAGTAAGGAATCATGGCCTTTCTTCTCCCTTCGCCCTTCTACTCCAGGTGAGAGCTTTAACGGCCCACCTGTCCCCTCCGTGCAGTAATTAGCAGCCTCCACCACTCGATCCTCCAGCTTAGAAAAATCCTTCACACTTTAAGATTTTTTGAGCAATTTGTTTTCCCAAAGCTCTTTTCCTCTCAATAATTTTATGAGCGCTACTTTCAAACTTTTTTCCAGACATTTTGACCGAGTTAATTACTTCTTACCTCTCACTGGCACTTGCACAGTCACATGTCAAAACAATTCCTTTGATAGGCTATTGTTACGTGGTACCCATGTGGGGCAGTTAAAATTAGACCAATCAGCAGCCACACATGAATATCAAGTGATGGACATAGAATTTGACCAATTAACAACAATGTGATCTTTTTCATTGGCTCATGATAGGCCCGGATCTTTGTAGGCCTCTGGGCTTCAGCCCAGCCTAGCCCGTTCATCAAGGCGGCCTTAAATAACTGGACAACTCACATCGCACTTGGGACAAACATATTTAGTCCAATAAATGGGACGTCCCGGCTAAAACAAGACGGTTGGCACCCCTAGCTAAATGTGTTCCTGAATATCTCAGCTGTATCTTTTCATGTATTTTCATGACAAGCAGCAAATGAACAAGCAAGCAATCTTTGAAACTTAGATTAATCTTTATGTACAAGTCAAACAAACTAAATCTAAGCTTTCATGATAATTGTTGAGCATGGTAATGAATACACTTTTTAAAACTTAACAAGGAAACACTACAATATAATATAAATCGCCTATAAAAACAAATCTACATTGTCTAAAATGGCATCGTCTGCCCTTTTTTCTACAAAAAACCTTTGATGATGATGAGATACTTTATTTCAAACAAAAAAGCAAAAACAAAACAAATGACAAGTGCAATAAAAGTGACCGTGTACAGTGCTTGAAAGGGAGAAGGAAGAAGTTAATGTTATGTCCATAACCAATGTCACAATAACCAGGCTGGAGGTGCAATAGAACTTGACTTAACTGTGCAACTCACACGCACCAGGCGCTCCTGTACAGGCAGAGGCGAAGGCCAAAAGAGACCGTGCCTCTTCCGTCTCAGCCTCTTATACTCAGGGTGGCGGCGGAACCGGAAAGGTGGAGCCACCACCCTCATCACACAAGAATACATCATATTAATGTAAAACATACCCCCTTTAGAAAAATCCAAAACACATAAACACTAATTAGGCCCTCCCAAATTTAGTACTCGTCACACTCTAATGATAAGCAAATAAAATAGCCATATCCATGCACACAAACAACTAAAACTAGAGGGGACAGGTGGACTGCCGTCCCACCTCTACACGGCCAGATGGATTATTCTGCCATCTCTGATGATAAAAGTCCATAAAATAAAATCACATAACCTCCTGTGTGTACGTTTTCAGATTCCTTGACCATGAAAACATATGACTAGCAATTGGATTCACAACAATTGGATTGACAATGATAGGATTAGTGGTTTAGTAGTTATTCACGAAAATGGCATTTTGCGTAATGGCAGTTTTCTTGTGGACGGTGATCCGGATCACCACCAAAATCTAATCATCTGTAGGATACCCCATTTCTGACAATCTGTGAAAATTTCATGAAAATCTGTCCATAATTTTTTGAGTTATCTTGCTAAAAAACAAACAGACAAACAAACAGACAGACAGATAGACAGACAAACCAACGCCGATGATCACATAACCTCCCCCTTTGGCGGAGGTAATAATGCCGTGTTCCTATTATAAAACAAAACAATCCCATAAACTTATATACATAAAGTAGAAAACAAAATTTAACAAGCAAACAATCAATCAGTTAACATGCACATTCATGCACCACTACAACATCCCCAACTATACCACCCCAACCCAGGCAAACCCCACAGTAATACACACCCCAAAACATGGTGACACACACATTACATAGGTATTTTTTTTCACATGGGCACCCGTTATAGCAGTCTATCACGAGAGACATATTAACTACGTAGCCCGGGCAATTCACCTTTAACCCAACCCATCGCCCCTTGCTACGGTACAGCCTCCATGGAGAAGCCACCCCCCGGGGGACTCGTCCGGCGGGTCCCGCCCAGAGCTCCTTCGTCTCTTTGTCCCTGGAGATGAGCCACATCGGGGCCCCGACACCTCCTCCTCCTCCTCCTCGATAACGTGCCGCAGGTCATTGGGGTGTCTCCATGAGTCATCTGACAGCCGAAGGTATCCGTCCTCTCAAACAGCCACCACCTTCAGCCGTTCCTGGTCCTCACGTCACTTCCTCTTTCCATGGACACTTCTCAGCTGAGCCTCCTCTCTGGGTCGAACCACATCACCGACTCTCAAAAGAGCTCGACTCGACTTCCCATGTCCACGATGTCTCAACCGGGCATCCTCACTGGGCAGCCCCACACCGGCAACCCTCCGTGAAGCCTGACTCGGCCTGCAGTGTTCCTGTGTGGCACGTCTGTTTCCCGTGCCAGCCGGTCCTGCCCCGCTCTCTTTCATTTTGAACGCTGGCATAGCCATTGCAGCCCCATGCTTCTTGTATCTCCAGGCCGAACCCCGGAAGCAGAGGGGGTCGTCTTCACAGCCTCACCTGCCATTATGGGCATTCCACCATGCTGCCCAGTTCTCTTACTTAGGGTAATGTGGGCCCTGGCAGCAGAACCCTGCCCTGATGGCCCTGGGTGGTAATTGTCCTGTCCATCTCCCAGAATACTAGGCCATGTGTCGTCCCAAACCACATCGTCAACCACTCGCGGAACCGGCCGGTCCCACAAACCACAGCCCGACCATTTCGCTCCGCTGCTGCTGGTAATTGAGAAGCCCAGTCCATAAAACAGATCGCAGCCCAACACATTCACCGCGAACTGTATGTTGGACACCACTGCTGTCTTGTACCTCACCGTCAGCTCCAGCGAACCCATGATGGACAGCCTATTACCGCTATACCCACAAAATGGCGTTGACAGACCTCTCACACGATGGTAGGGGAAAGAAACTCTTCACAGTAGACCAGTTCAACATGGACCTAACTGAGCCCGTGTCCACCAACAACGACATGTCCTCGCTGTCCAATGTAGCTGTTAAATATGTACGGACTTCTGTGCTTGGGGATACGGTGTGAATAACCGTAGGAATCCTGGCAGGGGAATCCACTTTATGTCGTCGCTCCCCTCACTCTAACTTTTTACAGACCCTGGCAAAATGATTTAGGAGCCCACACTTGCTACAGCATTTGCCTTTTGCCAGACACTCTCTCACCTTGTACCAGTGCTTGGTAGACCCGCATCTATAACACTTTGGTGAACCCGGGGCAGACCTAATTCTTATAGCTGTAGCGTATTCTTCCCTGTCTTCCACGCTATCATTGCTATCCGGGTCTACAGCCTGTGCTGCTGATTGTGAGTCGGGTTGCCCCAACGCTGTTTTCACACCAAGGTCCTGTGACAGTTTATCCGCTGCTTCGAACTGCTGGGCTATCTTCATCACTTTGGCCAACGTCAGTTCACCGGAATGGGTAAGGAGTCTTGACCGTGCTGCTGCACACAACATGTGCTTCCCCAACTTGATGGCAGACTGTTTCTTCCTCTGAAGTCCCAAACTGGCAACACCCATCCAGTTGGTGCAGGTCAGAAACATACCTCTGCACCGACTCTCCAGCCTGGTGGCGCTATTGGAACTGAATCCTCCAGACTATGACGTTCTCAGGGGTGCAAAAATAGCATGCCATTAGCCCAACCACGTCCTCAAAACTGTCGCTCACTCCCAATGTGCTAAGAATGCACTGCCCCTCCATGCCAAGATTATGGACCATTATTGCCCATGCACGCAATTTCTCCCAACTCACCAAGGTTCAATGCCATCAGATAATTCTCGAATGCGGCAAACCACCTCTCCCACGGCACCAGCGGCTCGCCTGGAAGCTCCAGAAATGGCTGAATGCCCGCAATACCTTTATCGGAACTGGAAAGGTGGAGCCACCACCCTCATCACACAATACATCATATTAATATATAACAGTTAACACTTATTTACTCCAACTCCTCTTTTCCCTAAATACAACCCATGTGAAATATATACATATTACCTCTATTAAGAACCCCAAGTAGACAATTAACTATATTTTATACATGCCAACATTGACACCCATCCATCCCTACATACATACAGTTCATACATCTACACCCAGCCCCAAACAACATAGCCCCAAACACAGTACCATCCCACCTACCATACCATAGTGTCTCAGAGTGAGCTTGGTGCATCGTACATATTAATACTACACCTCTAACATATATCCTTTTAGCAAATAATGTTTATACCTATTTTTGAATTGATTTCTGTTTGTACATAGTTTCAGTTCCAGCTCCAGACTGTTCCCACAGACAGATATGCACATACTTTTCTTAGTTGTTTGTACCTTCGGTTTTGTAAAGTTTAAGTCTCCTCTCAAATTATAATCATTGTCTCTTTTTTGAATATTTTTTTGTATATTAGTTGGGAGTTGATTATTAATTACCTTGTACATTACTTGTGCTGTCTTAAATTTAACTAAATCTAAGAACTTTATGGCACGTGACTTTAAAAACAATGAGTTGGTATGGTCTCTATATCCTACATTATTTATTATTCTTGTAGCTTTTTTGTAATGTGCATATTGGCTGCAGGTTGGTTTTGTAGGTGTTTCCCCAGACCTCTATATAGTAGTTAAGATATGGTAAAAACAGTGAATTGTACAATAACAATGATGATTTATTGTCCAAAATGTGTCTCGTCTTCCCCAGTATCCCTTTCATTGTCTTACAGTTTCATTTATTCATATTGCTGGACAGGATGTCGATACCATTGATGGTGGGCACAGGGTCGGCAAAGGTAAAGAAGTTTTTTCCCCATTACACCGTGAGTAAAACGAACATTGCCTGCTACGAGTATGGCAACAACCCTCTGGACATTGTGGGCTCGGTGTGGCTGTCGGTGAGGTACAGAGCAGCCTCTATGTGTGCAGCCGAGTTCATGGTGGCCCGTAGTGGTAACAACTTGATGGGCTGTGATTTGTTTTACGGGCTTGGGTTCCCCATTGCCTGTGGAGAAGTGGAGGAGAGGTCAGGTGGTGGACTGTGGGATTGGCCATTTTATGTGGGAAGTGGTGATGAAGAGTGGGATTTAGGCTGGCCCAGTCAGGGTGAAGAGGGCCGCCGCCAGCACCAGAGTACGCCGATACGATGGGAACTCTGTGCCAGTGTTTGCGGTCCTGTGCACGAGGGACTCAAACGGCATGGTTTAGCCCCCGTGGAGGCAGATGGTTCCAGAGAGCAGACGCAGCGAAGCTCCGGTGGCCGACCGAGTACCACCATTGAGCCAGGCCCTGTCAATGCTGCTCCGACGCAGGAAATGAAAATGTTCGGGGCAAGACCGGATGGCACAAACCCTAGACGTGCCCAGAATGAAAACAAGGGACAAGGCTCGAGCAAGCTTGGCGGGACGCTGACGAGCCATATGGGTAACGGTTCGCGACGCCGGAGAAGAAGGAAGCTAGTGAGTACTCCCCTGGGTGTGGGCGATGGTGTGCGCCCTAGGGTCGAGTCTCAGCTAGGACGTGTGTACAGGTCAAGGGAGCAGAGAGATGGACAGGGTGGCCTGCGGGTGTGTTAGAGTCCTGATTCTTTGATTGAAAGATCCAATAATAAGCCTGAGAATTCTTCATTTCAAAGATGCAATATTTATTCAGAGGTCACATGTAAAGCAAGCAGTGCTGGGGTCAGTGTGATGCAGCTCCCTCGGGAGCGTCGCCAGACTGACCCCGACTTCCGGGTGCAACTTACATTCATCTTCTCGGGTTGGTTGGGTCAACCCTGTACAATAGGATGGACTTGTACGCAACCGTCTGATTAGCCAGTTTAACTCTGACGTGAATAGGCCATCCGCTATTTAAATAAACTATCTCCTAGGATGTAGTATGAAAAGTGAGTGTGTGTGTGTTGATTTTGGGTGTGTAACTAATGTAATAGACCTGACTAATAGAAGGGAGAGAGAGAGAGAGAGAAAGAAGGCTCTAGCTCTGCCTGATTCCTGTTTATCAGATTGTGGTTGCGTAACTCTTCAGATTCTAGTTTAACACTTCACATATTTGCTCATAAGAATGTAAACAGAATATGTATATAATATGTGTAGAGCATAATGGGAGATTACCTATAGAATTATTATTTTGGCACTCAAACTTTTCATAACCCTTTCATTCCCAACCCTTTGATATGATTTTATCATGCCAACCATACATGGTGTGAGATATGCTAGCGGTTAGCAGATGGTGAATAAGGTAGGTCTCTACATTGTGTGTCAACCCAGTCAATCAACCTAAGATAGGTTTGCACCATTGGGTCTGATACACTTGCCTCCCCCCTTGTGGACACCTCCAGCACTGTGCAGTGATGTCTAAGAGGGCATACTGAGGCAACACGTCTTTGTCCAGATGAATTGCAGTCACATAATTGTCCTTGTTCACCAAGTCCTGCACCCCCACTGAGATCTCCTCCTGATCATCATGTGAATAGTTCTTTGTCCGGTGGAGTGGCTCATATGGGGGTCATAAGGTCGAACAGGGTCAATCCTTGAAGCCCACAAAACATTTTGTCCACCAGTTGACCTTTGCCAGGGCTCGCATCGTTCAGCTGCAGTCATCACACAGTTGTGACAGGGGTTTGACCCTCCTCTGGGTCTGCTTCCTGTATCCGCAGCTGTGAAGCACAGTCCCATCTCGTAGACACACACCGGTACCATTAGAAGCAAAACAACTGTGTGCCCACACTCTCAGAGGCACATCTCGTCCCATGAGGTTTATAGGACAGTCTGGTGGATACAGCAGAGAGTAGACAACATCCAGTCCAGCCAGTGAACAGTTCAGTGATGCTGTCCCAGGGATGCCACCCACCAGTGTATAATCAGTGGACAGAGGTAGAGAGGCTGGTGTTGCTGAACCTCGAGCCCCTGTGCCCACCGTAGCTGTATGGGCCTTGTCTCCCATTGTGAAGGGTAGCGTTGGATCAGGAAATGCTGTCTCCTCTGTGTGGCTGATCTGACTACACCCTGGGTGCTGAAGGTGCGGTGGGTGCGCATGGGTACCAGTCGCTCCTTCTTCTAGGGACTGAAGTCGTACAGTCACTAGTCCCACAACCTCCTTTTCTACGTCGCAGGCACATGTCGTGATGGTCTGGTGCTCCCCCTGCATGCACCTTCCTTGCACCCTACACCTTTGCTTGGGTGCCGATATAAAGGGCTCGGCCGGGACAGGATCAATAATGGCCTGAGGGGTTGTGACTACAATTGCTGGAGCCTGTACCGTTTTATCCTTATTCACTACATCTGTAGTTGACAATGTGCTGTTGTAAGTTATCTCCCATTAGCCTATGGGTGTATGGTTGTCGGCTATGTGCAAGCTACAAGCAGTGGTTGTGTTGTGATAAGTGAGCTGGGTAATGGGACCTATGTGCTCAGCAGTAGGTTTGTTATAGTGAGTGAGCTGGGTGATGAGACCTATGTGTTCAGCAGTGTAAGTAGGCAGTAAACAAAATTGTTCAAAGTTAGGAGATATCCTTATCCATGCTTGTATTCGGGCCTCTAGGACGTCGCCCGGGTTAACAGGGTCAGGTGTTCCTGGCAGCAGAAGGCGAATTACAGAGCCGCGTTGAGGAATCTGATCAGACCTAAATGAAACAGTCATTATTGCCCCCGACAGACTGCTATGATGATGATGATGATGAGAGCTTCTAACCTTCAAAATTATCCTGACTACCTAACCGCAATTAGCATGATGTAAATAATAACGCAAAAATACTATAAGTCTCACACCCCTATGTGTGTGTGGTGAGCTACTGTATGTATGATTCATGTATTATCAGTAGCACATTGTGTTTACAAATAATCTGTAATAGTGCAATGGTCTTCCTTGTCATCATCTTCAGTCTTGGGGTCTTCAGCTCCTCCTCTGGACTCAGCAATTGGTTTCTGTGAGGAGGTATGAGATGTGCAAGATTTGCTGATGACTACCACTGTGGAAAATTGCATTTGGAGGTTTAGCTCATTTATCAATATATGTGATCCTGACATACAACGAGCACAAAGAGTTAGAGCTTCGTTAATTCCTGTAGGCCCTGTGTCATCAGGGTGTTTCCTACAGGACTGATGACGCTATGACATCTGCTGCTTTTGGTTTTATGACATGGTTAACACCCTTCTGAGCTTCTGAATATATGATCTATAGTGTCATACTCTGCTCCTTTTATTAGATCTGCATCTGCTTAATCCTTTTACCATAACAAAGTTAGAATTTGCTTCAAATTTTCTCATCCCCTTGTTTGTTAATGTTAAGATTGGTCATGTAGGAGATCTCTGGGTGTCAATGTGCACAGGCTTTTGTGCTGTGGTTACCCAGTTAAATGACAATGCACATGTTTCTAATTTAGGAGAATATTCTATGTTAAGGTCAGGTGTTGGCTTTCCATGGATGGCTACATTTCCCAGTAGAGGTGACAAAATGTCCAACATTTTCCAATCCCTGTGTCTGGGTCTAACCAGCGAGATGTGTGGAACCCCCCATTGGTTAAAATGTCTCTTATCCTCTTCAATTAGGACAATGGATGCTTCCACACATTCCCTTGTTTACCAGTACAAGTTTTATGACCAATCAGGAGGATGGATCTGCAAAGAATGGTTGTTCATAATTTGGATCAGATCCATTCAATTGCCTATAGTGCATGGGATACAATGCTACTTTTACAGATTTTGATAGGTATTCTGTTAGTTTGCCATTTGCAGATTTTAACTATTACCTTTTCTGACTTTGAAAAGTCCTGTATGTCATTACCCGAAGTTACTACTTTACATGCACCTGCACCATATGAATTTAATTGACGTACCTTGAACCTCACAGTCAGGTAAATGGAAGATGTCTGCTATTTCCTAATAATTTAATTTTTGCTAATTTTCTGTATATGTGTAGAAGTGAGTCCACATCTGTTGTAGTCTTAAGCATGCAGTCCAGTTTTTCTGTAGTTGGTGTGGATCATGGGTGCTTCCCCTCCCAGCGGCCGGTCTCGCCATCACTATTTCCATTGTGGATGCGTTGGCCCCTCCTGCTCCACTGCTGTCCTCCCTCTCCTCCTTTTGGCTTCCTTTGATAAAAACAGATTCATGGGGAGCCTCAGGCTCCTCGTGTGTCAGCCATTCCATAAATAAGTGCGGGTTTTCCTTAAAATTTTATTTTCCTTTCTTATCTAGATTTCAAGCTTTGAGTCAAGAAAGGCTTTAACTCCATGTGTTGTGTGAATAGGGGTTTGATTGCCCATTGTCAGGTGCAATGTCTTTTCTACAGCCTTTCTTATAGTGGCGACATGTTTCACACAAGCCGGATGACCTATTTCTACATTGTCTAATTTGCTACTATAGTACATTAGCACCATTCTATCCGTGCTTGTCTCCCTTTTGAAAAAGAACGGCATTAACAAAGCCGTTCTTTTTCAACGTCCAAATGAGGACCATGTAGGGGAGGACACCCATTGTGTTGCAAATTGGGGGACCCCCCCCCCCCCAGGGTGCCTTTGTGAGTATTGTTGTGGGCCCAGTGGCCAAATTGCCAGCATTGGACGCATTGGTTCCGTGGGTCCCCCCCCCCCCCCACCGGCTTTACTGTTGACATGGCCTCTGCCTCCATTATTAACCCTCTGACCATCTCCTGTGGCCCTGCGGCTGATACTGATAGGGCAGATTAGGTGGGGGGGTCTGGGTAGGGTCCATATTTTTGTGATGTGAGGTCCTGGGGTGCATAGATAGAGTTTGGTGGGGCATGGGTTGTTGTGGCATCTGCTTAGCAGAGGCTTTATTTTGGTTTTTACCTTATCCACGGCTTTTTCTAAAAATTCTTCAGTTTGCTCAGTATGTGATTTTGGCACCTCTTTTATAGGGCTTTTAGTGAAATCACATCTCAATCGTATTGAGATGTGATTTTACTGGTAGTTTTAGGCGCCAGTTATGCAGTCCTCAATTCTTGTGAACACGTGCTGACTACAGCTGATTCACGAATACTGGTTAAGCACACTTACAGAACATATGAGTAGTTTGCTGAATCTGGAATGGCTTGTTTGCACCAACACAGCTTCCTGGCAAAATATGTATGGCTTATGTAACCGAGTTGAGAAAATGACCCCCTTTTTTTCTCAGATGTCAATTGTATTAATACAATTGTGTGATTTTATTTTGAAAAACGATTATTTTGGGAAGAGGAAGTGTGATCCTCATTATCCAACTTTTAAATTTCTGTTTCATGGTCACGTTGGGCGATTGTGGTCTTTTCATTCGTTAAGAGCGATATTAGCCCCGCCTTCCGAGCAGAGGCAGCAGGCGCACACTCGGGTTTCGGTCTTTTACGATCTGAGAGCGGACGAGAGAAGCTGTGGACGGTCTGGTTCACACTGATACCTCTTCTTGGTGAGTTTAATTTAGAAAGATGCTGTAAATGGATCTAAACATTGTCCAAACGCTAATTTGAAACCCTTATTATCCTAAGTTGACAGGAGCACGAGCTTGAGAGGCATGGTGGATGTGTCCTTTGCTGTGTTCACGCTGATATCTCATCTTGGTGAGTGGAAACCAAGTGTGTGATAAAGAGAAGCATGCTAGCGTTATGCTAATGCTAATCGCGAGTGGATTTTTTCCTGTTTAAAAGCAATGGAAAAGGCTATTTTTGTGTCTGTATGGTTTTCCTAAATGTGATTTCAGTTCCCAACAGTATGCTGAAGCACTTTTAGTTCTTAGGCACTATTTCTGTCGAATGTAATGTGTAGTTTGATGCTAAAAGCACATGGTGTTGGTCTCCTATGTAAATTCATAGGTTATGCTAAACCCAGTAGCTCAGACAGGGTTTTACCGATTTAAAAGGGAATATTGGAAATAATGGGACAGTATATTCCCAGGTTATGTGATAGATTAATTGTATTTCATTTCATGATTTACAAAGACAAGGTTAAAATGGATTAATCATAATTTCATGGTTAAATGATGTAGAGATAAAAAGAGAAATTCATTTAATTGGTTACATGAGAAAAAAAAGTATTTGATGTGCTACCAGAGAGATTGTGAGAAAAGAACACATGCATGTAAGATGTAAGATGTGAAATGTGAATTGTAAGATATTACTATATTACTGGATTGTAACAATAGTAATATGAGGGAAGAATTTAACACTAAGCTATAGTGTTATATAAGAAGAAATTGGAAAACGAATTACTCTAGCTGTAAACAATAATATCATTATTGCTGTGCAGGCTAGGTTTTTTTGGTTGCCGATCAAGAACCTTCTGGATCCTGGATTCTCTCCGAATGGAGATGGCGAGCCTGACCTGAGACTGAACCGAGATCTGACCAAGTTCTCGAGTGAAGGACATCCTTCCTCTTTCCAGTGCACAACATTCGAAGTGGTAACAACTCAAGCTGCCGCTTTAAAAGAGGAAAAGAAACCTGAGTCTGGAGATACAAGATATCTTGACTGGTCAAACGACTAAACCAAAAGGACAAACAAACACTGAACTCAGTAGGACATTTTTGGGGTTTTATTTCATGCCGGCCGTTGTTATATTTGTATAGTAGTAAATTGTTTGTATATATTGTTTGCTTTATCTCTACAAATAACAACCATTATTGCTCATTTCTTGCCTCCAGCTATTTCATTCCACACTCATTTTAATTCCCTATTGTAACCCTTACGAACCTAGCAACTGGTCTACACTTAATAATTTCCCTTACCTAATTAACATAAGGCAAGGGTTACACTTACACAGACTAACACTTAAATGTTCATGAACGAGATTCAATATTTGAGACGCTGTCCGAAGGTAAACGGAAAGCAACAATATAATTTATTGTACTTACATGTCACAATCCCCCATGCACCATTGTACAGCGCACGAGGGAGAGAATTAAAAACCCAATCATGTGAGTAGAAGGTGCCATATTTATTAAACTTAGTCACAAAGTTAACAGTTCAGCTTAACCACAAAAATACAGAGGAATGCAGATGATGACATTAAGGCCACCTGACATACAGGGCGCCAGCCAGATGCTCTACAGCCCGGTCAATAGGAAACCTAGTGCCGCAGGACTGCTATAAGCACAAAGGGATAGGCGATCATGACACTTACGAGGCTGGAGCAATTCCGGGGCGATCCGTGCAGTCTGGAGGATGAAGAAGGTGAGCAGGGTCAGCCGAAAACACCAAGGGGTTAACCGAACTTAAAGTGCTGGAATACAAAGAGGGTGATGACAACACATACATGGAGAGCTAGCTGCCGCGTATGGAGGTGAATGCTCCAACAATCTCTTTCCACAAATGCAGCGAACAAATACTCCTGAAGCTAACGAGGAAAGAGATTGCCGGTGTGAGAAAGCATGGGCTGAACTTGATTGGGCCTGGTGTGTGAGAGAGCACGCATGAGTGTATGAATGGGAATGAATGAAGCGTGTGTATGTGTGTGTGTGTGTGTGAACACCTGTGACAGTACAGCTGATGGCACCTGACAGGAGGATTCAATTCAATTCAATTCAATTCAACTTTATTTATATAGCGCCATTTCACAACAACAGTCATCTCATAGCACTATCAACTGTAGGGGGGAACCCCCACAGTTGCAGAAAGACCCCAGCGATCAGGCGATCCCCTGTGAGCAAGCACTTGGCGACGGTGGAGAGGAAAAACTCCCTTTTAACAGGAAGAAACCTCCAGCAGAACCAGGCTCAGGGAGGGGCAGTCATCTGCTGCGACTGGCTGGGGGGTGAGGGGATAGAGAAGAAGAAAAGAACAGACATGTAGAGAGCAAACAGCACGATGGGGATTCAATCTATGGGAGAGAACAAACAGATGTTAATGGCCAGCAAAAAAAAAAAAATATTTCATAGAGAGTGAGGAAAGGAGTGAGGCCCAGTGCATTACTGGAGGTCCCCCGGCTGACTAAACCTATTAGCAGCATAACTAAGGGAGGGTTCAGAAACACATGATCCCTCCCTAATTGTAGGCTATATCAAAAAGGTAGGTTTTAGCCCTATTCTTAAAAACAGAGATCGAGTCTGACTCCCGAATCCAGATTGGCAGTTGATTTCACAGGAGAGGAGCTTGATAACTGAAGGCTCTGCCTCCCATTGTACTTTTGGAGATTCTAGGTATTACAAGTAATCCTGCATTTTGGGAGTGTAGTGCTCTGTTAGGATAATACGGTAGTATCAGATCTTTTAAATAAAAAGGAGCCTGATTGTTTAGAGCTTTGTAAGTAAGAAGAAGGATTTTAAACTTAATTCTAAACTCTATGGGAAGCCAATGAAGGGAGGCCAGAACCGGAGGAGGGGGCGTGCCCAAGCTGTCAGGGAGCAGAGGCCCAATAGCTCCCTGAAGCGCCAGGTGGAAAGTAGGGCAAAACATAACAATAAGTCAGAGCTGGATTTGGAACAGCCAAACCCAGTTTCATGACACTTGCGTGTGCTCAGTTGATCCTCTTTGACCCATCTTTCGATGTCCCTTTGTTTTACATTCTTTTACTGTTGTTGCGGAGGGAGGAGGGGGTCGCTAGGTGATGGCGTGGAGGGGGAGGGTGGACGCAGCCAATTCCAGAGGGCCTGAAGAGGTCCTGCACAAAACTTTAACAATTCATCAGCCTTCAAGTTTTCTCTAAAACCAAACTTCCTTTTCCATTTTCTGTCCATTCTCACTTCCACAATGCTCATCTCCACAACTTCTTTGTATTTATTTATTCATTTATTTTTACTTTATTTATTTATTCCAATTTGCAATTTTCCTTTTTTTCTTTATTTAAATTACTTCACCTTTATATATTGTTCACCTAGGATTTTTCTACACTTTTATTGTATAAGTAGGAATAAATTTCCTTATTCTCCCCTCTGCCCAAATTAAAGTTGAGCCTTTTCTCTCCAGCTGATTGGGCAGGCCTTGACTCACTACATCAAACCCACATTGGCGAGTGTGGGAGGGCTTTATTTTGCCATGCATGGACTTAAAGCTTTCCTTTCAGCCAGAGAGATGAGGTTCCAACTTTATTAGGAAGATCTGAAGCCCTATTTGGCAGTAGATTTATGAAAGAATGCACTTCCTACATTTGGCCACACGATGGAGGCACTGTGCCGCAGTTTGAAGGCGGTTCAAGATGGCGTTTACCTGCACATGCGCAATGAATGCCACGTGACCGCCTCTGCCACGTGCAATGTGGACGCGCAATATGGCCACAAAGTCTATTGTCCACAAACCATGACTTGTTTTTCAAAGAAACTGGAGTGTTGCCTCCTTAACTTCAGCTGTAAACATGCTAGAATAACCTTACAACTTTAATTTAGCGCTCCATTATAATACTGTTACCTCAGATAATCTCTCAGTAACCTGTTTTAAACAATCTCATCTCCACTCAGGAGTGGGGGCGAATTGCCTCCCTCCTTTTTGGAAAAACACGCACCCGCCCTTGTTCTATCCACGCTGCCCAAAGAGCGCCGTTAGTTAAATCATACTATGGGAAAAGTTTAGTAGATATTTCCAACCCCCGCTATTTCTCAAACCACACATTTATCCCCTAAAGACACAGAATTAACACAGATATTAGCATGCAGAATATGGACAATACAAGACAACAACTATTTTCATTATCATGGACAGTCGCTCACTAAGGAATGGTTAAAAGATTCTTGCGCTGTACTGTAAATTATTACTTTTTTCTATGAACTGTCACTCACTAATGATGGTTAAAAAGATTCTTGTGCTGTACTGTAAACTACTATTTTTATTCTTATGAACAGTCACTCACTAATGATGGCAAAAAAGATTCTTGTGCTGTACTGTAAATTATTACTTTAATTCTTAAGAACAGTCACTCACTAATGATGGTAAAAAAGATTCTTGTGCTGTACTGTAAATTACTATTTTTATTCTTATAAACAGTCCCTCACTAATGATGGTAAAAAGATTATTATGCTGTACTGTAAGAATTAAATCACCCTTTATTGTCATTCAACTGTACAACCAATCATGTACAATAGAACGAAATTGTGTTTTTCCTATCTACAGTGTTAATCACACACACCCCAAGTGTAGAATCAGAGGGCCGCTGCCATGCAAGGCACCGCCACAGATTTCCCTCCTCCATTCCATTATTGCTGAGCACCAAGCTGGACGGCAGGAAGTTCCACTTTTATATGGTCTTCGGCATGACCCGGCCGGGATTTGAACCCCTGCCTCCCGGGTGTGGGGCGGATGCTCATTATTATTATGGACAGTTGCTCACTAAGGAATGGTTAAAAGATTCTTGCGCTGCTGACATCAGGCTAATTCTGGCTATATTTGATTTGGATAACGGACACGGCTGTTGTCCCTACGTCTTATAATCCTGGGTCAGACTGCTCCCAGAATTTCCACTGACTTGTCCAATTTTAAGTAGAGGGCTCTTTCACTGGAGCCTCTGCAGGCCGCCAGTACAAGAGGTACCGTATCATAAGGCTCAGTGTTATACTGATTTAAACAAGCGTGGCTTCGCTCCCCAGTGGCATCGGGTCAAACACTTTAAATGGCTCCCCCCATCATCAGGTTACTAACCCTGGCTATTTTAATTTGGGAGACAAACCTGGATGATCATTGACCACCCCACTCCCCTAGTCTCGTATTTATTTTGGTTCAGACTGACTCCAAAATGCTTTAAAATTTGGTGGACCATACACCAGTGAATTGTACGTCCTGATCGCGAGCGTCCTAAATCAGACTGATAATAGGACATGTGCACTTTCCTTTGCGTGAAACTATTTGTTCAGACTTTACATGTGACTCCCAATTAAATTATAAAATTTGGAAATCCGATATACCCCTTAATCAGACAACTGTAAATTTAGTATGGCCAAAGTGCAGAAATTCATGTAAGAAGGTTTTCTGCTTACCTTTCTGTTTGGGCACCAAAGTCGTCTAAAAAGGGTCCTTCCGATCTGTTCCGGACTCATCTCAGAATAGTTCAATCCAGGTCACAGCACCAAAATTGTTAGAGTCCTGATTGTTTGATTGAACAATCCAAGAATAAGCTGGAGAATTCTTCAATTCAAAGATGCAACATTTATTCAGAGGTCACATGTAAAGCAAGCAGTGCTGGGTTCAGTGTGATGCAGCTCCCTCGGGAGGGTCGCCAGACTGACCGCGACTTCCGGGTGCAACTTACTGTACATTCATCTTCTCGGGTTGGTTGGACCAACCCCATGTCAATAGCATGGACTTGTACGCAACTGTCTGATTGGCCAGTTTAACTCTGATGTGAACAGGCCATCCGCTATTCACGTAAACTATCTCCTAGGATGTAGTATGAAAAGTGTGTGTGTGTTGATTTTGGGTGTGTAACTAATGTAATAGACCTGACTAATAGAAGAGAGAGAGAGAAAGAGAGCTCTATAGCTCTGGCTGATTCCTGTTTATCAGACTGTGGTTGCATAACACTTCAGATTCTAGTTTAACACTTGTGTGTGTCGAGTGTAAGTCGGGTGTAAATTTTAAAGGGGGGCAAATTAGTGTGCTTGTGATTTTTCAAGGGGAGGGGAGAATGTTGGATAGTATAATATATATATATATATATATATATATATATATATATATATAATTATTATGGCGGTGCTCTAGTGTAGAGAGGGGTGATGCCCTGCCTCTGGGGGGTGGCGTCACCTGGGGTATATAATCCAGTGGCGGGAGACATCTTGTCTCTTCGCTGTGGCTCTCAGACTAGTGATAGTGACTTCTGTGTTCGTGGCTCGTGTTCTAATAAAACTATAAAACGTCACCTCGACTCCTCATTAACTAGAGACACAACAGTATCGTTATACTACATTCATCCCCCCCTTGGAAAAAAACGAACAGCATGCAGGTCGAAATTGCCCTCCGCCGTTTGGTACATAAACACAAACATCATTAGCTAGGGCTAGCGGGTGGACCACTGTGTAGCCCAGCGCGGCTGAGTGGGTTAATCTCGTGGCTGAGTGGGTTATTCTGCCACTCTCACCTGGCAGCTGTGCCCCTAGCTAAACAGTCTTTTCTTTCTCACTCTCTTCCATGGGGAAGGCAGTTTTGCTGGAGGGGCCTTGTAGTGAGCCTGTGGTGGACGCGCCCCTAGAGGAGCCAATTTCAGTGGGTGCCAATCCAGCCACTCCAATGTGCCAATCCAGTGGTGCCATCCCTCTGGAGCCACGGCATGCTTGTCAACAATGTCCTAGCCTGGATCCCACACTAGCTGGGCCGGCTCCAACGCTGTGCCTCAACCTGCAGCTGCCGCTTTCATCTTCCGCAGACGACTGGCCCGCCATCTCGATCCAGCTGCCATCTGAACGACGGCTGGTCTCAGCTGGGTGGTGATCTTCATAAATGTAGGTGGTGGTGACGATGCTAAGGCCAACTGTGAGCCCGGTTACTTGGTTCTGCAGACCTGAACCCAGTTCATCACTGTGAGTGGTGCTGTATTCGGCTGCGTTTGGCATCGTGGTTGTGATGCTTTTACTCTATCTGCTGCAGGGGGGCCACCGGGCTGTGGTGGTTCTGCTACATCCTGTTGGGTCATGGACTCTTCATCCTGCATCTCAGCGGCGGCTCCTGGAGGCTGATGTTGTTTGTAGATTCGGAAGACGTCCGGTGGTTCTACTGCTTTCTGTATGATCACGGATTCTTCATCCAGTGGCTCAGCTGCGGCTCCTGTAGACTGGTGCTGTGTGAATTTGGAAGCAGTCCGGTTCCTTCTCTCTTTCACCTGGTGCTGGTTGAGGTTGGGGTGATGTTTCGCTGTTGTCGGTAACAGGATGCGCGCCGGGACATCTTCGGTCACCGGGGTCCCCTCGCTCCACGAACTCCCTCTCCCGCGGCTCCATGGCAACTGTCTGAAGCTCATGCCTGGCAAGGATCGGAGGCGAGTCCGCTCGCTGTCACCTCTCCGGGCAGCATTCCTCCTGTGCACATGGGACGGATGTACTCTCGTCATTGTCTTTCCTGATAGACGTGGGCTCCCTCTCCTGCAGCTCTGCAGCGGATTCTGGAGGCTCATGCTGGGTGAGGAACTGAGGAGAGTCCAGTCTCTGCTCTCCCTCCATGTCCTGTTCGCTGTCTGTGCTGTGCTCTCCCTCTGCGCTGTGTTCACTCTCTGTGCTGTGCTCATTGGCTAGCTTGTCACAGATAAGCTCATCTTCTAAGGGCCCGAAGGCGCGCATGTTCACTAAGACTCAGCACTCAGTAGCATAACACTGAGTTGGCTCACCCACATGTTGCTTTGCTTGTGGTGGAAGAAGGCAATTCTTCAGGCTGTAAGGTTGGTTGTGCCATTGTAATATTTCTCCATCAGAGTCACACATTCGCCAAATGAGTCCACTTGACCAAGGGTACGGAGCACACGCTGTCCTTCTTTGCCTAGACTGAAAAGCAGTATGCTCTTCAGCTTCTCGTCGTCAGCGTCACCCAGGCCAACCGCGCCATAATTTTTAAACATGTTGAACCAGCAGTGCTTTGAGACAAACGGCTCACCTAGGGTCTCCAGAAATCGCTGTAGTGACCTCAAGCACGCTTCCATGGTTTAACTCTCATCACCAAATGTTATGTCTGGAAACCCGGAATGATGCACAGAGAGTGGCATCTTCTTTGAACATGAACTTTATTTCAGCAAGCTCAATAATATGCAGTACATGTCTACTGTCATACTGAGCCAGCCAGTTAAAGAGGCCGTAACATGACGACTCTCCCTTTTATCCTAGTCCGGTGTGATGACATCACCACGTGGCTGCATCACCATGCCGGCGCCAGTTAACCCCTTGCAGTATCCTTATACTACAGTTACATCTGCAAATTTCATTAACAAGGAAGGCTACATCAAAAAGCTTAATATACAGGATGAGCAACTCTCCAATCCATACAGCAAAAAAAGGGCTAATTGTGGTATATATGACTCATATCCCATATCTACATATGTTAGAACAAGTGGAAATGTTTTGTGACAGCATATCAGACCCTGTCAAATAAACTAATCTACTACTACATGTAAAGAGCTTCACACCTAGTAAGGACAGAGCATCCCCCGCGCCAGGGTAAAGACAATGGACCTCCCAAGACGCGGCAGTGGAGATGGACTCGACACCTTTACCCCCTAAGCGAGAGGGGGAGTTCCCATCACCTCCCAAGACAGGGAGAGGGGATGGCAGGACAATGGGGATTAAGATAACGGGGAGATGTTACCTTTTTCAATGAGTGGCTCTGACGTCAGCTGTTTCAATGAGTGGTGCTATGCGTGCTTGTATTTAACCAGCGAGCGAAGCAGAGTTCTGTCTCTTGCCTTCTGCCAAGCTCTACACCTGATGAGATTTGATAGCGGAGCTATTCATTAAAAACCCTGTTTTTAATACAAACCGCCTCGTTATTTCAGCTCCACTACACTAATGAGATTTATACATGTGGTGTTCACCTGAGATTGCCACCTCACTGGCATGGGTGGTCAAGACGTTTGAGCTTGTGCATGAGGTTGAGAGATACCGGCTAGATATGCAGTAGTTGGGCTCACCTTGAAGCACAACTTGGGTTCTGGAACCAGTCTCCCGTAGAGGGGGTGGACCTTGGCCTTTTCTGGAGTTGCCCCAGATGAGAGGTGACAAGCATGGGTGGGTATTCTCATACCCCCCATCTGGCCTCCTCGTTGTTGGGGTTCTCTCTGGTGAATGAAAGGGTTGTTTCCCTGCACCTTCAGGTTGGGAAAGGGGTCCTGACCATCATTTGTGCCTATGCACAAACCACTTACGATGCATTTTTTTCCCCCATCATGTAAATAATAGAAAAAGGAGTTTCATTCCAAAGAAACTGTATCTGTTTCAGGTGGTGGTCATCTTAAGGACATCAAAATCATAGAGGAAAAGAGTCTGGAGCACACTGATTCGCAGCCTTTATTGGTGCTAAGACTAACATCCATCCATCCATCCTCTTCAGTCTTGTTAGGTTAGGGGTTGGCAACCCGAGGCCTTTCAGCCCCCATGCTGCAGCTCCCTGCAGTTATATCTCAAAACACATGGAAATTGATGAAGCTCATTTTAATTATTTTATTTTTTAAAATTATTATTTATTGCAATTGGATACATTTCTCAATGGAAACGCATACTTTTGTGAATGTTATATCTATATCTATATATATCTATCTATCTATATATATATATATTTTTTTTTAAATTATTTATTATGTTGTCAACCATGCGTGACTATGTCATATCTGACAGTGGCTGCACAGCCTCACCTCAATGCATGTGGAGAGAGAGCACGGACAGCAGCCACTTTGTGCCACTCTCGGCAAGACATGAACCGAGCCAGAGAAAGTAAAATCACACAGGAAAATAGTCTGATTCTGCGTGGACAGATTAATTTGCAGTCATGTAGGTTGTTGTGGAGAGAATTTCTCCACGAGAATACAAACAAGGAGAAAACCAGCCACCTCATTAGTGTCTGCAGGTCCATAAAAAATCTTAAATGTGATTATCAACACCTTAATTATCCTTAAAAATGAGAAACAATCCTTGAATTCTTGCTCAATAACCTCAATATATCCGGATTATGCTATGGGCTTACTGGGGCAGTAGCTCAGGGCCGTGGCTTGTGTGGGTCCCGAAAAAAAAAAAAAAATCTTTTTTTCTGTCTTGCTAATTCTGCCATGCCCAACATTTACTGGAGGGTTTGTTTTAGTGTATCAACTTTTAATTTGTTGAGGTGCACGTCTTTGCCACCTGCTTAATTTAATTGGTTTAGAGTTGACATTTGACCTGATTAACGTTGGACGTGGGCTGGTAGCAAATCCGCGGGTGAACGAATGAATGAATCGTAACGGTGGATGTTAGAAAGTATGATAGTGGCACCCAAAAGAGAAAAAAAAAGAAGAAAGAAAAAAGCTAATGAGAGAAGGAGGTTTTAAAAAAGAAGACTCCTAAACTGACATTTTTTTAAGTAGCAATACAGCCGGACAGTTGTCAGCTTTACAGCCACAACAAGATGTTTGTCAAACTGTTAGCATTACAGCAGAGCTGAAAATCTGTCAGTCACAGAGGGCATAACTTTTCCGGCCACAGAAGCTCTGGGTCACTGAAGTTATAAAAGACCCATTGGAAGTGTTAAAGGTTTGTACACAGTGGGAATACTGGGCCAGAAAAGAGTCAAGATTCGAAGATTTTATTTGTCAATATTACTATACATACAGGACATACAGGGGAACTGAAATGCTGTTTCTTTCTCTTCAGTGGTGTGTGCAATATAAAAAAAGGAATAAGGCTGGAAAAACAACAACAGCAGTCTATGTACAGTAATGCTACCCGTATTGTAAATAAAGATAAACGATAAAACCCAGCAATCCTATTTACAGAAAAAGTCAGAGCAGTAATACTCGTAGTTGCAAGTTCGAAGTGGTAGTGTAGGTGCAGACAGTGACAGACTGGACTGCACATGATCAATATTTCAATAACAGCAGCAGATATGGCATTTGTGCAAATGGTTGCAGTAAGGTACGAAGACATACAGCAGCAGATGTTTTTTTTTTTTATTTCGGCTAGATTAAAAGTAAAGAAAGGAACAGAACAATATAACAAAGGGGGAAAAAAATCTAACAAGGTCAAATTAAACAATAACTCCTCTGATTATACAGTTCAACATAAGTTATCCGAAATGGGTGATGGCTGAAGCCGCAGCTTACATTGCCCACCCATATTCCATCCAAGAATTCAAAAGAAAAAAAAAGGGAGTGATTACAATTCAGAACAAAGCTAAGACAAAACATGACAAAAACCCCAAAAAACTAAGCAACAACACAACACAGACTGGATATGACAATCCTTATGTGATTTTACATGCCATCTTGTATATATGTTGGGAGTATTTCTTCCTTTAGTTTTTGTTTAAATTGTCCAAGCATTATAGATGATTTTAATTCAGGTCCAAAAGCGTTCCACAATCTGACTCCTTGCACTGAAACACAGTGTTGCTTGGTGGTAGTTCTCACTGAAGGTTTTTGAAATATACATGTTCCTCTGAAATGATATTGTTTCTCCCTTATTTGGAACAACTTTTGGATATTTGTGGGCAGTTGTAGAAGATGTGCTCAAATGATGAGGCTGAGTTTAGTCGTAAACTAGCTTTATTGACAGAACACAGCTTCTAGCATTCTCAAAGCAGGAAAGAGAAAGAATCATATCTCATCACCCTTTTATATGTTTCCAGCATCAGAATTCAAGTCACATGGTGTTTTCAGTAAACATACAGTCACAAAGCATCCCTTTGAATCTTCACCATTGTCTCTCATTTCCTGATGAACCGGAAATCTCTCCGGGCCATCAGTCCTGTCTCTGTGGAAACGTGGGCCCACAATGTGTGTCGCCCACACAGTGACAGATTCTTCACTTTAAACATTATTACTGCAGTTTTAAAGTCAACCAGATCTTTCAACTTGAGAGCTTTTAATTTAAGAAAAAGTGGGTTTGTTGGTTCCCTGTAAGCAGCTTTGATTATTATTCTAACAGCTCTCTTCTGAAGCATAAAGATTGGATATATGCTTGTTTTATATGTATTTCCCCATACTTCAGTACAATATGTCATGTATGGGAGTATTAATAAATGATACAAAGTATATAGTGTGGGTTGATTCAGCAAATATTTCACTCTGTGTAATATTGTGATTGATTTGGCTATTTTACCTTTAATATAATTAATATGTGACTTCCAACACAGTTTATTATCAATTATTACTCCAAGAAATTTAATTTTGGATACCCTTTCAATCTCTACACCATTTAGACTGAGTTTAGATACAGAGTTGTTGTGATGATTGTTAAAACTTATAAATTTTGTCTTACTTAAATTGAGCGTTAATTTGTTTAAATCAAATCACAGTTTAAGCTTTCCTAATTCCTTTCCGAGTGTATCCAAAAGTTGTTCCAAATTGCTTCCACTGCATAATAAATTTGTATCATCTACAAACAATATTAAATCCCTTTTTTTGAAACGTTACATATGTCATTTATATACATATTGAATAACAATGGCCCCAAAACTGAACCCTGTGGGGCTCCACAAATAACCTTCAGTAACTGTGAGTTTTTGCTACCAACACATACATACTGATATCTGTTCTTTAAGTAACTACAAAACCAGGACAGTGCTACCCCCCGAATACCATAATTTGGTAGTTACTTTAATAATAATTTATGATCCACTGTATCAAATGCTTTTTTAAGATCCAGGAATACCCCAACTGAATACTTTTTATTTTCAACGGCAGTTGATATTTTTTCTATAAATTCCATTAGAGCAAATACAGTTGTCCTCTTGTGTCTGAACCCATATTGCTGCTCACACAATAAATTATTCTTCATTATGAAGTTGTCAGTTCTCTCACAGAATATTTTTTCAAGTATCTTGGAAAATTACGGCAATGGTGAAATTGGTCTATAGTTTGAAAATTCTCCTCTGTCACCCGTCTTGTGTATCGGAATTACTTCAGCTATTTTCATTGCATTGGGAAATATACTGTACCTGTTTGGAGAGACAGGTTACAAATATACGTCAGTGGCTTCACTAAGCATTCAATGATAGTTTTGACTAAAAGCATGTCAATACCATCACAATCTGTAGATGCTTTACTTTTAAACGATTTAACAATTTCAATGACCTCTCTCTCGTCTGTGTTCTTTATGAAGATGGAGTCTTTTATAGCAATGTTTTTACTTATTGTATCACCTGTAGATGCTGTAATGGGTATTTCTCAAGCCAAATTAGGACCAATGTTAAAAAATTTGTTAAATTCATCTGCAGGTGAGACTGCATTCACACTCTGAGTCGTTTTTTTTTTTTGTTGTTTTTTTTTTGAAAGATTGGTTGGGTAGCTTATATTTCTGTTTTTATTTCCAAGAATATTATTAAGTATTGTCCATGTATTTTTAATGTTACGTATCTCTGTTTTTCTCCAGTTCTTTACTGTAATAGTCTCTTTTACTACATCTCATTATATATACAGTATTAACTTATTTTTGTATGTTTTATACCGCTGCTCTGCTTCTTTTGTCTTTTTATTTAGAAAAGCTTTATATAATGAATTTTTCCAATTTTCCACTTTAAATTACAAATTAATGTAAAGCAAAAATCATGTTTTAATTCCTTTGAGGGCCTGGTCCTCAGTGTGGGGCATGTTGGCTATCTTGGCTTGAACCCAATTTTCTTTGCCATAGTTTACCATCCTCCCTCGGCCTACTCAGAGTTTTTATCCAAATTTGCTGAATTTTTAGCTGATTTAGTGCTGAAATCAGATAGAATAATTATTGTAGGGGATTTTAATATACATGTTGATGTAGATAGTGACTGTCTTAATAAGGCATTCAATTCAATTTTAGACTCAATGGGGTTTTCCCAGAAAGTAGAAAATTCTACCCATTATCTCCACCACACATTGGACCTTGTTCTGACTTATGGTATAGAAATAGAAAATCTGGTAGTGTCTCCTCATAATCCTGTACTGTCAGACCATTGTCTGTTAACCTTTGATTTCACTATTTCTGATTATCTGACTCCTAAAGAAAAATATTACTACAGCAGATGTCTTTCAGATGACGTTGTTACCAAATTTTTGCAGAATGTCCCCTCTATACCATGGGTCAACACAAAGGAAATAAAAGATGGAGAGCCTGCTCCTTCCGTAATTGATAGCATGGTAGACAGTTTTACTGCCCTCCCATCGAGTTTCCTAATTATCGACTGGTAGACAGCAAGCTAACACGTGTGGTGCAGGTCTCAATGATGACAAGATGCTTCCTTTTATCTCGTTTATTGATGCTACACCACAAGGAACTCAACGTGATGTACACTCGTCTTTTTCTGGTCTTACATCCGTTTACATTCGTTCCTACATCCGTGTAAAACTGCAACAAAGTAGACATATACACGCCGTCAATGATATGGTCACCGTGTCTAGCTTAGCACATGTTAGCATTAGCTCTAACTTAGCTTGGTAACAATGTTGGAAACGGACTAGACAGTCGCTTAAAATACACCAATGCAACTGTGCAGTTCTCATTGTAGCTGTTAACATTGTCAAACCATGTAGGATACTCATGGACTAATGATGTCCAAGGCGCCGATAATTAAACAACATTCACAGCGTTCGTACATCGGGTGAAGCTCTGACCGGTCTCCTGTTATATCATTACTGCGCATGTGCAACACTTTGTGTATCAGTTCAAAACAATGCTTTCACTACACCACTAGAGGGAACCAAACTCACTTACATGAAATGCTGTAAGTGTAATGGGAACTGTTATGGGAACTGCTCAACTTTAATTCATAAAGGCAGAATAATAGTGTTACAGCCTCTCTGCATCAAACTCTAGATTTGGTGGCCCCTTTAAAAAAGAAAAAGTCTAACCAGAGATTTCTAACCCCTTGGTTTAACACAAAAATCCGTACCTTAAAACAAAAGACTCATCAATTAGAAAGAAAATGGCGACTTCCGGTCATGGCCGCCACATAGGAGGACATGCTTCACTCTACTCTGCTCTTAAAAATAAAAAAAAGGCAAATAACCCTCTCAATTGGAACAAAACTTATCCCAGCGTTTGGGCGAGGACATGCCGGTAAAGCCTAAGGCTGGGAAATCAGGTGGAGGAAAAACTGAACCGCCGAAACAGTCCAAGTTAACGGACTTTCACATCCGTGACGAAGCAGAAAAATCCCCAGATATGGCGGAGCAAGCTAGTGGAGGAGCGGTGAATGCTGGCGACGGCACAGGTGCGGTGCTTGCTGCCATTGGTTCAATGAGAGCAGACTTCTCTACTAAGTTTGATGGGATTATGGCAGCGATAGAGGGTTTGAGAAAGGAATTAAGCGATTGTATGGAACGTGTAATGCAGGTGGAGATCCGAATTTCCAGCGCTGAGAATGACATCACCAGCCTACAATTAAAGGTGCGCACATTGGAATTAAACAATAAACATCTGGAAGATAACGTCCTGGATTTAGAATCCCGGTCGAGACGGAACAATCTGATGTTGGTGGGTCTTCCTGAGGGTACGGAGAGGCGGGACTCATGCTCCTTTTTGGAAAAGTGGATCCCAGAAGCGCTGAACAACGCGGAGCTGCAGTCATCAGTCGTTCTGGAAAGCGCCCATCGAATTGGCCCACTGAGAGATAATAAGGCATCACCGAGGATGCTGATTATGAAGTTCCTCAGCTACAGAGACAGGATGACGATCTCCAACACGGCGCAGGCCAAAGGAGAAATTAAATACCAGGATCAACAGGTGCAGTTCTACCCAGATTTGGCCACAGGAATCCAACTATTAAGGAAACAGTTTGACCCCGCCTGTAAAGAGCTACGCAACCTTGGGATTCGTCATGGAGTGATTTATCCTGCAAGACTGCTGGTCACATATAAAGGGAGAACCCACACCTTCAAGACCCCAGAAGAGGCGCAGGAGCTCATCAAGAAGATCCAAGAAGAGACTGGTGGGAGCTAAGCATGAAGCATGAATAAGATAAAAGGTAGAATATTTAAGCATTTGCACAGGCATCTGACTGATCTGAAGCAAATAGCAAGTTCACAAAATACAGATTGTATTGTATTTAAAAAAAAAAAAAAAAAAACTATGATGTACAAAGTTGCTATAAAATTTTGGAGTTAAGTTGGAAATCTACAGAAGACAGCTAATGTTACGTCATTAAAAGCAGTAGAGTCAGGGTGATTGAGAGGAGAAAGAAAGAGTGGTTTTGCCTGATCCTTGTGAGTGAGAAGTAGTCAATGGCTATAGCGGGAGACGGAATTTTTTTTTTTTATTTTGGGGGGATTACCACGAATGTGGGAAGGGGGAATTTGTTTGTGTGTAGTTTGTAGGATGAATGTTCAACTACTCATGTTTTTGCTTCTCTGTGTGAGCATGTTTACATTGCGAGGTAATCCAAATCCAAGATGGCGCCGCGGATGGCAGCCACTGGCTTCTGCTCTCTGATGTTTTTGATAATTTTGTGTGTTTTTTTGGACTTCTGCTCTTCTGTCCGAATCACCTATTCAAGGGAGGAACTACCTTCACTCAGACTACCTCCCAATGCAACTTCTCCGCCAGTTACTGCTGCTGATCTGAAGTTTTTTCAGTCCATCTTAGCTGTGGGAGCAGCGGCTATTGGCGCTGGCCGGAAACGAAGGCGGCGTGGTAAACGTGCCGGTGCGTTAGTCAGGCTGAAGGAACGAGGATTTCGCACGCCGCTCCCATCGATCCATCTGGCAAATATCCGCAATTTGGCGAACAAAATGGATGAACTGCTGCTCCTGACTCACAAAAACCGGGATTTTAGCAGATCTGGCGCCCTTTGTTTCACGGAGTCCTGGCTGAGTGAACACATCCCGGACAGCGCGGTCCGTCTGGACGGATTTCAACTGTTTCGCGCTGATCGCAGCCGAGAATTTTCTGGAAAGACTAAGGGTGGTGGAATCTGCTTCTACATAAACGAAGGTTGGTGTACTGATGTCACAGTGTTGAAGAAGTTTTGTAGCCCTAACCTAGAGTCACTGTTCATAAACTGTAAACCCTTTTATTCACCGCGAGAGTTCTCCTCATTTATTCTGGTCGGAATTTATATCTCGCCTGCTGCTTGTACAACGGAGGCACTGCAGCTCCTCGCTGACCAGATAGCAGAGGTGGAGGAAAAACATCCAGACTCTCTGCTTATCATTCTGGGTGATTTCAATAGAGCTAATCTCACAAATGAGCTTCCTAAATACAGACAGCATATTAAATGTCCCACCAGGGACACAAATACACTTGACCACTGTTACACAGTTTTAAGAAATGCCTATCATGCCGTCCCCCGTGCAGCTCTGGGTTTTTCTGACCACTGCCTGCTCCATCTTATTCCAACATACAGACAGAAACTAAAAACTTCCAAGCCTGTTGTAAGGACTGTGAAGAAATGGACTGAGGAATCAAAGCTGAAGTTACAAGCCTGCTTTGACTGCACAGATTGGAGTGTTTTTGAAGCTGCAGCCATTAACTTAAATGAACTCACTGACACTGTGACATCATACACCTGTTTCTGCGAGGACATGTGTGTGCAGACCAAGACCTTCTGCATATACAACAACAATAAACCCTGGTTCATTCCTAAACTGAAGCAGCTACGTCAGACCAAGGAGGAGGCCTACAGGACTGGTGACTGGACTCTGTACAAGCGGGCCAGAAACATGCTGACGAAGGAGACCAGGCTTGCTAAGAGGAGCTACAGTGTGAAGTTACAAAAAACCTTCTCAGCTAACAACTCTGCTTCTGTCTGGAGAGGCCTACGGAATATCATCAACTACAGGAGACCATCCCCCCACCCTGCGGAAAACCTCCAGCTGGCTAATGACCTAAACAGCTTTTACTGCAGGTTTGAAAAGAACCTACAGTTCTCACCTCCCACCCACACAAAAGGATTATCTGCAGCCCCAGGAACTCCATCCCTCCTCCACTCTGACCTCCCACCAGCACTAATGATCTGTGAAGAGGAGGTGCGCCGGGTCTTTCAGAGACAAAAGATCAAGAAGGCTGCAGGACCTGATGGTGTGTCTCCGTCCTGCCTGAGAGTCTGCTCCAACGAGTTGGCCCCCATCTTCACCCGGATCTTTAACAGATCACTGGAGCTGCGTGAAGTGCCTTCCTGCTTCAAATGCTCCATCATCATTCCAGTTCCCAAGAAACCCTCTATTACAGGATTAAACGACTACAGACCTGTTGCCCTGACCTCTGTGGTCATGAAATCCTTGGAGAGATTGGTGCTGAACCACCTGAAGGTCATCACAGGCCCCCTGATGGACCCACTGCAGTTTGCCTACCGGTCAAACAGGTCAGTGGATGATGCAGTGAATATGGGACTACATTACATCCTGCAACACCTCGACTCCCCAGGGACGTACGCCAGGATCCTGTTTGTCGACTTCAGCTCAGTGTTCAACACCATCATCCCAGGCATTCTTCATCAGAAACTCCTCCAGCTCAAGGTGTCCCCCTCCACCTGCCAGTGGATCTCCAGCTTTCTGACTGACAGGTGGCAACAGGTGAAGCTAGGGAGATTTACATCCAGCTCCCGAAAAATTAGTACTGGCGCCCCCCAAGGATGTGTCCTTTCCCCACTGCTCTTCTCCCTCTACTCCAACGACTGCATCTCAGAGGACCCTTCGGTGAAGCTCCTGAAGTTTGCGGACGACACCACAGTCATCGGTTTGATCCGGGATGATGATGAGTCTGCATACAGGCGGGAGGTGGAGCAGCTGATCCTCTGGTGCAGCCAGAACCATCTTGAACTTAACCCAGCCAAAACGGTGGAGATGACTGTGGATTTCAGGCGACACCCCCCTTCATTCCCCCCACTCACCATCCTCAACAGCACAGTGTCCACTGTGGACTCCTTCAAGTTTCTGGGTACCACAATCTCCCGGAACCTGAAGTGGTCCTCCCATATTGACACTGTCCGGAAAAAGGCCCAGCAGAGGTTGTTTTTTCTGCGTCAGCTCAAGAAGTTTGATTTGCCTCAGGAGCTGCTGGTTGTCTTCTACACCGCCATCATCCAATCTGTCCTCTGCTTTTCCATCACTGTCTGGTTTGGATCTGCCACTAAACAGGACAAGACCAGACTGCAGCGGATCATTAAGTCTGCGGAGAGGATCATTGGTACCGACCTACCCTCCATTGAGAACTTATATTGGTCCATAACCAGGAAACGGGCGGGAAACATCTGTGCTGACCCATCACACCCCGGCCACAAACTGTTTGAACTTCTATCTTCTGGTCGTCGTTACAGATCACTGAAGGTCAAAACCACCCGTCACAGGAACAGTTTCTTTCCTCAAGCCATCACTCTGATGAACTCCTAACATTCACCTAGTCCTACCTGTTGCTGTACTCATGACTTTTCATCCATTATTACATTGCACATAACTCTCACACTGCTTTTTACTTCATTCACATTATATCACTGAATCTGAGTCCACATTGAAATACTGTGTGATTGTATAGTTTTCATATATTTCTGCAAAGTGTGGTTAGTCCGAGTAAATAACTGCATATATTCCTGTATATATTTGCATCCTTTTATAGAAACGTGGACAGACTGTAATTTACTGTACATACTCTGGTTGTCATTGAATCCTTATTTAAATCCTTCACCTGAACAACGAGAGCAAGTTTTTTAGCCAAAGTCAAATTCCTTGTATGTGTTGCGCATACTTGGCCAATAAAGCTGATTCTGATTCTGATTCTGATTCTGAATCCCAAACTCCTTATTGATCATAGACCAAAGCGTTAATCTTAATTTAACTTCATGGAATTGCAGAGGTCTACAAAATTTAAAAAAACTTAAACAAGTTATGAATAAAATAAAAGACACAGGTTCAAAAATTGTGTTTTTACAAGAAACTCATCTAATAGAGGAGGATGTAAAAAGAATTAAAAAAAGATGGCAGGGAAGTGTATTCACCTCATCATTTTCATCTCGAGCCAGGGGAGTTATGACTCTCATACACAAAACAGTCCCATTTCAAGTGAAAAATGTAATTGGAGACAAATTAGGAAGATACCTAATCATTCAAGGAACTTTGTTATTAGAAAATATAAATCTGGTGAACTTATACGGTCCCAATATAGATGATCAAAGCTTCTTTGCTAATTTATTTCTTATTTTATCATCACTTACAGGGCAGCATATAATAGCAGGGGATTTTAATTGTACATTGAATCCCAGCATAGATAGATCAACAGGACTGGACTGTACGCACAATGGATGCAGGATGATCATTAATCATTTTATGAAAGAATTGAGATTGCTAGACATATGGAGAGAAATGAAACCGCAAGTTAAAGCCTACTCTTGTTATTCTAATACTTACAAGACATTCTCACGTATTGACTATTTTTTGATCTCCACAGAATTCAGGTCCAAGATTCAAAACTGTTTCTATGATAACATTGTGATCTCTGATCATGCACCCTGCTGTCTAATATATGTAGATAAGAAACTGACAAAGGAACCAGGTAGGTGGCAATTTCAGCATAAATGGCTTCAGGATGAGGAATTTGTTAAGTACATAGAAAAACAGATAGATGAGTTCTTTGATATCAATACTACACAAACATCAGCATGTATAAAGTGGGAGGCTTTCAAAGCTTTTATTAGGGGGCATATTATTAGTTATACAGGTTCAAAATCTAAGAAGACTCGAGAGGAGAGAGTCCATTTGGAACATAAAATAAAAATTCTCCAAGAAAAAGTGTATGCAGGAAGTGACCCAAAGTTAGAGAACGAATTACTGATTCTGAGAGCTGAATATGACAAAAAATCAGCGAATAGAGCTGCCTCGAGTCTTCTAAGATTGAAGCAATCTTATTATGAACAAGGTGAAAAATCAGGGAAATTATTGGCATGGCAGATTAAACAATTAGAATTTAAAACACCAATTACCAGTATTATAAGCAACGGACTGTCATATCCGGCTCTAGGGAGCCGGGCAATCAGAGCCAGGGACAAGCCAGTGAGTCGTGATATTTTATTCAGGGTAAAGGGGAAGGGATGAGGAGAGCACAGATACTCATGCAGAGGTACACTCACAGGTTGCACAGCGCAGAGGTAAGCAGCTCGTACCGGACGTGGGGGTAGCAAGACGTACATACTCACAGCGGGATACAAACACAGGAATGCTGCAAGAGGAGTATAAGCTGACACCAGACGAAGGGGCTTCAGCTTAGCAATGTGTTTATGTCGCAGCCCCGAGTCATCGAGGCTGCTCCTATTTATCCTCATTGGCAGCGCCCCAGCTGATGAAGACTAATTGGCCCCAGCCGTCCATAATGCTGCCAGCTGGGGGCCAGCTGAGACGCTGCTCAATGGGAAGCAGGGATGAGGGAAAACATGGGCTGAGTGCCGAGACGGCATCTCAACCCGTGGTGACACGGACAGGCAGTTGTAGATCCCTTAGAAATTAACAGTGCCTTTAGAGATTATTATGAAAAACTATATGACACAAAAAATGAAACTGACTTAACAAAACTAAATGGGTTTTTGGACGAATTATCTATACCTTGTATTCCAAATGAAAACAGGGAGATACTGGAGTCTAAAATTAGTCAAGAAGAAGTTGGGCTAGCCATTGATGATATGAAATCAGGAAAAAGTGCAGGACCAGATGGTCTTCCAGTTGACCTCTATAAAAAATTTAAGAATAAATTAATAAAACCATTTTTGGAAATGGTTTTAGAAGCATTTCAAAATAGTAATTTACCACTATACATGAATAATGCCTTAATTATACTGTTGCCAAAACCAGGTAAACCCTCTAATAAATGTGAAAATATGAGACCAATAAGCCTATTAAATGCTGACCTTAAGATAATCTGTAAAATTTTAGCAAGACGGCTACAAGAAATATTACCAAATATTATTAACCGAGATCAGAATGGCTTTATAAAGGGAAGACAAGGCTTCCATAATGTAAGAAGACTATTTAATATTATCTATTCTAATAAAGAAGCACCGGATACAGCTCTCCTATCATTGGACGCCGAAAAGGCCTTCGATAGGGTCGAATGGCCCTTTCTTTTTGAAGTCCTACAAAGGTTTGGATTTGGAAATAATTTCATAAAATGGGTTCAGATAATATACAATAATGCTACAGCAGAAATCCTAACAAACAGCAATATCTCAAAATCAATAAATATCAATAGAGGATGTCGACAAGGCTGTCCACTTTTACCTTTACTGTTTACTATGGCAATTGAACCTTTAGCGATGGCAGTACGTTTACATCCACAAATATATGGAATTAAAATAGGACCAACAGAACATAAAATCTCCCTGTATGCTGATGACATAATTTTGTTCATGTCGAATCTTAAAAAAATCAATTCCGACTTTGTTGAATTTAATAAAGAATTTTGGGGAAATATCAGGATATAAAATAAATAAAACTAAATCTTCAATATTAATGCTAAATGAGACCCAGAGAAATCACCCAGGTCCTGAGGTAAATCAATTTAAAGTTGTAAATCAGTTTAAATATTTAGGAATTCAAATTTTGCCTAAGCTAGAATTAGTCGCCAGCGCCAACTATGAAGCCTTAATGATAGACATTAATGAGTTACTTCAGAGATGGATGTCACTACCAATGTCGATGATTGGGAGAATTAATATACTTAAAAGTAATATCTTACCCAAAATGCTTTATTTATTTCAATACATTCCTTTACCACCACCCTCAGATCTATTCTTAAGAATTAAAAAAAAGTTAGTGGAATTTATATGGAACAATAGGAAGGCTAGATTACGTCTGTCCTTACTATATTTACCATTTGATCGTGGAGGTCTGAAATGTCCAAACTTTATGTTGTATTACTGGTCAGCACAACTGAGGTCTATGACATATTATTTTTCACCAAATGATCTCCCTCACTGGACTGAAATGGAATCATACAATTTACCTTTACCTCTTCCCTTATTCATATACTCAGACTCGGCTAAAAAAAAATTACAGAAACAAGTTAAAAATCCAATTGTAAAGCACATGATCAATATATGGTGTGAAACCAAAAAATATCTAAAAGAACCACACTTATTGTCACAATTTAGCCCAATATGGGGTAATCAATATTTTAAACCAGGGAGAGCGGATGCTGTATTTAAAGTATGGAATTTAAAAGGGATTCAAAAGATTCGAGACTTATATTTGTCAGGTTCAGATAACATAATGTCTTTTGAAGAACTGAGGATCAAATTTAATCTTAATAGAACACATTTTTTTAAATATCTTCAGCTTAGGAACTTTATTCGATCAAATCAAAATAATGCTCTCATCCGACCTACTTATTCATCCTTGGAAAAAATCTTGACGAAAGACAGTAAGAGAAAGGGTATTATTTCAGAGTTTTATAACTCATTGACATTATCCTCAAGTGAAAACTCACAGAAAAGACTGAATTTTTGGAAAGAAGACTTGCAAACTGAAATTTCAGAGGAACAATGGGAATTGGCTTGTGCAGAAGCTCAAACCAAATCAATAAATGTACGTCTTAAATTGATACATTTTAAATGGTTAATGCGGATGTATGTTACACCGGTGGAGTTAAATAGATATAACAAAAACATACCAGATACGTGCACAAAATGTATGGAAAGTAAAGGAACCCTATTTCATTGTTTATGGGAATGTAGAAAAATTAGAATGTTTTGGGAAGAGGTGAGGGTAACAATTGAAAAAATAATTTCAAAACAAATCATATTGAATCCTAAACTGTTTTTGTTGGGTCTTTATCCAGAAAAGCATAACTTTAACAAGAGTGAGAGAGCATTCATAGACCTCAGTTTGCTTAACGCCAAAAAATGTATTGCGCTATTGTGGAAAAAGACTCATAGACCAGATGTGACTCAATGGTTAAGACAGATGTTAACAAACCTTCCACTAGAAAGAATAACATACATACTGAAATCTAAAGAAATTGTGTTTGAGAATATATGGAGACCTTTCATTGATTATGTAAAGAATTTAAACATAACTTTTGAAGAAGAAGGTGAATGATGTGTGTGGACCTTGTAAATTCCAAATTGGTGAATGTATAATATGTATACTTACGTAATGGATTGCCTAGACTAAATAGAGGAGCATTGTTGAAGACCTGCCTTTGTTCGTGGTTGTTGGTGTTTTTTAGTATTTTTTTTTTTTTTATTATTTTAGTGTTAGTGTTTGATTGTTCGTGTTTTGTTTGTAAAAAGGTTCAATAAAAATATTGTGGGGAAAAAAAAAGAAAGAAAATGGCGTTCTACTAATTTAGATGAATTCTGTTTAGCGTGGAGAAATCATCTCTTGATTTATAAAAAATCTCTTAGAAAAGCTAGAACAAGTTATTACTCTCCATTAATAGAACAGAATAAGAATAACCCCAGGTTTCTTTTCAACACCATAGCCAGGCTGACAAAGAGTCAGGACTCGGTCAATCCTCGCATTCCCCTTGAGCTTTCTAGTCAGGACTTTTTGAACTTTTTCAATCATAAAATTCTGTCTATTAGAGATAAAATCAGTCAGATTCTTCCTACCGTAAACTTAAGTACATTAACTGCTACAGGTGAAGGCACGAAACAACCTGCTCTGCCAGCTCGCTGGTGCAAAATGGGGGGCGGCAGCCTCCACCCTGCGCACCTCAGCACTGGCCCTTTCATACTCTGTAGCAGAATATTGTGCCCCTGTCTGGTCCAGGTCATCCTACACACACCACGTAGACACTCAGCTCAACACAACCATGAGAACCATAACTGGGACAATCCGCTCAACACCACTCCCCTGGCTCCCTGTACTGTCAAACATAGCCCCCCCCCCACACACACACACACACATCCGGCAAGCAGCACTAACTCAAAGGATGCTTCAAAAAGCCAAAGACTCTCCTCACTTACCAATCCATGCAGATATCTACACCCCACCCACTGCCCAACTTCCATCCAGACAGCCGATTTGGAAAAACCCTCCCCCAGCTGATTTCACCATCCAGACAGCTTGGCAAGAGGAATGGGAGACCAAGGAGGTCCCAAACAAACACCTGGTGACAAACTCCAACCAACAGGTCCCGGGCACCAACCTCCCAAGGAGACAGTGGTCTACACTCAATCGCTTCAGGACTGGACATGGCCCCTGCTTGGCCAGCCTTCACAGATGGGGCAGTAGCCCTAACCCACTGTGCGTATGTGGAGAGGAGCAAACAATGGAACACATCATAGAGGCTTGCCCGCTCCAAAGACTGGAAGGAGGATTACACACCCTCCATACAGCAAACCAGGAGGTAACTGCTTGGCTTGAGGACTTTACATTCGCTAAATAAATAATAAAAATAATAATAATAATAATAATAATGCATCGGTTTTATATAGTGCTTTATCATATATACTCAAAGACGCTTTACAAATAGGTACATTATTCATTCACTCCAGACAGGCAATGGTAGTGGCAAGCTACTTCTGCAGCCACAGCTGCCCTGGGGCAGGCTGACGGAAACGTGGCTGCCAATCTGCACCAACGGCCTTTCCGGCCACCACCGAACATTTTATACATTTATACACATTCATACCCAGTGTTATGGGCACTGGAGGCAATGCGGGTGAAGTGTCTTGCCCAGGGACACAACGGCAGGATATCTGGGGAGAGCGGGATTCGAACCGCTAACCATTGGGTTATTAGACAACCTGCTCTACCTCCTGAGCCACTGCCGCTCATAATAAACTACTACAGCTCCTTCAATTGATATCTGTTTAGATAAGTTTACTCCAATTGACCTTTTAGAGTTAGATAAAATAAGCCTCTTTTCCACTAGCCCAGCACACCTCGGTACGGCTCGATTCACTTCAGTACGGCTCGGAATGCTTCTGTCTCCATTAGCACGGTGTTGGGCATGGGTGTTGTGCTAGGGTGGGTGGGTTTATAACAGCGAGGCGGCTCCACACTCCCGTGACGTAACGCATGCGACCCAAGCAAAACATTTTTTTTCCCAAAACTTTATTGAGAAGACCCAAGCAAAACGTAACACATAGCTGTACAAGGCCACTCCTCGGTCTGTGGCTTTTTTCACCGTAAACGCCAAAAAGGACCGCCAGACAAGGGTACAGGCAGCGAGATGAAAACACTCTGGAATATTTCTGCAGCTTCTGGGAGAGCCAAAGGCGTGAGGATACAAACTAGGTCGTATATGACGGTAAGCTAATGGTTGCTAATGCTAGTTTGCTATAAGTACGTCGTGCTACACTTTAATGTCTGCAAGTTATCGCTGTTAGGTACTAAAATATGTACACTGTGTGTGTTTCAGATGGCTCTGTTGTGGGAAAATTACTGCTTCATTCGCTCTGGGCGTGCCTGTCACGGATGTGATCAGCCTGTCACTGATGTCAACACAGCTTCACAAACGATCAGTGGTTATAGAGCTTAAGAATGTCTGTAGAAACGTTTTATTTCCTGTACAACAAATTGCTCTGATCTGCTTGAAAATCATGGAGAGACTGTTGAGACATCATGGACTTACCTGCGTCTGCAGCAGATTCTGAGATGGTATCATAGAAAAAAATGATCAGCTGACACAACTTGATCGCCAGGTTAATATTAGCCACAAAATATATATTCAAAAAGTAAACTTTACTGAGTTATGTATAATAAGATATATTTGACAGTTATCATGCATTTTAGGCCAAAACAAACTTGATCTAGGATTAAAATAATGCAGTCACAAGTTTACATGGAAACATGTACTGTAGAAATATATATTCTCTGCATCAACAATGTACTAGATATGCATTCATGTTGTATTGCACTGGGATTTGCACTGACAATAAACCTATGAAGTTTTTGCAGATGTCTCTTTTTTTATATGTGAAGGTTACCACCATGTGGCATAAATTAAATACTGAAAGATTGGAAAAGCTAAGAATAATCCAGCAGTTTGAGAAATCACTTTTGGTTTGGTGTAAGTCTGTCAACAGAATTATGAACCATAAAGCAGTTTGTGTTAAAATGTTAAATCCAATTAAACCTAATCCGGGGGCTTCCAATCATGTGTCATGGGGGGCCAAGACCCTGCAGGTTCTCTCTTCTACCCAGTCTCTTCAGCAGGTGTTGTCACTGATCAGTCAGTGGAAGAAGTTCAGTGGAATCTGCTGTTGAAGACACTGGTTGGAGGTAAAGCCTGCAGGGTCTTGGCCCTCCATGGCACATGATTAGACACCCCCCCCCCCCGCCCAAACCCATTATGATGAAGAGCAGATGCTAATATGACCCAGAATTCCTCCATATTCTGTTACTGTCACTATTGAGAAACGTGTTATATGTCAATTTAATCCTATCCAACTTTTACTTTCAAAAAGCACACATTATTAGAAATATGTTATATTTCAATTTAATACTATCCCACTTGTACTTACAAAAAAGTGTGAATATTCATAAAAAGCACACACATGAAAAAGGTAGCACCACAAGCAGTGGTTCATAACGGTTTTGGGCAACAGCAACACAATTGTGTATCCTTTGCCAATCTGTCTGCTGTTATTTAATGTTTAACAGTTAAGGGACGGATGATTATATGCTCCAAAACCTGAGAAACTCTCTGATAAAAAAGCTGCAACAACACAAGTCACTTTTGGTTTGAATTAACTGCCAAATGACCTAGAAATAATGAGCTGAAACTTGTTTTTATTCGTATTAAATAATGAGACAGTGGCACACTGGCCAACACCAAACTGTATTATTTTTTACATCCTAGGGCATTTTGGATGTACTGAATTAAAAAAAATTCATGTTTTTCACCTTCAGGTCAACGTTTGGAACAACAGTATTAGTATTTTCCGTTTTGATGATGCTACACTCCTTCTAAAGTATTGTAATTCTCTGAATTTGGAATGCCGATAGAACATTCAATTTACATATACTTACTTTTTTACCTACTTTGACTTGTAAGCTTGATCAGTCTCTCCTGCTGCATTTTAAAGTCCAACTGTGCAACTTCTTATAAGTTAACATAAAAAATGTACCCAAAGTTTAGAACTGGATCATGTGTGGCTAATTTTTTATGATATTTCAATAAAAAGAACAGAAAGCTTACAAAAACATTTGTTTTTTGGTCTAGTTAAAAATTACATTACCTTTACAATGGTTGACCCCTGACAGGATGATCAGCATCATTTTGATCAGACTAGGCAATGGAATTTCTATGTAATTATACTGTTTTATAATTCAGTGTTATAACAGACAAACCACACTTTCCAAAACAATTACATTTTATTATATACAAAATATTAAAATAAAAAAAAAACTTTGCAACACAACATGAAGGTTAATCGACATTTTATACACGCCGACCACTGAGTGTCTCTACCAGCTTCCCAAACTGGGTCAGGAAGGCTCGGTTGAATGAAGCCGTCTCTGCCAGCTCCTGGGTCAGGAAGGCTCGGTTGAATGAAGCCATCTCTGCCAGCTCCTGCCTTCTCAAGGCAACATCCTGCTCCAGGGATACCCTCGCGTTTTCTGCAACCTCATTTAAATGTTGCAAATATTTATCATTGAATAGATTTTGCACCTGGTGGCGGGACAGATTCACATTAATCCGGGCGTGCTGGCGCGGCGGACGCGTGGGATGATTCTACAAGGAAAATGCACACAATAAAATACAGCACGAAAGTGCAAGATATACAGAAAAGACAATAGTTTTTAACAAGATTACATAAGCTTATTTCAGCGTATTGTTCACATGAATAATTAAAAGAAAAACGTGAGTCCGCAGTGTGCTGCAATAAAGCAGAGCGATCATCAGAGCGATCATCAGAGCGATCATCAGAGCGATCATCATCCACAAATGAACAGCTTTTTTATTGCATAAATAAACTGAGCGTCTTACCGAATATATTTGCGAAAAAACGCACAATAAAAAAAAATTAAAACTCACCGTTAAAGGACTCCGATGTCGAGACCTCCCGGTATATTTTTTCATTCCGGGTGGCTCCGTCTAACTCGCGCTGGATACGTTCGTCTGACAATGCAGTGAGCAGACACTGCAGCTCCTTATTGGTCCATGGAACACCCTTATGATGCGAAGCCATTTTTGATAGAGAATAAATGAAAATAGCACAGCAATACACTAAAAATAAACCGCCAACAGTGGTTGCACGCTGAGTAATGGCGGTCGTGAAGATTCTTTTTTTTTTTTTTTCCAAAACTTTATTGAGAAGGTCGTGAAGATTCGGCAGAAGAGGAGGAGGAGAGGGGCGGTTACAACCTGACCAATCAGCGCCGGTTACGACCTGACCAATCAGCGGCGACCAGTCTGTTACCGTCACAACACGGCCCAGCTCAGCACTGCTGTACCCTGCCCTTGAGCGGGGCTGAGAATCGCGGCTGTTAAACCGTGTTGGGGCTAGCTGAAAAGCGTACAAAGCGTGCTGAGCCGTCCCGTGTCGCGCTAAAGCGTGCTAGTGGAAAAGGGCCTATAATCTCCTCATCTAAGCCTTCATCTTGTCTTTTAGACTCTATTCCTACCAGGTTATTTAAAATAGTCTCCCCAATTATTGGTAGCCATATTCTTCATATAATTAATTCTTCTTTAACTTTGGGTTATGTACTGCAGGCTTTTAAAATTGCTGTAATTAAACCCTTACTCAAAAAGCCAACGCTTGACCCAGGAGTTTTGGCTAACTATCGACCAATCTCTAATCTGCCTTTCATTTCAAAAATCTTAGAAAGAGTTGTTGCTACGCAATTGTTTGACCACTTGCAGGGAAATGGTTTATTTGAAGAGTTTCAATCTGGGTGTAGAATCCATCATAGTACTGAAACAGCCTTAGTGAAGGTCACTAATGACCTCTTTATCGCATCTGATAATGGACTTGTTTCTGTACCTGTCCTTTTAGATCTTAGTGCAGCCTTTGATACTATCAATCATGACATTCTACTTGATAGATTAGAACACTATGTTGGACTAAATGGAACTTCGCTGCAGTGGTTTAGATCTTATTTGTCCCATAGACTTCAGTTTGTTCACATCAGTGATGAGTTTTCTTCCAACTCTAAGCTCAGTCATGGAGTTCCACAGGGATCTGTGTTAGGTCCTACTCTTTTTTAGTTTATATATGCTTCCGTTAGGTAATATCATTAGAAAGCACTGTATACATTTTCAATGTTACGCAGACGACACACAATTATACCTGTCAATGAAGCCCGATGACTGTAATCAATTAGCCAAGTTAGATGCCTGTCTTAAGGAAATCAAAGCCTGGATTGGATGACTTGTAATTTTCTGCTATTAAACCCAGATAAGACTGAAGTCATTCTTGTTGGTCCAAAAAAACCTTAGAAATTCATTTCCAAATCATACTCTTAATTTGGATGCTGCTACTCTCACTCTGAATAGTTCTGTGAGGAACCTTGGAGTTATTTTTGATCAAGATCTGTTCTTTAATTCACATATTAAATTTGTTTCTAAGACTACCTTCTATCATCTGCGCAATATTGCCAAGATTAGGAGCATCTTGTCTCTGAATGATGCTGAGAAACTGATCCACGCCTTTGTCAGCTCTAGATTAGATTATTGTAACTCGCTATTATCAGGTTGTCCTAAAATAACTTTAAAAAGTCTTCAGTTGATCCAAAATGCTGCAGCAAGAGTTTTAACTGGTTCTAGAAAGAGAGATTTTATCTCTCCGGTTCTGACCTCCCTTCATTGGCTTCCCATAGAGTTTAGAATAAAGTTTAAAATCCTTCTTCTCACTTATAAAGCTCTTAATAATCAGGCCCCCTTCATATATAAAAAATCTGATATTACCCTATCATCCTAACAGAACACTACGCTCCCAAAATGCTGGATTACTTGTAATACCCAGAATCTCCAAAAGTACAATGGGAGGCAGAGCCTTCTGCTATCAAGCTCCTTCTCTGTGGAACCAGTTACCACTCTGGGTTGGGGAGTCAGACTCGATCTCTGTTTTTAAGAACAGGGTAAAATCCTTCCTTTTCAATATAGCCTACGATTAGGGAGGGATCTTGTGTCTCTTAACCCCCCTTTTGTTTTGCTGTTAATAGATTCAGACTGCCGGGTGACCTCCAATAATGTACTTGGCTTCTCACTGTTCATGTTCTTTATGTCTGTTCTCTTCATCCTCTCTATCCCCTCACCCCCAGCCAGTCGCAGCAGATGACTGCCCCTTCGTGAGCCTGGTTCTGCTAGAGGTTTCTTCCTGATAAATGGGAGTTTTTCCTCTCCACCGTCGCTATGTGCTTGCTCACAGGGGATCGTCTGATTGCTGGGTCTTTCTGCAATTGTGGGGTTTTCCCTGCATTTGGTAGTGCTATGAGATTACTTTTGTTGTGATATGGCGCTATATAAATAAAGCTGAATTGAATTACACGCTTTTTGTAATCCTTTGGTTAACCATGGCTTGTCAACAAATTTCTGTTTAAGCTTTTTCTTTACCAATGGACAATTTTTTTCATAAGGAGTAGTTACAATGCTCATGAATGTGTCATAGGCTTCATTTACATCTGATACATAGACTTTTGTCCAGTCTTGCTTCAGCAGGTCTTCTTTAAAAGAAATGATTGCATTTTGCGATTTGTATCTGAAAGATTTTAAAGTTTTTTCTGTATTGGCCCCCGTGTGGCCATGGATAAGTGCAAAGACTGGCAAATGGTCACTTATGTCATTTATCAATAATCCACTTTCTATTTTCTGATCAATAATATTAACAAACAGGTTATCAATAAGTGTAGCAGTGTGAACTGTGGTTCTACTGGGATGTGTTATTGTGGGATATAGACTCATACTGTACATAGAATTCATGAACTCTGTAATTACATTTTGTTGAAATAGATTTAGTAAATCAGTATTGAAGTCTCCACAGATTACAACCATTTTCTTACTCGTTATATTATTGTACAGCTCGACTAACTTATCTCTGAATGTATCAACGCAAGTTCCCGGCATTCTATATATACAACTTATAATTAGATTTTTTGTTTAATCTTGGTCAATCTCAACAGAAAAACATTCTAGAATCCCTGGTAGTGCAAAGGACATTCCATTTACAAGTTTACACCTATATAGGTCATCAATATACAGTGCAACACCACCACCTGTCACACCTGGCTCTAAGGAGCCGAGCAATAAGAGCCAAGGACGAGCCAGTGAGTTGTGATGTTTTATTAAGGTTGAGGGATGAGGGATGAGGAGAGCACAGATACTCATGCAGACGTACACTCACAGGTTGCACAGCGCAGGGGTAGGAAGCTCGTACCGGACATAGGGGTAACAAGACGTGCATACTCACAGCGGGATACAAACACAGGAATGCTGCAAGGGGAGTAGAGGCTGACACCAGACGAAGGGGCTTCAGCCTAGCAGTGCTTATGTCGCAGCTCCGAGTCATCGAGGCTGCTCCTATTTATTCTCATTGGCAGCGCCCCAGCTGATAAGGACTAATTGGCCCCAGCCGTCCGTGATGCTGCCAGCTGGGAGCCAGCTGAGACGCTGCTCAATGAGAAGCAGGGATGAAGGAACACATGGGCTGAGTGCCGAGACGGCATCTCAACCCATGGTGACAGAGCCCCCCCTCAAGGTCGGGCTCCTGAACGACCAGGAACATCCCAGCCCCCCCCCCACCCCCACCTAGGGTGGGAGGAAGGGAGGCAGGACCGGAGGGGAAGAAGCCAAGGGAAGGACAACACCAATGGGGCAATGTAGGGTAGCAGGAAAAAAACCAAAAAAAACCAAAAACCCAAATACCATACTGAACAAAACAGGGAATAATTAACCCAGGTACAGATGGGGAGAAGAACTGGGTCAGAACGCCGGTTACACACTACTCAGAGAGTACCAACAATGAGTGACCCAGAGCAAGGGAGAAAAAAAAAAAACCCACTAAAAAGGTAACAGGGCAAAAAACGCTGAGAATGGTTAAAGGGAAAACACAATACACAGCGCCAACATATATATATATACACACACAGTCACCAAGAGAAGTGAAGGTGACTGGAACCAATGGACAATTACAGAGCATGGTGTTAAGGAAAACAAAGCACATGACTCTATAATGATCAAAACAGGGCACAAAAAGGAAATGCTGAGTGCGGGCAAAGGAAAAACCACACACACGAATATATAAATACCCACAGTCACCTAAAGAAGTGAAAGTGACTGGAATGAACCGGCAACTGCAGAGTATGGTCAGATAGGTAACAAAACATAACTCTACAATGCAAAAACGAGGCTAAAAACATGGTACAAAAAGTAAAATGCTGAGTACGAGGGATGGAAAGCACACAGCACTATAAATACATATCCACCAACAGGACAAAATATTACACCCGAGTGACCTTAATAATGATAAAAGAAAAAGTGACACCCGAGGAGTATGGCAGGCAGAGTCCAAAAATGGCCGAGATGGCTCCGGAGATCTCCCCGCCCATTGTCCAGCTGGCGAACCAGGGGAAGAGAAATGTTCGGATGGCGAACTCCGGACCCAGATCCCAGGAATCCAGTCCACCGGCAGCCGAACCAGGCCGCCCAAAGGCAAACACAGACCAGTGGGGGGAACCAGATCACCGAACCGAAAGTTTTGTGGGTCGGGTCGTCGACCCGCATCACTCAACCACCAGGACCGTTGAGACGGACGAAGGGTCAGAGCGGATCCCGGTGGAAGAGGCTCAGGGGAGAGCCGATGATGAGGGCGACGGGCGTCAGGCCGCAGGGAAACGGCCACCTCCTCACCGGACCTGGACAACACTGGGGCAGCACCCACGTCGGACCCCGATCGGGCCTCAGGCGAACCCACGTTGGACCCCGATTGGGTCTCGGGCGAACCCACGTTGGACACCGCACCAGAACCGACCTCCAACGTTGAACCTGGACCCTCCAGCACCACGAGGAACAGCAACTCCTCGCCGGTGACCCTGAAAGAAGGCTCAGAAGAGAAAACAGAACCGGGATCAGGATCACCGGCAGCGCCAGAACCCGGCGAGACGAGCTCAGACGCCGCGGGCGGCTGCACCCGGCTCGTCTCCCCTAGAGACAGGCTGAAGCGCTCAAAGATAAAAAGGGAGAAAAGAAAGGAGAGCACTCGCCTGATCTCGGGTTCTGACGCCGTCCAGGACTGCGAAGATCCAGGATCCGTCGTCAGGAGGTCGTTGTCAGGCTCCCATCCAGCCGCGTCGGGCCCCGCAGCCAGCACGATGGTCAGCGCAGCTTGAGATTCCTCCAGCTCCGGTGACCCCGCCGACGATCCACTCGACGTGAAGCCAGAAGAACCTCGTCCCGCTGGACCGAACCGCTCCTCCGTGGAGACCCTGGGACGCTCAGTCGTCGGCGCAGACTCCACGCAGCAGTCAGTCCCCCTCCTCCGTCCGCAATGTAGCTGCGGAACCACAGGTCCTCTCCTTATCCCACCACGTTGACCCGGAGCCGGGAATCGCTCGGCGGAGAGAGACACAGAGGATGCGGGATTAGGAATACAGGTTACAGCAGGTGGGGGGAGTTCAGGAAGCTGCGAACCCTGAACTCCTCCTCCAGGAATGTGACAGAGCAAATCATTAAGCAGGTGTGAAAAAACTATGACTTGCCTGCCTCCTGGAAGTTGAGTATCGCCTGCTGTAGTGGATTCTGCTTCTTCCTCTCCCCGCCCGGCGATAACGGAGGACCCCCCGGGAACTCGTCTGAGGGTCGCTCGCGTTGTCTCCAGCAAAGAGCTTGCCAGAGCCGGGATTCCAGGCCCACTCAGCAGTCAGGAAGCGTGTCGAGGAGGAGGGGGAAACAGCCGGGGTGAGCCAGCCCGGGTGTCCAGGAATGACAGCGGGGGAACGAGGCTCAGGGAACGAGGCTGTGAAAACTCCACACTGACGAGGCAAAGAGGTGACAGCTGCGTGGGAGGAACAGTCCTGATGGCGGCCCAGAACTGGATCCGGATGAGGTTCGTGCAGAGGTGACTCGGCGATGTGATGACGGCTATTCCCAGGGGACGAAGCGAGGGGGAAACGCAGGATTCGCCGCTCCAGATCGGAGATCGAGGCGAGGGAGGCGTCGAGCATGGGAAAGCTTCGTAGCCCAGAAGTCCTCTCCATCAATCTCACTGCCGCCGCCACATGCCTGAAGGTGGTGACAGGAAACACAGTGGAGCTCGCGACAGCCACTCGACCCCAGACATAACTGCTGTCAGCTGCGGCTCCTTGAAGGGAATCCCGAGTGACGTGGCGCAGGTCGGGGGAAGCCCTCTGGTTGGCGCGAACTCCCGGACTGGAATGGTGGCAGGAATGGGACTCCAAAGCGGGGAAATACGTCGCCCACTTCGACTTCCTGCCGGGATTTCCATCCAACCCATGGAGCTTCTCTCGCTGTGTACCTGCGGCGTCTATCCTGGCGCTGTCCTCCAGATGGTACACAGAATGAGGGTGACAGTCCAGGAGTTCCTCAGCACGGCCCGGATGCCAGCATCTCGCGTTGGAGGCGTCGGCAGGGTGAAGAGCGTCCCGTCGACAGCCTCCAAGATGGACCTCAGCTCGTCGCCCTGGCGCCGGAAGTGACTCCTGGGAAACGGCATGCTAGCAGCGCTGACACCCGGACAGAAAGGTACAGTTCCACGGCGACTCACAGCCGCCGGTAACTCATCTGGCTGCGACATACTGTCACACCCGGCTCTAAGGAGCCGAGCAATAAGAGCCAAGGACGAGCCAGTGAGTCGTGATGTTTTATTAAGGTTGAGGGATGAGGGATGAGGAGAGCACAGATACTCATGCAGACGTACACTCACCGGTTGCACAGCGCAGGGGTAGGAAGCTCGTACCGGACATAGGGGTAACAAGACGTGCATACTCACAGCGGGATACAAACACAGGAATGCTGCAAGGGGAGTAGAGGCTGACACCAGACGAAGGGGCTTCAGCCTAGCAGTGCTTATGTCGCAGCCCCGAGTCATCGAGGCTGGTCCTATTTATTCTCATTGGCAGCGCCCCAGCTGATGAGGACTAATTGGCCCCAGCCGTCCGTGATGCTGCCAGCTGGGAGCCAGCTGAGACGCTGCTCAATGAGAAGCAGGGATGAAGGAACACATGGGCTGAGTGCCGAGACGGCATCTCAACCCATGGTGACACCACCCTTTTTTTTTGAGATCTATTAATATAAAACATCTGATATCCCTCTATTGTCATCAGAGGAGCCTGCTCTTCATTGAGCCAAGTTTCAGAGACTGCGATAGCTGTAAATTTTCCGTCTAGCTTTTTTAAATAGTCCTGAATCTGTGGAAAGTTTTTGTTAAGACTTCTGCTGTTGAAGTGTATTATTGATAGTTTACCATCTAATTGCACTTGACTTTTAAATTGCTTTTCAGTATAATATTCACAGTGATTATGAATATTGTTGAAGAAGTGGTTATCAGGATCAATATCATTTTCCATCTCTTGTGGTTTATGTTCAGCATAATGGCATATTTTCAGAGTCTGAATTTCCTCACTCTGTGTCAAATGACTTCCTCCAACTGGGGATGATTGATGTCTTCTAAAGTCAGTCATAAGTTTTTTGCTTTGTTTTTTAAAGTAAACATTTGTCCTCACTGTGATTTACTTTCTTACATATATTTATCCAGCTCCTCCACATTTCTGATTACCAGCACTTTGGACTCCTCTGGTGTTTCATTCAGTTTTATAAAGACTTTGCAGTTGAAAGTCCATGTTGATTGGATTTTCTTCTGTTTTTGCAAGAAACACGCCTTTTTGACAATGTCTCCATTTCTCTTGGTCAGGTGCTCATTCAGATAAACTTCTGTCCCCTTCAACTTCCTTCCCTGTTTCAGCAGATCCATTTTATACTTTCTGTTTGTAAGACGGATGAATATTACTGATTTTTCACCCTTACTTCTTTCAGGTAGAGGATGACAAGCCTCTATGTTGTTACTATCTATCTCTATGCCTTTAGAATGGAGGAAGGTTGTCACCTGTTCTTCCACCAATCTGGCGTCCAGTTCACAAAGGTCTGTATCGTCTGTTTTTGCCACAGCCTGGGCATAGGATCTGGGCTGTGTTTCTAATCCTGGAACAATAATGTCATTCATTCGAGTGTACTGTTCCAGGTTGTCCACCCTATTTTCCACAAAAGCAATCTTTTTGTCTTTCTCCTCATTTTTCAGCCTCAAGGCTTTGACCACTTCCACCAAATCAATTATCTGTTTTTGCTGTTTTCTCACCACAGTTACCTCTTCTGAGAGAAAGTCAAGTGATTTTTTTAAATTCCTCAACCTCATCATACAGTATGTTACATTCCTTGTGGGTGGCATTGTGTTGTCATTGGTGCCAACTGATTCAAATAGATTCTGGTTAATATGGATCACTCTAACTCATTAGCTTGTCTGCTGTTGCCACCATTTGAACCAAATGCCCATCATATCTGCACAGTACCTTTGTGGAATTAAGCGGTCTTGCTGTGGACCATTATCTGCAATCCAATGCTCACCCTTCTCCAAACGTTACCTTGACACACTCAGAGCAACAGTAGCATTTGGACTCCTGGTAGATTAGGTTAAGAAGAAGCAGGTTAACTCTGGGTAGGCCCAGTTAGACACACTCAGAGCAGCAGAAGGCTGACTCCAGGGAGGCTAAGCTAGCCACACTCAGAAGAGCAGCAAGTTGACTCCAGGCAGGCAAAGCTAGCCATACTCAGAGCAGCAGCAGGTTGAGTCCAGGAAGGCTAAGCCAGCCACATTCAGAATAGCAGTAGGTTGACTCCAGGGAGGCTAAGCTAACCACACTCAGAGCAGCAGCAGGTTGAGTCCAGGGAGGCTAAGCCAGTCACATTCACAATAGCAGCAGGTTGACTCGAGGGAGGCTAAGCTAGCCACACTCAGAAGAGCAGCATGTTGACTCCAGGCAGGCAAAGCTAGCCACACTCAGAGCAGTAGCAGGTTGAGTCCAGGGAGGCTCAACCTGCAACCTGCACACCAACAGGTATTACTGTTGGTGTGCCAGTCTTTCTGTGCCAACAGCTGAGGTAGTTATTGTGCGGGTGAGTGCGTTATGGTCCGGAGGGTCTGGTAACTTTTCTCCAAGGGCAGGGGGCTGAAGAAGGAGTGGGAGGGGTGGGAGGTGTCACCTGCAATGTTGATGGCTCTGCGGGTGAGGTAGATGTCTGAGAGGGGGCAGAGGGGCACCGATGATCTTGCTAGCTGCTTTTACTGTGCGTTGTAGTGTCTTCCGGCAGGAGGTGGTGCAGCTTCTATACCACACCGTGATGCAGCTGGTGAGGATGCTCCAGTGGTGCCCCGGTAGAATGAGCACGTGATGGGGGTGGGACTCGTGCTCTCCTCAGTTTGCAGAGGAGACAGGGGTGAGTTTGATCCTTCTTGGCCAGTGATGTGGTGCTGTAGGACCAGGAGATGTCTTCAGAGATGTACACCCCCAGGAACTTGGTGCTGCTGACTCTCTCTCTTCACAGCTACTCCATCAATGATCGGGGGGGATGCTGTGTGTGTCCTCTCCTGAAGTCGACCACAATCTCCTTGGTTCTTCCCACATTCAGGAAGAGATTATTGTCTTTACACCACTGGACCAGTTGGCTCACCTCATTTCAGTAGTTGGCCTCCTCGTTGTTGGTGATGAAGCCCACCACCATCATGTCATCCGCAAACTTGATGATGTGGTTGGTGTTGTAGGCTGGTACACAGTCATGGGTCAGCATTCAGCATATTACGCTGAGCACCAAGCTAGAAGGTGGGAAGCACCATTTTTATATGGTCTTTGGTATGACCTGGCTGGGATTTGAACCCACGACCTCCTGGTTGTGGGGCAGATGCTCTATCAACTAGGCCACCACTCCGGTTGATGCTAGTGTTGACTTTTTCACATTTGTCTGACTGAGGAAATTAGATGATAGTCACTGTTGCAGTACAGTGCAGACTGACTGTTCTCCATTTGTAATGGTTCATGGTTCATTTGTGCTTGTGGTCAGTGCAGCAGCACTTAACTGAAGTTATGGGTTGATACAAGATATTTGTCGGTTGTTAGTCCTGATGGCACTATATTTTTCTGCTATTTAAGCTAAACCTAGAACTTTATGTTCATTCACTTTATTTAGTAATTTAGGACCTTGAAGGTCCAGCTGATCCATCAATGACCCTAGCTACATGGCCACAATAATCCGATAACTAGGAATAATCAGATAATGGTAATAATTGCATTTGACACGTCTACATGCACTGAATAAATGGATTACTGGACAATAAACTATGTGTGTTAATGTAATTTTCCATAACACAATAATTGCCTTTTATCTGATGATTGTTTTTACATGATAACTCTAGATAACTCCAGAAATTCATTCATAAACGGTTTATTACCGTGCATGTAAACATAGCTGTTTTGCATACCATACTCCCATAAATAATAATGTATGTGGGTGCTCCCCAAACATTGCTCTAGCCCAGTGGCCCACAACCTCCTTAATCCAGCCCTGACCACACACTACGTAGTGTGTTGACTGGCTGTTTTAAGAGACACATGGGATGTTGTGTAAAAACAAGCATTGCATGTATGCGCAGGATCCATAACCTGATTCTGTTTAATAATGCTTTAACTTAGCCATGTAATCAAGGGGTCAAATTATCATACGTTATGGGATTTTTGGAATTATTGAGCGTTCATTCCATGGAGGGCAAAATTATTGTACAAATACAATAATTATCGTATGTCTGGCAACGCTGGTGTGCACGCATGGCTGTTTCTGTGGCGCATTGTGTACATGCAGAGCTTTTTTTTCCAGTTCTAAATGAAAATGCTTTCATGTGCACTGGGTCTTACAAAGGAGGGTGGGGGATGCTGGACAGTGTAACAAAATACAGCAGTGTTACTCACAAAGCTTGGGCTCATGAGTCTCATGAGATTTGTAGCCAGCTTTGAAAGTTAGGAAGTAGTTTGCTCAAAGTTACCTCAAATGTCGGGCCTTTTTTGGATTTTATAACAAAGGTGGAAGGAAAGACCTTGACATGACAGACAACCTGTAAGAAGAGCTGCACACACACACAAAAAAACCCCAAAACACTCGGAACACGCAGGCCAGCACATGTCTCGGAGCAGCTATGGCTAAGCTAAAAACACACCAGCATGGAGCTTTCTCTCTGAGCGCCAAGTAAATAATGTTTATTTATGAAGAGCTTTTCACAGACATATAGTCAAAGTGCTGTACAGTAAAATGGAATAAAAGGAAGTTGATAGATAAAAATAATTTTAAAAATACAAACAAGATAAAACAGATTAAAATAATTTTAAAAGCTCGGTGGTGGAGTGGTTAGCACTGCAGCAGCACAGCAACTCACCCTTGGCCGGGGGATCCTGGGTTCAATCCCAGCCCCCGACCAACAGTGATCTGTGTGGAGTTTGCATGTTCTCCCCGTGTCTGCGTGGGTTTAATCCTGGATTTCTCCGGTTTCCTCCCACATGCCAAAAACATGCAAGTTAGGTTAACTGGCATCAAACTGGGGATTCTAAATTGTCCTTAGGTATGACTGTGAGAGTGAATGGTTGTCTGTCTCTCTGTGTTGGCCCTGCAATGGACTGGCGATCTGTCCAGGGTGGACCCTGCCTCTCGCCCAGAGATGCTGGGATAGGCTCCAGCCCCCCCGCAACCCAAAAAGGATTAAGCGGAAGAAGATGGATGGATGGATAGATTTACCATTAAAAAGCAGTTGAACTGAAACGCAGCGGAAATCCCCGTTAAACAAAAAAGTTTTTTAAGAGTCCACAGAGTCAGATAAATGTATCTGAAGTCTCTTCCAAACACCGTCCACCACCCTCCCTGTGTGCAGAGATGAGAATACTTCATTATATGAAAGAAATGTCAACAGTTTTACTTTGAGACTTGATTTCAGGTTGAGTAAGTTCAAAAAATTAGAAATACATGGGATCATGATTCTTGACATTGTGATTATCGTTGAATGGCAATAGGATCATATTGGCGCCCAAGCATCGCCATCCAAATGGAACCGCGAGGTTCCTCATGATTCCCACACCGAATTTCCACAACTTTTTAGTGAGACTGGAGAGGCTGGGCTGTGGCACCACTCATTTCCTCTAACTTCAGAAACAATAAGTTAGCTACTTCATAAGATACATGTTCTCTTATTCTGTAATAAATATTGAAAGGTCTTGAATCCCTATAATGGTTTTTAGATTGATCTGAATACACTCTGCCAGCTGACATAGGACTGCGATTGTTAGAGTAAACATGGTTTTGGAGCTGAAAGGACATCTGTGTCTCCCCATCTGGATCACCATTTAATGCTCAATTGAAAAAAGAAAAAACTGGAAACTGAGAAAAGGACTTCAGCAGTTTGAGTGAATTTCAAACCTGAAGGCTAAATCTACAAACCCCAGTGAAAACACCAGAGAGTGGGAGAATTCCCCCACTGATCATCCAATTTGGCTGATAGTGGCGTGTGTGTGTTTGTGTGTGCATGGAGACAAAAAAAACAAGAAAAAGAAAAAAGGAGGCAAAAATCTCACAGGAATCTTCCATCAGCCTGCTTCGCTGCTGCGGCCCACATTGATCCAGCACATTAATCACCAGCAGACAAACGGCATGTTGTGTCTGTTGGTAATTGTGACTCTCAACCATACTTAGCCTATAGCTACTCTCAACATGAGCTGATAAACCACTCTATTACCGCAGCACAATGTAGGACACGTCCCGTCAGCGGCGGCTGCAGAGCCGGGCTTCCTGCAGCAGAATCACAAAAGGCAGTTTATCTGCTCTCTGTAATGGAATAAAAGACACTCCACTGAGGAGAAGCTGGATGTTTCCTCAGCAGCACTGCTCTGTTAGAAGATGGGTGGTGGAAACTAAATGTACACCAAGGCTGCCCCCCCCCCCCAAAAAAAAACCCTGTTAACACCCCACCCTCCCCCCTGTGAAATTCACACCTCCAGCTAGTCATTATCATAATTGTTACCAAATACTGTAACGCCCAAGTTTTAATTGCAATACCATTAATTTCCAATCTGAAATGATTCCCTTGCACAGACAATTTCATTTCCAAATTGACAACCCCACTCAAATTATTTCACATAAACACACTGATAAAAAAAGAAATAATAATAATATCTGAAGGGCCATGAGGGGAGGGGAGACGGGTTCAGTCTGGTGCAAAGGCAGACAAGATGTATCAAGAAACAGTCACTACACCGAGGGTTTAAAACAAATACGCCCTTCAACGCAGGCGTTATCATCGCCACACTCCAAACAAACTCTGCCTCGCCTCGCTTCATTACCAGATAAAGGACCAGTCGCTGGGGTGTCATAGTCGGGGCCAACAAAGTGAAATAATAAACCAGTCATTAAATCACATGTGGGAACTTTTCTAATAAAAGATTTTTAAAGTTTAATTAATAGCAGTCGTTAGCGCTCGTCTCGAACTTATCGATTTAAACATAACAATATGTTAAACTAATGTATCCTGCAACAGGGCCGCTGCTCTCGCAGCATTGTAATCAACAGATTGTTAGACATGCATTTTCGGGGCCACTGACAGACCTGATCTATGGGGTCGAAGGGAGCATTCGTAATCCATCCGCCGCTGCAATTTATTATCTTATTTTAATTGTATACACAAACATTGAGGTGATTTAGGTGACACGGTGGAAAGATGAAATCCGTTTATATTAAAAGGGTTGCTCACCCCTGGAGCCCACTGCCAGCAACACCTTTCAATGGCTGCTTTTAACAACATGGTTATTGTTTTATTGATCAGGCTTTTATTACAAATTTGACACCCATGTTATGTGTTAATCGAACTGCATATAATTTTTTTGACACATATTTTATGAGATTATGACTGCAATTAATTTAATAACTATTATTTTTGCGGTGATTTCAGTCTTAACGAGGTTTGTAGAAGAGTGCTCCATCCATCTTGGCCGTGTTGTCTCTCATGCACGGTGGCGTGGTGCACGACCTTAATGGAAACGGCGGAAATGGCCAATCGAGCCGGCATCCTGCACTCGCCAGCTCATCGCGCAGCCACCTTCTTTTGTTCTAGGAAGTGATATCACTATTAAGGAAGCCATTCACAGCCATATAATTCCTCCTTTCTACACTTAAACGCTCCCAGCTTATGGGAAAATTATACAACTCAGCCGTTTGCTCAACAGTACTTGGAGGATGTGTCATTTTTCAGCCAGTGCACGTTTAACCCGGGAGGTGGAAAAAAATAACCATCTTCCACAAAGTGAAGAAGGATTAATATCTTTTCTTAAAACACAAATTATGCAACATTGGCTTTGCACCCAGTAAATCAGGACAAGATGGACGGCTGCTGACGGCACGCGGGCATTAAAGGCAGGACAGGGGAGGGGGGCGGCGAACACAACAACACGTGGAGCTGAGATAAAAGCTCACATCTATAAAAGCCAGAACGGGGCCACTGTTGGTCAATAGCCTCCATCTGTGTCTCCTCTCATCTCTAAGAAGTGCACATGTGCTGAACATGGCACAATTTATCTATCAGAAGAATTATTAATTAATAGTTCATCTCATCCCGTGTAATTGAGGACAGATCTGGAACGCCATTAGCTGTGATAATAAAGAGAGCGGATACCTCCCGCCCACCTGAGCACACGGGAGAAGCCTCCTCTGCTGCGGCTCTTTGTGGCCTCGTCAGCAAATGTATTCTTTTGCACTGAGCAGTAGTTAACAACTTATAGGTTTGTCAAACCAATTTCATTCTTTTTAAATCTTCATAGCAATTATCTCTTTGCATAATCAGTTTCAGGACCTTGGGGGTCTACTGGGTCTTGTAACGTCTTTAAAATAATTGTTCAGATAGTAATTTGAAGTTTTGTGGAAATTGCTTAATAATCAGATCCCAAAGTCAATATTTGGCAAAGGAACTAAGTTGTAGATGGGGAAGACTTCATGGAAAAGAGGACCGGCTAAAAATAAGACGACATCAGAAGCGGGAGCCTATACCCCATTAAAGCGTGCAGGAGTGCGTACTGGACCGTTTCACATCGACTTGAGTGTCTCTTTACACACGGTGCCGCAGCTCTGCGTCAGCGGGGGTCCTGTCTTTGGCTGTACAGGTGTCTTTGAAGACTCTTTTGGACTCTGATTAGCTTCCCATGTTAGCACGCCACCAAAACAAACGCAGACATCAGATTGTGCGATGTTAACAGCTGTTTTGGACCCAACATGGCGGTTATCTTTAAGCATTCGAATGATATGAAATTTAAAGGAAGGGGGCAAAGATTTTATGTTTGTCCCAATCCACCTTGTAATGAGACGCATCTCTGAGAGCCGTAATGACAGTAATGAGGAAGATAAAATGACAACAGAGCTGGCATGTCAATGACTCGCCGGGCTGAGCTGCCCGTTTGATGTATGCATGGACAAAGGGAGCTGGAGCCACAACAGCAAGGACAAATACAAGAAACCCAGGTCTGCCACGGCGCAGCCCTTCACTCCTAAAGTACATATGAATCACTGCCCTTATTATCACTCTGACACAGCTAGGAGCTTTGCTTTATGAACGCTACTTAAGGAGCATCTCATAATGTGCACTGACTAAAGCCAATCATAATCCGTCTTGTCCAATAACAACAAGACAATGCTTTATAGAGGAAAAAAGGTCTGATGTCATATCATCATTACACTAATAGCAAATGACCGGGCTTCTGTTAGCCCCACCCAATTAGTCATTTTAAGCTGCTTATTTGTGAGAAAGCATCAATGATCAGGCCAACATTCAGCCTGTGGAGCCAGGTGCGAGGCCGAGCCAATATTGATTATCTGAAGGAGCAAATTGGTCCATAATCATGAGTATTTTTCTCCTGATGCCAGTGTGAAGCTGAGAAATGCTGCATTTTGTTTGACTTTCAGCGTGCACGTAAAGCTCTGGTTTATCATTTTTATGACACATCTTATTTGTCTTCTTTAATGCGGGAATGTGCGTTCCAGGTGTCACACTGGAAAATAAAGTGGAGTCAAAGACAGAAGGACTCTGGTCTGCTTGTTAAAACCACAAAGTTTTAAAGTCCCCACTGGTCTGTCATAGGTGCTAATTCCTTTTAATCCTGTCAGCAGTCTTCATCTCACTGTTTTGGTCTGAAGATCTAGTTCATTTTCCACTTTCTTAGTAGCTGTTTTTAGTCTTGAAAAATGTGATATAAGACGTTATGCTTCGTAGTTTGGCGTCAGCTGCTGTTCTCATTATACATTTATACATGCACACAAGGTGTTGTGGCATTGTTAGTGGGGGTGGGAATCCCTAGCAACGTCCCTGTTCACTTTAATTACAATTCAGAAGCTATGATGCGATGATAAAACAATCATCAATGCATCAATCCGTCTTTTTCCCTATTTTCTATTCTCACTGAGTGACTGCTTTAATGACCCAGAGTGAATTTACTCCCAGTATCTTGTAATTAAACACAATGTGACAAGTCAGCTTGAACGATGCATTTGACCAGCATATAGCCCACTACACGGGAAAAAAAATGACTTTTTGAATTTGTAATTATTACATTTTTTTTTTAGATTTAGATTTAGTATACTTTATTGATCCCCAGAGGGGAAATTGAGGGCATCCACCACCTGGATGGATGAAGCAGCCACGATACGGCGCTATCCCTTAACCATTCACACACACATTCACACCTAGGGCCACTTTAGAGTCTCCAATTAACCTAACCTGCATGTTTTTTGGCATGTGGGAGGAAACCGGAGAAATCCCGGAGTAAACCCACGCAAACACGGGGAGAACATGCAAACTCCACACAGATCACTGTTGGTCGGGGGCTGGGATCGAACCCACGATCCCCCAGCCAAGGGTAAACTGTGCTGCCGCAGTGCTAACCACTGCGCCACCGTGCGCAGTGGTTACATTCTTTCTTTTTAATTTTACGTAGAAATATCATTTAAATGTTTTTATTTAAAATATCACTTTTAATTTGATGTGTTACTGGATGTTTGACAGTAATTTTGTATACTTTCTTTATACAAATATTACTTTTAAAATCAAGTAGCATTTATGAAACAGAAAAAGTAATTTATTGACCTTACAAACGTAAGTAAAAGTTACTTATTTTTAGGGAGAGAGGTGGCTGATGGGAAATATGTTTGTAACTTATTTCTGTTACACCGTTATAGGCAGACAGGCAGATGTACTTAATCGATCCCAAACTGGGGAATTCCAGTGTACCAGCAGTATGGCAGCAGAGGAACAAAACGACAGAAACACCCACAACATAACAGAAGAAGGAATTACCCAAGGAAAGCAAAACTGTCTAGATAACTTTACACCGCAGATGAACAGATGGTGACCTGTATAGATACATGAATCATACCCGCTGTACAGTGCAGGACTATCAGGCGCAGGGTGAGATGGGAGGTACCAGTTAGACTGTAAGGTGCAGTATGGCAGCACAGTTATGACCAGAATTCCACATCAGTGGAATGGCATGTGGCAGGAAAGATTTCCTGTGCCTAACCGTTCGGCAGCGAAGATGTAGCAGTGGGCTGGAGAATGTGCTCCGCTGTCCGTCCAGTGTGTGGTGGAGGCGGTTAGCATGAGATGTTGAGGATACCCCCCCCCCCCCCACACTGCTGCCTCCTGGTGGAGGACAAACCTAGTATAGATTTGTTTGCCATGGGTTGAGTAATCACGCGGCACATATTTTGCACCATGCATGTCTTCATAATAATTTAGAGGTGAAGTTTATTCATATATAATATATATTCGTCATGATCCGCCTGTTTGATTTGGCAAAGGTTTTACATCAGATGTGCTTCCTGACACAACCCTGCCCATTTACCCAGGCTTGGGACCGGCACTAGGAGTACGCTGGCTTGTGCTGTGGCTGGGTTCATATATAATATACATATAAAGTACAAATCACTTAATTATTTCATAGATGAACCCTAGAAAATTCAGAATCAGAATCAGATCAGAATCAGAATCAGTTTATTGCCAAGTACATTAACAGATCACTGATAACATACGAGAGAATTTGACTTGACACAGAAAATGAACCTGCATTTCCAGTGACACGGCTGCATCAGAGACGCGCCTGCCAACAGGATAGTGGGTACAAGTAGCATAAGAATAAGAATAATACGAGGAACAATAGGAAGGAGCAAAAAAAACATTGATTCAAAATACTGGTTACATAATTAATCAATATTAAGATTTCAAGGAAAAAAAAAGCTCTCGATGCACATTCGCTACACAGGATTCACAAGACACAAGAGAGCAGTGTGTGTATCTTTATTCAGTTCATGGATCAATGTGTGTGCGGTGTTGAAGCAGTGTTGATGATAATAAGAGAGACAACAAGGACACTTGGCAGGAGATGTTTTGTCTGGCTGCCGCCGAGTCCTTATCTTGGCAGGCTGTCCAGATGGCTGTCCAAGGCCTTATGCTCGATGATTTTGAAAACACAGACTGCAGACAGCCAGGAGGAATTTTCATGGGGAAATTGAGCCAAATCGGACTGATCACAGAGAAGGCTTTTTATTTCTTCTGTAGATTCAGTACTTAATCCTTCATTGCGGGGCTTTAAATCCATCGTGGAAAGACCTAAGCGAGACCATGATGTAATCCACCTTCCGAGACAGTTCTCCATTTGTCGCTATCAGGGTCTTCTCCAATTTTTCAATTTGACAGATGCACCTCGCCTGGCCAGCATTTTGATAGGTTGTATCCATCTTCAGCAATTTGCGGTACACCAGGACAATCCCAGTTCCAATCAGAAAGATCCCGATCACCATTACCACGAAGACATACAAATCTTCAATATCTTCGATAGAGAGATTAGTGAGACACAAGATTTTCCAATTACTTGTGTCACGTAAATAGCCCGCTGGAGCCGTACCTGCGGGGCAGACAGCTTCCCCCGGAGCACTTTTCCTTGTTGAAAAAATAGTGTCAATTGTGTTCAAAGCCCAGCTTATTAACTCCATAATTTCTTTCTTTCGACGGTCGCAGTTAGACGCAGACAGACAACAGCAAGCTGGGATCCAGTAGTTGGGGGGGAAGGAAAAAAAAAAGTCAGAGCAGGAGAGGAGGAAAAAGCGTCTACTCTCTTGGGAGGGCGGAAGTAAATTAACACTGAAAATAAATAATTAGTAAGGTTTTGGAGTAACAAACAATGGAGAACTGAGTAAAATTTACTACCAAAACATAATTTACCTGAAAAATAAAGTTCTCAGTAAACTTTACTACAATATATTTGTAAAATATACTTTTGGTACTAAGTAAACTTTACTTAAGAAAAACCTGAGTAATTTTTAATTAGAAATTCAGTCTTTTTAAGTAGATGCCACGCCAATCTTTTTTCAGGTGGTTACTTCTTCTTCAGCGCTGGCGTAGACACACATGGCTTGCTGCCAAACTGGACATTTAAATGTTAATTCGTTGACATTTGTGCATCCATTCGGAGCCTCCTGTGCACGGTGACGTGATACATCTAAAAGATTATTTCCTCCACCCCAGTTGGTAATGTAATGCACCAAGTTGAGGAACTGGTCTCATTTGTGCTGCATACCTGTGGGCATCACAGTTGAAAACATGGCTCAGAGTAACTGTATGTGAGATTAAAAGCACAAATACTCATCTCTCAGACGTATGAAAAAACAGACTCATAGGTCAGGGTCATTCTCTGTGTTTAATTAGAGCTTTACAATAATGATTTGGTGCATTGTTGGTACCTGCTGCCACATCATGAGGCTGGTTTTCAGCAGGGTGTTAACAGAAGGCCACTTGATTAATTTAATGATGGAAGGATATTGTGACAAAATTATGCCCGCTACTTTACATGTCTTTTTAAAGATGCAACATTAATATTGTAAACATGCACATTTTCAGCAAAATGTATTCTCATATCTTCCTATTATTAAATATGACTGGACAACATACCAAGTTTTGAAAATATGTTGATATATTTTCTATTTGAGGTGTAGGATGGTCAGTATGGTATCTGTCAAGATCGCTAGCTGCACTGTCTGAGTGAAATGAAAACAACCCAGAACTTTCAAAATAAAACCATGCAGCTTGTGTGTGGGCTGAGGAAATTTTCAATATAAAATCAAATGGATAGCTAAACAATTGATGATTGTATAAGAAACATAAAATACAAAAATAAGCAATACCAACACGGACAGTCCACCCAATGTGTGTGAAACACTGAAATATTTTTACTTAATATATTATGATACATCTCATGTATAGAAACATGGAATAATTATATCAGAATATAACGCTTTTAAACAAGCAAGAGGAACTAAAGGGAAGAGCAAATGTACACTGATCAGTTAGTGAAACAAGAGCAAAAACCGTCCTTTACTGACATCAACGGATGGCTTGTGCTTCTTTCTTGATGAGGAAAAAAGTCACAGATTTATGAGAAAAACATGTGAAAAGTTGCACATTAACTAAAAAAAAGTAGCAAATATATGAGTAAATAAACTGAAAACTGATGAGAAAAAAGTCCCAAATTTATAAGGAAAAATTGTAAGTTTAGAGTAAAAAAGAAGTCACAAATTTTGGGGAAAAATTAATAAATTTTTAAGAAAATGGCAAATTTACAAGGAAAAAATTAAATTTATGAGAAAAAGTTGCAAGATTACAGTGAAAAAAGTGACAAATTTATGAGAATGTTTCAAAATGACAAGAAAACGTGAGCAAATTTGCAAGAAAAGTCACAATTTTACATGAAAAACTAAAGTTTTGGAGGGAAAAAGTTGCAAATTTAGAAGAAAAACAATTGTAAAAATTACGTGAAGAGCTACAAACTTACAAGAAAAATTTAGCAAATGTACAAAAAAAAAGTTACAAAAAAATCATGAATTTACAAGAAAATAGCAAATTTATGAAAAAAAATCAGTTGAAAACAGGTCAACATTGAACCCACAGACAAACCCACATGGAGCCATAAGACAGCCCAGCTTTAACCTTTGGTGGGGCCCACATGGACATGCTGGCTGAGTCAGCGTCAAGTTAAAGGAAGAAATTTGTACTGGACAGCGAAGCTAGAGCTGAATCAGCTCAACAGTTGTAGGCCTGCAATTTCTTTAAGATTCAAAGATTTTTATTTGTCAAAACTTCTATACATACAGGACATACAGGAGAACTGAAATGACATTTCTCTCTCTTAGTGGTGTGTGCAGTATACAGCACAAGAAAAGAAGGAATAAGGATGAAAAACAACAGCAGCAGTCTATATACAGCAATGCTACTCGTAGTGCAAATGGCGACAAAAATAGACCCAGACCTCCCATAGTGCAAATAAAGAAACGATAAAACCCAGCAATCTTATATCCAGACTTATAGCCTGCTTGTCTGGAGGAGGAGTGGTCTTCTGTGCTGATGTGCTGTTTTGTGCTTCAAAACAGCCAAAGAAGTCATTTAGGTTGATAAACAGTGTGGTGTGACTCGCACAGGTCTGAGGTGGAGGTTTGTAGTTGGTGAGGATCTATATGCCATGCCAGAAAGAACGTGCATCTCTGGTGTTGCTGAAGTGGACGGATATTTTCTTGCCGTACTGTCGTTTTGCCTCCTTGATGCCACAGGACAGGTTGGCTCTACCTGTTGTTAGTCCTGCAGTAACACCGGCCCTGAAGGCTGCATCCCGAGCCCTCAGGGGCCTGTGGACCTCTGCTGTCATCCATGGCTTCTGGTTAGCATGAACAGTGACGGTACATTCAAAAGGTTGGGGTCACCCAGACAATTTTGTGTTGTCCATAAAAAGTCACACTTTTATTTACCACCATGAGTTGTAAAATGAATAGAAAATATAGTCAAGACATTGACAAGGTTAGAAATAATGATTTGTATTTGAAATAATAATTTTTTCCTTCAGACTTTGCTTTCGTCAAAGAATCCTCCATTTGCAGCAATTACAGCATTGCAGACCTTCGACATTCTAGCTGTTAATTTGTTGAGGTAATCTGGAGAATTCTGACGCAATGAGCAAACACCTATGTAGATACTGCACCAAAAACCAGACATTTGCAGCTAGAATAGTCATTTACCACATTAGCAATGTATAGAGTGTATTTCTGATTAGTTTAAAGTTATCTTCATTGAAAAAAAATAGTGCTTTTCTTTCAAAAATAAGGAAATTTCTAAGTGACCCCAAACTTTTGAACGGTAGTGTATGTGTGCTACAACAACCTCAGTGTACTCCTCTATGTTTGTGTGTCCATTGTGAGTGGCTGCATGTTTGAAAGTGTCCCAGTCTGTAGTGCTGAAGCAGTCTTTCAAAGCATCAGAAGCCCCCTCTGGTCACACACATACCTGCTTTTTTGTTGGTCTGATTGTTTTCACTCTGGGTCTGTATGTCGGCCTTAACAAGACGGTGATGTGATCAGAGAGACCAAGGTGGGGAAGGGCGGAGGCTCTGTATGCTTTCTTGTAAGTTCTGTACACCAGGTCCAGCAAGTTGTCTCCTCTTGTTGGAAAGTCCACATGTTGGCAGTGGTTTTGGTAGGAGGGCCTTTAAATCTGCATGGTTGAAGTCTCCTGCTGTGATGAGGAATCCATCTGGATGCGCCGTTTGTGTCTCACTGATGGCCTGGTAGAGTTCATTTAGTGCTTTAGAAGAAGAAGCCAACTTTATTGCCATTCAATCCATACAGCCAATCATGTGCAGTAGAACAAAATTATGTTTCTCCTATCTACAATGTTAATCACATGTAGAACTAGAAAAGCACCCAGAGAGCGCAGACCTCCGCCAAGCACTACAGTTCCCCCCATACAGTGTTTGTGTGTACGTTTTCAGATTCCTTGACCATGAAAACATATGACTAGCAATTGGATTCACAATGATAGGATTAGTGGTTCAGTAGTTATTCACGAAAATGACATTTTCCGTAATGGCGGCCACCGCTCCCCCATACAGTATTTGTGTGTACGTTTTCAGATTCCTTGACCACGAAAACATATGACTAGCAATTGGATTGACAATGATAGGATCAGTGGTTCAGTAGTTATTCACGAAAATGGCATTTTCCGTAATGGCGGCCACAGTTCCCCCCATACAGTGTTTGTGTGTACGTTTTCAGATTCCTTGACCATGGAAACATATGACTAGCAATTGGATTCACAATGATAGGATTAGTGGTTCAGTGGTTATTCACGAAAATGGCATTTTCCATAATGGCCGCCACAGTTCCCCCCATACAGTGTTTGTGTGTACGTTTTCAGATTCCTTGACCATGGAAACATATGACTAGCAATTGGATTGACAATGATAGGATTAGTGGTTCAGTAGTTATTCACGAAAATGGCATTTTCCATAATGGCGGTTTTCTTCTGGACGGTGATCCGGATCACCACCAAAATGTAATCATCTGTAGGATACCCCATTTCTGACAATCTGTGAAAATTTCATGAAAATCCGTCCATAAGTTTTTGAGTTATCTTGCTAACAAACAAACAAACAAACAGACAAACAGACAAACAGACAGACAAACCAACGCCGATGATCACATAACCTCCTTGGCGGAGGTAAAAAACAAAAACTAAACAAAACAAACAAAAAACTTATGACTGACTTGAGTAGACATCAATTATCCCCAGTTGGAGGAAGTCATTTGACACAGAGGAAATTCAAACTCTGAAAATATGCCATTATGCTGAATATAAACTACAAGAGATGGAGAATGATATTGATCCTGATAACCACTTTTTCAATAATATTCATAATCACTGTGAATATTACACTGAAAAGCAATTCAAAAGTCAAGTGCAACTAGATGGTAAACTATCAATAATACACTTCAACAGCAGAAGTCTTAACAAAAACTTTCCACAGATTCAGGACTATTTAAAACAGCTAGACAGAAATTTTACAGCTATCGCAGTCTCTAAAACTTGGCTTAATGAAGAGCAGGCTCCACTGATGGCAATAGAGGGATATCAGATGTTTCATATTAACAGATCTCAAAAAAAGGGTGGTGGTGTTGCACTGTATACTGATGACCTGTATAGGTGTAAGCTTGTAAATGGAATGTCCTTTGCACTACCAGGGATTTTGGAATGTGTTACTGTTGAGATTGACCAAGATAAAACAAAAAATCTAATTATAAGTTGTATATATAGAACGCCAGGAACTTGCATTGAGACATTCAGAGATAAATTAGTCGAGCTGTACAATAATATTACTAGTAAGAAAATGGTAGTAATTTGTGGAGATTTCAATATTGATTTACTAAATCCATATCAACAAAATGTAATTACAGAGTTCATGAATTCTATGTACAGCATGAGTCTATATCCCACAATAACACATCCCAGTAGAATCACAGTTCACACTGCTACACTTATTGATAACCTGTTTGTTAATATTATTGATAAGAAAATAGAAAGTGGATTATTGATAAATGATATAAGTGACCACTTGCCAGCCTTTGCACTTACCCATGGCCACACGGGGGCCGATACAGAAAAAATTTTTGAAATCGTTCAGATACAAATCACCAAATGCAATCAGTTCTTTTAAAGAAGACTTGCTGAAGCAAGACTGGACAAAAGTCTATGTATCAGATGTAAATGAAACCTATGACACATTTATAAACATTGTAACCACTCTTTATGAAAAAAAATTGTCCATTAGTAAAGAAAAAGCTTAAACATAAATTTGTCAATAAGCCATGGTTAACCAAAGGATTACAAAAGGCGTGTAAAAAGAAAAATTTATTATATAAAACTTTCCTAAAGAAAAGGACAAAAGAAGCAGAGCAGCGGTATAAAACATACAAAAATAAGTTAACATATATAATAAGATGTAGTAAAAGAGACTATTACAGTGAAGAACTGGAGAAAAACAGAGACAATATTAAAAATACATGGAAAATACTTAACAATATTCTTGGAAATAAAAACAGAAATACAAGCTACCCAACCAATTTTTCAAAAAATAATAAAACGACTCAGAGTGTGAATGCAGCTTCACCTGCAGATGAATTTAATAACTTTTTTGTTAACATCGGTCCTAATTTGGCTCGAGAAATACCCATTACGGCACCCACAGGTGATACAATAAGCAAAAACATTGCTATAAAAGACTCCATTTTCATAAAGAACACAGACGAGAGAGAGGTCATTGAAATTGTTAAATCGTTTAAAAGTAAAACATCTATGGACTGTGATGGTATTGACATGCTCTTAGTCAAAACTATTATTGAATGCTTAGTGAAACCACTGATGGATATCTGTAACCTGTCTCTCCAAACAGGTATATTTCCCAATGCAATGAAAATAGCTAAAGTAATTCCGATATACAAGACGGGTGACAGAGGGGAATTCTCAAACTATAGACCAATTTCGCTATTGCCGCAATTTTCCAAGATACTTGGAAAAAATATTCTATGAGAGAATTGACAACTTCATACTGAAGAATAATTTATTGTGTGAGCAGCAATATGGGTTCAGACACAAGAGGACAACTGCATTTGCTCTAATGGAATTTATAGAAAAAATATCAACTGCCGTTGAAAATAAAGAGTATTCAGTTGGGGTATTTCTGGATCTTAAAAAAAGCATTTGATACAGTGAATCATAATTTATTGTTAAAGAAACTACAAAATTGTGGTATTGGGGGGTAGCACTGTCCTGGTTATGTAGTTACTTAAAGAATAGATATAGATACATAGATAGATAGATAGATAGATAGATAGATAGATAGATAGATAGATAGATAGATAGATAGATAGATAGATAGATAGTTTATTTCGAACACAAAAATATAACAAATACAAGCAAATGGCAAATGCAATAAAGTAACATTATACACTGTTCGAAAGGGAGAAGGAAGAAGTGAACACTTATTAATTCCATCTCCTCTTTTCCATAGATACACCCATGTGAATTTTATACAAATTACCACCTTTAAGACCCCAAGTAAACAATTTACTGTATTTTTTACAAATCAACATTAACACCCATCCATTCTAACATACAATGATGTCCATACAACAAAACCAGCCTCAAACAACACAGATATACACAGTGCTGTCCTACCCACCATTCCATAGTGTCCCATAATATCCCAGAGTGAACATAATGAATCGTACATATAACTACTACCCTTCTAACATATATCCTTTCAGCAAATGATGCTTATACCTCTTTTTGAATTGATTTCTGTTTGTACATAGTTTCAGTTCCGGCTCTAGACTGTTCCACAAATCCACCCCACAGACAGATATGCACATACTTTTCTTGGTAGTACGTATCTTGGGTTTTGTAAAGTTTAAGTCTCCCCTCAAATTATGATCATTGTCTCTTTTTTAAAATATTTTTTGTATATTAGTTGGTAGTTGATTATTAATTGCCCTGTACATTACTTGTGCTGTCTTAAATTTAACTAAATCGATGAACTTTATGACATGTGACTTTAAGAACAACGAATTGGTATGGTCTCTATATCCTGCATTGTTTATTATCCTTATAGCTCTTTTTTGTAATGTGCATATTGACTGTAGGTTGGTTTTGTAGGTGTTTCCCCAGACTTCTACACAGTAGTTAAGATAAGGTAAAAACAGTGAATTGTACAATAAGACCAATGATTTATAGTCCAAGAAGTGTCTTGTCTTCCCCAGTATGCCTATACATTTTGCTAATTTGGCCCGGATGTGACTGATGTGAGGTTTCCAGCAGATTTTACTGTCAAGCGTCACCCCCAGGAACTTATTTTCCTGTACTGTTTCTATTCTGGTATCATCTATCGTTACCATTATTTCATGATTTATTTTATAATTTCCAAACACATAATCTTTGTTTTTTTTAGATTTAGAGATAATTTATTTTTGTTGAACCACTGCGTTAATTTTTTCATTTCAGTTGTGACCACCTCTAAAACCTGCTGCAAATTCTCACCAGTGCAGAGGATATTTGTGTCATCCGCAAACAAAATAAATTTCAGAATTTTTGATACTTGGCATATGTCATTTATATATAAAATAAAGAGTTTGGGTCCCAAAACTGACCCCTGGGGCACACCACAAGTGATGTCCATGAAGGGTGATTTGTGCTCTCCAATTTGTACAAATTGTTGTCTGTTACTTAAATAACTTTCCACCCAACTCAGTCCAACCCCTCTTATCCCATACCTTTCCAGTTTCCTTAGTAGTATTCTGTGGTCAATGGTGTCAAAAGCTTTCTTTAAATCTATGAATACTCCTACAGCAACATTTTTTTTATCTATACTACTAGTAATTTCTTCTATAAGTTCGATCAGTGCCAAAGATGTAGATTTATCTGCTCTAAAACCATACTGGCTATCTGTAAGGAGGTTGTGTTTTTCAGTGAGATCATCCAGTCTCTTAGTGAAGATTTTTTCAAGTATTTTGGAGAATTGTGAGAGTAAAGAGACTGGCCTGTAATTTGTGAAGTGATGACTGTCTCCTGTTTTGTATAGAGGTATTACTTTTGCTATTTTCATTTTGTCTGGAAATGTACCAGTTTGAAATGACAGGTTACAGATGTGGGTGAGTGGCTTAACCACTTGCACTCCGTTGTTCCGCGGGCGGGCAAGTCTCTGCGTCCTAGGGCGCACGAGGGCGCACGAGAGCGCACTCATGCACCCTCGTGCGCATGACGCATGATAAGGATATTGATGGTGATGGTGTAGGTGGTGTGGCCTCCAAGCGCCACTGAAAAAAAAAATCTGCAAACACAGCCGCGAACAGATTAGTTCATCTGATTGACCTCTCATTCGACTAATAAGAGCCTTGAATTGGGTTTCTGAAACCTTGAAGAACCAATGAATGAAAACCTAGGAAGGAGGACCCGCCTCCCAACGCTTTGAATGCAGTGAGCCAATTGAAGCAGAGAAGTTCGTGAGCTGCTTTTTTTTAAGGCTGGGTGAAGACTGGCTGCTGCAGCGGATCAAAAAAGGACACAGGAAGAGCCCCACAGACCCAGCAGCATGGAGACCATCCACAAATGCAACCTGTGTGACAGGGAGTGCCATTCGTGGATCGGCATGTTCGGCCACAGGCGGTGCTTATTTTGTATTGGTTCCAGCAGAGTAGACGTTATGATTTTCTTCCATGGTCATTATAGACCGACGGAGGCTGACGACGAAGGCTGAGTGACACACACGCCTTCGCCAGTCTTTTTTTAATTACTACTGTTATTTGTTTTGAAAAATCGTTCGCCAAAAACCGCAATCATGGAAGCACAAAACCGCAATAATGGAATTATGTTTTGATCGAGTCGCAAGACCAGAACCAGAGCGGACCAGCGTCGCATTCGTCTGACAATGAGGAAGACAAGTTCGCCAAGACTCCGCTGTGAAGAGGTAAGGTGTTATAAGCTAAATTATTCTCTATCCCTGAAAATTGTAATCCAAAATGACTTTTGACCGATCAGTAAATTACAGCTGTGCGGTTCACGAAGTCTGAAGTTTGTGCACCGCGGTACAAGGGGTTGCTCGCAGTGTACAGGCTGTGAACGCCCCCCCACCCCCGCTATTCTTCTGCAGCGAGGGGGGGGGAGCCGCGGTGACTGCACTGCTGTCCTACATCACCACATAAGGCTAATCCATTGTGTAGCGATGGCTGAAGTCCATCCTCTGTAGCGAGCGGGGGGGGGCAACCCCCCCACACACACACAGTAGCGAGGGGGGGGGGGGAGCCGCTGTGACAGCATTGCTGTGGAAACATGCAACGAGTGTAATCTGTCATGTAGCGAGGGCCGAACTCTGTCCTTGGTAGCGGGGGGGGGGCGCGACCCCCCCCCACACACACACACAGACACAGCCCTGAGTGTGACCTTTCCTTTGAGCCTAAAATGAAGCTTCTACATTGAATTATTCAAAAGTTAGACGTTTTTCCAAACTGTGCCATTTGGCACAATTTGGCACAGTTCCAAAATGCCTGGGAACAGCCTGAGAACAAAGCTGTGTAAAATATTCATTTTTTGTGGTATTGTTACCAAATTTGGATCTCAGCTGGATAACACTTGGTTCTACATTTCTGTTGCATTTTCCAGCCGGATCGGACAGCTGTGTGTTATTTACAAGCATTTGTATCAAAAAAAAAACCCACTGTGTCCAAATTTTTTTTCTTCAAGTTCAGTATGTTTAGATGACTGTAACTCTGTGGCCGGAGCACGTAGAGAGATTATGTTTTGTTTGCCAAAAAATTCAAAGTGTTTTCTTTTAAATGAGACCAACCCCATGAAGATGCTGCAAAGGGTTGAAGAACAGCTTTCGATTTACTTTGGGCACGTTATTTTTTGGCATTTTTAGGAAAATTGCCCGGAGTGCAAGTGGTTAACAATTCCCTCAATATCAGTATGTATGTGTTGGTAACAAAAACTCACAGCTACTGAAGGTTACTTGTGGAGCCCCACAGGGTTCAGTTTTGGAGCCATTGTTATTCAATATGTATATAAATGATATATGTAAAGTTTCGGAAAAAATGGATTTAATATTGTTTGCCGATGACACTAATTTATTATGCAGTGGAAGCAATTTGGAACAACTTTTGGATACACTCGGAAAGGAATTAGGAAAGCTTAAACTGTGGTTTGATTCAAACAAATTAATGCTCAATTTAAGTAAGACAAAATTTATAGTTTTTAACAACCATCACAACAACTTAGTATCTAAACTCAGTGTAAATGGTGTAGAGATTGAAATGGTATCCGAAACTAAATTTCTTGGAGTAATAATTGTTAACTAGAAAAGCACTCGGAGAGCGCAGACCTCCGCCAAGCGCCACAGTTCCCCCCATACAGTGTTTTTGTGTACGTTTTCAGATTCCTTGACCACGAAAACATATGACTAGCAATTGGATTCACAATGATAGGATTAGTGGTTCAGTAGTTATTGACGAAAATGGGATTTTCCATAATGGCGGTTTAGCGCCACAGTTCCCCCCATACAGTGTTTGAGTGTACGTTTTCAGATTCCTTGACCATGAAAACATATGACTAGCAATTGGATTCACAATGATAGGATTAGTGGTTCAGTAGTAAAAGCATTACCTCCTTGGCGGAGGTAATAAACTCAAGTGTTGCTGTTGTGTCCATCTCCTCCATCTCCAAACTCCCAGGCTGCGGGCGTTGCAATTCATCGCACAACCGCATACAACCCACAGGCCAATGGGTTATGCGAGCGTTTTCATAGATCACTGAAAGCAGCACTCAGGGCTTCACTGACGGATGCAAATTGGGTAGACAGGTTGCCGTAGGTTTTACTGGGGTTGCGCTCCGCGGCAAAAGAGGATTTGGAAGCTTCCCCGGCAGAGAGCTTGTTTTTGCGCAGCCACTATGGCTGCCCGGGGAATTTCTGCCAAATAATCCCGCGCCGGACAGCTGCCCGTCTCAGCTTTTGCAGCGTAGCGCAAACACAGGCACGCTGCCGGGCCCGGCCCACCACAGTTTTCCGCGTGCTTTTGTGCCTAAAACTTTGAAGAACGCGGAGTTCGTGTTCGTCAGACACGACGACCAGCGCCCTCCATTGCGCCTGCACACATGTTGAAAATGGCCCTATCTCACAATGTTAAAGAATCCTTTAAAAAATTCCTGGATCCAGACGGTGATCCGGATCATCCCCAAAATTTATTCAGTTCTTCCTTGTACCATTTCCAACAATGCCTGAAAGTTTCATCGAAATCCGTCCAAAACTTTTTGAGTTATCTTGCTAACCAACAGACAGACAGACAAACCCCGGCAAAAACATAACCTCCTGGCCTGCGGCCTGGCGGAGGTAATCAGAAGGGTCGCTGCCATGCAAGGCGCCACCACAAACAACTACTCCTCTCATCGATGGCAGTGGGTGGGGCATACATGGATAGCAGGATAGATGTAATTTCTCTCAGTAAGTAGAAGGGTCGGCACTTGATGATCATAAACTCCACCAACAGAGAACAGTGTTTGTGCATGACAGTCGCATCTCGGCACCAAACGTCACTGATGTAAACACACACCCCTCCCCCGCGGGTCTTCCCTCCTTCCATGAACACCCAATCGGCATGATAGCATGTTAGCCCCACTAACTGAACAGCAGAATCCAGGATATTGTCATTTAGCCACGTTTCTGTAAAGATCAAAACACAGCAGTTCCATGCATCATGTTGCATAGCTCTTAGGAGCTGTATGTGGTCTATTTTGTTGTCAAGTGAGTGTACGTTGGCCAGAATGAGGGAAGGAATTGGGAGTCTGTGTGGGCTAGCAGTTAGCTTCGTTCAGATACCTCCACGTTTACCTCTCTTCCGTCTTCGCTCACACTGTCTATGGTGTCGTCATTTGGGATGAGACAAGGCAGTCGAGGGCGGGGGTGTGGAGGTCTGGTGGAGAAGCCCTAGGCCACAGAGTTCCACTGTAATGCTCCGGTCCAGGGCGTAATGTTTTGTCATATTCCTTACCTCCAGAAGGTTGTGCACAGCATCATATGTGGACATTAAACGTTTGAATATACACTTAGGTGTAATTTAAACACTAAATAGCACAAAACGTGAAGAGAGAAGGGAGGCCGCTGTGTGTTCACGCACCAACTGGGAAGAAGCTAAAACGGGAACTGACAAGCATCCCATAGCAGAACAAAACTGCTTTGTCTCCATGATGATACACTGAAAAGCTTCAGCTCAGGCAGGTAATTTTAAGGAGATAATTCATAGATTTTTTTCCACTAGAATATATTTTTTTCTACATATAATTTTAGAGCAAGTCCTCTTCTTCAACACTTTCCATGTTTATTGTGGCTGAAATCGTTGTTGGTATCCAAAGCAAGAGTTCAGACAATAAGCAATGCAAATTAAATACAGAATATTGACTGAGTAAAATGAAATAGATCGCCTCAAACCAGTATAGAAGCCATGAAATCAGAGCAATACAGCCTAAATGTTAATAGAAAAAAATCTATTTAGCCTTTTAGTGGGTTGAATAACTTCCAGGCTTTTTACGAACACCCCATGGATCATAGGCAGGTCCCAGGTGGGACTGTTGCCTTAGGAAATGCTCACTTCCTCCACCGTGGAGAGAATCCCCAGTTGGTTTAAGTCATATACTGTTAGACGCCAAAGAATCCAATTTACCCCATTCCCATATTTCTTTGATTTCCTTTACTTTGTAAGGTCATTTATCTGAAATCTTAATTTGGAAACTGATTTCCTCCCCCTGTGACAAGCAGCAGGAGTCCTCCCCACCGCCTGCTCCTGCTAAACTGTCATAAAGGTAGGCAGGTGTCCTTAAAGATGTTGGAAAAAATTGAATATAACAGACATGTTCAATTAGAGCAAAATTATCTTGAAAATGAATTATTGTGCTCTTAATGGGCTGAGCAGAAAACACTCCCTAGAGCACAAAAGGTGAGATCCACTTTAAGCTACGATGCTTTAAGTGGATCAGAACTAACTGCTCACATGTGAACTCTGCGGTGGTTAATGAAGACCTTAAAAACACCATAAAATATATATACTTTTAAAATACCCCCTATACTGCAGCAGTTGCAGATTTCATACTTTCCTAATCTTTTTTTACCCTAAGGAAACACCATTTGATGGCAAGCATTCCATTCATATGCTGCTAAACATATTAAAGGAAATATTTTTTTTGGTCCACCTTAAGGTGCGTTCAGACCAAATGTGAAGCGACTTTTTCATCGAGTGCAAATACATACAAAGTCAATGGAGAGAGGCAAACGCACACAATTTCACGCATTCATGTCCGAGGGATAGTACTAGATCGTAATGGCCTTGAGATTCTGCCGTCACTGGAGTAAAAGTGTCAACACTGGAGAGTAAACTGATTTGAAAATGAGACTGAAGCTGGATTCATGGTACTTTTCCGCTCTGGTCTGCTGAGGTGCGTGCCACCTTTGGACGAGGCCAGCGTGCACGCAGTTGTGTGTATGCTTCACTTTTTTCATCTACCAGGCCAAGTGGCTGACGCATGCGCACAACTGTTATTTGTAGTTTCGCTCCAGCCCTATAGGTATTGCAAATGTGCTAACACGCCAGTTTGTTCACCGGCTATAAATATGAGAGTGACATGCATTTTTTGTAGCAACAACAAAGGCATTGTTTCAAGGAAAAGGAGGAACTACCATTTTTCAGTGCTCTTCTCTACTCAAGCTGCTGCTGCTGCAAACCGATTCATGTACGTTTATTCTCGTCTTCCTCTTCCTCTTTGTCTTCTATGTCTACTTTGACTTTGTATGTTGTGTTGGTAGTGCCCCCCTCGTGAATAAGTGGTTCAATCTTGCGCATGTGCAGTCAGCGCGGTCAGGCCGCACAGTCAGGAAATTTGGGCTGCACGCAGATGTCGGCGGACTGGAGACCATGACGTAAACGTCCACACACAAGCCTTGCAGTCAGGGACAGTGAAGGTACAGCATGAATCCAGCTTGACACTCGCCTCCAGACAGATGCACCGGGGAGCTCTGCAGCTGAATGTCGGAGTGCCGGAGTTATTTACCTCGGACTCCTGCCACAGACATGCTAACAAGGGCTAGCAGGCTAGCAATTTAAACAACTATCATCTTGTTAAGTTTTGGAGGCAGTGACAATTTTTTCAGGTGAGACCCCTGTTGGATAACGTAAACCTCAGCATGACGGTGTTTTGGGGGATTTCTACAGCAGGTAGAACACAGCTGCGGAAGTTATAAAGGCAACTCCGCCCGTCTGCAACTCGCTCAGACGGCAAATTCATGTCTATTTGCATATATGTAATAAGTATGTAATGTAACCACTGTCACAAACTCACGTCTACATTTGTTTTTCATCGGTCACATTTCATATTTGTGCATTTTTCAGTCCGAGGACAGTGACATCTGTCTGTGAGAGTAATCCCAGAACACCAGGGTTACCCGTTTTTTTTTTTTTAAGAAAGAGGGAATATGACATCAAGTGTCTTCTTCCCTTTGTGTTAGCTAGCCTCAAGGTGACATGGGAGTCTGCTCTCATCACGGCGGCCAACCATGACACTTACTCTCCATGGGCCTCATTAAGGGGCAAAGGGGACCTCTGCACCGGCAGCATGTTCAACAAACGAATAGATTTTACTAAAACCAGAAAAAAAGAGGACAAAAAAAAAGTTCACAGTATTTGTGTGAGACACCTGCCAGGGTCACACACACATGCAGAGAGTTAATGTTGCATTGCCCTTTCAAGGTGATCCAGAGAGTGTGAGAGGAAACCTGCTTTCAATAACCTGTCAGTCAGTGGCTAATAATACCATTAAACTCCCATTAACTCTGAGTTAAAGAACAGTCTAATGTCATAAATAGGGGAAAAATACCAATTATTTATATTATAAACTATTTTGATTATTTACTAGTTAATTATTGCCTCCCAGGAGGAGGTTATGGTTTTTTTTTCATTTGTGTGTGTGTGTGTGTGTGTGTGTGTGTGTGTGTGTGTGTTGCCAGCATAACTCAAAAAGTAATTTACATATTTTGATGAAACTTTAAGAAGAGGATGGTAATAGACCAACCAATTAGATTTTGTGGATGATCTGAATCACTATCATCCTCTAGGATTTTAAAAAACAATATATATCAAAGGGGGGAATAAATGCAGTACCTTTTAGATGGTTTGATGGGCACCAGCAGAGGGTGCTGTATGGTAATAGTTAACATGTTTAGTGAAACAAGGGTATGAAGGAGAACGTTAGCCACCTTGGTGGAGATTTGAGCTCTTCCAGTGATTTCTAGTTTTTTCAGTGTAACTGGGGATTGGATATACAGGTGCATCTCAATAAATTAGAATATCATCAAAAACTTAACTTACTGCAGTAATTTAATTCAAAAAGTGAAACTCATATATATAGATTCATTACACACACACAGAGTGAAATATTTCAAGTGTTTCTTTCTTTTAATTTTGATGATTATGGCTTACAGCTCATGAAAACCCCAAATTCAGTTTCTCAGAAAAAATTAGAATATTACATAAAATTAATTTTAAAAAATAGATTTTTAATAGAAATATTGGCTGATGAAATGTATGTCCATATACACACTCAATACTTGGTCGGGGCTCCTTTTGCATGAATTACTGTATCATTGCAGCATGGCATGGAGGTGATCAGCCTGTGGAACTGCTGAGGTGTTATGAAGGTCCAGGCTGCTTTGATAGCGGCCTTCAGCTCGTCTGCATTGTTGGGTCTGGTGTCTCATCTTCCTCTTGACAATACTCCATAGATTCTCTATGGGGTTTAGATCAGGAGTTTGCTGGCCAATGAAGCACAGTGATGCCATGGTCATTAAACCAGATTTTGGTACTTTTGTCAATGTGGGCAGGTGCCAAATCCTGCTGGAAAATGAAATCAGCTTCTCCATAAAGTTTGTCAGCAGAGGGAAGCATGAAGTGCTCTAAAATTCCCTGGTAGATGACTGTGCTGACTTTGGACTTAATAAAACACAGTGGACCAACACCAGCAGATGACACTGATGTGTAGTGAATGTTGTGTGTGTGGCCCGTGTGGCTTGCCATACCCGCCCTGGGTGTGACGTCAGGCGGGCTACGGCCAGACTGTATACAGTTGTGTGTTCTCTAATAAAGAGTCAGTTTGCTGCATGGCATAAGTCTGACTCTGACTCCAGACATAACAGACATGGCTCCGCAAATCATCACTGACTGTGGAAACTTCACACTGGACCTCAAGCAACTTGGATTCTGTGCCTCTCCACTCTTCCTCCAGACTCTGACACCTTGAATTCCAAATGAAATGCAAAATTTACTTTCATCTGAAAAGAGGTCATCTGCTGATGTTGGCAGCATTCTAAGCTGAAGGCTTTACCACACGTCGACCCTACGCTGGGCTGTAATCAGATACAAGTGGAGGTAATGACCAGCAGTGCCTAATCACTCCTCTTGGCCCTGTAGAGAGAGAGCTATACAGCACCACAGGCCTATGATATTAGAATGGACATGCTCACCAGACCACCACAAGTACACACATTAAACATTCATTTATTTATCCTCTCCTTAGGTGAACACAGTGTGGGTCACCCTTTTTCCACCCATTTTAACCATTTACCATGCTGTAGCACAGCAGGACCATTGCAACACTAGGAAACAGCTGCCACCCACAGCTGGAGTAGAGCTAGCTGGCAGGGATTCTGTGCACACCCCGCCAGAACATCAAAGCACACAATGCTGACATCCATCATTGTCTAATATACAGTGTTGGGCAAGTTACAAAAATAGTAACTAATTACAGTTACTAGTTACTTCTTTTCAACAGCAATTGAATTACTTTACCAATTATAGCATGATTAAAGTAATTAGATACTTGAAAAAAGTAACTTTCACATTACTTTTAAATGCATACTTAAATCATCTTGCATTTCTGTCATGAACGCCCCTCCGGGGCAGAAGGACAGACCCACGCGCTGAACTGTAGTTGTGACATTTATTGACAAAAGAACAAAACTGTGCAGACATGACAAAAATGCAAACAATGGTTATAAGCAGGGAAGGCACTCCAGAGCAGGAATTACTCTGGAGGAGATAAGGAGAAAAAAAACTTAGAGAGAATAAAGTCTAGTTACATCAAGTAATGCTGTCCAATATTGCCGCAGACAAACTGAACTGATAGTGCTTAAATAATGGGTACACAAATGAGCGACAGGTGCGGGGGCTGAGCTGGCAGGTGACCTAATTATCTAACTGCTCACAGCTGACAGGAGAGCAGACTGTGAGCAGAGAATGGGAGTGTCTGGAGAGAGGGGGCACAAAAGACAAAGACACAAAATATAAACATAAACAGACAAAATAATAATGACAGGTATGCATCAATCAAAAATAAATTGAATCTGAGCTCAGAACATTTGAGCTCAGACTCATGACAATTTCTCACTCCCAAATGAGGAAATTACTGGCAATTTTGTGTTGATTTTCTTCAGATTTTTCCCACAATCAGAGCTCTCAAGGCAGGATAAAGCAGACTGAACAGGTTCTAAAAGCTCTGTCTGAAACAGTCTGTTTTCAGCCTGACATTAATAAGCCTGTAATATAATCCATTACTTAGCTTTGTCCGAGCTTGTTGCTGTTTTCAGGCACTTCTGAAGATTGCATTCGGTCTCAACTGCACTTTAGCTTGCAACCCACCAATATTCTTATGTCCTTAATCGCGACAAAGGAAAAATAATCTATTTCCACAAGAACAAAGTACCTTCATCTCTTCCTCCGTCCAAAGTGATGAAGAGTTAGGCTTTTTGTAACAGGTCACATCAACTGACGGCTACGTCTCAGCTACAGAAGGGTCAATTTGTATATTCATTTATCCATCCATCCATCCATCCATCTTCTTCCGCTTAATCCTTTTCGGGTCACGGGGGGGCTGGAACCTATCCCGGCATCTTTGGGCAAGAGGCAGGGTCCACCCTGGACAGATCGCCAGTTCATCGCAGGGCCAACACAGAGAGACAGACAACCATTCACTCTCACAGTCATACCTAAGGACAATTTAGAATCCCCAGTTGATGCCAGTTAACCTAACTTGCATGTTTTTGGCATGTGGGAGAAAACCGGAAAATCCAGGAGTAAACCCACACAGACACGGGGAGAATATGCAAACTCCACACAGATCACTGTTGGTCGGGGGCTGCGATCGAACCCAGGATCCCCCGGCCAAGGGTGAGTTGCTGTGCTGCCGCAGTGCTAACCACTCCGCCACCGCGCTGCCCGTATATTAATTTATTTACGCTAAAAATATCTATCCATATTAATAAAAGTAATGAGTAATGCATCTGATCAAATTTCAGTAATTGTAACGCACTACTGAATTTTTTAACAGTAATTTCATTACACAGCACATTACTGCAAAAGTAGTGGCGTTACAGTCAGTCAGTCAGTGGCAGTTGGTAAGTTACTCTGTAACGCGTTACTCCCAACACTGCTAATTTATGACCTTTTTTAAAAAAAAAAAACACTCTCAGTCACCATCATGCTTTAAACAGAATAATTAAAAAAAATCAAGGTAGAAGCAGGCTTTTTTTATGTTGTCCATATCTATTCCAGCATTTTTTTAGTAGAGATAAAACAATTTTGCATTCAGCAGAGGAGGCAGCATTAACGAACCCCAGGCTGAGATCTGCTGTAGGAACGGCTTGCTCTTCTATGGTTTCACAGAGGAGTTAAGATGGCAGTGCGATGGGTTGTCCCAGGTCTCCCATGTCTTGTGATAATAAGTGAAGGAATTTTTACGCTGCCTGTCAAAATCATGGACAAAGAGAGAATGGCACAAGTCTCATCAGTGCATAATTATGATAATCATTCTTTGTGAGCTGCAGACTGATTCATTTATTCCCCACAGTGAATCTTGGGTGATGTTGATTTTATTTGTTAAACACAATAAATTACACTATTATTTATTTAAAGCCTGTTTTATGAACCTTGAACCCCAGTGTGAGCAGGCTGTAGCTGGTTCTTAAATGCATTTTCACTTTATGAATGAGCCTGCATTCTCCCCAGTGCAAAACGGATTTGTCTTCCCATGTAAATGGTGTTATGTTGGTATTACACTTTAGATCTGGCACCCCTGTTTAATAAAGGGAATGAGAGTAAAGACAGCAATTGGTTTACGGCATGTCATGGCCAAAACACATTTCTGAACAATTAAGATCATTACAACCGACCCTTTCCACTTCCCGCCAAGCAAAATTCTTTTTTGCACTGCTGTAATAGCGAAATGGACTTGGACACGCCCATAAATGCCCATGCACGTTAGGCAATAGACTGTTGACTAGACTGTCATAAAAGGACCTGAAATAGGTCAATTTTGCCAAGGCTCATCCAACTCTACCAATGAAAACCTGGCTTTACTTGTTGGGCACGCCCCAAATCCAACTTGGTCTGAGAAAAGGAACTCACTAAAATGAACACATCACTCATTGCACCGCTCTGATGGCAGGATAGACATTGACCACTGGAGCTAAACCCGCTGGGTCACTGAGAAACAACCAGACCAAAGACTGGAGAACGGTGTCATTGTGTCACCGTGTGTCCTCTGAAGAACACAAGAGCACCATCTTGATTCTTCTTTTTGTCACTCACATTCTGATCCTCAACACAGCTCAAAGAAAATGGGAGGTGCAGGATGAAAGAAAACACTAGAAACTGTCTTACAGAGTCATATTTACACTGAGCACAGCATACAGGGATCGCTGTAGACAAATTCTCTCACATCTTAATTTTTCAATTAGCATGACTCTTGTTCTCTAAACATATGCAAACACAGCGGGGCGTCCATTAAAATGCAACTCTAGTGTTGAGCCTAATTAGAGTAAATTGGTTGGCTTGTATGGGGAGAAATTTGAATGCAGCTCACCAGCCATGTTTCAGCGTGTTTCGCCCCCAACAAACAAAATGCAACTCAGTGCCTTATGCATATGTTCATCCACTCAAGGAAAAAACCGAGACAACCTCCACAGAAAAACAGATTTTTCTTCATCTTTTGATATCATTACTATCCCATTATGAAATCTCTTTATTGTGAACAGATTGCTTAATAATGCATTTGAACAGGGAATTACAATCCTAATGTGATATTTGCTTTAATTTGCCATTGGCTTCATTATCACTTCACAGGGGGAAATAAGACAAACTAATAAAATGATGCTGACATAGTACTGGTGATGTTCTGAAAGAAACCGATCTCCAATATCTTTGCCAACGTCACTGGAACATTGGAGAGGTTTAGAGTAGGGCAGGCACCAGGCCAAATGGACGCCGTGCAATGTAGAGGATATTTTTTCCTGGATGCTCTCTCTGCTGAGGTAAATAAGCAGCCTCCACAGCCCGGGTAAGAGGACCGCAATCCTGAGAGCTGACCAGCATGCAGAGACACAGAAGCTGTGGTAAGACTGTGTTAGACGTGAAGTCAAGTCGGCCCCAGTCGTGTGTGCAGCCACATATTTTTGGCTGGAGCTAATCAGGTTTGTCATACTAAGTGCATTTTTTATCTGTGATGCAATGGACCAGATGGCAGATGAAACGAGTCTGAGAGCTGATGCAAAAGACAAAGAGAGCATGCACACTGCTGAGGAGAGCTCTACAGGGGCGAGAGGAGGTGAGTTTATACGACTCAGGACTGCACAAAAGAAAAGCTTCACTGTTGACTCATTCTGTTGATAATGGAAAGAAAGCATTGTCATCCTTTCTCTTCCACGCCTCTGCTTATTAGCACCTTGTGAGATTAGAAGTTTTAGAACAAAGTTTCCAATGTAAATCACAAATGTCTTTTGCTAATTGTCTGCTTACACACACTCTTTACAGTGTGTAGAGGCTCTCCGCTGAATGCAGCTTTGTGCAGCAAATGTGAGTCAGTAATAAGATTCTAAACATGAAGTGAAATTATCTTCAGACCCACAGCTCGGAGCAACTGTGGCGTCTAATGAGTAAGCGTGGCTCGGCGAAACACGGGAACAAAACCTGAAAAATGCATAGTATGCCTGCAGGCCTTATTTCTCTATCAGTTACTGGTCATGGGCACAGACCAGCTGCACCGCTTACTTAATTCATTTAATAACCCCAGAGCTTGAACCGTTGCTTCTCATCTAAACAACTTCAACTTGTACTTCAATTAACGATCCCTACTTCTCAATCCATCACAGAAACAAGATGAACAGAAACACAAGTGTTCAGAAATAAACACATTTAACAAGCTGATATAACATAAGCCACCATTATGAATTTAGCATTTTTTTTTTATTATAAAATCTTAAAAATGGCCAACAGGACCCTTAGCAATGTACAACTTTATCTCTTTTTGAAGAGTTTAGGAAAGACAAACACATTTTATTCCACTCTAAAAAATAAATAAATCACCAGGCATTAAAAAGCTAAAACAGAGATAGAAGTATTGAAGTATTGAATATTTTATTTTGAAAGGTGGTGAAAAAGTAAACAGCCTGCTTCCAGCCCTTTAAAACATTAATATCTGTTTAAATCAGATGTTAAACATATCTTGCCTTTATTTACTCTGAGTTTATTTTGTGTTTTTGTGCTAAAAAACAAAAAAGGGATTCCCCAGGGAAAGTAAAACTGCCTAGATAATTCTATATACATCACAGATGAACAGATGACGACCTGTACAGATACATGAATCGTACTAATAGTACAATGCAGAACTATTGGGCGCAGGGTGAAATGTGAGGTTCCAATTAGACTGCAAGGTGCAGTATGGCAGCATAGTTATGACAAAGATTCAACATCAGAGTGAGTTATTGTACAGTGAAATGGCATGTGGCAGGAAAGATTTCCTGTATCCGACCGTTCGGCAGTGAAGCTGTAGCAGTCTGCTGGAGAAAGTGCTCCGCTGTCTGTCCAGTGTGTGGTGGAGGGGGTGATCAGGATTGTACATGATGGATAACTAAGATAAGATAAGATAAGCCTTTATTAGTCCCACAATGGGGAAATTCCAGGATTGCAACAGCACAGGGATAGCAACACTCAGAGCAACAATCAGAAAGCAAAAGAAAAAAAAACAAACAAGAGCAGCGAGTATACATATGTACATATAAACATAAATATATAGACACACGATGTGGAGCATTGTAGCTAGATGGAATAAATATATAGATATATAAACACACAGTGCAGAGCATTGTCGCTAGATGGAATAAATATATAAACACACACAGTGCGGAGCATTGTAGCTAGATGGAATGAAACAGCATAACCGTCTACTTAGTTATCCTACATGGTATGATTATGTACCCATACATATTGTTACCCTCCGTAGCTACCGGTATTTTCCTAGTTGTATACTGGAGGGGACCATTGTGTAAGTCTATTGCGTCTTTTGCATTCAATACTATTAGGTTGTCACGTCTTTTTGCTATCTCTGTGAGCAGCCCTGCTTAGGTTATACAGTCTGACAGCCGTTGGTAGGAAGGACCTGCGAAACCTCTCTGTTGCGCACCTAGGATGATGTAGTCTGTTGCTAAATGAGCTCCTCAGTGCATTCAGTGTGACCTGCATAGGGTGGAACTCGGACTCCAGCAGAGATGACAGTTTAGCCACCATCCTTCTCTCTCCCATCTCCTCCACTGGGTCAAGGCGCTGCCCCAGGACAGAGCTAGTTTTCTTGATCAGTTTGTTCAGTCTCTTCCTATCGGTTGCTGTAATGCCGTTGCCCCAGCAGACCACTCCAAAAGTGATGGCTGATGCCACCACCGTGTCATAGAATGTCTTCAGCAGTGCCCCTTGTACACCAAAAGACCTGAGTCTCCTCAGTAGGAACAGCCTGCGCTGTCCCTTCTTGTAGAGTGTGTCAGTATTGTGTGACCAGTCTAGTTTATTGTTCAGATGAACACCCAGGTACTTGTAGGATGTCACCATCTCAATGTCTGTTCCCTGGATGTTTACTGGTGCTGTGAGGGGTTGTCCTTGCCTGCGGCAGTCCACCACCAGCTCCTTAGTTTTCCTCGCGTTGATCTGGAGGCAGTTCCGATGGCACCAGTCCACAAAGTCCTGGATAAGCTGTCTGTACTCAGCTTCATCTCCGTTGGAGATGAGGCCAACGATCGCAGAGTCGTCAGAGAACTTCTGTAGATGGCAGTGTGTTGTGTTGTGTGAGAAGTCCGCAGTATAACGGGTGAACAGGAAGGGAGCCAAAACCATTCCCTGGGGGGGCCCCCGTGCTACCGATGATCGTGTCGGACACACAGTCCCGGGTTCTCACAAACTGTGGCCGGTTTGTGAGGTAGTCCAGGATCCATGATGACAGGTGCTGGTCCACCCCCGCGCACAGCAGCTTGTCCTTCAGGATCATTGGTTGGATGGTGTTGAAAGCACTGGAGAAGTCAAAGAACATGATTCTCACCGCGTTCCCGGGCTTCTCCAGGTGGAACAGAGAACGGTGAAGGAGGAAGATGACCACATCCTCCACCCCAATACCATGCTGGTAGGCAAACTGGAGTGGATCCATTGCTGGTCCCACCAGGGGGCGGAGATGAGCAAGGAGCAGTCTCTCCAGGGTCTTCATCATGTGGGACGTCAGGGCCACTGGTCTGTAGCTGTTCAGATCTTTGGGGTGGGAAGTCTTTGGTGCAGGTACCACACAAGATGTTTTCCACAACTGTGGTACCCTCCCCAGCTTCAGGCTCAGGTTGAAGATGTCCTCCACAATCCCACACAGCTGGTCTGCACAGGACTTGAGGAGCTTTGCACTGATGCCGTCCGGTCCCGACGCCTTCCTCACCTTGATCTTCCTCAGCTCCGTCCTCACCTGGGTCTTAGTGAGGGTCAGGTTGGGGGGGCTGTGTGTTGGGAGTGGGGGGGTGATGGTGGAGTGGGGAGTGGGCAGCAGGACTTGATGTCTTCAGAGGCAGCAGTGGTTGTTGTACAGTTGGGGGGGAGGGCGGTTGGTCAAACCTATTAAAAAACAGATTCAGATTGTTCGCCCACTCCCTGCCCCCCGTGGCCTGGGGGGAGGTATTCTGGAGCCCAGAGATGGTTTTAAGGTTTCTCCAGACCCCGCTGATGTCACTCTGTTGCAGCTTGTCCTCCATCTTCTTCCTGAAGCTGTCCTTGCCTTCTCTGATCTTTCTCCTCAGCTCCCTCTGTACGGACTTAAGCATCTCCCTGTTCCCCGACCTGAAGATCTTCTTCTTCTCTCTCAGAAGTGTTTTTATCTCAGGGTTGATCCAGGGTTTGTTGTTTGAGCAACACCGTATGGTCTTGGTGGGAACGGTGTTGTCCACACAGAAGCTGATGTAGTCCATGATGGTGTGAGTGAGGCGATCGATGCCCTCACCATGTGGATCACAGAGCTGCTCCCAGGCGGTGGTTTCAAAAAAGTCCTTTAGAGCGTCCATTGCCTCCTCAGACCATAACTTCACTGTGCGCATGGCCGGAGGTTGTCTGTGCACTAGGGGTTTGTACACCGGCCGGAGATGAACCAAGTTGTGATCCGATCTCCCGAGTGGGGGGAGTTGTGATGAGGTGTACGCCTCCTTAGTGTTTGCGTAGAATAAATCCAGTGTTTTATTGTCTCTAGTGTGGCATGTGACATACTGGGTAAACGTGGGTAGAATGGGAGACAGTGAAACATGGTTGAAATCGCCTGAGATGAGGAGAAGAGCATCTGGGTGTTCTGTCTGCAGCCTGCCGATTACTGAGTGGATGACGTCACGCGCTGTCCCAGCGTTCGCCGTCGGATTTGCATAAATAACAATGCAGATCACGTGTAAGTATTCCCTCGGGAGATAGGTAGGCCGCATGCTAACAGCTAGCAACTCGATGTCTGTTTAGTGTTCTCCTCTCCACTACTGTCTCAAAGGTCTCCGGTCTGAGACCAATCACAGAGCCAGCCCTCTTGATAATCTTGTCAAGTCTGTTGGTGTCGCTGGCTCTGACACTGCTACCCCAACACACAGCAGCAAAGCAGATGGGGCACATAGGTGCACATTTAATGAGTAAACAAAGTGAAAAAGTCAAAGAGTGACCTCACATCTTCAAGGCTATCTATTTTTACATAAAGGCTGAAGGGTTTGTTGGAATTTTGATTTTCCTTTTTTAAATTTATTGTTCTTGACGGCGCTTAACCATTAAAAGGTAACAGGGAATGTGCACACCCATCAGCAGTTCAAAATTATCCTCAGACGCAGCATAGTGCTGTAGTGGTTACTGTAACTGCCTCACAGTATGAAGGTGACGAGGTCAAATCCACCAGCCAGCAGGGCCTATCTTTGTGGAGTTTTTCATGTTCTCCCCATGCTTGCCGGGGTTTCCTCCCACATTCCAAAAACATGCAAGTAACGTGGCCTTAAGTGTGTGAATGGTGAAGGATTGGTGCTGCACTGTGGTGGATGGCCTTGAATTTCACTCTGGGCTTAATAAAGTATAGCAAACAAATCCTTTGTGTCACCTCTCGTCTCTGTACTCCGATACTTGTTGAGACTTTTCTATGTGTCCTTATTTTTTTCTTGGACAGAAGGTGAGGCTCAGGCCAGTCACTGGATTCTTGGTGCTGCTGCAGAACCGGAGCCCAAAGAGACCAGTAGAGACACAGATGCCAAGTGGACTAGAGAGTGTGACGGCTCCTCTTCTCCTCTTTTCTCATTAAGGATGCACCTAAGGAGATCTTCGTCTGCAGCTTCCTGTACTACAGACTCTCTGTCCTCCTCTCAGCAGAGCACCAATGGAGGTTGGTAGCTTCAGCGGCCTGTCAATCATCCAAATGTCCAGTGACAAACATACAGTCAAAATTAATAAAAGAAAAAAATCTGTTGACTTAACTATCGTGAAATTAACTTTGAATCCAAATGCAGCTTTTCTGCTGATGAAATAAACGATGATTAATATGCAGGATAATAATGCCACAAACCAAAGACTGAATAGAAAATCTGACAAACTGCATGCTTTATGCCTTAGCAAGCAGCAAGAATGCTTAAATAGTGTTCATATAATCAATTATGAAAATGTATGAATAATTTAGAAATTGAAACGACAGCAAAAAGAAAAAAGATCTTATGTTTATTTATTTTTAAAAGAAGGACTTCAAACTCACAACTAGATCGTGCAGCATAAATGATTACACTGCAGACTGATTATGTTCTTGTGCAATTCTGCTAAATTATCAAATACTGTGGTACTTTTGCAATAATCAACTTAATTAAGGAAATAATATGTTGCCTGCTTTCTTTTTGCAAGGAAATATAGAAGTCTATGGCAAACCGTTCAGGAAAAAATATATATATATTACAAAGAAAAGCTTGGAATATATTGAATGAACTTCCGAATAGATTGAATGAAACTGGGAATATATTGAATGAAACTGGGAATATATTGAATGAACTTCTGAATATATTGAATGAACTTCCGAATATATTGGATGAAACTGGGAATATATTGAATGAAACTGGGAATATATTGGATGAACTTCCGAATAGATTGAATGAAACTGGGAATATATTGAATGAAACTGGGAATATATTGAATGAACTGCAGAATATATTGGATGAAACTGGGAATATATTGAATGAAACTGGGAATATATTGAATGAAAATGGGAATCTATTAAATGAACTACATTTCCCATCAGCCTTTGGGGCTCTAGTTTCATTCAATATATTCCGAAATGTTTTGTATATATATGTATCAGAGTTTCATTCAATATATTCTGTGTTTGTACGTGTGTGATCAGGACCATTTGGACGTTCAGCATTGTTTTCGGTGTGTGCTCTATGTAATGAACGGAGATGGAAGAAGTGCAACTATGAGTGAATCAGCAAAAAAGTTAGTTGCAGCTATCCTGTAATGCAGAGCTGGTTAACATCCTGGCAAATGTATGTAGTGGCCTAAATTCTCCCGATGAAGAAATGCATTCAGTGTTCCACCGTGAGGGACACTTCAGTAAAGCTGGCAAGATATTCACAGATTCAGACTTTGCGGATCAATAATTCCTGAACAAAATGCTGTTAAAACACAAACCACACCAATCTAATACATTGGAAAAGTGGACAACGAGCTAAAACCTCATTTTCATTAAAAAAGAACCGTCTCTGAGCTCCAGCAGTTCCACTGGAGTCTATGAGCTGCTGTTGGGGACACGAATGCACAGGGACCGTCTGCAAATTGCAACTCTGAGGAAAAAAAGACAATTTAAAATTAAATACTGTCATGATCATAAGGTGTAATGTCACCAGAATCAGTTCATACGTTGATTGTGTCATTTTGTTCAGACTAAAATGCTTAGTTTGCATAAATTTTATTTTTCATAGTTTGGGGAAATATTTATTTAAAAAATATACAATAACTTGAAAATTACAAAGAGTGGCTTCACCAAAATCACCTCACACGCAATCCATCTTCTAGTCAGACTACAGCACAGAGTTTGGATTAAAGAAATGTTTTCATAGCTTTTGGGAATATTTATTAGGATTAAATTTCAGCATCATCAAGGTTCGTGCCACTAAATGCTGCCCAGCCACCAGGGTCTCCTGTTAGGAACACTTGTTAGTTGGACCAAAAAAAAATCATAGGTTAGGGAAATATTTATTAGAAATGAAAGTTAAAAACTTCTAAATAACTGAGCGCAGCTTCACCAAAATCAGCTCACACATCATCCATCATCTGATGGCCAAACTACATCACTTAGTTTGGGTAGAAAACATTTTTTCATATTTTTTGGAAATATTTATTTGAAATAAAATTCAGTAGCTTCTCAGGTATTAAGTGCAGTTTCACCAAAATCCCCTCACACATGATCGATCATCTACTAGTCAGACTACATCAGCAGACCATTTATTGACACAGAAAAGCACTGATTTCTTACAGAATTGACTCCTGCTCTGACAAATAAATCACAAGGATTAATTTTAGTCTGACTCTTAGCCTGCTCTGGACCAGGCTAGCTGTAGAGAATAAATCTCAATAGCAACTTGACTGGGCTTAATTTATTCTACTTTTATACAACCAAGTCAAGTATAGATTAAGCCAGAATTATTTGAAAATCCTGTCTTAATCCTTTATCTTGGTTTTATGCAATATGCATCTGAACTCAATGAGGTGACGTAATCAATCTGCTGCAGACAGAGCAGTCCTAACACTTTCAACCAATCAAATAACTAAGGCATGGGCTGGTGACAAAGTCACTAGCCAATCAGCAGACATTTCCAATTAGTCCTCCCTGCAGTGGTGGTTTTGGTCTCCAAAACAATTCTCATGTTGAAGATTATTCTAATACTGGATGTGTTTGAATTGAAAATTTTCCTCCAGTCCTCTTTCATTGTCATATCTGGACAAAGTTTCCAACCATGTCCACATTTTCTGTTGGTTTTGAGCTGTTGCACTTTTGTTCTGTTATCATTAGTTTGTTGGATTATCCTCAGGTTCTTAGTTCAGTTATGTTTTCTCCCTGATTTGGTTTATTTATGATTATTGTTTGCATTATTTGTCCTCTCCATTCTCCAGTGTCCTGTCTGCACAGCTCCGCCCATCCTGTTTGTAGCTGCTCCCCTGTTATCTCTTAAGTAGTCCCAGTTGTCTCATGTTAGTGCAGTTATTTCTCACCTACAGTGGTGTGAAAAAGTGTTTGCCCCGTTCCTCAGTTCTCATTTTTTGTATATTTGTCACACTTAAATGTTTCAGATCATCAAACAAATCTAAATGAGACAAAGATAACACAAGTAAACACAAAATGCAGTTTTTAAATGAAGATGTCTATTATTAAGGGTAAAATAAATCCAAACCCACATGGCCCTGTGTAAAAAAAAAAAAAAAAAAAAGGATCCCCCACCCCATTAAAACATAAATTAACTGTGGTTTATCAGATCTTTAGAAAGCTGAGTTCAATTTCTCTAGCCACACCCAGGCCTGATTACTGCCACACCTGTTCTCAATCAAGAAATCTCTTTAATAGAACCTGCCTGACAAAGTGAAGTAGAACAAAAGATCCTCAAAAGCTAGACATCATGCTGCGATCTAAAGAAATTCAGAAACAAATGAGAAATGAAGTAATTGAGATCTATCAGTCTGGAAAAGGTTATAAAGCCATTTCTAAAGTTTTGGGACTCCAGCGAACCACAGTGAGAGCCATTATCCACAAATGGCGAAAACATGGAACAGTGGTGAACCTTCCCAGGAGTGGCCGGCTGACCAAAATTACCCCAAGAGTGCAGCAATGACTCATTCAAGAGGTCACAAAAGACCCCACAACAACATCCAAAGAACTGCAGGCCTCACTTGCCTCAGTTAAGGTCAGTGCTCATGACTCCACCATAAGAAAGAGACTGGGGGAAAAAATGGCCTGCATGGCAGCGTTCCAAGATGAAAACCACTGCTGAGCAAAAAGAACATAAAGGCTCATCCACGTTTTGTCAAAAAACATCTTGATGATCCCCAAGACTTTTAGGAAAATACTCTGTGGACTGACAATTCAATTCAATTCAACTTTATCTATATAGCGCCATTTCACAACAACAGTCATCTCATAGCATTAGCAACTGTAGGGGGATCCCCCACAGTTGCAGAAAGACCCCAGCAATCAGGCGATCCCCTGTGAGCAAGCACTTGGCGACGGTGGAGAGGAAAAACTCCCTTTTAACAGGAAGAAACCTCCAGCAGAACCAGGCTTAGGGAGGGGCAGTCATCTGCTGCGACTGGCTGGGGGGTGAGGGGACAGAAAAGATGAAAAGAACAGACATGTAGAGAGCAAACAGCACGATGGGGACTCAATCTATGGGAGAGAACAAACAGATGTTAATGACCAGCAAAAAAAAATATTTCATTGAGAGTGAAGAAAGGAGTGAGGCCCAGTGCATTATTGTAGGTCCCCCAGCTGACTAAACCTATTAGCAGCATAACTAAGGGAAGGTTCAGAAACACATGATCCCTCCCTAATTGTAGGCTATATCAAAAAGGTAGGTTTTAGCCCTATTCTTAAAAACAGAGATCGAGTCTGACTCCCGAATCCAGATTGGCAGCTGGTTCCACAGGAGAGGAGCTTGATAACTGAAGGCTCTGCCTCCCATTGTACTTTTGGAGATTCTAGGTATTACAAGTAATCCTGCATTTTGGGAGCGTAGTGCTCTGTTAGGATAATACGATAGTATCAGATCTTTTAAATAAAAAGGAGCCTGATTGTTTAGAGCTTTGTAAGTAAGAAGAAGGATTTTAAACTTAATTCTAAACTCTATGGGAAGCCAATGAAGGGAGGCCAGAACCGGAGAGATATGATCTCTCTTTCTAGTACCTGTTAAAACTCTTGCTGCAGCATTCTGGATCAGCTGAAGACTTTTTAAAGATGTTTTAGGACAGCCTGATAATAAAGAATTACAATAATCTAATCTCGAGCTAACAAAAGCGTGGATCAGTTTCTCAGCATCACTCTGAGACAAGATGCTCCTAATCTTGGCAATATTACGCAAATGATAGAAGGCAGTCTTAGAAACAAATTTAATATGTGAATTGAAAGACAGATCTTGATCAAAAATAATTCCAAGGTTCCTCACAGAGCTATTAAGAGAAAGAGTAACCACATCCAAACTGAAAGTTTGATTTGGAAAGGTATTTCTAAGGTTTTTTTTTTGGACCAACAAGAATGACTTCAGTCTTTTCTGAATTTAATAGCAGGTAATTACAAGTCATCCAAGCTTTGATTTCCTTAAGACAGGCTTCTAACTTGGCTAATTGATTACTATCATCTGGCTTCATTGACAGGTATAATTGTGTGTCATCTGCATAACAATGAAAATGTATACAGTGTTTTCTAATAATGCTGCCTAACGGAAGCATATATAAACTAAAAAGAGTAGGGCCTAGCACAGATCCCTGTGGAACTCCATGACTAAACTTTGAGTTGAAAGAAAACTCATTATTTACATTATTTACTCATTATTTACATGAACAAACTGGAACCTATCAGATAAATAAGATCTAAACCACTGCAACAAAGTTCAATTAAGTCCAACATAGTGTTCTAATCTATCAAGTAGAATATTATGATCGATAGTATCAAAAGCTGCACTAAGGTCTAAAAGGACAAGTACAGAAACCAGTCCATTATCAGATGCGATGAGGAGGTCGTTAGTGACCTTCGCTAAGGCTGTTTCAGTACTATGATGGATTTTAAACCCAGATTGAAACTCTTCAAGTAAACCATTTCCCTGCAGGTGGTCAAATAATTGCATAGCAACAACTCTTTCTAAGATTTTTGAAATGAAAGGGAGATTAGAGATTGGTCTATAGTTAGCTAAAGCTCCTGGATCTAGCATTGGCTTTTTGAGTAAGGGTTTAATTACAGCCGTTTTAAAAGCCTGCGGTACATGGCCTAAAGTTAATGAAGAATTGATTATATGAAGAATAAAGCTACCAATAAGTGGGAAGACTTCTTTAAATAACCTGGTAGGAATAGGGTCTAAAAGACAAGTTGAAGGTTTGGATGAGGAAACTATTTTGTCTAACTCACAAAGGTCGATTGGAGTAAACTCATCAAGACAGACATCAATTGAAGGAGTTGTAGTAGTTACAGTATTTAAGTTAACTGTGGGAAGAATCTGATTGATTTTATCTCTGATGGATGAAATTTTATTATTGAAAAAGTTCATAAAGTCCTGACTAGTAAGCTCTAAGGGAATGCTAGGATTGACAGATTGAGTCCTGACTCTTTGTCAACCTGGCAACAGTGCTGAAAAGAAACCTGGTGTGAACGATTGGTGCAGCAGAGCGAGGCCAGACCTTCAATTTGTCAATTAGTCCTTTTTATTTACTTACAAATAATCTCCAGTTCATATAATCTCCAGTCTCTCAGGATAGTCTTCTGACACAGTTTCAAACAAAATGTACTTTCTCAAAAGAAGCATATCAAGTAATAGACATTCCTCAGTAAAAGTTTTCGTCAATTACCTTTCATCAATATACAACAACCTACTACTGATATCTCACACCTGTTATATAGTGGACAGATCAATTAGAGGTAATTAGCCCCTACCATAATCCTAGGTAAAACACTTCATTCCTTATACTAAACACATACCCACTAATATATAAAAATACATAAATAACTTTCCCCAGACATACACAATATAAATATATAAATAACACACAATAAATAGTCATATAAATAGTTCCATAAATAACCTTAACCCCTATTTACAAATATTAAACCACCCCTATGACTAACCATACATATTTGCTCCCTGCTAGTGTCCTATATAAGGCCTTCAACTCCTAATGGAGTCTTTTGCCTGGACACGCACAGGAAGCATGTTGGCAAAGGTATGTGCAATAACTCCTTTAACAATTATTTTACCAGATTCTTAATCATACTAATTATCTCCCAGGGCATTCAAATTAACCAAAACAAATCATAAACTATTAAGTCCATCTTAACCAAACAATCATACAACAATACAACAATACAGATACAACATAATCACAATATAACCAGACATACAGTGGTGACATCCCATCTTCACATTTCCTCCCCCCTTTCCTGAGAATACAGTACTCTTATGAGTCATGTATTCTAGAGAGGCTATCAGCCACAAGGTTGGTTTTCCCTGCCACATACCGAACAGTAAAATTATATGGTTGGAGGGACACATACCACCCTGTAAGACGACTGTTCACATCCTTCATTCTGTCTAACCACTGTAAAGCCCGATGTTCTGTCTCTAACAAAAAATGATGCCCTAACAAATAATATTTCAAAGATCCTATTGCCCATTTTATGGCAAGACATTCTTTTTCAACCGTAGAATATCTTTTCTCCCGGTCCAACAATTTACGGCTCAAGAACAGTACTGGGTGTCTCTCTCCCTTCTCCTCCTGGAGAAGCACTGCTCCAATGCCAACCCCTGAAGCATCAGTCTGTAAAATGAACGGGCGAGCAAAATCTGGGCTGAAGAGAACCTTCTCCCCAGAAATAGCCTTCTTCAGATCCTCAAACGCTCTGTCACACTCCTCTGTCCATTTTACCTTATTCGGTGCTGCAGCTTTAGTGAGGTCAGTCAATACCACGACTCTTTCAGCAAAGTGGGGGATGAACTTACTATACCATCCTACCATTCCCATGAATGATCACACTCTCTTCTTAGTGGTGGGTACAGGGTAGGTCCGAATGGCATCCACTTTACCTATTCGTGGTCTAATGACCCCCTGACCAACCACATGTCCCAGGTACTCCACCTGCTGTTGTCCAAATGCACATTTGCGAGGGTTAATTGTCAGTCCTGCCCTCTTAATTAGCTGAAGGACCTGCCTAAGGTGTATCAGATGTTCTTCCCAGGTCTGACTATAAATGACAACGTCATCCAAATAGGCAGCCGCAAAGTTCGACACTCTCCTTAAAATTTGGTCCATCAGCCGCTGAAATGTTGCAGGTGCCCCCTGAAGGCCAAATGGCATGACCCTAAATTGGAAACTGCCGTACGGTGTTTTAAAGGCCGTAAGTTCCTTTATTTCTGGTGCCAATGCCACTTGCCAATACCCCTTACATAGGTCCAAAGTAGAAATAAATCTAGCCTTGCCCACTTTCTCTAATAATTCATTGATCCGGGGCATGGGGTATGACTCAAATTTAGATACTGAATTAAGGTATCTAAAGTCAATACAAAATCTTAGTGAGCCATCCTTTTTTGGAACCAGCACAATCGGGCTACACCACTCACTGACCAACTCCTCGATCACTCCCAGCTGTAACATCAAATCAATTTCGGTTTTCATTTTGGGGACCAGTCGTTCCGGGATCCTATACGATTTTCTCCGTGGAACAGTTTCCTCTTTCAGATAAATCTTATGACGTACCAATGTCGTGAAACCAGGTCTCTCCTGAAACAAATCTGGATCCAATAATGTCTCTAACTCTCTCCGCTGATCCACCTGCAAATGAGACAGTTGAAATAAACACGGCTCTGACACATCTGTGGGAAAGGACTGTTCCTTCTCCTCATCCACTTCTGTCACACAGATCAAGAGCTGCTGTGTCTCCTGAAGAACAGGTTGCTGCTGATGATGACCAGGCTGCTGAAACTCTTTCAACAAGTTAATGTGAAAGGTCTGATACTTTACCTTCCTGTCAGGCATATATAGTTCATATGTCACTGAACTTAGTTTTTTAGAAATTTCATATGGCCCCTGCCACCGAACCAACAGCTTACTGTCACACGAGGGCAGCAATAACAGAACCTGTTGTCCTGGGTGAAAAACCCTTTTCCTGGCCTTCTTGTCATACCAGGTTTTTTTGTTTGGCCTGTGCAGTCCTCATGTGCTCCTGAACCAAAGCAGTCATTAAGATAAGATAAGATAAGCCTTTATTAGTCCCACACCGGGGAAATTCCAGGATTGCAACAGCACAGGGATAGCAACACTCAGAGCAACAATCAGAAGGCAAGAAAAAAAAAAAAAAGCAAGCAAGCAAGAGCAGCTAATATACATATGTACATATTACTATAAATATATATATATACACACAGACACACAGTGTAGAGCATTGTAGCTGGATGGGATAAATATATGAGTATATAAACACACAGTCATTCGATCCAGTTTCTCTCTCATTTTAATGACGTAAGAGACCACATTGTCCTGATCACTCGGTGGACTCTCCCAGTGCTCCTTTAATAAATCCAGTGGGCCCCTCACCTGACGGCCATAAAGCAGTTCAAAAGGTGAGAACCCTGTTGAAGGCTGGGGCACCTCCCGGTAAGCAAACAGTAAATAAGGTACCCATTGATCCCAATCTGAGCCCGTTTCAGAAACAAATTTCTGCAGCATGTTTTTAAGAGTCTGATTAAATCGCTCTACTAGTCCATCAGTCTGTGGGTGATAAGGGGTGGTCTTAATGCCCTTAATCCCCAACAGCTTATACACTTGCTGCAACAGTTTGGACAAGAAATTTGTTCCACAGTCTGTCAGAACTTCTTTAGGTATGCCTACCCTTGAAAACAACTGGATCAGGCAGTTGGCAACCTGCCTAGCCTTAATAGATTTCAAGGGAAAAGCTTCTGGGTACCCCCCCCCCCCCCTCATGGATCGTCACCTTATCGTGGTGGGGGGGTTTGCGTGCCCCAGTGATCCCAGGAGCTATGTTGTCCGGGGCAATTTGCCTCTGATAGGGTCTCCCAAGACAAACTGGTCCTGGGTGAAGGGCCAGACTAAGAACGATCCAACAGACTCTCATGAATTGTATATCAAGGATTCAGTGTACCCCGCCCGGTATGGGGTTACCGGGGCCCCACCCTGGAGCCAGGCCTGGGGGAGGGGCTCGAAGGCTAGCGTCTGGTGGCCGGGTTTCCACCCATGGGACCCGGCCGGGCTCAGCCCGAAGGAGTTACATGGGTCCGCCCTCCAGTAGGTTCACCACCTGCAGGAGGGATCATGGAAGTCCGGTGCTATGTGGATTAGGTGGCAGTCAAAGGCGGAGACCTTGGCGGACTGATCCCAAGCTTTCTAAACTGGCTTTTGGTACGTGGAATGTCACCTCTCTGGTGGGGAAGGAGCCTGAGCTGGTGTACGAGATTGAGCGATACCGGCTAGATATAGTCGGCCTCACCTCAACACACAGCTCCGGTTCCGGAACCAGTCTCCTGGAGAGGGGCTGGAGCTTGGCCTTTTCTGGAGTTGCCCCGGGCGAGAGGCGACGAGCAGGGGTAGGTATTCTTGTATCGCCCCACCTTGCTGCCTCTATATTGGAGTTTTCCCCGGTGGACGAAAGGGTTGCTTCCCTGCGCCTTCGGGTTGGGAAACGGGTCCTGACCATCATTTGTGCCTATGCACCAAATGATGTTTCAGAGTACCCACCCTTTTTGGAGTCTGTGACTGGGGTGCTGGAGGGTGCTCCTTCTGGAGACTCCATTGTCCTACTGGGGGACTTCAATGCGCACGTGGGCAACGACAGTGAAACCTGGAGGGGGGTGATTGGGAGGAATGGCCTGCCCGATCTGAACCCGAGTGGTGTTCAGTTATTGGACTTCTGTGCTAACCACAGTCTGTCCATAACGAACACCATGTTCAAGCATAAGGGTGTCCATATGTGCACCTGGCACCAGGACACCCTAGGCCGCAGGTCGATGATCGATTTTGTTATCGTATCATCAGACCTGCGACCGTATGTCTTGGACACCCGAGTAAAGAGAGGTGCAGAGCTGTCAACTGATCACCACCTGGTGGTGAGTTGGATCCGATGGCAGGGGAGGAAGCCATTCAGACCTGGTAGACCCAAACGTATAGTGAGGGTGTGCTGGGAGCGTCTGGCTGAGGCCCCTGTCCGGGAGGTCTTCAACTCCCACCTCCGGAAGAACTTCAACTACATTCCGAGGGAGTCTGGAGACATGGAGTCTGAATGGGCCATGTTCTCCACCTCTGTTGTTGAAGCGGCGGCCCAGAGCTGCGGCCGCAAGATGGTCGGTGCATCTCGTGGTGGCAACCCCCGAACCAAGTGGTGGACACCAGTGGTGAGGGGGGCCATTAAGCTGAAGAAGGAGTCCTATCAAGCTTGGTTGGCTTGTGGGACTCCCGAAGCAGCTGAGGTGTACCGGCAGGCCAAGCGGAGTGCAGCTCGGGTGGTTGCTGAAGCAAAAACCCGGGTATGGGAGGAGTTCGGTGAGGCCATGGAACAAGACTTTCGGTCGGCTTCAAAGAGATTCTGGCAAACTGTTCGGCGGCTCAGGAGGGGAAAGCAGCTCCCCGTCCACACTGTGTATGGTGCGGATGGGACACTGTTGACTTCAACTGGGGATATCGTCGGGCGGTGGAAGGAATACTTCGAGGATCTCCTCAATCCCACTGATACGCCTTCCACAGAGGAAGCAGGGTTTGGGGACAAGGGGGATGACTCGCCTATCACAGGGGCTGAGGTCGCCAAGGTGGTTAAAAATCTCCTTGGTGGCCGGGCCCCAGGGGTGGACGAGATTCGCTCCGAGTACCTCAAGGCCCTGGATGTTGTTGGGTTGTCATGGTTGACACGCCTCTGCAACATTGCGTGGAGGTCGGGGGCAGTGCCTTTGGCATGGCAAACCGGGGTGGTGGTTCCTCTCTTCAAAAAAGGGGACCGGAGGGTGTGCTCCAACTTTAGAGGGATCACACTCCTCAGCCTCCCTGGGAAGGTCTATGCCAAGGTACTGGAGAGGAGAGTCCGGCCGTTGGTCGAACCTCGGATTCAGGAGGAGCAATGTGGTTTTCGTCCTGGCCGTGGCACATCGGACCAGCTCTTTACCCTCTCGAGAATTCTTGAGGGTTCGTGGGAGTTTGCCCAATCAGTTTACATGTGTTTTGTGGACTTGGAGAAGGCATTTGACCGCGTCCCTCGTGGATTTTTGTGGGGGGTGCTTCGGGAGTATGGGGTATCGGGCTTGTTGTTACGAGCTATTCGGTCTCTGTACGACCGTTGTGAAAGTTTAGTTCGTATTGCCAACACTCGGTCGGAGTCATTCCCAGTGAGAGTTGGACTCCGCCAGGGCTGCCCTTTGTCACCGGTCCTGTTCATAATTTTTATGGACAGGATTTCTAGGCGCAGCCAGGGAATGGAGGGTGTCATGCTTGGTGACCACAGGATCTCATCTCTGTTGTTTGCAGATGATGTTGTCCTGTTGGCTTCATCCAGCAATGACCTACAGCTCTTGCTGGGACGGTTTGCCGCTGAGTGTGAAGCGGCTGGAATGAGAATCAGCACCTCCAAGTCCGAGTCCATGGTCCTCAGCCGGAAAAAGGTGGATTGTCCTCTCCGGGTTGGGGACAGGCTCCTGCCCCAAGTGGAGGAGTTTAAGTATCTTGGGGTCTTGTTCACGAGTGAGGGGAAAATGGAGCGAGAGATCGACAGACGGATTGGAGCAGCATCTGCAGTGATGCGGACGTTGTACCGGTCTGTTGTGGTGAAGAGGGAGCTTAGTTCTAAGGCAAAGCTGTCGATTTACCAGTCAATCTACGTTCCTACTCTCACCTATGGTCACGAGCTTTGGGTAATGACCGAAAGAACGAGATCGCAGATACAAGCGGCTGAAATGAGCTTTCTCCGTAGGATTGCTGGACTCACCCTCAGAGATAGGGTGAGGAGCTCAGTCATCCGGGAGAGGCTCAGAGTAGAACCGCTGCTCCTCCACATTGAAAGGAGTCAGTTGAGGTGGTATGGGCATCTGATTAGGATGCCTCCTGGACGCCTCCCACTTGAGGTGTTTCAGGCACGTCCCACTGGGAGGAGACCCCGGGGCAGACCCAGGACTCGGTGGAGAGACTATGTCTCCCAGCTAGTCTGGGAACGCCTTGGTATCCCCTCTGAAGAGCTGGAGCAGGTGGCTGGGGAGAGGGAAGTCTGGGCTTCTCTGCTTGAACTGCTGCCTCCGCGACCCGGACCTCCGGAAAAGCGGTAGAAGATGGATGGATGGAAGCTTCTGGGTACCGAGTTGCATAGGCACAAATCACCAGAATGTATTTATTACCCGAGGAGCTTCTTTCTAGAGGGCCCACTATATCCATCCCTATTCTATTGAATGGTGTTCCAATAATGGGTAATGGTTGCAGTTGGGTACGTGCTACTCCCCTAGATGTTGTAATCTGACATACTGAGCATGTCGTACAGAAGTCCTTTACCTGGGTATACATTCCCGGCCACACAAACCTTCTAGCAATTCTCTGCAAAGTTTTTTGGAATGCTAGATGACCTGCCCAAGGGATAACATGTCCTAGTTCCATGATTTTTGGTGTGAGGTCCTGTGGTAAAGCTATGGCCATAACTCCACCATGCTGTTGATATAGAATGCCCTTTTTTATGACATACAAGGCCTCAGCCAAACAATCAGTTTTTCCCTGTTTCACACCCTCAATCTCCAAGACTTTATCAAACCAGGGCTTAAGAGTTGGGTCAGCTTTCTGCAATCTAGCTATGTCAGGAGGGATGTCAAACTCTACTGACTGGCTTAATTGTGGTGTTTCTTCACCCAAATTCTTTACTGACACTAACACCTTATCTCTTCTCTTCTGAGCCTTGGATTTGTGTTTCTTAATAGGGCCTACCTCTATCGCCGAATCATAAAAAGGTAATTCCTGAAGAGCACTGGCAACTCTCTGTGCCCTAGTTGTCACCATATTACAATTTTTCACCACAGGTGTATTTACTCTCCGTTCAACAGCGCCACCTGTCTGTCTCTCCTCCGTTTGCTCCTCTCTAACCTGTTGTATGATGTCTAACAAAGTTGGAACATCATTGCCAAGAATAACAGGATACGGCAAATCAGGCACAAGAGCTACAGGAAGGAGATAAGTTTAACCCCCTACTGTTAAATAAACCTCAGCGGTCGGCTACAGTTTTTTATCCCCATGGACACAACTGATATTTATTTTAGACTCATTCCACAAGTCCCTAGGGACCAAACTAGGTAGCACAACTGTTTGAAAACAGCCTGAATCTAACAGGGCCTCTTCACACTGACCATTAAGCAACACTTTTGTTTTATAAACTCCACTATGCACTGAGGCTGAACAAGTGGGTCTAGGAACTGAACATAACAGTGACGGTTTCTGATTTCTTATGGCAGGACATGCATATTGGGTGTGACCGATTTTGTTGCAATGATAACAGCGTATATCTCTATTTGTAACCACACGTGACTTTTTACTATTATCATATCTACTGTTTATATTCTGACTGGGCCTGGAATACAACCTATTTCGAGCTGGGCCACCCTTTTCACCCTCATTAAACTCACTCCGAGTAGTGAAAAATCTGTCACGGCCGAGAGTAGGTCTCCTGCTCCCAGACCTGGCTGACAGAAAAACCTCTGCCAGACGAGCAGCGTCCTCTGCAGTCTTCGGGTCCTGCTCTTGTATCCAGACTCCCAGTTCCGGGTTCACCATGCGCAGAAACTGTTCCAAAATAAACTGTTCCATAATGTCTTTTAACAATCGGGTCTCTGGCTTAATCCATTTATGTAACAGGTCTTTCAATCGTACATACAGTTCGCGAGGGGTTTCGTCCTGAAAAATGTCCAAGGAACGAAACCTCCTCCTATAAGTGTCAGAATTAATTTCAAATTTACTTAAGATAGCTTCTTTAACTCTTGCATAATTGTCTGTGTCAGCCATATCCATCAAGACATACGCGCTCCGCACTTTACTTGTAAGCAAAGGAGCAAGATGGATAGCCCACTCTTCTTCCCTCCAGCGGCAGACTGTAGCGATCCTCTCGAATGTCGTCAGGTACTGTTCTATGTCGTCCTCGGGTGAGAGAGGGTTCAGCCTGGGCTCGTGGTGCACTGTCCTCCTTGGCTGCACCTGCAGCGGCAAATCTTCCTCCTGCGGGCTGACCCGACTGGCCGTCACCCTGGGGTCCTCCCCCGGAGCGCCGTCGTCACCACCATGCTCCGCCTGGCTCCCGTACTCCTCTCTCAGCTCCGCAACCTGCGACTGTACCCGACGAATTTGCTCAGTCACAGCCTGCCACCTTTGGTCATGGAGAGCGGCTTCCTCCTCCATTTGCCGATCTCGGAGTGTCAGCGAACGTACCACCGATTTTACCAGGCTCGTTAGCTCTTCAAGCTCGCCCAGTCTGCTGATTCCCTGCTCCTCCTCCGTCATGCCTGTATCCAGGTCAGACCGCTCCTCCTGCCTCACTTTTCTTCTCGCCATGAGTCCTTCCGTCCACCAAACGCTACGACGTCGATGTAACGGACCACCGCTGCCACCAAATGTGAAAAATTGGTGCAGCAAAGCGAGGCAGGTTTCTATTTGCAATTAGTCCTTTTTATTTACTTACAAATAATCTCCAGTTCATATAATCTCCAGTCTCTCAGGATAATCTTCTGACACAGTTTCAAACAAAATGTACTTTCTCAAAAGAAGCATATCAAGTAATAGACATTCCTCAGTAAACGTTTTCGTCAATTACCTTTCATCAATATACAACAACCTACTACTGATATCTCACACCTGTTATATAGTGGACAGATCAATTAGAGGTAATTAGCCCCTACCATAATCCTAGGTAAAACACTTCATTCCTTATACTAAACACATACCCACTAATATATAAAAATACATAAATAACTTTCCCCAGACATACACAATATAAATATATAAATAACACACAATAAATAGTCATATAAATAGTTCCATAAATAACCTTAACCCCTATTTACAAATATTAAACCACCCCTATGACTAACCATACATATTTGCTCCCTGCTAGTGTCCTATATAAGGCCTTCAACTCCTAACGGAGTCTTTTGCCCGGACACGCACAGGAAGCATGTTGGCAAAGGTATGTGCAATAACTCCTTTAACAATTATTTTACCAGATTCTTAATCATACTAATTATCTCCCAGGGCATCCAAATTAACCAAAACAAATCATAAACTATTAAGTAGCCCGCCTGATGTCACCTACTCCCCCCACCCCAGCGGTGCTACAGAAAACCCTACAGTCCAATTTCCATTAATAACACCCCCCCCAAGTTCCAAACACAACATACCATCAAAATCAACACAAGTTAATATAATAAACTCAGTCCTATATTTTTTTTGTTGTTGTTTTTTTTTTCGAGGAACATAAACAAGTGAACCTATGGGCATCTGGGTAGACTACCAGAGCGCTCTGCCAGGCTGGAGCGGGTTATTCTGCTGCTAAATCCTACCGGCACCGTCCATAACAGTTCTAGCAACATAATCGTCCAGATATGTAGGCCTCCGACGCACTCTAGCCGGGCGTCCCCCAAGAGGGGACACTGCACCAGGCAGCGTCGGTACAGCCTGTGAGTCCACATCAGGTGGGGCTGCCCAGTCCCAGCTCTCACTGAGACGTCCCGTGGCATCCAAATCCCGGCCAGGCAATGAGCATCTCAGTCTGCTGGCATGCCACCTGGACCCATCAGCGAGCTCGAAAGTGTCCGGGCCCTGCTGCCTCATGATCTGCCGTGGTCCAGTCCAAAGTGTCTGCAACTTGTGAGTCCGGACAGGATGCTTGACCCAAACTCGATCCCTCTCCCTCAGGCCATGGTCCCTCGCTCTATGCTTCTTATCGAATCGCTGCTTCATCTTGCACTGCTGACCAGTGACTCTGCTCCTCAGTGCCTCCATATCCTTCTGGGGAGACACCACTGGTGGTCCCAAACGGTTTACCGGCAAAGACAGTTCTCGCCCCAGCATGAGGGCTGCCGGGGAACAGCCAGTCGTGGTGTGAACTGACACCCTACAGTGAAGCAACGTGTTCTGGAGGGCATCCAAAAAGGTGAAGCCATCCGCCAGGTGTGCTCTCAGTCCATTCTTTAGGGTCTTATTAAACTTTTTGATCCCCCCATTGGCCTGTGGATGATCAAATGCCGTCTTCACGTGCTCCACACCCCTGCTGCTCAAAAATTCCTCAAACGCCCCTGACACAAACTGCGAGCCATTGTCCATCGTGAGCGTGTTTGGGGTCCCCCACCTAGCAAACAAAGATGTCAGGAACCCTGTAACTACTTCTGTCATTACTGAGCTGGTAGGGAGCACCTCTGGCCACTTTGAGAATATGTTATAGGCCACCAGTAAGAATCAGCTGTTTGAAGGCGCTGCATGGAGTTCACCGCAGATGTCCAGCTCAACGTGTTTCCAGGGCCCTTCTGGGTATATGACTGGCCTAAGTAGTGGGGGAGGAGGTCCGCTGGTCTTGCCGCTCTCTAGGCATGGTACGCAGTACTTCGCCATGGCCTCAATGTCATCAGCAATGCCTGGCCACCAGACCAATCCTCTACCATGTTGTTTCACTCTCACCACCCCCAGGGGGCCATCATGCAACATTCAGGTTCAAGTTACTTTATTTGTACCCACAGGTAGATTTGTTTTGCAGTCAGGTGACATCCTTTTAGACACATATTTACAAACCACAATTACATTCAACATGAACACAAACACAGGCACACATGAAGCTGACTATAAACACGAAAAAAGTACTCAAGGTTCCACCAATCAGGACATAAGACAAAGAGATAAGAGAAAAAACAAAGAGATAAGAGAGAAGGGTCATATTAAAAAAGTTAAAAACTAAGTCAAAGAGATTAAAAACTCAATAAAAGTCTAAAACCCAATAAAAGATTTAGAACCCAAATAAAAAACCTACAAAAATAAATAAATATAAAATAAAAATTGATAAATAGGTAACTAAATTATGTGCAATATATTGTTACATCTTGTTCAGCTCTTTAACAGCAGCAGGAACAAAGCTGTTTTTGTAGCACTGGATTTTACATTTTGGGACAGCAAACCTCCGTCTGGAGGGAAGAAGCTGAAAGTGGCAGTGCAAAGGGTGGGAGTCATCATTTAAAATGGAGGTAGCAATCCTCTGTACCTGTCTGGTGTACAAGGATGTCAGGCTCAGCTGTGACTCACTAAGCAAACGACTGGACCATCTAACTACCTGATCCAAGGATTTCCTCTGTTTCAGTTTTATCTGACCAAACCATGACACTAAAGAAAAGGATAAAACAGATTCAATAAAAGTCCGATAAAACATTATCATTATGGTTCGGTCAATTTGGAAGTGTGCGAGTTTCCTTAAACAATGCAAATGTTGCTGACTCTTTTTGCACACCCTTTCACAGTTCTCTTCAAAGTTTAAATTACTATTAATAATCGTCCCAAGATATATGTAACATTTCCAGGACCTGCGCCCTCAGGGAAGTTGGGATCAGAGTGCACTGGCCCCTCGCCACACACACATCGTTCCAGCAACTTAGTTCGTCCTTGAAATGGTGACAGGGTGCCAGGTCGCCTCGCACCCTCGCAGGCCATCCCTCTCTGATCACCGCATGTAATTATACCAAAACCGGGTCCCGGTCTGACTCCTCCCTGAGCTCCTGGGGGAAAACAGCTGCCTGGAGAGATCTGCACAGTGTGTTGACCAGTTTGTCCTTAGCTGAGTCAACGTCATCGTCGTCCACTCGGGGAGACCCCGCCGTGGCTCGGGATAGGCGGTCCGCTACTATGTTTTCCCTGCCTGGGGTGAACTTGGTGGAAAATTCATAGGCTCTCAATCTCTCAGACCACCTATGTATCCTCAGTGGTCCATGCCCTGACCCAGACGTGTCCAGTAGGGTCGTAAGCGCCCGATGATCAGTCCTCAATGTGAAACGGCACCCGTAGAGGTATATATGTCACCTCTCACACGCCCAGACACAAGCTGGCCCTTGTGTCTGGACACAACCTCTCGCCCACAGCGTATTTTTGCTCCGCCGCTGAGAGGAACCTTGACGCAAACGCCACTGGTCTCTCCGTACCACCCTGTACTTGTGACATGACTGCCCCCAGTGCTGAATCAGATACATCGCAGGTCACCACCATCTCAAGGTTAGGGCCAAAGTGTGCCAACACCGGTGGGGAGGTGAGCTGACGCTTCAATTTGGAGACCACCGCCGAACAGGCCCGTGTCCACTCCCATGGCACGTCTTGCTTTAACAGGGCCCAGAGACGCACAATCCTTTCCGAATAGTGCGGAATGAATCACCCATAAAAATTCCCCATGCCCAGGAACGACGAGATCTGGGCAGGCACAGAAGGGTCCGGGATGCGAATGTTTGAATGTAGTGGTTGAATGCCCCTCCCTGACAGCCAAAAACCCACAAATTCGCTGGTGACTGCCGCAAAGAGACATTTTTCCCCATTTAGGGTGACCCCGCAGTCTTGCAGTGTTTTCAGGACTTTCCCCAGCCTCTCATCGTGCATCTCTCTTGACGTGCTGTGCACCACAATATCGTCCAAATAGGCTACCATGCCCTTAAGACCCGCCGGCATTGTTGACATCACTTTTCAGAAACAGCTGGGGGCGGAGCTCAGTCCAAACGGCATCCTGGTATATCTAAAACCCCCCATGTGGGTCACGAACGCCATCAGGTTCCTGCTGTCCGGGTGGAACGGCACCTGTAGATAAGCCTGTCAGAGGTCCAGCTTCATGAACACCTGGGATCCACTAAACGTCGCTGCTAGCTCCTCCATGGTTGGAAGGGGGTATTTGTCCGGGACGATCGCCTTGTTTACCATCCGCAGATCTATACAAGGTCTGATCCCTCCTCCTTTCTTCTTTGCTACCACCAGGTTAGAAATCCAAGGCGAGGCATCCACCTTCTCAATGATCCCGAAATCCAGCAGCCTAGACAGCTCAGCCAAGACTTCGTTGCGTAGCGCTAGGGGCAAGTGCCACAGTAGTTGAATCTTAGGTGTTACTGTCTCATCCACCAGCAGGCGATAATAGAAGGCGTCTATCCGGCCCAGGACCGTGAACAATGCTGGCCAATGAAGTTGCCAGTCAGTGTATACTGTTAACACCACAGAGCCCTCCAGATTCCGTATGGAGAAGCCCAGCTCCCCCAGTAGATCGATCCCAAACAGGTTCGCCCCCTGTCATGCCATCTGGAAGGCAAATTTAGGCACCATCTTCGGCCCGCACGTCACATCAAACTCCGCCGTGCCTACCAAATCAATCTCAGCGTGGCCATAGCCGAACATCCTCACTGCTCCTGCTTTGACAATCTTCGCTGGGAACAGTCTCCTCAGTGTAGCCAAACTCAGGATAGATCTGCCAGCCCCTGAGTCCACCATACGGGGCACCTCAATGCCATCGAGCTGTACAACATACCATTTGAGAGGCCATCTTCCCACACGTGCTACACACACACACAGCCAGTTTCCTTGGGTCCGTAAACGTTACATGGGCCCCGTTACGCCCCACTGGCTGCTTTTTCTTCTTCTTCCCAGCCCGCCCTCAAGGCCTTGTTAGCATGCTAACCGTCACCCTTGGCGCAGGGACACAGTCCGCCGGCTCCTTACTAGCTGACATGCTTAGCCTCTGTAGAGACATGGACTCGCGTAGCTTCACCAAGTCCACTACCCCATCCAGGGATAAAAGCTGTCGGGCTAATCTTAGCATGCTTCTGAGCCATGAACTGGTGGTGCTATGGGCAAACTTGTCTCTCACTAGCTCGTCCGCTAGCAGCCCAAAGGCGCCCTTTCCTGCTAGGCTGCGCAGCTCCATAATAAATGACAGGGTGGACTCACCAGCATGTTGTTGACGGTCAAAAAACTCATATCATCTTTCGGTGACTGTGGAGTGGTTGCCGAAAATATTGGTCATCATTCGCAAACCCTCTTCCAGTGAGCCGTCACCACACAGCCCAAAGAAAATATGCTGACCTTCCGCACCCAGTTGGTGCACCAACAAGCTCCTCCATCTTTCGTCGGTGATATCGCTGAGTCCGGCCGCTGTCACATAGACCTCAAACATTTACCGAGGAATTTACCAATTAATTCATTAAAAATCCTTCAATGTGATTATCTGGATTTTCTTTTCCTCATTTTGTCTCTCATAGTTGAGGTATACCTATGATGAAAATTGGAGACCTCTCTCATCTTTTAAGTGGGAGAACTTGCACAATTGGCGGCTGACTAAATACTTTTTTGCCCCACTGTATTCCTCCACCGTGCCCATGGTATACTGTATCTGGCGTACCCTGGCACTGCAGGAAAGAAGGTGGTTCTATGATACACACGCTCATTTGTTTTCCGTTGTCGCCAAATGTTATTTCGGGAATAACACAGAGCGGAGAGCTTCTAGAGGAACATACTGTACAACTGAACTTTATTGAGTTCTTATTCCAATTTATATTCCCCACTGTAGCCTGCTTGACGTCACCTTTTCCCCCCACCCCGGCGGTGCTACGGCAATCCCCACAGTCCAATTTCCATACATAACAGTGTGTCCCATTACATCCGGGGTAAAAGTAACACAGTATTTCAGAAAAGGAACATCATACCAACAGTAAAATATGGTGGTGGTAGTGTGATGGTCTGGGGCTGTTTTGCTGCTTCAGGACCTGAAAGACTTATTGTGGTAAATGGAACCATGAATTCTGCTGTCTACCAAAAAATCCTGAAGGAGAATGTCCGCACAAAAAATGCAATTTTTAAATGAAGGTGTTTATTATTAAGGGAAAACAAATCCAAACCTGCACGGCACTGTGTGAAAAAAGTGATTGCCCCCTAAACCTAATAACTGGTTGGACCACCCGTAGCAGCAACAACTGCAATCAAGCATTCGCAATAACTGGCAATGAGTCTTTATAGCGCTGTGGAGAAATTTTAGCCCACTCATCTTTGCAGAATTGTTGTAATTCAGCCACATTAGAGGGTTTTGAGCATGAACCACTTTTTTAAGGTCATGCCACAGCATCTCAATTGGATTCAGATCAGGACTTTAGGCAACTCCAAAGTTTTCATTTTGTTTTTCTTAAGCCATTCAGAGCTGGACTGGCTGGTGTGTTTTGGACCATTGTCCTGCTGCAGAACCCAAGTGCAGACATTCTCCTGCAGGATTTTTTGGTAGACAGCAGAATTCATGGTTCCATTTACCACAGCAAGTCTTCCAGGTCCTGAAGCAGCAAAACAACCCCAGACCATCACACTACCACCACCATATTTTACTGTTGGTATGATGTTCCTTTTCTGAAATGCTGTGTTACTTTTACCCCGGATGTAATGGGAACCACACCTTACAAAAAGCTCAGCTTTTGTCTTGTCAGTCCACAGAGTATTTTCCTAAAAGTCTTGGGGATCATCAAGATGTTTTTTGACAAAACTTAGACGAGCCTTTATGTTCTTTTTGCTCAGCAGTGGTTTTTGTCTTGGAACGCTGCCATGCAGGCCATTTTTTCCCCAGTCTCTTTCTTATGGTGGAGTCATGAACACTGACTTTAACTGAGGCAAGTGAGGCCTGCAGTTCTTTGGATGTCATTGTGGGGTGTTTTGTGACCTCTTGAATGAGTCGTTGCTGTGCCCTTGGGGTAATTTTGGTCAGCCGGCCACTCCTGGGAATGGTCACCACTGTTCCATGTTTTCGCCATTTGTGGATAATGGCTCTCGCTGTGGTTTGCTGGAGTCCCAAAACTCTAGAAATGGCTTTATAACCTTTTCCAGACTGATAGATCTCAATTACTTCGTTTCTCATTTGTTTCTGAATTTCTTTGGATCACAGCATGATGTCTAGCTTTTGAGGATCTTTTGTTCTACTTCACTTTGTCAGGCAGGTCCTATTAAAGTGATTTCTTGATTGAGAACAAGTGTGGCTGTAATCAGGTCTGGGTGTGGCTAGAGAAATTGAATTCAGATTTCCAAAGATCTGATAAACCACAGTTAATTTATGTTTGAACGCGGTGGGGGATCCTTTTTTTTTAACACAGGGCCATGTAGGTTTGAATTGGTTGAAAAACTGCATTTTGTGTTTACTTGTGTTATCTTTGTCTAATATTTAGATTTGTTTGATGATCTGAAACATTTAAGTGTGACAAACATAAAAAAAAACGAGAACTGGGGAAGGGGGCAAACACTTTTTCACACCACTGTAGGTGAGAAATAACTGCACTAACATGAGACAGCTGGGACTACTTAATCCCTTGCACTCCGGACAATTTTCCTAAAAACGCCAAAAAATAACGTGCCCAAAGTAAATCGAAAGCTGTTCTTCAACCCTTTGCAGCATCTTCATGGGGTTGGTCTCATTTAAAAGAAAACACTTTGAATTTTTTGGCAAAAAAAACATAATCTCTCTACATGCTCCGGCCACTGAGTTACAGTCATCTAAACATACTGAACTTGAAGAAAATAAATTTGGCCACGGTGTTTTTTTGGATACAAATGCTTGCAAATAACACACAGCTGTCCGATCCGGCTGGAAAATGCAACAGAAATGTAGAACCAAGTGTTATCAAGCTGAGATCCAAATTTGGTAACAATACCACAAAAAATGAATATTTTACACAGCTTTGTTCTCATGCTGTTCCCAGGCATTTTGGAACTGTGCCAAATGACACAGTTTGGAAAAATGTCTGTAACTTCTGAATAATTCAATATAGAAGCTTCATTTTAGGCTCTAATGAAAGGTCACACTCAGGGCTGTGTGTGTGTGTGTGTGTGTGTGTGTGGGTTGTCCCCCCCCCCCGCTCGCTACAGAGGATGGACTTCGGCCATCGCTACACAACAGATTAGCCTCATGTGGTGATGTGGGACAGCAGCGCAATCACCGCGGCCCCCCCCCCCCTCGCTGCAAAAGAATAGCGGGGGTGGGAGGGGCGTTCACAGCCTGTACGCGGCGAGCAACCCCTTGTACCGCGGCGCACGAACTTCAGACTTCGTGCGCCGCACAGCTGTAATTTACCGATCGGTCAAAAGTCATTTTGGATTACAATTTTCAAAGATAAAAAATAGTTTAGCTTATAACACCTTACCTCTTCACAGCAGCAGTGTCCTGGCCAACTTCTCTTCCTCATTGTCAGACGAACGCGACGCTGGTCCGCTCTGGTTCTGGTCTCGCGACCCGATCAAAACATAATTCCATTATCGCGGTTTTGTGCTTCCATGATTGCGGTTTTTGGCGAACGATTTTTCAAAACAAATAACAGTAGTAATTAAAAAAAGACTGGCGAAGGCATGTGTGTCACTCAGCCTTTGTCGTCAGCCTCTGTCGGTCTATAATGACCATGGAAGAAATCATAACGTCTACTCTGCTGGAACCAATACAAAATAAGCACCACCTGTGGCCGAACATGCCGATCCACGAATGGCACTCCCTGTCACACAGGTTGCATTTGTGGATGGTCTCCATGCTGCTGGGTCTGTGGGGCTCTTCCTGCGTCCTTTTTTGATCTGCTCCAGCAGCCAGTCTTCACCCAGCCTTAAAAAAAAAACAGCTCGCGAACTTCTCTGCTTCAATTGGCTCACTGCATTCAAAGCGTTGGGAGGCGGGTCCTCCTTCCTAGGTTTTCATTCATTGGTTCTTCAAGGTTTCAGAAACCCAATTCAAAGCTCTTATTAGTCGAATGAGAGGTCAATCAGATGAACTAATCTGTTCGCGGCTGTGTCTGCAGCTTTTTTTTCAGTGGCGCTTGGACGCCAACACCAACTACATCACCACCATTAGGACCATGCGTCCGAGAGCGCACGAGGACGCACGAGTGCGCCCTCCTGCGCCCTAGGACACAGAGACTTGCCCGCCCGTGGTACAACGGAGTGCAAGAGGTTAAGAGATAACAGGGGAGCAGCTACAAACAGGATGGGCAGAGCTGTGCAGACAGGACACTGGAGAATGGAGAGGACAAATAATGCAAACAATAATCATAAATAAACCAAATCAGGGAGAAAACATAACTGAACTAAGAACCTGAGGATAATCCAACAAACTAATGATAACCAAACAAAGGTGCAACAGCTCAAAACCAACAGAAAATAAGATAAGATAAGATAAGCCTTTATTAGTCCCACAATGGGGAAATTCCAGGATTGCAACAGCACAGGGATAACAACACTCAGAGCGATAATTTAGAAGATAAGAAAATAAGAGCAGTGAATATACATATGTACACATAAATATATAAATATATATACACAGTGCGGAGCATCGTAGCTAGATGCAATAAACAGCATAACCGTCTACTTAGTTATCCTACATAGTATGAATATGTACCCATACATATTGTCACCCTCCGTAGCGACTGATATTGTCCTAGTTGTATACTGGAGGGGACTATTTGTGTAAGTCTGTTGCGTCTTTTGCATTCAATACTACTAGGTCGTCATGTTTTTTTGCTATCTCTGCGAGCAGCCCTGCTTAGGTTATACAGTCTGACAGCCGTAGGTAGGAAGGACCTGCGAAACCTCTCGGTTGTGCACCTAGGATGATGTAGTCTACTGCTAAATGAGCTCCTCAGTGTGTTCAGTATGTCCTGCATAGGGTGGGACTCAGACTCCAGCAGAGATGACAGTTTAGCCACCATCCTTCTCTCTCCTATCTCCTCCACTGGGTCATGGTTCCAACCATGTCCAAATGTGGACATGGTTGGAAACTTTGTCCAGATATGACAATGAAAGAGGACTGGAGGAAAATTTTCAATTCAAACACATCCAGTATTAGAATAATCTTCAACATGAGAATCGTTTTGGAGACCAAAACCACCACTGCAGGGAGGACTAATTGGAAATGTCTGCTGATTGGCTAGTGACTTTGTCACCAGCCCATGCCTTAGTTATTTGATTGGTTGAAAGTGTTAGGACTGCTCTGTCTGCAGCAGATTAATTACGTCACCTCACTGAGTTCAGATGCATATTGCATAAAACCAAGATAAAGGATTAAGGCAGGATTTTCAAATAATTCTGGCTTAATCTATAGTTGACTTGGTTGTATAAAAGTAGGATAAACTAAGCCCAGTCAAGTTGCTATTGAGATTTATTCTCTACAGCTAGCCTGGTCCAGAGCAGGCTAAGAGTCAGATTAAAATTAATCCTTGTGATTTATTTGTCAGAGCAGGAGTCAATTCTGTAAGAAATCAGTGCTTTTCTGTGTCAATAAATGGTCTGCTGATGTAGTCTGACTAGTAGATGATCGATCATGTGTGAGGGGATTTTGGTGAAACTGCACTTAATACCTGAGAAGCTACTGAATTTTATTTCAAATAAATATTTCCAAAAAATATGAAAAAAATATTTTCTACCCAAACTAAGTGATGTAGTTTGGCCATCAGATGATGGATGATGTGTGAGCTGATTTTGGTGAAGCTGCGCTCAGTTATTTAGAAGTTTTTAACTTTCATTTCTATAAATATTTCCCTAACCTATGATTTTTTTTTGGTCCAACTAACAAGTGTTCCTAACAGGAGACCCTGGTGGCTGGGCAGCATTTAGTGGCACGAACCTTGATGATGCTGAAATTTAATCCTAATAAATATTCCCAAAAGCTATGAAAACATTTCTTTAATCCAAACTCTGTGCTGTAGTCTGACTAGAAGATGGATTGCGTGTGAGGTGATTTTGGTGAAGCCACTCTTTGTAATTTTCAAGTTATTGTATATTTTTTAAATAAATATTTCCCCAAACTATGAAAAATAAAATTTATGCAAACTAAGCATTTTAGTCTGAACAAAACGACACAATCATCGTATGAAGTGATTCTGGTGACATTACACCTTATGATCATGACAGTATTTAATTTTAAATTGTCTTTTTTTCCCTCAGAGTTGCAATTTGCAGACGGTCCCTGTGCATTCGTGTCCCCAACAGCAGCTCATAGACTCCAGTGGAACTGCTGGAGCTCAGAGACGGTTCTTTTTTAATGAAAATGAGGTTTTAGCTCGTTGTCCACTTTGCCAATGTATTAGATTGGTGTGGTTTGTGTTTTAACAGCCTTTTGTTCAGGAATTATTGATCCGCAAAGTCTGAATCTGTGAATATCTTGCCAGCTTTACTGAAGTGTCCCTCACGGTGGAACACTAAATACATTTCTTCATCGGGAGAATTTTGGCCACTACATACATTTGCCAGGATGTTAACCAGCTCTGCATTACAGGATAGCTGCAACTAACTTTTTTGCTGATTCACTCATAGTTGCACTTCTTCCATCTCCGTTCATTACATAGAGCACACACCGAAAACAATGCTGAACGTCCAAATGGTCCTGATCACACACGTACAAACACAGAATATATTGAATGAAACTGATATATATACACACACACACACACACACACACACACACACAAAACACTTCGGAATATACTGAATGAAACTGGAGCCCCAAAGGCTGATGGGAAATGTAGTTCATTCAATATACCGTATTCAGAAGTTCATTCAATATATTCCAAGCGTTTCTTTGTAATATACTGTATATATATATTTTTTTCCCTGAACGGCTTGCCATAAAACACACACACACACACACACACACACACACACACACACACACACACACACACACACACACACACACACAGAGAGTGGTGTGAAAAAGTGTTTGCCCCCTTCCTGATTTCTCTTTTTGTATGTTTGTCACACTTAAATGTTTCAGATCAAACAAATTTAAATATTAGACAAAGATAGCACAAGTAAACACAGAATGTAGTTTTTAAATGGTGTTTATTATTAAGGGTAAAAAAAAAAATCCAAACCTGCATGGCCCTGTGTGAAAAAGTGATTGCCCCTCCTGTTAAAACATAAACTGTGGTTTATCACATCTTTGGAAAGCTGAGTTTAATTTCTCTAGCCACACCCAGGCCTGATTACAGCCACACCTGTCCTCAATCAAGAAATCACTTAAATAGGACCTGCCTGACAAAGTAAAGTAGACAAAAAGATTCTCAAAAGCTAGACATCATGCTGTGATCCAAAGTAATTCAGGAACAAATGAGAAACAAAGTAATTGAGATCCATCAGTCTGGAAAAGGTTATAAAGCCATTTCTAAAGCTTTGGGACTCCAGCGAACCACAGTGAGAGCCATTATCCACAAATGGTGAAAACATGGAACAGTGGTGAACCTTCCCAGGAGTGGCCGGCTGACCAAAAATACCCCAAGAGCGCAGTGATGACTCATCCAAGAGGTCACAAAAGACCCCACAACAACAGAAAGACTCGCCTCCGACTCCCTCATTTCAAGACGTAACATTTGGCAACGAGGAATATAATGGATAACGTGTTCGAAGACACTTCCACTGTCTCCAAGAGACAGACTGAGTTTATGTGCTGTATGCAATGGACGGGCGAGTCCCTTCAGTCACTTCTGTCGGAGCTGCATAGCCTAACTAAGAAGTGCAAGTTTGGGGCTATCGAGGACAGCTTAGTGAGGGACAAGTTTGCCCATGGCACCAATGACGCTTGGCTGCCGATGATGCTAAAAAAAGGCTAAGGAGCCGCTCTCGCTGGAGGAAGTGCTGGAATTGGTGAAATGAAGGGAGTATGTGGTCCTGACCGAGCTAACAGCTAAGACTAACAAGGGGCCAACCACATGCGATTTCACACCGAGAGTGGAGGTTTGCATGCTAGTTGGGCAGCAGGACACAGTAACGGTACAGCGAAGCACAGAGACCGTGAGTGCTGGGGGCAGCGGCGAGGAACCAAGGTCAGAGGACGTGGCCGACAAGGGTAACGTCGTGACCCCCAGTGGTGAGCAGCAGCAGCAGCTGGTTGTGGAAGCTACACAGCGGGAGTGCGAGACAATGTAGGATGAAGGCCCTGGGGAAGAGCAGCAGCCACAAGACGCAAAGACGGCGCAGCGGGACACCTGGAGCGAGAGTACCACGAGCAGCGACAAGGCATCCGGGTCGGAGGATATGGCCAACGAGAATGGTGCTGAGAGCCCAGAGGGAGAACAGCCGCAAACGGACAGCGGGTCAACGCAGCAGGGCACCTGGAGCGACGGTGCCAAGAACGGTGACGAGGTGCCCAGGTCGGACAGTGGAGCCAACCAGAGTGACGCTGAGGGCCCAGAGGGACAATAGCCGCAGCCAGACATGGTGACAGTGCAGTGGTGCACCAAGACCGAGAGTGCTGGATACGGCGGCGGGGTGCCTGGAGAACAAGACCGACGGAAGTGACGTCATGAGCGCTCTGGAGGAGGGCGCTGGGTATTGTGACAAGGTGCCTGAGGCAGCGGACGATGCCGAGGAGTGGCCACTGGGGGATGGAGTGTCTGGAGCCATGGTGGTGGTGAGGCAGACGGTCATTATCAGTTCGGCGGGCGCAAAGAGATGGTGCACCGGAGAATGGCACGGCGAGCTGAAGGGGAAGAAACGCCTCTTGGCAGGAAAGGACATTTTTGCCAGGGAGGGGGCTTCGACCCTGGGGGTAGACAACGGCCAGGGGCACATATGCCATGGGGCTGCCCAGGTCCTCCGTGGCAGACTAGAAGATGGTGGCTGGCCAGAGACATTGGGGTCACTTGAAACATCTATTTAGTGAAAATATCTGTGTACATATTTGTGAAAATGTGCACTTTGTATATATTTGATGCTGATGTGTATGTGAGTGAGTGAATGTATGTCTAAAGACTTTTCAGTGAGCAACGGGGTGAAACAAGGGTATGTTCTGGCACCTACACTCTTCTCGCTATATCTGGCAACCATGCTTGAGGTGGCCTTCAAAGACACTTCAGAAGGAGTATACATTCAAACAAGGAAAGAAGCAGACTTGTTCAATGTACCACAGTTTAAAGCCAAAAGTAAGACATTGATAAAGGTAGTAAGAGAAATGCTCTTTGCCGACAACAGTGCTGTAGTTGCACACAGTGCAAAAGATTTGCAATCTTTATTGGAGAAATTTGCAAGAGCAGCTAGCCAATTCAGCCTCAAAATCAACATCAAGAAGACAGAGTGCCTTTATCAACCACCAAAGTTCCAATTATCAACATCACTACCAGAAGAGATCAGCATTGGTACAGAGCCACTAGTCAAGTGTAAGACTTTCAAGTATCTCGGGAGTACTGTTTCAGAGAATGCTAGGCTGGAGAATGAATTCTCTCTCAGAATGGGAAGAGCGAGCGCTGTGTTTGGAAACTTGAGGGAGAGACTGTGGAACAATTGACATGTGTCTATCCGTGTGAAATGCAAAGTGTACAGAGTGACAGTACTGGCTACTCTATTGTACGGTGCTGAAACTTGGACTGTCTACAGAGTGCAGGTAAAGAAACTCCACGCGTACATGATAAGACACCTTCGAGTCATAATGAACATCTCATGGAAAGACAAGATAACCAACACAGAAGTGTTGAAACAAGCTGGTCTACCATCAATGGAGGACATGCTAATAAAGATGAACCTGAGATGGCTCGGACATGTTGAGAGGATGGACCACCAGCGTCTCCCTCGGCAGTTACTCTACTCACAGCTATGTGAGGGCAAACGCAATCAGGGTAGACCAAGGTTCAGTTTTAAAGACACTGTAAAAAGAAACCTGAAGAAGTTGGATATAGACAGGAGTTCCTGGCAGCGGAAGGCGAAGGACAGAGCTGTGTGGAGGAATCTGATCAGACCTAAATGAAACAGTCATTGTCGCCCACGATAGACTGCTATGATGATGATGACTGTATGTATAATATGGGATTATTTTGTATTCTAAAGAGACATGGTCCGATTTTGAGTTGTTTTGTGTGAATGTGATAGGTTTGTTCTAATGCAATATGTTATTCCCCATGTTCTTAGCGTGTGATTCGGGTTTTAAATTTGGGAGGTTTTCAATGGTGTGTGTGACTTTCCATTTTCTAAGGGGGGAGGGAATGTTGTGTATGACTGTGTGTATGTGATGCTGTGCCCACCCACTGGGTGGCGTGACGTTGGCACGGCCCACTTGTATATAAACCCAAGTTCATGTAATAAAGTTAGACTTGTTAGCTGCATGAAGACTCACCTCCGACTCCCTCATTTCAAGATGTAACAGCGTCTTCCAAAACATCACCTGGATGTTGGTTGCTTACATTGCTAGTGGGCCGCTCGCCCTCATTAGCACATCCGTAGCAGGAGTCTGTGGGTGGATAAAGGACAGACACTCTGGCTGTGTCTCAATTCAGGTTCTGCGTCCTACAAGCGTGCATTTCTAGGCCAGATATGTCACTGTGCTGCGTCCAAGGCTGTCCCATTCTGTGGGCTCCTTCACATGCAGCCAACAAATGCAGCCTTCAAAACCCCCAAAATGGAGGAGCCGTGAGAGGATCCTTGTGGCCTTAGCATATCCCAGCATTCAGCGCATGGCCCAGCCTGGCTTCTTTTTTCTCGGCTCAGGCAGAAGCAGAACGAAGTCAGAAACGGTTCAAAGTAAGTTTTTTTGCTTGAATTCTGCAGTGGTTTGAACGTAAGAACATTAATAATCCAGAAAACAGCAACATCTGATTATTTATGCTCATGTTAGGTGACATTTTTTTCTGATGTGCTGAATGCTTCACTTAATGTAAACATGTTGAACTGTTATTTTTTCTTAAGTCAAACCTTTTTTTCCCCATTAATGTTAGTGTATTAACTAATGTCAGTAATATAAAAATACAGTATGACGTGGTTGAAATAACTTGCTCTAAGATAACTTTTAAAGTCCCGTAGAGACATCAGGAAGTTGATGTGATTTATTTGCTTCTGTGGTGCTGTAAAGAAAAAACGCCTCAGGTTGTTTTTTAGAGAAAACGGAGCAGTTGATGAAGCTGAGGAGGGACAGGACATCTGGAATAATTTGATTATGCTGATCTTAAAAATGTCCATCACATCTGAAGTGATGATCAGATCTCTGATTTTTTTTTTTTCCTTTTTACAGGTTTATTTCTGAGGTCCACGGTGGAGAACCTACAGGAACCGAGGGTCAGCTGTGGTGAGAACGGGCTGGACTCAAGATTTATAAAACTGATATTTGAGTGAAATAACCACAATAAAAGAGATTTGATCAACTGTTTTACTGACTGATTTTTTTAGCACTTTACTTTGCAAACTGAAACAAGTTAAAATAGTGTATGCTTACTGTTAATAGAAAAACTGCATTTCATTGAAGTAGTTTTTTGAAAAAGAGGATTTTTTTGCAAGATAATTCCAAAAGAGACTTTCATATTTATTATACACAGAGTGAAACATTTTGAACCTGATTTAATATTGATGATAATGATTATAGTTTTTAAAATTAAATGACAAATCCTGATTTTCTAATTTACTGAGATGCACTGGTACAACTGAGATGAAGCTGAAGATGGAATCTGTCTACTGCTACTGAACATCATTGAGGGTCATCATCCTACAGTACAGGACTGTGTTCTGCTGCAGAACAGTAAAACTAAATGTCAGAGCTCATACAAGGCAGAACACAACATAAAAATAATTTTTTGTAAGTTGTCTGTGTTTTTTCAACTGATTTAAGACAATTTTGCACCGCTAAATCCAAAAATGACATCTGTTTCTCTCGATCAGGTCAGGTTTTTATGCTAAGTTGTAAACAGTTGTACAGTTGTACTGTAAATTGAATAGCAGACACTGATAAAAGTAAATACATGCAAATTGAATGTTATGTCATTATTGTTCAAAATTCAGAGAATTTCAAGAAATAAAAAAAGAATTTTGCATCATATAAAGCAAAAATACCCGTACATATAAACAAAAACGTAAAAAACATGTGGCCATAGTTCAAAAAGTTGACCTGATTGAGCAAAACCAATGAGATTTTTGGATTCAGCACATCAAAATTGTCCAAAATCAGCTAAAAAAAAAACTTAAATAAATTTGGTGTTGACCAGTGTTATCTAGCTACATGATGGTCAGAAATAACAGTAAACCGCTAATCTAACTGGGATACATATTTAAAGTAATAAAAATTAATTTATCTATTTTGTGGTTTTAATTTACCTTAATTCTACCTGCTGACTTTAAAATGAGTTAAAGTCTTATTTTATCTGTCATGGTCCTCTGTCTAGTGAAGATTCTCAAGTAAAAGGTAAAGAAAATACAATAATAAAAAAAGATAAAAATAAAATAAAATTCTCTGTCAAAAATTTCAGTAAAAAAAAACTCAACTGATGCTGTCATGGTTGCTAGGCAACAGGGTAGTGTGTGGTCACACAAACACACGTCCTCCAAAGACTAGACCGTCTCATTAAACAGCCAAAAATCAGCCTTTAGATGCAGCCTTCCGACCTTTCTGGCCTCCAGGGCCGTGGTCTGCGAGGCTGCAGGACCTGAACTGGGACACAGCCTCTGTCTCCGGGTGAGAGGCAGTCTCATTTTCAAACCAGTTTGCTCTCCAGTGTTGATATTTTTACTCCGGTGACGGCAGAATCTTCAGGCTGATTACCAGCTAGCACTAGCTAGCACTACCAAGTCCCTCTGATGCAAATGTGTGAATTTGCATGTTTTTGGCATGTTTACATTAACTTTACATGTATTTGTGCCACACAAAAAATTTGCTTCACATTTAGTGTGAAGGCACCGCAACAGACACATCGGTTTTATAAACAAACTGAACGGTTAAACGTTGCCATAATTAAAGTGTGAACTAGCCTCACTAATGGCTAAAATTTTAACAGCTAACCACCATGTTCACCAATCATGTGAGCAGGAAGTCATCGAGACTGTTGTGTGATTTATATAAGTGGATAATGCACGGTGCAATCTATAATCATATAAAGAACAGCAAGCACAAAAAAACTACTTACATGTACTTTTTACAATTTTGAACATTTATTTGCATCAAGAAAAACTGGTTTCAGCCATAAAAACTGTTGGTGAACTGTTGTGCAACCTTTTACAAACCCTGACAAAATCCCAACAATCGCAATGTTCGTGAACGTTCCTCAGCATCCGCCACTCCATCAGATACACCCTTATAGTACCTCTACAAGCTTCATATCTGAATCTGACTTACACTACCATTCAAAAGTTTGGGGTCACTTAGAAATTCCTTATTTTTGAAAGAAAAGCACTTTTTTTCAATGAAGATAACTTTAAACTAATCAGAAATATACTCTATACATTGCTAATGTGGTAAATGACTATTCTAGCTGCAAATGTCTGGTTTTTGGTGCAATATCTACATAGGTGTATAGAGGCCCATTTCCAGCAACTATCACTCCAGTGTTCTAATGGTACAATGTGTTTGCTCATTGCGTCAGAAGGCTAATGGATGATTAGAAAACCCTTGTGCAATCATGTTAGGTCTGCAATGCTGTAATTGCTGCAAATGGAGGATTCTTTGACGAAATCAAAGTTTGAAGGAAAAAATTATTATTTCAAATACAAATCATTATTTCTAACCTTGTCAATGTCTTGACTATATTTTCTATTCAATTTGCAACTCATGGTGGTAAATAAGTGTGACTTTTCATGGAAAACACAAAATAATTGTCTGGGTGACCCCAAACTTTTGAACGGTAGTGTATGTCATTGAATGAAAAAATACTTAGCTGACGCATCATTTAGAGTTTCATCATCAGTGCATTGTCATCCCTTTCAGATATTAAAAATCTTGTTCTAAACAGTGCAAACTTCTTCAGTTGTAGTCACAGTGTAATCTGAGTCCAAATGAAGTTTTGTTTCATATTGAAAGAATTGTCTTTATTGTAATTTGAGTTGAATAAAGAAGAAAAAACTCAGCAAAAAACACTATTTATGTCATACCATGCAAATCAGAATCAGAATCAGAATCAGATTTATTGTCATTGTTCATGTAGTACACAAACTAGGTATTTGTCTCGGTGCAATGCTGCAACATTAAACATGATAAAAATAAAAGATAGAAATAAAAAACTATACATGCAATAAAATGTAGAATAAGAATGAGTAATACTAGTCAAAGCAATTTTTAAATATATTGGTGAGCAGCAGATATTGTGGAGTACCACATAGTGCAGTTGGTAATGCAAAAAGAAAACAGTGATGATTGACATGAGTCTGGTTGAGCTGCTGTACATAGTGCACAGTGCAATCTATAATCATATAAAGAACAGCAAGCACAAAAAAACTACTTACATGTACTTTTTACAATTTTGAACATTTATTTGCATCAAGAAAAACTGGTTTCAGCCATAAAAACTGTTGGTGAACTGTTGTGCAACCTTTTACAAACCCTGACAAAATCCCAACAATAGAAAGTACATGCAATATCAAGTATCTAAAATTTAAAAATATCAGATTTAAAGAAACGTGCAGACTGTAGAGGTCCACCTACTCTGTATTCTTTGTAACCCAAGTCATAAGGTCTTTTGCCTGACGTCTTTGGTAAATAACTGTCTGCTCATGGTCAGTACCATTTGATGATCTCACTTCATAGCACCCATGGGAGACGCTTTGGCAAAACCTGCTGGGAAGACACATAGCTTTGTCTCACTGTAACCACAACACACATCTGAAGTGCTCCTGGCGAAGTATACAAGAGAGACTTCTGGTAATTGATTATGTCTCCAAACAGCTTTCTTGCTTGTCTCTCTGTGAGGGAGCGAGGCATGAGTTCTTAAATTATGCATGTGCAAAGGAAGAAAGGGGGCTTTTAAAATCTTATAAGATATAAGTGAAGACCAGGAGCTCTTACAGGAGCAGAGATGATTTATGTCCCAAGATATGGTTTAAACACTATACATCATACATTATTTCAAAGAGGTCAGTACGAAAGTGTGATGGGTTGCAGACTTATGAAGGGAAACTCAACATAAAAAATCACAACAGTAAATTAAGTGTTTCATGTATTTCTTATTGTGTGTCTTTCTCAGTTGACTGTGCAGGAATAGTCTTAAACTGTCTCTTCTGCCGATTCTATGACATGATCCACATGCTACCCAGCACCTGCGAAAGACTCGTCATTAATTGCTGCCCAAACTACAAACAGGTCGGCCCTATGGTGGAATCTACATCAGGCAGTGATGACGACTCCTGCATAGATTGGGACTCTGGTGTGTTCGGCTCCCGTCACGCTGCAAGTGACTGCCTAGAGATCGCTATGGAGGTTTCTGAACTGTGCTATCACTAGTATGGAACTCATGATGATCAAGTGTTAAAACCAAGATGTGAAACGTTCCAGGGTGCAAGAGAGTATTTCTAAACAGCTAGAAATGTGGATCATTTGTGAAATGATAAAGACAATAAATATAGATATTATGACTGCTTGAGTTTGTGTCTGTTTGGATATCCTACTCTATCAATTATTCTAGATTATTGATGGAAACATTTTAGACTAAAAGTCCTCTTCCACTCTTTTCCTAGCAAATAGCACACAACATATGAATGTGACAAAGTGTCAGGAATGGCCATGACCTCTTTTCAGATGAAAGTAAATTTTGCATTTCATTTGGAAATCAAGGTCCCAGAGTCTGGAGGAACAGTGGAGAGGCGGAGAATCCAAGCTGCTCGAGGTCCAGTGTGAAGTTTCTACAGTCACTGACGATTTGGGGAGCCATGTCATCTGCTGGTGTTGGTCCACCATATGTTATCAGGTCCAAAGTCAGTGCAGCTGTCTACCAGGAAATTTTACAGCACTTCCTGCTTCCCTCTGCTGGCAAGCTTTATGCTGGTTTCATTTTCCAGCAGGACTTGGCACCTGCCCACACTGCCAAAGGTACCAAAACCTGGCTTAATGATCATGGTATGACTGTGCTTCATTGGCCAGCAAACTCTCCTGACCTAAACCCCACAGAGAATCTATGGAGTATTGTCAAGAGGAAGATGAGAGACACCAGACCCAACAATTGTCAGGGCATGGACTGGGTCACTTGTCCTCACCTTGAGTTCTGGCTTTGTTCCTTGTTTTCAGGGCATGGGCCCTAGCCCGGGTCCTGCCTCTACAAACTGTGACAGTAGGACACCGTCTGTATGGGCACAACAGACTTGAAGTTTCATTTAATGGGCCTCGGTGAGGAGGAGGTTTGAGTTACTTCTCTCATCAAGGACCTCATTGAGGACGCCCACACCTCTCGCACACCGGGGAGAGCCTTACGCGCCCTCATGGGCACAGAACAACTAATAAAGGGTTTTCCTTCCCTGCGTCGTACCCCCAGCTCGCCAGACTTCTACGCTCCATACCAAATCTGCAGTGGATGCTCCGAGGGCTGGTGAAGCTGTTGCCGGCAGTGGGAGAGGAGCAGAGGGAGGGGAAATCAACACAAGCGGAAGGACGTGGCTTGCGCCATTACCAGGGAACACAGCGGTCTGGCTTCTCATCTCTGGCAGGGGCGCTTCAGGCTTCCGTGTCCTTCTCCCTCAACACAGCACCACACCACCGTGCAGCAGCGCCTCAGACGAGCCACGTCATTTCCTGGGAGGGATCGTCCGACTCCTCAGCATCAGCAGAGGAGCCCTACAAATAAAAGGGGTTGCCTTGTTCCTGAGGGGGCTTGTTGCCTGAGGGGGCTCAGCTACAGCCACCCACCATCACTGCTGAGCTCACTCCACTGTTCTCTGCTGTCACCTCCGCTGCCGCTGTTTCCATACCCATCCTCACCTGCTTCTCTCCCTTCTCTTTTTTTCAGTGTTTGCCAATACTGGGTGGGAACTGACTGATCATCGAAGTGCCAGCTGATCTTGAGGTTCCAGTACCAGCTCCACCTCCTCCCCAGACAGCTCCAGCCGCCCCCGAGGCGCACACAACAGCTTCCGCTGTCCCCGAGGTGCACACAATGACTCCAGCTGTTCCCAAGGGGCACCCTCCTGTTCCTGCTCAGCCCAAGGTGCACACTCCCATTCCAGAGCTCTGCATGAGGAGCATGCTCTGGCTCCCGTGGTTCATCCTGAGGTAGCCACCCCAGCAGCAGTGGACCAGAAGCTAAGGCAAGTTCTTTTCTTTGTCTTTATAACATCAATTTTAGAAAAAAACTTGCCTTACTCCTGGTGGGTGGGTGGGGGGTCCAAGTACAGGTTTCATCTGTCATTGGATCCTCCCCGCCAGTCCCTGCTGTTGAAGATATTGGTGTCACCTCATCCATTCCTTGTGTTTCTCCCCTGTCCAAGGTGGCCGCGTCAGGAGAGGAGCCGCAGGTGGATCACGCTCCACCTCATCCATCTGTTGTGTCAGAGGCCGGGGGGGCCTCCACCTGTCATCCCAGAGGCCGGGGGGGGGGCCTCCACCCGTCATTCCAAAGGCCGGCGTGCCTCCACCCATCGTTCCAGAGGCTGGCGTGCCTCAGCATTTGCCCAGCACACCCTGCACTCTGTTTTGGGGGCCTGTGGACTTGGGTAGACCCCCTGAACTATTTTGTCCCATGATCTGGTGGCCCAGGGAGTCTGGGAGGCCACAAGATCCACACGGTCCGGGGTTCTTTGGACTGGGGTAGGCTCCTGGATCCACCTGGTTGTGTGGTCCAGTGGTCCACGGACTTGGGTAGACCACCCGACCTGCGTTGAGACTGGGGCCATGGCATTTGGTTATGCCCCACAAACTGTGTTTTCTGGTTTTGGACTCTTTGGGCGAGAGGATTTGTTTCGGCCCACCTGGCCTTATACTCCCACCACCCACCCTGTTTTGTTTTGTTTTTTTGTTGGTGTTACCCTTGGGTCATCTGGAAGCCACCTTTGGTGGGAGGGGTACTGTCAAGATGTGGACTGAGCCCCATGTCCTCATCTGGCTTTGTTCCTTGTTTTTAGGGCATGGGCTCCAGCCTGTGTGCTCGCTTTGATTTTGTATTTTGGGTTTTTCAATATTTATTATTATTCAGTATCATGTCTCTTAGGTGCCGTAGGATTTGTCCCTGCTCGGTTTGCAGTTGTTTATTATAAATATTATTATTGTCATGGTCTTGTCTCCCCTATCCAGTGTTCATGTTTCTGTGCAGCCCCCGTCTGTGATTGTATGTGCAGCCCCACCCATCTTGTTCGCCATACAGTGGGGATAAAAAGTATTTAGTCAGACACCAATTGTGCAAGTTCTCCCACTTAAAAGATGAGAGAGGTCTCCAATTTTCATCATAGGTATACCTCAACTATGAGAGACAAAATGAGAAAAAAAAAATCCAGAAAATCACATTGAAGGATTTTTAATGAATTAATTGGTAAATTCCTCGGTAAAATAAGTATTTGGTCAATAACAAAAGTTCATCTCAGTACTTTGTTATATACCCTTTGTTGGCAATGACAGAGGTCAAACATTTTCTGTAAGTCTTCACAAGGTTTTCACACACTGTTGCTGGTATTTTGGCCCATTCCTCCATGCAGATCTCCTCTAGAGCAATGATGTTTTGGGGCTGTCACTGGGCAACACGGACTTTCAACTCCCTCCAAAGATTTTCTATGGGGTTGAGATCTGGAGACTGGCTAGGCCACTCCAGGACCTTGAAATGCTTCTTACGATGCCACTCCTTTGTTGCCCGGGCAGTGTGTTTGGGATTATTGTCATGCTGAAAGACCCAGCCATGTTTCATCTTCAATGCCCTTGCTGATGGAAGGAGGTTTTCACTCAAAATTCCACGATACATGACCCCATTCATTCTTTCCTTTACACGGATCCGTCGTCCTGGTTCCTTTGCAGAAAAACAGCCCCAAAGTATGATGTTTTCGCCCCCATGCTTCACAGTAGGTATGGTGTTCTTTCTCCTCCAAACACGACAAGTTGAGTTTTTACCAAAAAGTTCTATTTTGGTTTCATCTGACCATATGACATTCTCCCAATCCTCTTCTGGATCATCCAAATGCTCTCTAGCAAACTTCAGATGGGCCTGGACATGTACTGGCTTAAGCAGTGGGACACGTCTGGCACTGCAGGATTTGAGTCCCTGGCGGCGTAGTGTGTTACTGATGTAGCCTTTGTTACTTTGGTCCCAGCTCTCTGCAGGTCATTCACTAGGTCTCCCCGTGTGGTTCTGGGATTTTTGCTCACCGTTCTCGTGATCATTTTGACCTCACGGGGTGAGATCTTGCGTGGAGCCCCAGATCGAGGGAGATTATCAGTGGTCTTGTATGTCTTCCATTTTCTAATAATTGCTCCCACAGTTGATTTCTTCACACCGAGCTGCTTACCTATTGCAGATTCAATCTTCCCAGCCTGGTGCAGGTCTGCAATTTTGTTTCTGGTGTCCTTTGACAGCTCTTTGGTCTTGGCCATAGTGGAGTTTGGAGTCTGACTGTTTGAGGATGTGGACAGGTGTCTTTTATACTGATAATGAGTTCAAACAGGTGCCATTAATACAGGTAACGAGTGGAGGACAGAGAAGCCTCTTAAAGAAGAAGTTACAGGTCTGTGAGAGCCAGAAGTTTTGCTTGTTTGTAGGTGACCAAATACTTATTTTACCAAGGAATTTACCAATTAATTCATTAAAAATCCTTCAATGTGATTTTCTGGATTTTTTTTCTCCTCATTTTGTCTCTCATAGTTGAGGTATACCTATGATGAAAATTGGAGACCTCTCTCATCTTTTAAGTGGGAGAACTTGCACAATTAGTGGTTGACTAAATACTTTTTTGCCCCACTGTACCTGTTACCTCTTTTTTTCCTCATATGTCAGTCATGATTGGTCTCCCCACCTGTCCTATGTTGTTTTGATTACCCATGTCTGTAATTTTGGTTGATTTGGTTTTACCCTATTTAAGGGACGCTGCCCTTCACCTGGGCACGGCGTCCTCGTCATTTGTTGGTGTTACCCTTGCTTCTGTTTGCCTGTCTCTGCCTGCTTGTTTAAGTTGTATTTTATGTCCTGTTTGCCCATTCCAGTCTGCCTTTTTGGAGTTATTATTTAGAAACTTGAGCTGGCCGGGGTTTAACCAGCTCTAAATAAAAACTGCAAAACTTCAAGTCTCGCACCTGGGTCCTGCCTCTACAAACTGTGACAACAATGCAGACGAGCTGAAGGCCACTATCAAAGCAACCTGGGCCTCCATAACACCTCAGCAGTGAAACGGACTGATCACCTCCATGCTACGCCACACTGATGCAGTAATTCATGCAAAAGGAGCCCCGACCTAATATTGAGTGTGTATATGGAGATGATATGATATGACAAGCCTTTATTAGTCCCACAATAGGGAAATTACAGGATCGCAGCAGCACCACATACTTTTCAGTCAGCTAAGATTTCTATAATTTTTTTTTTTTTTAACAATAACACTAATGTTGAATTTTGGTCATAACACTGCTGCCACAATGCACCTTACAATCCAACTGGTACCTCACATTTTCACCCTGCACCTTATAGTCCTATTTTTATACAGTTAGTACTATCCATACATATATTCCTATGGGTCGTCATCTATTTATCTTAGTAGTAGTCTGTGATGTATATAAAATTATCTCAGCAATTTTACTTTACTTAGGTAATTCCTTTTTCTATTTCCTACCCTACTATGCTGTGCGTATTTCTGTCGGTTGGTCGTCTTGCTTTGTCATGCTGCTGTTGTACTGTACTTTCCCATTTTGGGATCAATAAAATCCATCCATCCATCCATCCAATTCATACAAAAGGAGCCCTGACCAAGTATTGAGTGTGTACGTGCACATACTTTTCATCAGCCAACATTTCTATAAAAATCTATTTTTTAAAATTAATTTTATGTCATATTCAAATTTTTTAAAGAGACTAAATTTTGTGTTTTCATGGGCAACGTTGATTGAGCATCTGCCCCACAACCGGGGGGTTGGGGGTTCAAGTCCCGACCAGGTCATACCAAAGACCATATAAAAATGGTAGTTCCCACCTTCTAGATTGGTGCTCAGTGTAACAGAACGGGAGAAGGAGAAGTTGTTCGTGGTGGTGCCTTGCATGGCAGCGACCCCTCTAATTCTACATGTGATTAACGTTGTAGATAGGAGAAATGTAATTTCGTTCTACTGTACATAATTGACCGTATGGACCGAATGACAATAGAGATGGCTTCTTTTTTCTATAAGCCATAACCATCAAAATTTAAAAAAACACTTGAAATATATCACTGTGTGTAATGAACCTGCATAATATGAGTTTCATTTTTTGAACTGAATTACTGAAATAAATCAACTTTTTGAAGATATTTTAATTTACTGAGATGCACCTGTATATTGTAGTTTTAACAATGCAAAGATCTTCATCTCTAACATTGTCTTCTTCTATAGCTCAGCTGGTGTAGGTCCTGCATGAGTAAAGTGGTGTCCTGAATTTAAATCATACAGTACCAAATCACTCTGCAGAAATACAGCAGTGACATCACAAACAATTCTATGGCCTTAAGGCCTGAAAATTCCATCGCTGCTCTGTTGATACACTGACATCGACAAGTACTCCAACTTCAACATGATAGTCTTTCTGAAGTATGGTTTAAAAAAAAAATCTTGAAGCCTGTCCCTTGTTGAGCGTGCCTATTTCAGTTCAAGTGCCACTGGAAACACAGGAGCTGTTAGTTATGGTATCTGTAGGACACTTGTCCTTGTCACTCCCCTCGACCTCTGTTCTCAAAGACGGTTCTCTCAAGTGGTAGATCACTGTTTGGATCACTTCAGTCTGAAATATGTCCTTGTCACATAATGGGAAATGGACACAGAAGCAAAGCAGCTATGTCAGTGAGCGAATGGTACACAGAACAACATTGTTCTTAAGCATCATCTGTTTCCCAGAGAGGTCAGTGTGAGTGCAGAGACAGACACCACTGTTACTGGGTTATCTTCAATTACGCTAAACATTTGTTTTCTGCCATTACATGCAAGTACCTCAGTCGCTGGTATAAGTTTAGCCACTGCCACGGCTCTGTGAAAGCTCATTGAATGACTGTATAATTCAGTTCTATTCAACTTTATTTATATAGCGCCATTTCACAACAACAGTCATGTCATAGCAGTGGTCCCCAACCTCTGGTCCCTGGAACATTCAGGGTTCCGTGGGCCATTGTTGTGCATGCATACCTACAGAACACATGCACAGTGGCAAATTATTTGCAATTTTTTTGGACCAATTAAGAAGTAAAACTAGAAAAACACTCAGAGAGTGCATACCTCAGCCAAGGGTCCTTCCATCCCTCATGAATCGCCCCCAAAATGTAATGGGTTCGTGCGTAGGCCACAAGCCACTTCTGGTGAAAATTGCATCAGAGTCTGTAAAGCAGTTTTGGAGGATTGTTGTTAATACACTGTGAGAAGATAAGAGCCTTGGCTGCGGTATGCGTTCTCAGATCATCACCAACATGTTATGGGTTTCTCTTTTAGTAACTTGCCCAATATTGCACATTATATTGCTATAGCTTTTGTGGATTAAAAAGAAAGCACAATTTTAATGTTTGGTCAGCCATGTGCCTCTTTGAAAGTTTCAGGTTGTTCATTATGGTAAATGTGCTTATTAGTGTTGGAGACTAATTTCACTCCACATAGGTCCTTGAATGTAAAGGGTTAAATATCATACCTTCAGGTGGCAGTTCACTTTGTAACTAAGAAGCATCACTAAAACCTGGATTCACAAAATTTTGAGGCAGAACATTTAAGCCAATGATACATGTAAACACATGCAACATGGCTGCTTTCTAAAAGCAAAGGGACGATTGGTCATGAGACAAAGGCGACAACTGTCTGGTACTTCAACAGTATTTTCCCTCGAGGGCATGATGTGTTCAGCAAACTGTTCAACAAGTAGCAAGGTCCAAGAGCCTGGGAAGAGACTGAAACAGACCTGTTCCACAACAGTCACATAGCCATGATTTAATAGGTACACAGTTGCTGTTAATCACATTAATTATGGCTCTGTGGCTCATTGTAACAAAACCTTTATCATGGGGACCGTCTCCTCCAACAGAAAAGATACACCCTATATGTACATTTTGATATGCATCGTATATTGTGACAGAGAAATTATATTGCGATACATTTTCTGAGCTATATGGCCCAGCCCTACTTGGAGGACTTGTATGGCTGCTGTTCAGCAGGTGTGGTCCGTTGAGGAAACCTCCATTTTCTTGACATGGCCCAGCAGTTCATGTCCTGCCAATCTGCATGGCAGTATAACCACGAAAATAAATCCAGCCTTTTATCCCTTTTTGAGTATTTTTTTTTTTTTTTTACTCAGAACAAGTTTATTAATTGAAAGTAAGACGTGTTTTTTTGTGTAATGAAACAAGACTGAAGCCTCTACACATATAATAAGCCTAACGGTTGTGGTGAAACTTTAATACTACAGTACAAGCAACAATTAGTCTGCTTTCACAAAGACTCTTACAGTTCTTGTGTTTTAGTGAAAAATGGAGACAGCAGACTTGATAATTGTTCCTCATTCCCTTGGAATTAAATGCTATAAAAGAAAACCACTGTTTTTTACAGAGGCAATTAATTGTTACTCCTCCATTTGCATATTACCACTTACATTCACAAGCAACTACCAAAAATGAATTAAAATGAATTTTCTGTAGCTTTAATGTGCTTCTTTATAGGTGTTGTATAAAGTGAAATGAGCAGTGTATCCACAGATGTATTTGGAGATGGAATCAGTCCTCTGATATGAATAAGGCTTTAAACTGTGGCCATGTTTGACCTCCTGAAAGCTGCACGGGGACTCGGGCAGCACGGCACAGACAAATAAAGGTAGATACTGCACATGCTGTGCAAAATTGTATGTTGCGGTTTACATCTACAGGGAGCACTGCTTGTGACCAATTTTCTCATTACCTGGTGCAGCACAATTACAGAGCTGAGTGCTCCAGCTAATACTGCTCCATAAAACCCATTGGAGGTCCTTTGTGGTTTTTTGAACATAAAGTGCATGTGCATAAACAGATGCCAGCTTTAGACCGAAAACATCTGCACATCTTAAACTTGCTGGATCTCTTTCAAATTACCTGATGGCTTTGGGAGCGGCAACTCTTAATGTTTTTTAATAACATCCAAATGGCCTGTCCTTTGCTGGGCGAGTGCAGTTGCTGTCCCATCCCGGCTGAGCGGATGTGGACAAGGTCAGGTGGTTTTCACTGCCGTGCAACACATGCATGCACCCTAATGGTCGCTCGGAGGATGGTGTTAGCCCATTAGCTTGCATGCCACTCTTCCAGTTCCTGTCATAATTCAAAACACTTGTGAAGAGGGTCAAAAAGAAAAATGATTAAATGCAAGAAGGGGTGTTGCTAGCACAAGGCTTCAAACGCCGCTCTGCTGTTGTGTTTTCACGCTACAGGACTCGCATTAACAAAGCCATCTAATCGTGTGCCGTGTCGCCATGTTTACATGCATCTCTGCTCACTAATCAGATGTGAGGTTTCTTCACAGAGTTCAGGCCCTGATCGCTTCATTAGTATGAAGCTGCTTTTGCTCCTGAGCACACAGCACTAATACCATCTCCCTTCAGACACGGCGCTGCAGCCCAGAGTGGCCTCCGGAGGAAGCAGCGCCATTAAATATTAATGCCATGTGTTTAGAGGACTTTTATTTCAAACAGTGGGTTTGTCAGCATCTTATGTCGTGTTCTTCAAGATTAGGTCCATGTGGAAATGGGGGTCTCTGCGCCTTATGCAATGCTGTGCCGTTGGAATAATTTAGACCTGTTATTCTAATGGTCTTTCTGTGTTAATAATGCCAACATTTTCCCTGATTTTCTTAAGCAAATGGAGCATTTCTGAGTGGGGGAGAGTACTGCTTCCTGTACCTTACGGTGTGCAATGTAGCTGTCACAAGGTGAGAAATGTTTGGGTGCATTCAAGCTGACTTTAGCTCAAGTATCAGGTGCATGGGTTTCTCATAGGGCCTTTTGTCCCAGTTGTCTCCAAGATGCAGGGCACTGTTAAGGAAAATGCTAGTTGCTCAAATCTGAAAAATGACAGCAAACTAAGTTGATACTTGAAAGTTTGATTCTTGTACTGGACAGCTGCACGATGTACGAAAGTAAAAGGACATGTCTAAATGTTAAATTAAAACTCAATCAAGAAATTTGTCTTTTGCCCTCATTTTCTCTTCATTTCTTCTATTGTCCTAATTTACATGCCGATTTCACAATTACTCCCTCAAATGAACCTGACCTCACTCACATACAGCAAAGCAGTGTGTATGTGAGCATCCTCCTCAATTAGGTCAGGGGCGTTAATAGTACAGCAGGAAAAAAAAGCCAACATTCCCCACAACATCCTCCAGGAATTACGCCTGACACTACTGACTGCCTTGAATCTATATTTGGGCCACGCGCATGGATGTGTGTCACCCAAGACTATCCGCCTAATCTCCGCCGCCGCGGAAAGTAACGTGAGCTGTGGGGCCCATGGGCGGAGACTGTCAAGACACAAAGGGAGCTCCCAGCAGGCTGTGCTAAAAACCAGGCCCTGGGCAGTTTTTTTTTCCCCTTTTTTTAATGATACCTTTCAATCAGAGGATGATTCCCAGCTGAAATGACAGGTGATTTGACTCAGCCTCCAATTAATGACCTCATTTTAACAATTAAGAGCAGGGGAGGAAGGGGAAAGCCCCGCGCAAAGACGGTGAACAGAGCCGGGGGGCGAGTTTTGATGCCTTGACAGTATAAGACGGGCTGTCTGAGTGCTGAACGTGACTGGAGCCTGTTGTCGCGGCTCAACTGGCGTTTTTTAAGCAGGTGGCGTCCTGCAGGGAGACCGCGCACGCACGCACGCACGCACGCACGCACGCACACACACACACACACACACACACACCAATGAGAAGCTGGCATGGGGGGGTAGCAGAGAGATAAGGAGGGAGTCAGGGGGGAGGGTGTGGCAAGGATAGGGCAAAGGGGTGACTAGAGGGTGGCAAGGAAATGATGGAGTGTATCAAGCTGTGTCCCCCCCCCCCCCCCCAGCATAGAGGAAATTAAAGAGATGTGTAGCAGGAGGAGAAGAGGAGAGGAGGGTGGTGATTTAGAGCGTGGCACAGGGGGATGGGGACCCGGCGCATCGGAGTTAATTACTGAATAATGAGGAACAATTTATTGTGTTCTTGTTAGAGACATCAAAATGCGGCTGGATACTGCCTATAGAGGACAATGCCTCTCTCTCTCTTTCTGCAACGGTTAAAATGTGGTGTTTAATTCAGAGTCATTTAACACCCCCACCACCAGTTTGTCTTGTTTTATAAAGTAGCAGCATTGCAGGTCTCCTGGGCTGATGAGGGGACTTAACTCATCCCCCTAAAATACTTCCACATTTCTCCAGGCCCAGAGTGTCTACTGAAACCTAATCACATTAAGTCAGGATGGAGCTCTTCTTGTTTTAAAGCCTGTTGATGAGGTGGAGGCGAGAAATAAATAACTAACTTCTTTTTGTTCCTTTACATCGAACATTCTGAGAAAAATATTTCAAACATGGCTTCTTGATTTCAGGGACGGGGAGAGAAATTTTGGCTTGAGATTACAAGTTCTGGGCCAGTTCTATCAGCTAGCTTCTGAGCTAGTATGGCATACTGGAAATACCACAACATACGCCACAGACGTGAGGACACACGCACAGGATGACGTCATCACGCCATAACTATAAAGGAGGACTAATGGTGGACATCGTGCTCTTTGGTGCTCCACCTCCAAACCAGCCAGAGCCTGTACTAGTCTGGGGTTAGCTTGATAGCTATATCGCTGTAACACATGTTGCTAGCTGAGTGTGTTAATAAAGTCATCGTTCAACACAGCTCCTGCCTCCACTGTCCTGTTTCCAGACATAACAGCAGGCTCATAGACTAATGCTACGTTAGCTACATGAATAAAAGGCCTATCTTAAAGGGGTCATTGACTAAAAATGTGTTTGTAGGTTTCAACTGTCTGAAATGAGTCTACTGGTTTCATTAATTAACAAAAAAAAAATTTCAAAACAGTCAATTATCTTAAAAAAAACCCACACAGCCTTTATCTGTTTTTTCTCTCCCAGAAAAGCCAAAAACATTTTTGACTCTTTCGGGTAAATCTTATACATCATGATTAGAAAAAGCCAACCGAAGCCATTTTTGACATCCACCCACTGCTCTATTATTGGCCCGCCTAGCTGTCCATCTTGCAGATGGAAGTGGGAGGCTAAAGGTAGCCTATTAACCCCCGAGCTAACACTGGTACCAAGAGGCTCGCTCTAAGCGTGACTTATATTGTTATTTTGCTCAGATCTTAGTCACCCTAATAGCCATCCCTGTTACCACGTGGTTCACCAGTCCACATTCGGCGGTGTGCGTCGCATCACTCTGGCTCATCTCTGAGTGGTTTCATTGTGATTCCACAGTGGATTGCCAGTACCAGTGCGCTGATTGCTGCAGCCAACCTTGCCCGGGACCCGAGGCTGCTGTCTCTCACGGCCAGCTCCCTCACTGTCGTCCGGGGCTCTGCGCGACTCTGCTCTTGCGGGTACCGTAGGGGAGTCGGCTCGTAAGAGGGCATCTCCCAGCTGCCCTTTGAGATCCTGCAGCTTGGCAACTTGGCTCAGCAAGCTTCGCCTCAGCTCAGCCTCCAGCCAGCAGCCTCAGATCCTGGGCCGAATCGGTTGCAGCGACCGGGGTTGCATTTTGCTGTGGAGTCAGGACGAGGTTGTTGGGGGATGGGCCGAGGTGGTGCGTGCTGCACTGTTGACTGTAGATCAGTGAACCAGCACCACTCATCCAAACTAGAAGGACGCTAAAAGCTAAAGGCTAGAAGCTAGTCAGCTAATGGCTAACTGCTGAATTGGTGAAGGATGTTTCTTAAAGTAACAGGCTTTAAATCAGAGCATTTCAAGAAACGCATGGAAATACAAAACAACTTGGCTCCAATAATAAAAAAAAAAATAGAAAAGCATTCAGAGAGCGCATACCTCCGCCAAGGCTTCTTCTGTCTGTCATGGATCACCTCCAAAATGTAATGGGTTTGTGTGTAGGCCACGAGCCACTTCTGGTGAAAATTGCATCAAAGTCTGTCCATCAGTTTTAGAGTATTGTTGCTAACACACTGTGAGAAGATAAGAGCCTTGGCTGAGGTATGCATTCTCGGATCCTCACCAAAATGTAATGGGTTCCCCTCTCGCCCAAGAAGCACCTCTGATGAAAATTTCAACCAAATCCATCCAGCAGTTTTTGTGCAATCTTGCTGCACAAATACAAAGCCCTTGGTGGCGGTATACACTCTCAGATCATCACCAAAATGTAATCATCTATTCCCCATGCCATTACACACCTTTCCTGAAAATTTCATCAAAATCCGTTCATAACTTTTTGAGTTATGTTGGTACAAGACAAACCAACCAACACTACTGAAAACATTACCTCGTCCCTTGGCGGAGGTAATAAAGAAAATGTGAACAAACTATGTCACAAACACTTCATTAACGTGTGAGCTGTTAAAATGTGGAAAATGTGCAGTCAATGACCCCTTTAAGGGATTAAATGTACTCATTAAATTATGTTCTTGAGAACAATAAATGCTATGAGAAAAGGAGAAACTGTGCAAAAGTTTTGGGATCCGGTCTTTATATGGGAAGAATCCAGCAGTAGCAGGCTGCACAGCAGCTACATTAATAAATGGAAATAAATGTTCACTGTTTTTATTAGATATATAAGGACATTATTCTAAATGTCTGGAAGTATACCCAGAGAAATCTGAAGCTAGATGAGTATGCTGGATGTAAAACATAATGTTATTATTTAAAATTGTGTATATCTGCTTTTAAAGAACTTAAAGGTAGAATATGCAGTATTTTCAGCTTTCATAGATAGACTTTATTGATCCCAAACTGGGAAATTACAGTGTAACAGCAGCATGACAGTTGATGACCAAAACGACAGAAGCACACACAGCATGCATAAGAGAAAAAGGAATTACCCAGGGAAAGTAAAACTGCTGAGATAATTTTATATAGAGTGGTGTGAAAAAGCGTTTGCTCCCTTCCTGATTTCTCATTTTCTTGTATGTTTGTCACACTTAAATGTTTCAGATCATCAAATAAATTTAAATATTAAACAAAGATAACACAAATAAAGACAAAATGCACTTTTTAAATGAAGGTGTTTATTATTAAGGGTAAAAAAATCCAAACCTACATGGCCCTGTGTGAAAAAGTGATTGCCCCCCATTAAAACATAAATTAACTGTGGTTTATAACATCTTTGGAAAGCTGAGTTCAATTTCTCTAGCCACACCCAGGCCTGATTACTGCCACACCTGTTCTCAATCAAGAAATCACTTAAATAGGACCTGCCTGACAAAGTGAAGTAGACCAAAAAGATCCTCAAAAGCTAGACATCATGCTGTGATCCAAAGAAATTCAGGAACAAATGAGAAACAAAGTAATTGAGATCTGTCAGTCTGGAAAAGGTTATAATATGGCGCGCATTTAGGGCGCATATATGGTATGCATGTATGGTATGCATTTCCCTCACATATATTTAGTAGGCATGACGGTGCATACTCTGGAGGCTTCACGTCTAAACGTCCAAGAGGACCTGACCCGGTAGAGACCTCGGGAGGTGTGAAGTGGTTTCTTGAGAGACGGGAAGTCAGAGAGAATGTCCCAGCAGGAGCCCCCGAGGCTGAGGAGTTGAGAGACAATGGAGACGCCAAGGAGCCTCGGAGGCTATATGTTTACTGAAGGACTGTGGGTTGGGGATGTGATATTTGATGTTGGGGGTTTTGTGTCTCTGGAGAGTATAAGAGCTGTGAAGAATGATTGTTCTGCCTCTTTGCTGAGATACTTTGCTTGTTAGAGGATGTAGACTCACAATAAACCTTTCCTGAGAAATAAACTCAGTCTCGTTTGTGAAAGTCATCCTCTACACTGGTGACCTACGACAAACCATGGCCGGTGATGGCGAGCTTTCCGCGCCGGACTCTTCAGGGGCCAACCGGGTTAACGCAGCTACCACACTACAGCTGCCCGATTTCTGGCAACATAACCCGCGCTCCTGGTTTACCACTGTGGAGGCGCAGTTCCACCTTCGGGGAATCTCAGCGGACGAAACAAGGTTCTACCATGTCGTCGCGAAGCTGGACAGCCTCACAGTGCAGCGGGTGGAGAGCCTGACCAACCACCTGCCCCAAGACGACAAGTATGGCGCACTGAAAGCCACCCTCATTCGAGCCTTCACTCCCTCGCTGGGAGAGCGAGCAGAGAAGCTCCTGGCGCTGACAGAAGGGGAAGCAGACAGGCCGGCAGATCTGATGGCGAAGATGATGAGCCTGAGAGGCGAGGATGACAACAGCTTTATCTTCGCCCACCTCTTCCTCAGAATGCTACCGCCAGCAGTGAGAGTCACCCTGGCCAGCTCACAGCTACTCAACAACCGTGACTACCACGAGCTGGGCCAGGAGGCGCAGCGGCTCGTCGACGCCCATAGACGGCACGCAGCCACGCCGACAGCGGCAGAGCTGAACGCACCCCCGCGAGACGAGGGGAGACCAGAGGCTGCAGCACCGGATCCACTTACGTCGGCAGTGGCAGAGGCCAGGAGAAGCGGAGCTGACAACACCCTCTGTTTCTACCATCGACGCTTCGCCGAGAGGGCGTGCAGATGCGCCCCACCGTGCCGATACCAGCGCCAGGGAAACGCCAAGACCGAGAGCCGGTAGCAGCTGCGACTCTCGGCACGAAGAACAAGCTGCTTTTCGTGACAGACGCAAATTCAGGGAAAGAATTCCTGGTGGACACAGGCTCCCAGCTAAGTTTTGTCAAGCCTGCCTACGCGGACATGCTGACGCCTGCCAGCGGACCCCTGGTGTTAGCGGCGAGCGGCTCCACGATCAAAACCTATGGGGAGAAGACGCTCCTCCTATCCCTCCATGGCCGCACCTTCGAGTGGACCTTCGTCGTAGCCGCAGTTAGCAACAACATGCTAGGTGCTGACTTTTTATGCTCAAACAGTTTGTTAGTTGATCTTGCTAATAGACGTATTGTAAATGCACTGTCTTTCTACTCTATCTCCTGCACAGCTCGGGTGGCCCTGCCTTCTGCACATCCCAATGTCACAGCTGCGGGTGGCAAGTTTCATGCACTACTCAATCAGTTTCCAGCACTCACAGTCCCAACATTTTCAGCGTCAGTTGCCAAACACGGGGTCGAGCATTTCATAACTACCTCTGGCCCCCCTGTTTTTGCAAAAGCTCGGCGCTTGGACCCAGCTAAACTGGCCATCGCGCGCGAGGAATTCGCCAACTTGGAAAAACTGGGCATTGTTAAACGCTCGAACAGCTCTTGGTCGTCACCCCTGCACATGGTACCCAAGGCTGACGGCTCGTGGCGCCCTTGTGGTGATTTCCGCAGATTAAATAATGCTTCAGCACACGACTGCAACCCGATTCCGCACATCCAGGATTTTTCGGCACATTTGGCGGGGGCGCGCATCTTTTCCAAAATAGATTTGGTGCGCGGTTATCACCAAGTCCCAGTCCGCGCGCAAGACATACCCAAAACGGCAGTTATAACCCCTTTCGGGCTTTTCGAGTTTTTGCGCATGCCTTTCGGCCTCAAAGGCGCTGCGCAGACGTTCCAACGCATGATGGATGCAGTGCTGCGCGGCCTCCCTTTCGTGTTCGCTTATTTGGATGATATTTTGGTAGCCAGTGCATCCGAAGTCGAACACGAACGCCACCTCACAGCCGTTTTTCAGAGGCTGACAGAACACGGGCTGATAATTAACCCAGCGAAATGCCAATTCGGGGTAGCGCAAATCGATTTTTTGGGGCACCGCGTGTCTCCAGAAGGCGCGATCCCGCTGCCTGATAAAGTGCGCGTGATAACGGATTTCCCCCAACCGCAGACAGTTAAGGCACTGCAAGAATTTTTGGGGATGGTCAATTTTTATAACCGCTTCCTCCCCAACGCGGCACGGCTCATGCACCCATTGTACGCGGCACTAAAGAAGCAAAAACCTGCAACTAAGGTCGAGTGGTCCCCGGACCGGGAGCGCGCTTTCTCACAAGTCAAATCAGCCCTCGCGAACGCTGCGTTATTGGCACACCCGGTGCCAGCAGCTCGCATGGCGCTAACCACGGACGCTTCCGACGTGGCAGTGGGAGCGGTGGTCGAGCAACTGGTAGCAGGGAGCTGGCAACCACTTGCGTTTTTCAGCAAAACATTGCGCGATAACGAGCGTAAATACAGCGCGTTTGATAGGGAGCTTTTAGCCCTGCATTTGGCCATCCGCCACTTCCAGTTCTGGTTGGAAGGGCGCCATTTCACCGCGTTTGTAGACCACAAACCATTAACATTTGCAATGGCTAAAATTTCAGAGCCTTGGTCGGGCCGACAACAGAGACAGTTGGCCGCGATTTCAGAGTTTACCATCGACATTCAACACGTGGCGGGCAAACACAATGTAGTGGCAGATTGTCTCTCGCGCGCAGTTGCACTGCCAGGCCCCCAGGGGGCAGACTCGGCGGCTGTAGTCTTGGGCTAGGCTTGCGGCGCGGAAGCGCTCACAGCCCCGGTCTGCGTTGGGTTAGATTATGCAGCCATGGCCGCCGAGCAGGTTAACGATGCGGACGTGCGCGCGCTCCAGTCTGGGCCAACAGGGCTAAGGCTGGAGCACAGGGTGCATCAAAGAGGTATGCCCCCCCTAATCTGCGATATCTCCACGGGGCGCCCCCGCCCCGTGGTCCCAGCTGCGTGGTGTCGCCGCGTTTTTGACTTAATACATTCGCTGGCACATCCGGGCGTTCGCGCGTCGATCAAAATGGTGGGAGAGAAGTTTGTTTGGCCGGGGCTGCGTAAACAGGTCAAAGAATGGGCCGCAGCCTGCGCAGCGTGTCAAAGAGCAAAGGTACACAAGCACACGCGGGCCCCTCTAGAACCTTTTCACATCCCAGCCAAACGCTTCGATCACGTGCATGTCGACTTGGTGGGACCCCTCCCGCTGTCACAGGGGTTCACACACCTTCTAACTATGGTGGACCGCACTACGCGCTGGCCAGAGGCGATTCCCCTGGCGTCAACCACAGCAGCAGACGTTGCGCACGCTTTTTTAATGGCTTGGGTCACGCGCTTTGGAGTCCCGTCAGACATAATGTCTGACAGAGGACCCCAATTTGTTTCCGAGCTCTGGTCATCCATGGCACTCAGCCTGGGGGTGAAAATTCATCGCACAACTGCGTATAACCCCCAGGCCAACGGTTTGTGCGAACGCTTTCACCGGTCATTGAAAGCAGCCCTCAGAGCAGCTCTCACGGACACAAATTGGGTTGATAAGCTTCCATGGGTTTTATTAGGGTTGCGTTCAGCACCTAAGGAAGATTTGCAAGCCTCTCTGGCCGAGCTAGTCTTCGCCCAACCTCTCCGGTTACCGGGAGAATTCCTTCCTGAGAACCCCGCACTAGATCGCCCCCCCACTCAGCTGCTGCAGAGCGACGCGGGATCAAACACCCTCCCCGGCCCAGTTCATCACAGTTTCCCACGCGTTTTTGTGCCTAAAGCCTTAAAGAATGCAGAATTCGTCTTTGTTAGACACGACGCACAGAGGTTAGGTTTAAGACCACCTTATGATGGACCGTTCAGAGTGTTAGAAACCGGGGAAAAGCATTTTTTGCTCGATTTGGGAGACAGGAGGGAATTAGTCTGCATTAACAGACTCAAACCCGCGTTTGTGTTAGCTGATGAACAAGTTCAGTTGGCCAGGGCCCCCCGCCGCGGCAGGCCGCCGGGGAGACATTCTGCTAAGCTTTCACAACGATGTGCTAATGACTCTGATCCACAGATGCAAGAGACAGCCACAGGCAGAGCGAGACCAGCTCACAGCAGATATGGCAGGAAGTTGAAGCCCAGGCAGTTGGATGTGTGATATGTTGTGCCAATTTTTTTTTTCGTTCTGTGTGGATATGTCATGATTCTATGCATCTGGGGTGTAAGTTGTCCTTATTTAGACGTTTGGGGGGGGTTATATGGCGCGCATTTAGGGTGCATATATGGTATGTATGTATGGTATGCATTTTCCCTCACATATATTTAGTAGGCATGACGGTGCATACTCTGGAGGCTTCACGTCTAAACGTCCAAGAGGACCTGACCCGGCAGAGACCTCGGGAGGTGTGAAGTGGTTTCTTGAGAGACGGGAAGTCAGAGAGAATGTCCCAGCAGGAGCCCCCAAGGCTGAGGAGTTGAGAGACAATGGAGACGCCAAGGAGCCTCGGAGGCTATATGTTTACTGAAGGACTGTGGGTTGGGGATGTGATATTTGATGTTGGGGGTTTTGTGTCTCTGGAGAGTATAAGAGCTGTGAAGAATGATTGTTCTGCCTCTTTGCTGAGATACTTTGCTTGTTAGAGGATGTAGACTCACAATAAACCTTTCCTGAGAAATAAACTCAGTCTCGTTTGTGAAAGTCATCCTCTACAATAAAGCCATTTCTAAAGCTTTGGGACTCCACCAAACCACAGTGAGAGCCATTATCCACAAATGGTGAAAACATGGAATAGAGGTGAACCTTCCCAGAAGTGGCCGGCAGACCAAAATTACCCCAAGAGTGCAGCGACAACTCATCCAAGAGGTCACAAAAGACCCCACAACAATATCCAAAGAACTGCAGGCCTCACTTGCCTCAATTAAGGTCAGTGTTCATGACTCCACCATAGGGAGGAGACTGGGCAAAAATGGCCTGCGTGCCAGAGTTTCAAGACGAAAACCACTGCTGAGCAAAAAGACATAAAGGCTCATCTCAGTTTTGCCAGAAAACACCTTGATGATCCCCAAGATCCACAAGGAGCATCCAATGGGAACTATAAGGTCCCTTTATGTAAATCCTCATTTGGACAAACTGCCTTTTCCATTCATGGAATTAAGATGTGGAACGTTTTACCTTTAGAACCGAAACTGGATACAGACTGGAATCATTTTAAATTGAACTTGAAACAGTTTTTAAAGAGGGAACAGTCATGTTGTCATGAATAATTTGCTGTTAAGTTTTGTTGTGTCTTGTCTTGTCTTGTTGGTTTGTGTTGTGTACTATTGGGATTGTGTATGTATTTTGTGTAGTTGTATATAATGTTTTGTGTATTTTAAAAGCCCAGCTAGGGACTGGCATTGCAAATTAGCCTAGGCTACAAATGCTTTGGTCTGCAGTAATAATTTATGCTGCATTCTTGTCCCTATACAAATAAACAGTAAACAATAAATACAGTGGTGCAAAAAAGTATTTAGTCAGCCACCAATTGTGCAAGTTCTCCCACTTAAAAGATGAGAGAGTTCTCCAATTTTCATCATAGGTATACCTCAACTATGAGAGACAAAATGAGAAAAAAAAATCCAGAAAATCACTTTGAAGGATTTTTAATGAATTAATTGGTAAATTCCTCGGTAAAATAAGTATTTGGTCACCTACAAACAAGCAAGATTTCTGGCTCTCACAGACCTGTAACTTCTTCTTTAAGAAGCTCCTCTGTCTTCCGCTCATTACCTGTATTAATGACACCTGTTTGAACTTGTTATCAGTATAAAAGACACCTGTCCACAACCTCAAACAGTCAGACTCCAAACTCCACTATGGCCAAGACCAAAGAGCTGTCAAAGGACACCAGAAACAAAATTGTAGACCTGCACCAGGTTGGGAAGACTGAATCTGCAATAGGTAAGCAGCTTGGTGTGAAGAAATCAACTGTGGGAGCAATTATTAGAAAATGGAAGACATACAAGACCACTGATAATCTCCCTCGATCTGGAGCTCCACGCAAGATCTCACCCCGTGGGGTCAAAATGATCACGAGAACGGTGAGCAAAAATCCCAGAACCACACGGGGGGACCTAGTGAATGACCTGCAGAGAGCTGGGACCAAAGTAGCAAAAGCTACATCAGTAACACACTACGCCACCAGGGACTCAAATCCTGCAGTGCCAGATGTGTCCCCCTGCTATAAGCCAGTACATGTCCAGGCTCGTCTGAAGTTTGCTAGAGAGCATTTGGATGATCCAGAAGAGGATTGGGAGAATGTCATATGGTCAGATGAAACCAAAATAGAACTTTTTGGTAAAAACTCAACTTGTCGTGTTTGGAGGAGAAAGAACACCATACCTACTGTGAAGCATGGGGGTGGAAACATCATGCTTTGGGGCTGTTTTTCTGCAAAGGGACCAGGATGACTGATCCATGTAAAGGAAAGAATGAATGGGGCCATGTATCGTGAGATTTTGAGTGAAAACCTCCTTCCATCAGCAAGGGCATTGAAGATGAAACATGGCTGGGTCTTTCAGCATGACAATGATCCCAAACACACTGCCCGGGCAATGAAGGAGGGGCTTCGTAAGAAGCATTTCAAGGTCCTGGAGTGGCCTAGCCAGTCTCCAGATCTCAACCCCATAGAAAATCTTTGGAGGGAGTTGAAAGTCCGTGTTGCCCAGCAACAGCCCCAAAACATCACTGCTCTAGAGGAGATCTGCATGGAGGAATGGGCCAAAATACCAGCAACAGTGTGTGAAAACCTTGTGAAGACTTACAGAAAACGTTTGACCTCTGTCATTGCCAGCGAATGGTATATAACAAAGTATTGAGATAAACTTTTGTTATTGACCAAATACTTATTTTACCGAGGAATTTACCAATTAATTCATTAAATATCCTTCAATGTGATTTTCTGGATTTTTTTTTTCTTCTCATTTTGTCTCTCATAGTTGAGGTACACCTATGATGAAAATTGGAGACCTCTCTCATCTTTTAAGTGGGAGAACTTGCACAATTGGTGGCTGACTAAATACTTTTTTGCCCCACTGTGTGTGGTGGACACAATACACGTCACTCCACCCAGGACAAAAGGGTTGGTGGGGGAGAAGATAAAGATGCTAATGGAGAAAGGTGAGAGGACCCAACCAAACGAAGATGTAACTTTCGCCCCCCGCCACGCCATGTTGACGCCTGAGGATGCAGGGGTGCGAATGTACGATAGCAAGACCTGCTCTGTGACGTGTGTGTTAATGTTACGTTAATGTGTGTACATGTTTCGCAGTCTGAATGTTAATGTGCTTACCCTGTGTGCCGGAGGCGGGAATTAAAGTGTATAAAGGAGTTCGCTCAGGCACTCAGGGGAGTCAGTTTTCTGTGTTTTATGTTGGAAGGTGAATAAAGCTCGTGAGTCGTCCAGCTCGCTGTCTCGTCTGCTTTCGTCTTCCACATTGGTGACCCTAAGATGTGCAATGGAGAACGAGCCGAGCACCGCCCCAGAGACAACCCAGAGGGAGAACACCAGCACGGCATGCGCCATCACAGTCAAGCTCCCGGACTTCTGGCTCCCCAAGCTGACCAATTGGTTTCTACATGTGGAAGCCCAATTCGCACTCCGCGGGATCTCCATGGATGACGCCAAATATCATGTGGTCGTTGCGCTGGATGTGCGCGCCACATAGGACACAACAAGCCTGCTCCAGGAGCCGCCAGCTAAAGGGAAATATGATGCATTCAAGCAGATGCTTCTTCAACGTTATACCCTGTCAGACAATGAGAGAGCAGAAAAACTCACGCGCTCACCATTGGGTGACAGGTCAGCTGTGGAGCTGATGGAGAGCATGTTAGCGCTAAGGGGGAAGGATGACAAACCCTTCTTGCTCGCCCACCTCTTCCTCAGGAACCTGTTTTTGTTCGTCCATCGTTGTCGATGATGACCTCGTTATCTTATTGATCAGTTGATGGTTGACGGTGAGTCCTGGGATGACTGATCAATCCAATTTTGGCACGGAATGTCCTGGCACATGTGGGGCAGGCATGCATCATCACGTTAGCTGATGTGCTGGGCTGTCTAGTCTTGCGCAGTTCGCGCTTGGCTTTAGCTCCATCAACACGTCTGGCTTCGAGACTTCTGCAGCCATCCTTAATGCTCATATGCCAGGCCAAGCGGTCTTGTGCTAGAGTTTCCCAGGAGGCCACGTCTAAATTGAGGGATTTCAGAGAGGCCTTCAGGGTGTCCTTGTAGCGTTTCTTTCATCCCCCTCTCAACTTTTTTCCTTCTGAGAGTTCCCCGTAGAACAGCTGCTTTGGAATGCGTTCAGGCATCCTGACAACATGACCTGCCCACCTGGCTTGCGCTCTTATTAGCATGTTGTGGACCATTTCCATTTTAGCTCGCTCAAGGACTTCTGTATCAGGTACCTTGTCCTGCCATTTGATGCTGAAGATCCTTCAAAGACAGGTGAGGTGGAAACGGTTGAGCTGTCTGGCATGCCTTGCATACACCGTCCATGTTTCACAGGCATAGAGAAGTGTAGGGAGCACAACAGCATGGTAGACCTTTAGCTTTGTTTCTAGGCTAATGCCCCGTCTTTCCCATGCAATTTTGCGAAGTCTGCCGAATGCAATGCTGGCCTTGGCTATTCTGTGGTTGACTTCGGTATCTATTGTTGCAGACTGGGAAAGGGTGCTACCTAGGTATGTGAATTGGCCTACAACTTGCAGTCTCTGCCCCTTCACTGTAATAGTTGGTTCTGCCTGTTGGCCGTTTGGAGCTGGCTGGTGCATAACTTTGGTCTTCTTGGTGCTGATGGTGAGGCCAAAGTTGTCACATGCCATGGAGAATTTGTCCATGCTTGACTGCATCTCACACTCTGAGCTGTCATTTAAGGCACAGTCGTCGGCAAAGAGGAAGTCCCTCAGTACAGTCTCTTTTACCTTGGTGATAGTCTGGAGTCTTCTTGGGTTGAAGAGCCTTCCATCCTGCCTGTACCTGAGGCTTATCCCAGTGGTGCTATTCTGAAAGGCATCAGTGGGCATGGCTGAGAACAACATACTGAACAAGGTGGGTGCGAGCACGCAGCCTTGTTTAACGCCATTCGTGACTGGAAAAGCCTCTGATGCCTCACCGTTGTCTAGGACGCGTGCGTTCATGCCATCGTGGAACTGGCGCACCATCAAGATGAATTTGTCTGGGCAGCCAAACTTTGACATTATCCTCCATAGTCCCTGGTGACTGACAGTGTCAAATGCTTTGGTGAGGTCAGCAAATGTGGTGTAGAGCTCGTGGTTCTGTTCTAGACACTTCTCCTGGAGTTGACGAGCTGCAAAGATCATGTCCACGGTCCCTCTACCCTTACAGAAGCCACATTGTGATTCTGGCAGCAGGCCTTGTTCTAGGTGAGTGATCAGACGATTTAGCAAGAGTCTTGCGAGGGCCTTACCAGCTATGGAGAGTAGCGAGATACCTCGGTGGTTGTCGCATACTTGTTGCCCTTTCTCTTGTACAAGTGGACAATTAACACATCCCCAAGCTCCTGAAGAATGGTGCCTTGGGTCCAGAAGGACTGGAACAGTTCAGTCAGCTTCTCAAGGAGTGCTGGGCCACCTGTCTTGTATATCTCAGCTGGAATGGTGTCTGACCCTGGTGCTTTGCCACTTGATAGTTGGCCAACAGCCTTTTGGACTTGAGCAACAGTAGGAAGTTCATCCATGGCATTGTTGATCTCGACCTGGGACATCCTATCGATTGCCTCATTGTTTATAATAGATGGCCGGTTCAGGACTCCTTCAAAATGTTCAGCCCATCTTTGGAGGATTTGGGTCTTCTCTGTCAGGAGGGTTGAACCATCTGAGCCCAGGAGTGGGGAGCTTCCTGATGGCTTGGGTCCGTACAGGGCATTGAGAGACTCATAGAATCGTTTTGAGTCATTCCTGTCTGCGTAGCCCTGGATTTCACCCGCCTTGGCACTCAGCCATGAGTCTTGCATCTCTCGGAGTTTGAGTTGTACTTTCCTGCATGCGCTGGTGAAAGCCACCTTCTTTGAGATGGATGAGGGATCGTTTTGATGGGCACGATGAAGGCTATGTTCCTCCGTTAGTAGAGCTTTGATTTCCTCATCATTTTCATCAAACCAATCGTGCTTTTTCCATGTTGAAAGGCCCAGGACTTTCTGTGCAGATGAGTGGACAGTGTTCCTGAACAGCACCCAGTCTTTCTCAGCATTGGCTGTGAATCTCAGATCTACAAGTTCGCGTTCCAGGTCTTCCGTGAGTGCATTAGCCTTGGAGTAGGTTTTTAGTTGGGACACATCAAGTCTTTTCATGCTCTTGTTCTTGTCCCCCTGTGGCCTTCTCTTAGGTCTGATGTGCAGTTTCATCCTGGAGACAATAAGCCTGTGGTCGGTCCAGCAGTCAGCACCACACATGGCCTTTGTGACTCTGACGTCCTGCTTATCTTTTTGCCTGATGATGACATAGTCGATGAGGTGCCAGTGTTTGGAGCGGGGATGCCTCCATGAGGTTTTGTTTCGAGTGGGCAGGTGGAAGACAGTATTTGTGATGAGGAGGCTATGTTTGGCACAGGTCTGTAGCAGGAGAAGGCCGTTGCTATTGCACTTGCCCACTCCATTTTTGCCTATGATGTCTTCCTAGGCAGAACTGTCCTGTCCTACTCTGGCACTGAAGTCCCTGAGCAATATGAGCTTGTTGTTGTGCTTCACAGTAGACAGGAGAGCATCAAGTTCTTCGTAGAACTTGTTTTTGGTCTCATCCGGGCTTGTCATCGTTGGTGCATAGGCACTGATGAGAGTAGCCTGCTTGCTGTCATGCAGTGGAAGCTGCATTATCATGAGGTGGTCATTCACGCCAATTTGGGAGGCTGGAGAGTTTGATCACAAGGTTGTTCCTCAAAGCAAAACCAACTCCTGCTTCGCAGTGCTCATCTTTGCTACGGCCACTCCAGAAGAATGTATATCCACCTCCCGACTCATTTAACTGACCTTCTTCTGCAAGCTTGGTTTCACACAGAGCTGCAATGTCAATGTTGTATCTTGAAAGTTCCCTGATAACTAGAGCTGTTATTTCAGGTCGATCAGCTGACAGGTGGTCTAAAAGTGTGCGCACATTCCATGTGCCAATGTTGAGTGGTGTCACCTTTTACTTTCCTCTGTTGTTTCTACTGCTAGTGTGGGATCCCCTCCAGCCACGGTAAGCTGGCCAGGGTGTTGTGAAGCAGGCAATGTTTAGGGCACATTTTCTAGCCCCTTCCTCAGGCTGTGGAGGTGAACAGTGCAATCCTAAAAAGGGCTGCTCAGTCACTCAGACAGACACCGAACCCCGCTGCTGCTTCCGTCAGTGAGGAGAGATCATTAGGCCTGAGCCGCCCGTGTGCAGGTCCATGACTACAGCTGCCAGTGTATCCTCACCTGCTGCTTTGCCACTCGCCCATTGCCACAGGACTTTTGGACTGACAGATTGACGAGACTTGCGTGAGAAAATTGGATTAAAGTGAGGGAGAGTTGTGCAGCGTCAGCCTCACTCTCTCTTCCAGGGTCATCTGATTCCAGTGGCAGGACGTAGTCGAGACAGCTAGAGATGATACTAGATGCAGGAGTTGTCGGAGTCTTGACAGAATTTGATCATGACGCCGCCTACGGGGCTCCACTCCGATATTTCTTTCAGAGTTTATTCCCTTAGCCTTACACTATCCCTAGCACTCACAGGTCAGTGAGACTATTTAACCCATAGCTGGGTCTCAGGAACCTATCAGCTACAGCGAGGGCGATCCTGGCCAACTCACCGCTGCTGGTGGCCAAGAACTACCACGCCCTGGTGCAAGAAGCAGACTGCATCATCCTAGTGAACAGAGCTCTCAGCGTGCATGCAACGACACCAGCAGCCATGAAGGACTCCAGTGAGGTCGAGGAGGCGTTGGGGGTGGCAAGGACGAATGCTAAGAGACGAGGAATGGTGTTTCTATCACCACCGGTTTGGCTCGAGTGCCCAACGCCATCTGCCATCGTGCCAATTCAAGAAGCCAGGGAAACGGCACGGCCAGCTGTCAGTAGCAGCTGCAACCACTGGCGACAGGAACAAGCTGCTTTTCATCACAGACACATGTTCAGGGAGACGTTTTTTTGGTGGACTCCAGCTCCCAGAAGAGCCTCATTCTGCCGGTAAGCACAGACAGGTCGGCAAAAGGCTGCAGTCCCGAGCTTATGACTGCCAACGGATCCAACACCAGGACATTTGGCAAATGAATGTTGACAATATGCTTACACGGACGCAATTACCAGTGGGTCTCTGTGGTAGCTGCATGTTCTGTCCCCATTTTAGGCGCTGGTTTTTTATGTGCTTATGGATTGTTAGTCAATGTTGCCAACAGACGTTCAGTGGATACTGTTTCTTTTTCCTCCTTGCTCTGCATAGCTCGGGGAGTTGGGCCAACAACACATGCTAATGTTACAGCTCCAGGGGGTAAATACCAGCATTTGCTTTCACAGTTCCCAGCACTCATGGTTCTGACTTTTTCTGCAACAATAACCAAACACGGGGTTGAGCAGTTCATAACAACAAAAGGTCCACCGGTGTTCGCGCGCCCTCGGCGTCTGGATGCGGTTAAGCTGGCCAGCGCACATGAGGAGTTCACCAACTTAGAGCAACGGGGCATCGTTAGGTGCTCCAACAGCCCGTGGGTATCTCCGCTACACATGGTGCCCAGGGCCGATAGATCGTGGTGACCGTGCAGCGATTTCCGGCGCATGAACAATGCCACAGAACATGACCAGTATCCTATCCCGCACATCCAGGATTTTTCTGTGCATCTGGATGGGATGCAGGTTTTTTCAAAAGTGGACCTGGACCGCGGTTACCACCAGGTCCCGGTGCGCACAGAGAACATTCCCAAAACAGCGGTAATAACTCCTTTTGACCTTTTCGAGTTTTTACGCATGCCATTTGGGTTAAAGGGCATGGCGCAAACCTCCCAAAGAATGACGGACGCAGTGTTCGGTGACCTGCCCTTCGTTTTTGTCTACTTGGATGATATTTTGGTGGCTAGCCCGTCCGAGGAGGAGCACCTCACCCATCTCAAACTAGTTTTCCAGAGGTTGGAGGTGCACGGGCTTATCGTTAACCCAGTGAAGTGCCAGTTTGGTGTGCCAGTGATTGATTTTTTGGGTTACCGCATTTCACCGGAGGGAGCAATTCCGCTGCCTGATAAAGTGCGCGCCGTGTCAGATTTTCTGCGTCCGCAGACCGTGACGGCCCTACAGGAATTTTTGGGCATGGTCAATTTTTACAACCGTTTCCTACCCCCAGCAGCCCAGCTGCTGCAACCGTTGTACGCTGCGCTCAAAAACACAAGCCCACGGAAAACATAGACTGGACATCGAGTCCAGGCTTTCCCAAATGCCAAAACAGTGCTCGCTAACGTCGCTTTGCTAGCCCACCCTGCCCCGTCAGTGCGGATAGCACTCACTACTGACGCATCTGATGTTGCCATAGGGGCAGTGGTGGAGCAGCGCGTCTCTGGTTTGTGGCAGCTGCTCGCATTTTTCAGCCGTACTTTGCGCGACAACGAACGCAAATACAGTACATTTAACAAAGAGTTGTTGGCCTTGCACCTGGTTGACACGTCACTTCCAGTTTTGGCTGGAAAGGTGTGAGTTCACCACGTTCGTTGATCAAAAGCTGCTAACGTATGCAATGTCCAAAGTCTCAGAACCATGGTCGGCCCGGCAGCAACAACATTTGGCCACGATCTCGGAGTTCACAACCAATATTCAACACGTAGCCGGTAAGCTGAATGTCGTGGCCGACTGCTTGTCGCACGTGGTCTACACGGGAATAGATTTCCCTGCCATGGCCACAGAACAAACTGAGGATGCGGACATTTGTGTACTCCAGTCAGCGCCTACTGGGTTAAAACTGGAGAGCAGGGTGGTGCAAGAAGGGTGCCCCCCCTTGCTCTGCAACGTCTCCACCGGTTGCCCACACCTAGTTGTTCTGAGCTCTTGGCGCCGCCGCATTTTTGAGTCAGTCCACTCCTTTTCACATCCCAGCATGCATGCCTCCGTTAAACTGGTGGAGGCAAAATTTGCCTGGCCTCACTTACGCAGGGATGTGAAAGAGTGGGCTGCAGCATGCGTCGCGTTCAGTGGGCCAAATTGCACAAGCACACCAAAGCTCCCCTCGAGCCGTTTCAAATTCCGGCCACGAGGTTTGACCACATCTACATGGATTTGGTGGGCCTCCTCCCGCCGTCACAAGGGTTCACGTACCTTTTAACAATCGTGGACCACACCACGCATCGGCCTGAAGTAGTCCCGCTGGCTTCCACCACGTCCGTGGAAGTGGCTCACGCTTTTTTGTCGGCTTGGGTTGCACGGTTCAGATCCCCATCGGATATCACTTCCGACAAAGGCCCGCAATTCGTTTCGTAACTCTGGTCCACGATGGCTGAGAGCCTCGGGGTCAAAATCCACTGCACCACCGCGTACAACCCCCAGGCTAACGAGTTATGTGAACGCTTTCATAGGTTGCTTAAAGCAGCACTCAGAGCCTCACTCACGGACGTAAATTAGGTCAACCACCTGCCCTGGGCCCTATTGGGGTTGTGCTCTGTGCCTAAGGAGGATTTGGCAGCCTCCCCGGCAGAACTTGCTTTTTCTCAGCCGCTACGGATCCCCGGGGAATTTTTACTGGAAAACCTCGCACCCGGGACCGATCCGCCCGCGCAATTATTTTACAGTACAGAGGCTGCTAACGTGCCGGGCCCAGTGCACCATTGTTTTCCCCCACCTTCGTCCCAAAGAGCTTACAGAGCGCCAAGTTCATTTTTGTTAGGCGTGATGCACACAGAACCCCACTGCGCCCACCATATGACGGCCCGTTCAGAGTGCTGGAAACCAGGGCAAAGCATTTTGTGTTAGTTATTTACCTTTTGTTCTTATTAAAGACAAAAATAGAAAGGAGATGTTTTTACCTTCTTTATGTGTTTCGACTGTTCTCTGCAGCCTTCGTCAGAAGTATCAGCTGATTGCTGCGAGGTGTCATTTTATCAGCTGACTTTCGTAGGCAGGGCCAGCCCAGCAGACCTGTCACATCCACCGAGCCAGTCCCGCTTTCCGCTGTCCGATGGTCTCTGGAGAATGTGGTCCCAGGTGTGGGAAAGCATAAAGGCCCCCTAATCCCGGTTCATGCTATTGTAACCCAGCTGAGAAAATGACCCTTTTTTTCTCAGATGTCAATTGTATTAATACAACTGTGTGATTTTATTTTGAAAAACGATTATTTTGGGAAGAGGAAGTGTGATCCTCGTTATCCAACTTTTAAATTCCCGTTTCATGGTCACGTTGGGCGATTGTGGTCTTTTCATTCGTTAAGAGCGATATTAGCCCCGCCTTCCGAGCAGAGTGCTGAGGCGCGCACTCGGTTTTTCGGTTTTTTGCGATCTGAGAGTAGACGAGAGAGGCTGTGGACGGTCTGTGTGGAGACCTGTGAGTCTTCTTGTTGACGGGAGCACGAGCTTGAGAGGCCGTGAGGCTGTGACTTTTGCTGTGTTCACACTGATACCTCTTCTTGGTGAGTTTAATTTAGAAAGATGCTGTAAATAAATCTAAACACTGTCCAAACACTAATTTGAAACCTTTATTATCCTAAGTTGATGGGAGCACGAGTTTGAGAGACCGTGAGGCTGTGACATTTGCTGTGTTCACACTGATTCCTCATCTTGGTGAGTGAAAACCGAGTGTGTACTAAACAATACATGCTAATGTTAGCGTTATGCTAATGCTAATCGCGAGTGGATTTTTTCTGTTTAAAAGCAATGGAAAAGGCTATTTTTGTGTCTGTATGGTTTTCCTAAATGTGATTTCAGTTCCCAACAGTATGCTGAAGTACTTTTAGTTCTTATGCACTATTTCTGTCGAATGTAATGTGTAGTTTGATGCTAAAAGCACACTGTGTTGGTCTCCTATGTAAATTCATAGGTTATGCTAAACCCAGTAGCTCAGACAGGGTTTTACTGATTTTAAAAGGGAATATTGGAAGTAATGGGACAGTATATTCCCTGGTTATGTGATAAATTAATTGTATTTCATTTCATGATTTACAAAGACAAGGTTAAAAAGGATTAATCATAATTTCATGGTTAAATGATGTAGAGATAAAAAGAGAAATTAATTTAATTGGTTACATGAGAAAAAAAGTATTTCATGTGCTACCAGAGAGACTGTGAGAAAAGAACACATGCATGTAAGATGTAAGATGTGAAATGTAAGATATTACTATATTACTGGATTGTAACAATAATAATATGAGAGAAGAATTTAAACACTAAGCTATAGTGTTATATAAGAAGAGATTGGAAAATGAATTACTCTAGCTGTAAACAATAATACCATTATTGTTGTGCAGGCTAGGTTTTTTTTGGTTGCCGATTAAGAACCTTCTGGATCCTGGATTCTCTCCGAATGGAGATGGCGAGCCTGACCTGAGACCTGAACCGAGACTGAACCGAGATCTGAACCAAGATCTCGGTTGAAGAACATCCTTCCTCTCTCCAGTGCCCAAACTTCGAAGTGGTAACAACTCAAGCCGCCGCTTTAAAAGAGGAAAAGAAACCTGAGTCTGGAAATACAAGATATCTTGACTGGTCAAACGACTAAAACAAAAAGACAAACAAACACTGAGCTCAGTAGGACATTTTTGGGGTTTTATTTCATGCCGGCCGTTGTTATATTTGTATATTTGTAAATTGTTTGTATATTTTGTTCCTTTTATCTTTAATGATAACAGATATGAATTGCTCATTCCTTGCCTCCAGCTATTTCATTCCAGACTCATTTTAATTCCCTATTGTAACCCTTACGAACCTAGCAACTGGTCTACACTTAATAATTTCCTTTACCTAATTAACATAAGGCAAGGGTTACACTATCTTTTCCCCACTTCCTGATTTCTATGGCCTCCTTGATCCAGCATTTGTGTCTGTTGCTCTCTGATCCAATAATTTTTGCGTTGTCGAAGTCCAAGATGTGATTCTTTCTTTTGCAGTGATCTGATATTGCTGATTTTAATGTTTCTTGTTCTGCCTTTTCTTTTTGTGATCTTGTGAGTCGTCCTTGTGTTTCCTTCTCACATTCCTTCTGGTGTTCTTTTTTCCTTCTGACAGGTCTGCTGGGCTGGCCGCGCCTACGAAAGTCAGCTGATAAAATGACACCTTGCAGCAATCAGCTGACACTTCTGACGAAGGCTGCAGTGAACAGTCGAAACATGTAAAGAAGGTAAAAACATCCTTTCTATTTTGGTCTTTAACAAGAACAAAAGGTAAATAATTAAAAAAAGACAAAATGAACCTACTTGAGCCATTTTGTTTTAAACTGGGGGGGGGGGGCGTAGGAAACCATCTGCATTGACAGACTCAAGCCCACTTATGTGTTGGCAGACGAACAGGTGGTGTTGGCTCAAGCCCCCCACCATGGACGCCCACCTAAAGTGGCTCCGCAAGTTGATGCTCCCCCTGCAGAGAACTGTTGGCAGCAGACTAGGTCTTTCCCCTCCCCATCCTTTCCTCCTCCACAGGACTGCACGCCGGAGACCGAGTTTGTCTCCTGCCGAACTCAACAGCAAGACACTTCGGAAGGTCCAGTGATTCCACGTTACAGCCATTACGGGCGCCGGCTCAAGCCCAAGGTGCCAGAGGGTTAGAGCCCCTTCTGGGTGTTCGGGGGGGAGGGGGGGCTGTGTGGTAGACACAATACACATGGCACTCCACCCAGGACAAGGGGGTTGGTGGGGGGAGAAGATAGAGATGCTAATGGAGAAAGGTGAGAGGAGCCAACCAAACAAAGATGTGCTTTTCACCCCCCGCCACGCCAAGTTGACACCTGAGGACGCAGGGGTACGAATGTGCGGTATCAAGACCTGCTCTGTGACATGTGTGTCAATGTTATGTTAATGTGTGTACATGTCTTGCAGTCTGAATGTTAATGTGCTTACCCTGTGTACTGGAGGCGGGAATTAAAGTGTATAAAGCAGTTTGCTCAGGCACTCAGGGGAGTCAGTTTTCTGTGTTTTATGTTGGAAGGTGAATAAAATTCACGTGCCGTCCAGCTCACGGTCTTGTCTGCTTTCATCTTCCACAAATAAAGACTTTTGGGAAAATACTCTGTGGACTGATGAGACAAAAGTTGAACTTTTTGAAAGGTGTGTGTCCCATTACATCTGGCGTAAAAGTAAAACAGCATTTCAGAAAAAGAACATCATACCAACAGTATAATATGGTGGTGGTAGTGTGATGGTCTGGGGCTGTTTTGCTACTTCAGGACCTGGAAGACTTGCTGATCCTGAAGGAGAATGTCCAGCCATCTGTTCATGACCTCAAGCTGAAGCACACTTGGGTTCTGCAGCAGGACAATGATCCAAAACACACCAGCAAGTCCACCTCTGAATGGCTTAAGAAAAACAAAGTGAAGACTTTGGAGTGGCCTAGTCAAAGTTCTGACCTGAATCCCATTGAGATGCTGTGGGATGACCTTAAAAAGGTGGTTCATGCTCGAAAAACCCTCCAGTGTGGCAGAATTACAACAATTCTGCAAAGATGAGTGGGCCAAAATTCCTCCACAGCGCTGTAAAAGACTCACTGCCAGTTTGCAAATGCTTGATTGCAGTTGTTGCTCTTAAGGGTGGCCCAACCAGTTATTAGGTTTAGGGGGCAATCACTTTTTCACACAGGGACATGTAGGTTTGTTTGTATTCCCCCCTTAATAATAAACGTCTTCATTTAAAAACTGCATTTTGTGTTTACTTGTGTTATCTTTGACTAATACAGTATTTAATTTTGTTTGATGATCTGAAACATTTAAATGTGACAAACATACAAAAAAATTAGACATCAGGAAAGGGTCAAACACTTTTTCACACCACTATATTTGTGTTGTTTTTCTCCTCTTTGGATCCTTGTTTCATCGGTCAGGAAAACAAGAGGTGAGCTTTGAGAGAGGACCTGCCATAATCATGGTTGAGTTTAAGTTTAGTTTAATGTTTATTTAAAAGGGGCATTACATACTAATGAACATTAATACAAATGTAAGTATGCCAGATTTAGCAGTACTTCTCATTTGCATCTGTAGTCCCCTGCCGGGTCACAAAAACACACAATCAATCATACATGAGAAGAACAACTGCAATGAAACTGTACAAAGTGGATATGCTAAAGTGCAAGAGTCAAGGTGCTACAAAACATTCAAATGTCACACGAGTGAAGTGCTGTGCACACACATGCACCCAAGCTCCTCACAGCAACAACAAACAAGAGGCGGGGCACGCACACACACACACATGCCGCAGAGCAACCACTAGTCATGGGTATAGTTTTGGTTGTTTAAAAGCCAATTTTTACACCGCGCCTTAAAAGTGTTTAGTGTGGTACGTTCTGATTGCAGATGGTATATTATTCCAGATATTGGTGCCCCTCACTGACAGTACCGACTGAGCAAATGTGGTGCGTCTGTGGGGGACCTCATCAGGTCTTCCTCTGGCAACATTTCTGGGTGGCGGCCTGCCACGCCTGAATAATTTCCGCCGCTCTGAGGACACATAAATTTAAGAAAAATATAACAAGCAATGACGGACTGCAAATGCACACATGAACAACTCATGTGGCCGTCATACGCACGGAGTTCAGAAGTGCCCCGCCCGCATGTTCCAGTCAGCAAGCAGTGTCTCGCTATGAGCGTCGCTGCCTGAGAGAAACACAAGCTATTAAAGTACTTTAAACGTGGAAAAATCAGAAGAGGTATGTAAGCAGTGAATGCATTTATCATGGTTTTAACCCACTGGTAATGGGAGCAATAATGGAAGAGTCGCTTAGCTAACACGTGTGGTTAGTTTTTTTGTTTCTCTCATTTCAGACCATAAACAGGAGCCGTTTTTACCTTTACCTTAGTTAATATTAACTAATTTATGTTCATTATTATGAACCTGTCAAGTTAAGATGATCGAAATTCACGAAGTCAATGACTTTAATCCGTCAGCAGCCTTCAGACAAAAAAAACATGTGTAGAAGAGCTTGAAATGACGAGGCGATTTGACATATAAACCAAAGTTTATTTATCAGCTCTCCTAACAAGTCTCATTCAGTGCAGAGGTGGTAGAAGGAAAAGAGACCGAATATCTCCGGCTCACTGACTTTATACTTGCACATAACAAAAGACATGCATAACAAAGGCTGACATCCCTCATTATCTTAATCCCCCCATTGTCTTGGTATTTCCTCTCCTCGCCCCAGGGGGTGAGGGCAGCTCCTCCGGTCTCCACCGCAGTGTCTGGGAACGTCTTTGTTCTTCACTTGGCGGTTGAGAGCCTTTGTCCTTTCAGAGGTGTGAAGTTGCTTTACATATGTAATTACCAAACATTTCCACATGCTTCAACATATGTAGGTTATGGAATATATGATTAATATAGACCACAGGCCCCCCAAACAACTAAGAAAAGACAATAGAACGGTTCACAGTCTAAGATAATTACTATGACATACTAAGTGTTACATCTCTTGCCACAGAAGAAACTTTCCAGCAGCCATGCTCCTAAGATAGTTCAGTGGTAATCATAACAGCATAGTAAAATCATAAGTCAATCCTAAACTGTTGCAGCACAATTAGTGAACAATTGTGGAGTGGTTTGCATCAGTCCCTGTGCTGTCTGGGTTTTAATCTTCACCCAAAACTGCTGTAGGTTGGTTTAAGCGTCCTGCTGGGACCTTCTTGTGAGGAATCTGCAGCGTGGGAAGGAGAGTGGTTAATTGTTCCCTGCAGGGGGGCTGAGTCTTTTCTCTTGGGGGGTCTACCCCGCCGAGGTGCTCTCGCCAACTGTGCAGGCTCGTCTTTCAACAAGAAGGCAGGCTTAAGTCTGTCAATGCTGACTGTTTCTTTTCTATCCCCAAAATCAAGCACAAAGTGTTTATCACCAGGTTCCAGCACTCTGAATGGCCCATCGTATGCTGGGCGGAAAGTTGGTTTTAAAGCTTCATGCCTAACAAAAACGAACTCAGCGTTTTTTAAAGCCTGAGGGACAAAAACCCGTGGGAAGGAGTGATGAGCTGGACCGGGGAGAGAGTCTGGTCCGTTGCTGCCTAAAAACCTTGGGACTGGAAGGTGCCCTGGCTCTGGGTTCTCTGGTAAAAATTCACCTGGGAGCCTGAGAGGTTGTGCAAAAACTAGTTCTGCAGGAGAGGCATCTAGATCCTCTTTAGGTGCAGCACGCAACCCCAATAAAACCCAGGGAAGTTTATTTACCCAATTTGTATCCGTTAGTGAGGCTCTGAGGGCGGCCTTTAAAGACCTGTGAAAATGCTCGCATAACCCATTAGCCTGAGGGTGATAAGCGGTGGTGCGATGAATTGTTGCCCCTAAGCTGCTGGACATGGCTGACCAAAGCTCTGAGACAAATTGAGGCCCCCTATCTGACGTGATGTCCGATGGGACGCCGAACCGTGCCACCCAGTTTGTCAAAAAGACGCGAGCGACTTCCTCCGCTGTGGTTGCCGCTAGAGGGACTGCCTCTGGCCAGCGTGTGGTGCGGTCTATCATTGTTAACAGGTGTGTGAAACCCTGGGAGGAAGGTAGTGGTCCCACGAGGTCGACATGAACGTGGTCGAACCTTCTAGCAGGGATTGGAAAAGGCTCCAGAGGGGCTTTTGTGTGTCTGTGTATTTTGGCGCGCTGACAAGAAATGCAAGTTTTTGCCCATTCTTCTACGTTTTTGCGCAGGCCTGGCCACACAAACTTTTCGGCGACCATTTTAACCGAGGCGCGCACACCTGGGTGCGCGAGGGAGTGAATTGCGTCGAAAATACGGCGGCGCCATGTAGCTGGTACTAACGGGCGAGGTCGGCCGGTTGAAACATCGCATATTAGGGGGGGCACGCCGTCGCGTAGACCCTTTTTCTCCAGCCTTAACCCTGTTGGTCCAGACAGGAGTGCGCGCACGTCCGCGTCACTGCTTTGTTCCTCTGCCATGGCTGCATAATCTATCCCTGCATGGATAGGTGCTGCGTATGTGTCTGCGTTAGTGAAGAGTTCTGCTGCTGAGGCAGTATAATCTGTCTCCTCGCGCTCTGGTGATGTCACAGCGCGAGAGAGGCAGTCTGCTACCACGTTAAGTTTGCCTGCCATGTGTCGAATGTCTGTGGTGAACTCTGAAATCGCAGCCAGCTGTCTTTGTTGCCTGCCTGACCATGGTTCTGAAATTTTAGCCATAGCAAAGGTGAGCGGTTTATGGTCTACAAAAGCCGTGAAACTCCGCCCTTCTAACCAGAACTGGAAGTGGCGGATGGATAAATGAAGCGCTAGCAGCTCCCTGTCAAAAGTGCTGTATTTATGCTCAGTTTGGTTTAGCGATTTGCTAAAGAACGCTAAAGGTTGCCAGATCCCGCTGACATGCTGTTCTACAACTGCCCCTATAGCCAGGTCCGAAGCGTCTGTGGTTAGCGCGATGCAGGCCGAGGGATCTGGGTGAACTAACAATGTGGCGTTAGCTAGAGCGCTCTTTACTTCCGCGAAGGCGTGTTCGCGCTCCGGGGTCCATTCGGCCGCGTTGGAAGCTTTCTTTTTTTTGAGCGCGTCATATAGTGGCTGCATGAGCTGAGCTGCGTGGGGGAGGAAACGGTTGTAAAAATTAACCATTCCTAAAAATTCTTGTAGCGATTTGACCGTCTGTGGCCGTGGGAAACTTTTCATCGCGTGAACTTTGTCTGGAAGTGGAACTGCCCCCTTCGGAGAGACTTTGTATCCTAAAAAATCAATTTGTGACACGCCGAATTTGCATTTGGCTGGATTGATTATTAGCCCGTGCTCTTCTAGTCTCTGAAAAACCGTAGTGTGGTGCTGCTCGTGTTCTTCCTCAGACGAGCTGGCTACCAGCATGTCGTCGAGGTAGACGAAAACAAAAGGAAGGTCGCGTAATACTGCGTCCATTATTCGTTGAAAAGTTTGAGCAGCGCCTTTGAGGCCGAAAGGCATTCGCAGAAATTCAAAAAGACCGAAAGGGGTTATTACAGCTGTTTTAGGAATGTCCTCCGCTCGGACTGGGACTTGATGATAACCGCGGACTAAGTCTATTTTTGAAAAAATGCGCGCGCCCGCCAGATGTAGTGAAAAATCTTGAATGTGAGGAATTGGGTAGCGGTCATGCGCTGTAGCATTGTTTAATCTGCGGTAATCTCCGCACGGTCTCCAAGAACCGTCGGATTTCGGAACCATGTGAAGTGGCGAGGCCCAAGGGCTCTTCGAGCGTCTAACAATGCCCAATTTTTCAAGGGTCGTAAACTCGTCCCGTGTTATGTTGAGCTTGGCCGCGTCTAAGCGGCGAGCTTTGGCAAATACGGGTGGGCCCGTTGTGGGAATAAAGTGTTCAACCCCGTGTTTAGCCACAGTGGCTGAGAATTTGGAAATTGTGAGTGCTGGAAATTGGGTGAGGAGTTGCTCAAACTTACCTCCTGCCGTGGTGACGTTAGCCTGCACAGGTGGTGGAGAAACTCGAGCTGAGCATGGAATAGAAGCAAAGGACAGTGCATTAACCAGGCGCCTATTTGCTAGATCCACTAATAACCCATGTGCACACAAAAAATCTGCGCCTAACAAATTAAACCTCACCGCAGCTACAACAAATGTCCATCTGTAGTTGCGGCTGTGGATGTGGAGGTGCAGGCTCTTTTCGCCGAAAGTGTCGATGTTAGAGCCGTTGGCTGCCACTGCTCCGTTGCCCCGGGTGCCCATGGCTCGATCTGCGTGGGAGGGCGTGACGAAACTCAGCTGAGCTCCTGTGTCGATGAGGAACTGCTTGCCGGTGTGTCCATCCGTCACATACAACAGCTTATTCTTCTCGCCGAGAACCGCTGTCGTTAATGGCTCTCGGCTTTGGCGTTTAAATTTGCAGGGGGGAACACATTTGTGAGCCTTCTCGGAGAAACGGTGGTGATAATAACAGACATCGCTCCGTCTGTTAAGTTTTGGCCGTGTCGCTGTCACCGCGGGCTGGATCTGCTCAGTGGGTTGTGGCTCTTCGTGGTTCTGGGCGTCAGCGTTGAGGTCTGCGGATGCTGCTGTGGGTGTCAGCTCCTTGCAGGTGTTGACGAGCCGTTGAGCTTCGTTGGCGAGCACGCGGAAGTCTTGCTGGGTGCTGCATCTCGTGTTGGCGAGTGTCCCTCTCGTGTGGCGGCAGCGTGCTGAGGAATATGAATTGGAGGAGGAAGTTGTCGTTGTCTTCTTCTTTAAGCTGCAGCAAATCCTCCATGAGGGCTTTAGGCTTGCACCCTCTGTGGCCGTAGACCGCCAGGATCTTCTCGGCTCTCTCTTCAGCTGAGGGGACGTAATTTGCCACGGTGGTTGCTTTCAGTATTTCATACTTGTCTTGGGCCGGCGGCCGCTGGATCATGCTCCGCACACACCTCAAAGTGGCGGCGTTGAGTTTGGAGACGATATGATAGAATTTCGTATCGTCAGCCGTGATGCCCACCAGTGCAAACTGAGCTTCAGCTTGCTGAAACCACGAGGTGGGGTCTTCTTGCCAGAAGTCTGGCAGCTTGACAGCGACGGCATTCGTGTATACCATCACTGCTGTGTCCGCAGGGTGAGAATGCCTTGTTTCTGTTCTCACAGCGGTGCTGGTGCTCGGTTGAGCCCTCTCAATCCCTTCTGCCGGGGGGGAAAGACGTCCATCTGTTCCCCTGTCTGCGTGGGCGCTGGCGTCTGCCTGGGTCGCCACGGATGAGTCGATTGCGGGGGAACGCCTCAGGTCCATACTTGCGTCAGGGTCACCAGTGTAGAAGAGCTTGAAATGACGAGGCGATTTGATATATAAACCAAAGTTTATTTATCAGCTCTCCTAACAAGTCTCATTCAGTGCAGAGGTGGTAGAAGGAAAAGAGACCGAATATCTCCGGCTCACTGACTTTATACTTGCACATAACAAAAGACATGCATAACAAAGGCTGACATCCCTCATTATCTTAATCCCCCCATTGTCTTGGTATTTCCTCTCCTCGCCCCAGGGGGTGAGGGTAGCTCCTCCGGTCTCCACCGCAGTGTCTGGGAACGTCTTTGTTCTTCACTTGGCGGTTGAGAGCCTTTGTCCTTTCAGAGGTGTGAAGTTGCTTTACATATGTAATTACCAAACATTTCCACATGCTTCAACATATGTAGGTTATGGAATATATGATTAATATAGACCACAATGCCAACATTTGGATTTCAAAATAAAGGAGGTTTTTCCTGCTGTCTGGTTGGTGAGGAGATTTCTTAAAAAAAAAAAAACAACTATAAATATATAGAAATATTATAACACAAATAACTGCATCTTTGGTCATCTAATTTATTTCATTAAATACAATTTTATTAATTTTTTTTCTTTGAAATCAGAGTTAAATTATTGTTCTGTTCTGTCTCTGCAAAATTACGGTCAAAAATGTAAATTGTTATAAGGAAAGAGTAAAAAAATACCACAGTTTGTTTCAAATTTATTAAAAAAACTAATTTTATTTTAAAAAATAGACAAAAATTAGCCATAAAATACACAAATGTACAAAAAAAAAGTCAGTTTACAAAAGGAAATTACAAATTTCAGGAAAATTGTTTCACATTTAGATAAATTTACGGAGAAAAGCAGAAAACTAAGAAAATTGTTATACATTTTGGAGGAAATCCTCAAACCTTCAAGAATGAAGTCATTACTCAAGTTTTTAAGTGGGTGCTCTTTGTACCCTTAACTAGAAATTTTTGGATGTCTCCTTTAATTTACATGGCACTTGATATTTTCTAACCTGTTTGTATACCACCATAGACAGAGAGAGAAGCTGAATTAGACAGGGTTCAGAGAGGGCAAGATGAGACAGAAGAGAGGAGCCAAGGAGAGGAAAGTGTTCAGGCAGAGGGTCCAGGAGAGGTGAGAGCAGAGGAAGGAGAGAAGAAGGACACCAGTAAAAAGTCCAAACACAGGATGTCTGGGTGGGACCCCAACTGGCCCAATATTCCAATTTTCAAGCCTTGGTTGTACAATACTTCAAATGGTAAGTTCCATGTGCAAAGTTACTGTGCAAAATTTAAAAAAAGAAATAAATAGTATAAAATGGACATATTCCGGTTACAATAGTGTCATGTGTTTTTTCCCCCCTCCCCCAGAAAAATATGTTGCCACCGCACCACGGTCTTTAAGCCAGAGGAAGCACTGCCTCAAAGTCTCCTCTAGTGATTGCTCTGGTGGTTGTACCAGTGACAGTCCTCAGTTTAACATATTCTCCCAGGGGGGTGGTGCATAGCCATTTAATATTTTATAAATTGAGCAGGCAAATTTGAGAGTTTTATAATTTTCAGAAGACAGGAAATTGTATTTCGTGTAAATGTGACAGCAATGATATGTGGGATCTTTCTTATCAAAGATTTTTATGGCTTTTTTGTATAAAGATTCACTGGGTTTGATTATGGTTACACCAGTGAGTGACCAGTTGGTAAAACAGTAATCGATGTGTGAGAAGATCATTGCATGCAGAAACATTTTGGCCGCACTGTCAGCGATGGTCTAATTTGTTTAAAATTTCTTAGATTGAATTTGATTATGTTTGAGATTTTTTTGATATGTTTTTTAAAGGTTAATGAGGAGTCTAAAGTCACGCCGAGGTACTTATATTCCTCCACTAGTTGCAGCTCCTCCGCTTTTAAGAAAATGTTTGAATTTGTAATATTTGATCGTCATTTGGTGAACATCATGCAAACAGTTTGTTTAGTAGGGGACATGAATTGTTCAGACAGTTACGGACTTGGGTCATCGCTGTTGTAAGAATACAGGTGGCTTCTTGTGTGTTTTTTGAAGGTGTGAATATTACTGTCATCTGCTTACATTTGTATATGAATGTTTCTGCATGCGTTTGGTAAATCATTTATGTATAGGGAGAATAATATTGGTCCAAGTATAGAGCTTTGTGGGACACCCATTTGACATTTCAAATATGGCGGTTTGACACTGTTGACCATTAAGCCTGCTTCATGCTACACCTCTGCTGTCCGCGTACGTGTAACCGGAAACCTCGTGTGATGAAATTTACGTCATCGTCTCCACTCTGCTAGTGTCCGGAGTGCTCGACCGCAGACAACCGCGCGCAGCCCAAATTTTGTGACCGTGCCACCTGCCCACGACCTGAATGCGTTGAAAAGTGCATGCGCAAGACTGAACATCCCATTCACAAGGTGGCGATAGACACAGCATACCAAGACAAAGAGACAAAGAAGACAACGAGGAGGCAGAAAACAAGAATAAAAACCTACATGAATCATACAGTACATACATTCTTTTACAGCAGCATCTTTGTGGAAAAAGAGTGAAAACTGGGAAGTCAAACAGCAGAAATGGACTCTATATTTGAAGAGAAATTGTTGATGTGCGTTGGTCTCGCGTTTCTTCGTCGGTGAAAATCTTGGCGCGTCAGCACATTGGCACTACCTATCGGGCAGGAGTGAAACTGCAAATGATGGTTGTGTGCATGCGTGAACCGCTTGGCCTGGGTAGATGAAAAAGTGAGCATGAACAGCACCGCGTGCGTGCCGGGCTTGTCCAAAGCGTACGTGGATCAAAGTGGACTAGAGAGAAATGCAGCATGAATAAGGCACATTGCTGTCTGTTAATTAGGATTTCATCCATTTGATAGCACGGTCTGAAAAATTAAACTGAGTAAGTTTGGTTAAAAGGATTGTGGTCAACTGTGTCAAATGCCTTCTTCAGATCTAAGAACACAGCACCTACACAACTGCACTTAAGATTAAGTTTTCTCTAGGAAAAAGCTTATTGCAGACTCTGTCGAGTGGTGGGCACGGAACCCAAACTGTGGGGGGTGTTTCCATAATTCAGATGTTCACATAATAGTGTGGCCACCCATTTTTCAATTATTTTGGAGATGACAGGCAAGATGCTGATTGGTCTGGTTGTTTATGTCAGTTTTACTCCCCATTTTGAAAACTGGTCTGACCACTCCTACCTTCCAGGCAGTTTGGGACGACAGCATGTTTAACTGATAGACTGATTAAATGAGTAATTGGACAAATGAGATTCTTTATTTTCTTTTAAAAAATTGGTGTTAAGACCACGTTCATCTGTTGCTTTTGAGCTATTCAATGAGCTGATGATATTTGTGACTTCATTTCAATCATTTCTAATATATTAAAAACTGGTTGTGAGGGGTTAATAGGACTAGAGTTATGATCAGGTGGATTAAATGAGTTGGATATTTCTAGCACAGAGTTTATGAAAAAGTTAAATTCTGTAGCAGTGACTGGGGGATTCTGTACCAATTTGTTATTAATATTAACATAAGATAAGATAAGATAAGCCTTTATTAGTCCCACAATGGGGAAATTCCAGGATTGCAACAGCATAGGGATAGCAACACTCAGAGCAACAATCAAGAAGACAAGAAAACAAGAGCAGCGAGTATACATATGTACACATATATAAATATATATACACACAGTGCAGAGCATTGTAGCTAGATGGAATAAACAGCATAACCGTCTACTTAGTTATCCTACATAGTATGAATATGTACCCATACATATTGTCACCCTCCGTAGCGACCGATATTGTCCTAGTTGTATACTGGAGGGGACCATTGTGTAAGTCTATTGCGTCTTTTGCATTCAATACTATTAGGTCGTCACGTGTTTTTGCTATCTCTGCGAGCAGCCCTGCTTAGGTTATACAGTCTGACAGCTGTAGGTAGGAAGGAACTGCGAAACCTCTCAGTTGTGCACCTAGGATGATATAGTCTGCTGCTAAATGAGCTCCTCAGTGCGTTCAGTATGTCCTGCATAGGGTGGGACTCAGACTCCAGCAGAGATGACAGCTTAGCCACCATCCTTCTCTCTCCTATCTCCTCCACTGGGTCAAGGCGTTGCCCCAGGACAGAGCTAGCTTTCTTGATCAGTTTGTTCAGTCTCTTCCTATCGGCTGCTGTAATGCCGTTGCCCCAGCAGACCACTCCGAAAGTGATGGTTGATGCCACCACCGTGTCATAGAATGTCTTCAGCAGCGCCCCTTGTACACCAAAAGACCTGAGTCTCCTCAGTAGGAACAGCCTGCGCTGTCCCTTCTTGTAGAGTGCATCGGTATTGTGTGACCAGTCTATGTTGTTGTTCAGATTAACTTCCATGTCTGTCATTTTTTTTGTTCTGTTTATTAGTCAATTTGTTAACATCATTCCAAATTTTTTTGCCATCTCCTTTTGCATTTTCAATAATGTTATTAAAAAAGTTTGCCTTCGCCTTCCTCAGGGCTTGTGTTCCCTTATTTCTAGCAGATGTAAATTTTTGTCTGTCTGTTGTTAAACCTGATTGTAGAGCTATTTTAAGAAGCTGATCTCTGGTCTTCATTAGTTGTAGACATTCAGAGTTGAGCCATGGTAAACTGATTCTTCTTCTGTTTCCTTTTTTTTTTTTTTGAAAAGGCCTCGATAACCTCTTATTTTTGTTATTGAAAAATTCATTGCTGTGATTTATGTCATTTGAGGAGGTGACTTCCTTCCATTCAGTTTCATTTATTGCCATTGTCATATTTTGTTGTTGTTTTTTTGGGATTATATAATCTACTGTGTTACCTGATGACTTATTAAATGGATTTTTTTTTTTTTTTTTTTTGTTACTTATTTGTACCCGTAGGTAGATTTGGTTTGCAGTCTGGTGACAAGCCACCGGCTGCTGGTCGCTGCGTGCGCGAGCGCCCTAAACCTACATGTTTTTGGTGTGCGGGAGGAAACCGGAGAAATCCCGGAGTAAACCCGCGCAACACGGGGAGAACATGCAAACTCCACACAGCTCACTGTTGGTCGGGGGCTGGGATCGAACCCACGATCTCATGATCCCTGCGGTCCCCCGGCCAAGGGTAAAACTGTGCTGCCACAGTGCTAAACCACTGCGCCACCGTGCACCGTGGATTTGAAAGCTGTTTTCATGGAAGTTTTCTTGTTGCTAATATTATATTGTGGTCAGACAGTCCTGTTAAAAGGTTATAAGTCTAGATTCTTTCAGGTCTATTAGTGAAAAGTAAATCAGTTTTGGTTTATGAATGGCTTGTGACTCTGGTTTATCTGTTAATTGAGTTACGTTATAGTGATCTGTAATGATTTTTAGATTCTGTCTTTTTTGTCATCCCAGTTTATATTAAAATCAGCCAATAAGATTAATTCATTTTTAGGATTGCATTGATTAAGATGCGCTTTAAATTGGTCACAAAAATCTGCTGTAGAGGAGGGTTTGTGGTATAAACAAACAACAGAGAAGGTCATATTGGCTGACAACTTAATGTTAACTCCTACACATTCTAGATTCACATCTTTTGACCATTCAATCTGGTTACATTTTAAGGTGTCTTTAACATATAGTAGAACTCCTCCACCTTCTCCTTGCTCCCTGTCTTTCCTATACACATTATAGCCAGGCATGGTAACCACAGGTTCAGGTGATGAGGATGATAACCAGGTTTTAGACAGACCCATAAAATCAATATTGGAGTTCATCAGCAGATGTGTTATGTCGTAACTTGTAGACAAGGATGACGCCAGCAGTGGAGCTGAACACTTCTTTATTATAGCGCTGAATCTGAGTGCACCTGACCGTACATGCAGCCGCTGGCAGACGTAAGGCAGAAGAGACTGCCCCTCTACCTGCAGCCCCTCTTATACTCACGGAGTTGGCGGAACTGGAAGGTGGAACCACCACCCCGTGAACACAAATAAGAGCTCCAACAATAAACACTATGAACATTAAATAACTACATAATGTCCCTCCCCCCTGTAGAAAAATTCAAAACACACATACAATCAGCCCACCCCAATTTAGAACTCGAATCATCTGCTAAACATAATTAGACCAAAATCACCAAAAAGGGCCTATGACATTCACACCAAAAGAACTAAAATTGGGGGGGGGGGCGGGGGGAGAGACCACTGTTTGGGCATCGCTCGCTGCCGCAGATCCTCCCCCGTGCCACCCGGCACCCACATCCAGGGCAGCTCGGACACTGGCACTGGGGACCTCCTGTGGCGACCCTGAGCACGACATGGCCTGTCCAATTTCCGGAGTGCCCAGCAACTGCTCATCCCACACAGCATCGTCCCCAACTCTCGGAACCGGTCAGTCCCACAGTCCGCAGCCTAGCCACTCTTCCCCAGCGCCACTCTTGATAGAAAATCCAAGGCCATAAAACAGGTTGCAGCCCATGATGTTAGAGCCGTAGGCTGTCACAACGAACATAGAGACATCGGCCATCTCTACCGATTTGTACTGAGCCGTCAGTGTGACATACCCACCATGGCCAACAGTCCTCCTCCATAACCGCAAACCGGTGCTGAGACACCTCCAATCCTGTAGTGGGGAAAACATTCTCTAACCATAGCCCAATTCAGCACAGAACTCTCCACTCCCGTGTCGACCAACATCAGTACCGGAACTCCATCTAGAACTACCGTGCAGTGTGTGTGGCCACTGGTACTCGGGAACACCGTGTGTATCACCGTGTGTATCACCGTCAGAGCGGGGAAAGTTGAATTACTGTGTGGGCTCTCCTGTTCTACTGACTGGCATACTCTCGCGAAGTGGTGTAGACGGCCACATTTTCCGTAGCCCTTCCCTCTTGCCGCACACTCTCTAGCCTTATAGCGGTGCATCGTGGACCCACAATCCATACACCTGGGCTTCCCTGGGGCAGACCTCATCCTTGCAGCACTGGCCTCCACCATGTCGTCCTCGATGCTCCCATTGCTGTCCAGGTCCACTACCTGTGCGGCCATGGGGGATCTTGAATTTCCAAGTGAAAGGCGCTCGCTTTGCTCCCAAGTTAGCTTGTCCGTTGCTTCCAGCTGTAGCACCAACTTGACAGCCCTAGTCAGCGTCAATTCACCTGGGAATGAGAGCAGCCTGGAGCAGACCGCAGCACAGTTGGTGTGTTCCGCCAACTGGTCGAGAACCATTTCCTCCTCCAACAGCCCGAACTGGCACTCAGCGGCCAACTGCCTTAAGTCCGGCACGAACTGCTGGATCGGTTTGCCTACCTGTTGGTGGCGGGGTCTGAACTTAATCAGTCTGACAATGACATTGTCTGGCACCCTAAAATGGCGGGCCATTAACTCGACCACTTGTTAGTAATCGTCTGCATCTCCAAGCATGCCCAAAATTCTCTGTCCCTCCATTCCCAGGTTGTGTACCAACAACGCACGAGCCCTCAGCTTCTCCATTCGTCCCAGGTCCAATGCCACCATGTATGTCTGAAAAGCCTCATACCACCAAGGCCACGGTACGGGCGGTTTTCCTGGGAGCCCCAGGAATGGCCGAATATGTGTTCCACACGCCTCCATGTGTTTACTTCTCGTTGCCAAATGTTATGTCGTAACCTATAGACAAGGATGACGCCAGGAGTGGAGCTGAACACTTCTTTATTATAGTGCTGAATCTGAGTGCACCTGACCGTACATGCAGCTGCTGGCAGAGGTAAGCCGGAAGAGACCGCCCCTCTACCTGCAGCCCCTCTTATACTCACGAGGTTGGTGGAACCAGAAGGTGGAACCACCATCCTGTGCCACACAAATAAAAGCTCCAACAATAAACACTATGAACATTAAATAACTACATAATAAGATGTTCTAGTTGTTCACGTTTGGATATCATACTCCGTACATTTAAGTGCCCCCGAGAAGACTTTTTTTTTTCCTTTTTTTTTTTTTATATACTTTGAGGGTCCCACATTCATTTTTCCTGGTTCAGGGTTTGAAAAACTTTGAGCGATTTATGTTTTTTTTAAACACAGGATTTCTCTGTCGAGTTTTACACTCACTGCTGGCTGGTTGTTGCATTGCTGCTGCGGTGGAGTCCATGCCCTGGGCTGCTGCAGTGGGGATCGGCCGTTGGGTCGATGGGGGATGAGTCCATTAACCGTTTACACAAAAACTAAATATTACTCTATTATATGACAACTGACACCTATAATTATGTGGAAAATTGCCTTTTAAATTTACAAATGTGTAACTCGAGACAAAATTCGATCTGGATCAAAAGATAATTTTGTTCTTACCATTCATTTCAATGGGGATTTTTTCTGATTTAAGGTCCCACATGCAAAATTTGAGGGGGCGTGATTGAGGCTCTATTAACAGAACAAGATTACCAGACCTCGTAACAGGAAGTTGTAAATCCAGAGTAGGATGTCAGTATAAAAGCCTCTGACTTAACAAATGTGCATGTTACAATGTTTTTATTCAAAATGCCAACCTTCTGGCTTCTGGATGAATTGTTTTATGATTTTCAGACAGCATCCTACATGGCAATTCAGCTTGACCATACCTTGACAGTGCTGTCTTGAGAACTCTTTAGTCTGTCACAGTCTGAAGGAAGTAAAGATGATATTGGCAGGATTTTCCTTATTTTGAAATAAGGAATAAGGTTTGTGGTGTCAAAGGGTAAAAGAGTGAGCGTTGGCAACACTGATGTAGTGCTGCGGACTATACACAGTACCCTAGCCCAGTGTTTCCTCTGGCCTAAAGACCTCGGCACGGTGGCAACATATTTTTCCGGGGGGAAGGAGAGGGACAGAAGGCAAGTTTATTTGTATAGCACATTTCGTGTACAAGACAATTCAAAGTGCTTTACATAAAAACATTAAAGCATTACAGCAGGTTGCAAAAGGAGTCTACAGATTAGAAGACCTCGAACCTCCTTTCCTTTTATTTTTTTTAAATGGGGAAAAAAAAACACGGACAATGTTTTGAGTAATCCAAATAGTCTTAGGTTTTGTCAATCCCTTTAAAGAGCCTCAAGCTCCTTTTATCAGGGGGGCCTCTAACCCACTCCTTTTCTTCTATGAGGGGGGCCTCAAACCCTCCCTTAAAGTTTAAGAAAACACATGACAGTATTTTAAATGGAATACACTACTTACAAAAAGTTAGGGATATTCGGCTTTCAGATGAAATTTCAGAGTGCACCTAAAATGCGCTATAACCTTTACAGGTGAACTTAATTTGACCTTCTCTAACTTTTTCAATGCACATGTCCAACTGTTCAATGTTTCAGTACTTTTTGCATAACTTGCTGTTCTCTAACAAGGTGCTTAACGACAAAATACACAACAGGTGTTTGATCTGTGAATCGACCAATAAATTTTCTGGTTCAGTTAGGATTGGTATGTAAGATAAGATAAGATAAGATAAGCCTTTATTAGTCCCACAACGGGGAAATTCCAGGATTGCAACAGCACAGGGATAGCAACACTCAGAGCAACAATCAGAAGGCAAGAAAAAAACAAGCAAGCAAGAGCAGCTAATATACATATGTACATATTACTATAAAATATATATATATATACACACACACACAGTGCAGAGCATTGTAGCTGGATGGAATAAATATATGAATATATGAACACACAGTGCAGAGCATTGTAGCTAGATGGAATAAATATGTAAATATATAAACACCCACAGTACGGAGCATTGCAGCTAAGTGGAATAAATATGCAAGTATATAAACACACACAGTGCGGAGCAATGTAGCTAGATGGAATAATATGTAGATATATAAATATAAACACACCCAGTGCTGAGCATTGTAGCTAGATGGAATAAATATGTAAATATATAAACACACACAGTGCAGAGCATTGTTGCTAGATGGAATGAAACAGCATAACCGTCTACTTAGTTATCCTACATGGTATGATTATGTGCCCATACATATTCTCACCCTCCATAGCGACCGGTATGTTCCTAGTTGTATGCCGGAGGGGACCATTGTGTAAGTCTATTGCATCTTTTGCATTCAAAAAACTATTAGTTTGTTACGTCTTTTTGCTATCTCTGCGAGCAGCCCTGCTTAGGTTGTACAGTCTGACAGCCGTTGGTAGGAAGGACCTACGAAACCTCTCGGTTGTGCACCTGGGATGATGTAGTCTGCTGCTAAATGAGCTCCTCAGTGCATCCAGTATGTCCTGCATAGGGTGGAACTCGGACTCCAGCAGAGATGACAGTTTAGCCACCGTCCTTCTCTCTCCTATCTCCTCCATCGGATCAAGGCGCTGCCCCAGGACAGAGCTAGCTTTCTTAATCAGTTTGTTCAGTCTCTTCCTATCGGCTGCAGTAATGCCACTGCCCCAGCAGACCACTCCAAAAGTGATGGCTGATGCCACCACCGTGTCATAGAATGACTTCAGCAGCGCCCCTTGTACACCAAAAGACCTGAGTCTCCTCAGCAGGAACAGCCTGCGCTGTCCCTTCTTGTAGAGTGCATCAGTATTGTGTGACCAGTCTAGTTTATTGTTCAGATGAACACCCAGGTACTTATAGGATGTCACCATCTCGATGTCTGTTCCCTGTATATTTACTGGTACTGTGAGGGGCTGCCCATGCCTGCGGCAGTCCACCACCAGCTCCTTAGTTTTCCTCGCGTTGATCTGGAGGCAGTTCCGATGGCACCAGTCCACGAAGTCCTGGATAAGCCCTCTGTACTCAGCTTCATCTCCATTGGAGATGAGGCCACCGATCGCAGAGTCATCAGAGAACTTCTGTAGATGGCAGTGTGTTGTGTTGTGTGAGAAGTCCGCAGTATAAAGAGTGAACAGGAAGGGAGCCAGCACCATTCCCTGGGGGGCCCCCGTGCTACTGATGATCGTGTCGGACACACAGTCCCGGGTTCTCACAAACTGAGGCCGGTTCGTGAGGTAGTCCAGGATCCATGATGACAGGTGCTGGTCCACCCCTGCGCGCAGCAGCTTGTCCTTCAGGATCATCGGTTGGATGGTGTTGAAAGCACTGGAGAAGTCAAAGAACATGATCCTCACCATATTCCCGGGCTTCTCCAGGTGGGACAGAGAACGGTGAAGGAGGAAGATCACCGCATCCTCCACCCCAATGCCATGCTGGTAGGCGAACTGGAGTGGATCCATCGCTGGTTCCACCAGGGGGCGGAGGTGAGCAAGGAGCAGTCTCTCCAGGGTCTTCATCAAGTGGGACGTCAAGGCCACCGGTCTGTAGCTGTTCAGGTCTTTGGGGTGGGAAGTTTTTGGTACAGGTACCACACAAGATGTTTTCCACAGCTGTGGTACCCTCCCCAGTTTCAGGCTCATGTTGAAGATATACGTCACAATCCCACACAGCTGGTCTGCACAGGACTTGAGGAGCTTTGCGCTGATGCCGTCCGGTCCCGGCGCCTTCCTCGCCTTGATCTTCCTCAGCTCCGTCCTCACCTGGGTCTTGGTCAGGGTCAGGATGGGGGGCTGTGTATTGGGAGTGGGGGGGTGTTGGTGGAGTGGGGAGTGGGCAGCAGGACTTGATTTCTTTAGAGGCAGCAGTGGTTGTTGTGCAGTCAGGGGGGAGGGCGGTTGGTCAAATCTATTGAAAAACAGATTCAGGTTGTTCGCCCACTCCCTGCCCCCTGTGGCCTGGGGGGAGGTATTCTGGAGCCCCGAGATGGTTTTGAGGTTTCTCCAGACCCCGCTGATGTCGCTCTGTTGCAGCTTGTCCTCCATCTTCTTCCTGAAGCTGTCCTTGCCTTGTCCTTGTAAACAGCCCTCTTCACCATGCTGTTCACATTTTGAAATCATGAGACCAAGACAACACCTAACAATTGATCAACAGTACCTCGCCATTGCAAGGCTTCAAACAGGATGTTCTCAGAGATATAGAGAGACTGGAAGAGTCACAGAAAGGCATAGAAGTGGACGTCCTTGTTTCCTTAACCCTTTCTCCTCATACTCTTCATGATCGGTGAATCCAAACTGAACGATTCGTGATTTACTTACTTAAGGCCATAGCTCACCATGGAGCATCAGCCATCGATGACCCCTCGCTATCGCACTCAGTTCTGGGCTGCTCTCTACTCCCCTCCAGTTGGTTCCTTGCTGTTTCAGCTCCGCCTCAGTGTCTCATCTCCAGCTGTTTCAAGGCCGGCCTCTTGCTCTTCCCCTGCGGGTTCCAGGTCAGGACTTGGCATGTGATGCTGGATGCTGGTTTCCTGAGAGTGTGTCCAATCCAGTCCCATTACCTCTGCATAATCTGTTCTGCCGCTGGTTTCTGTCCCGCTCGCTCCCACAGGTCTTCATTCCTGACTTTCTCTGGCCACCTGATGTTAAAGATGCACTTCAGGCATGTATTAAAGAAAGTCTGGATCTTCTGCTGGATCATCTTTGTCGTCCTCCAGGTCTCACATCCATAAAGTAGAACAGACTTGATGTTAGAGTTGAAGATATGAAGTTTTGTTCTCGTGCAGATCTCTTTTGATGCCCAGATATTCTTCAGTATGACAAAAACTGCCCTTGCTTTACCGATCCTGGCTGTGACATCTCAGTCTGTGCTTCCTTGTCGATCCACCATACTTCCCAGGTAGACAAAGGACTCCAACTCACTGATAACCTCTCCTCCAACTGTGACTGGTGTGTTGGTAGTAGTGTTAATCTTCATCAGCTCGGTCTTCTTATTGATCTGGAGTCCTGTCCCGGCTGATGTAGTCTCCAGGCGAGTAGTCTTGTCCTGCATCTGGCTGTGGTTATCTGACAGGAGTGCCAGGTCGTCAGCAAAGCCGAGGTCATCCAGCTGCGTCCAGAGTGTCCACTGTATCCCGTTTTTCCTGCCTGTTGTCATGATCTTGAAATGGCGCTATATAAATAAAGCTGAATTGAATTGAATCTTCATGATGTAATTGATGACCAAGAGGAAGAGGAACGGTGACAGCAAGCACCCCTGGCGCACTCCGGTCTTCACCTCCAAGCTCTCTGACAGCCGGCCAGCATGTGCGATCCTGCAGCTCATGTCCTGGTAGAGGCAGTGGATGAGGGAGATCATCTTCTCGGAAACTCCATAGTGCCTCAACAACTTCCACAGTGTCTCACGGTCCACACTGTCGAAGGCCTTCTCGTAATCTATGAAGTTGATATAGAGGGGTGAGTTCCACTCCAGCGATTGCTTCACAATGATGCGTAGGCTGGCAATCTGGTCGGTACAGGATCTGTTCTTGTGGAAGCCTGCCTGATGATCTCGGAGCTTGGGGTCGACTCGTGATTTGGAAGACATAATTGAATCGTCAACGTACAGCTGTTTTTCTCGATAAGAAGCAGCATCGCAATAACTAATGTAAGAAAGGTCAAAATCAGACGTTTACTGCACAACATGGTACTACTTGCAGAGGTCATGTATGAATGCACTGCATAATGTATGCATGTGCTAAGCGCCACTGGCATAGCAGCAAAGTAGTATATAATGTTTTCACATTATGCACCACGTACTGTACCGCAAGCGCGTTTGCATAGTGAGCAGATACATGTACTAGTACATGTACCACTAAAACTTGTTAGTCTGTACATGTACAGTGAATCGACAAGCGAAAGGATTAATCTGCCATGTACATGTACTAATATATGAACGGTACTACACTGTACATGTACTAGTACTTGCGGAGGTCATGTATGCATGTGCTGCATGTGTATGCGCTAAGCGCAGCCAGAGTGGCAGCAAAGTAGTGTGGTGCATAATGCTTGCAGCATTCTCTTTGTATAGTATCCACTCAGCAGGCTTGCTGGGAGGACTGAAGTACGCGGTGGGAGAACTCCTGTACTAGTCTGATCTCGGCCGCACCTCGGACACAGTCCAGGACGGATAATATTTTTCCACACATAGGGAGTTGTTCAAAACTCCTTATACAAAGATGTAGTGATGATAATCAAGTCAGTGGCGGTAATGCACCTGTGGGCTGGTTGCCAACCGTCAATCAAATCTAAAAGAAGAATTCTCTTTGCATTATGCACCACATACTGTTACCGCATGTACGTTTACATTGTGAGCAAATCAACAAGGAAAAAGATTAATCCACCTCAGCCAAATCTTATGAGTGAACATGATACCAGTCTACAAGAAAGCCAGCGATAAGTGAGACAGAGGTAGCAACAAGGGCCTAACTTTGGGTTAAACATTTGGCGGCGGGGGTGGGGGGTGTTAAGATCTGCCCATATAAGGATTTTTTTAAGCAAAAAAAGTTAGCATGTGTCCTAGTGTGGTGGAAGAGTGCAAAGTCATTGATAAAAAGACAAGGCTAATTTATTTTGCTAATATTAATAACAGTAGTAAAAAGTATTTCAGGCATTTACCAAATATTTTTAGCCTTGTAATGGTCTATTTATGCTACTATGAAGCAGCAGACCTACTTAATACCCATTACGTCTTAAGTATTTCAGCACTGGCAGAAATCAAACAAGTAAGTTTTGACTATCGTTACCTGGTCACGGTGTGCCTCCTGTGTCACCTCTCTCTAGTCATCAGTGCTGCCTCTCTCCCTCCCTCTTTGTTCATCCTGCTGCTGCCGCCACATTCATGCTCCTGATATAAAAGTAAGCTCAGTTATTCTTCAAATGGTTTAAAAGAGATACAGTTTGAGGTATAATTCAGGCTACATTTTCCCACACCAAAAACTTTGGAAAGATGTAAAATGTTTGTCCCATCCTTCCCTCTTAGCAGCAGCATCAACTGAGGTTAATGCAGCCCCTGAATGTGGATTAGGCTTAATCGGGTCACCTGCGACTGACCACCATTATTCTTAACTCATTTTATTTTGTTATTAATCAATTGTGGTGATTAACGCATTTATTTTGACAGGACTAATGTTTATTCATTAATATATCATATCACCACTTCACTCTGTGGTTATTTCTCACCGAGCAGATGAACTAAGGACAGGTTTTTGATTTAGTCAGCTAGAAGGGTAACAGTTGTCCAGCCTGCAGAGGCATTATGAACACAGCACACCACACCCTGTCATTCACACAACATAAAGACCAAATTTGCTTGACAGCGAAACGCTGATCATTTCTCAGAAATGATCAAAATAGTCAAAACAACTTGGACAAGCAGGCCCCCTATCTCATTCTAAAGCAATCTGGTCAAAAGACATGGAGAAGTGGGCTAGCATCACCTATCCAGACCTCTTTAGTTTATTACTGTACAGTACCAGTACTTACACTCTTAACCAACTAAGATCCTACAAAGGTCTAGAAGCTGACAACCAGTTTGTCAGCAGCTGGGTCTGAGACACGGCAGTGTGTGAAATCAACAACCTTTGTGTGCCTGTAGCCAAGGTAAACGGGGGGAGGGGGGCTGTGGGCAGTTGTAGTGTGGCCAACTACTGATTGGAGGGTCAGGGGTTCAATTCCTGCTCTGTCTTCAGTCTGTGTGTCAAAGTGTCCTCCAGACACCAAACCCCCAGTTGCTCCTGGTGGGTCAGGCCAGTGCCTGTGTATGGCAGCTCCACAGCCATCAGTGAGTGAATGAGTGGACTGCAGGATTTGTAAAGAGCTTTGGTTATCTAGAGATGAGAAAAAGCACTATATAAGTGAACGCCATTTAAAACATTTATTTATTTTCTTTTTTTTGGGGGGGGGGGGTAGAAAACCACTCCAAGTGCATACCTCTGCCGAGGCTCCTTCTGTCCCTCATGGATCACCTCCAAAATGTAATGGGTTTGTGTGTAGGCCTAGAGCCACTTCTGGTGAAAACTGCCTCAAAATCTATTATATCTGGAGTATTAATGCTAACGCACTGTGAGAATATAAGATCCTTGGTGGAGGTATGCATTCTCAGATCACCAAAATGTAATGAGTTTGTCTGTAGTCCAAGGACCACCTCTGGTGAAAATTTCATCCAAATCCATCCAATAGTTTTTGTGTAATCCTGCTGCACAAATACAAACAAAGCCCTTGGTGGAGGTATGCACTCTGAGATCATCATTAAAATCTAATCATCTGCTCCCCATGCCATTACACACCTTTCCTCAAAATTTCATCAAAATCCACTGATAACTGAGTAATGTTGCTAACAAACAGAAAGACAAAACACAGGCAAAAAAAAAAAAAACAACTCCTTGGTGGAGATAAAAATCGGATTGTTCACTTACAAGTATTTTGTAAAGCTTTACACAAAATACTTGAAGGCTATAAAATTGGGGACAAAGCACCTGTTGTGGTATTTTTAAATGTTAAACATGTAAAAACTGAGAAAAACGTCAAATTAAAATTAGATTTGTGCTCCTGTATAGGTTAGTCAATACAGTTTTAAAAACCAGAGCAATATTTATAAAAAACAGTAAAATATTCTTTGATCATGCATGTTTATCCATATATCAGCCCATACATTATTCACAGAGCCCTCGACTTAATTTCCCTTGTTTGTTTTTTTTTCCCTTGTTTGTTTTTTTCATATGTGATGTAATTTGAATTAGTGTTGTATACTGAATGATGATGCAGTTTACTTCTGGTGCACCAAGAATTCATTTTTATCTGTCAGCCTGTTAACATATGTTGTTTGTCCATTGTTCTTGACGATGACCAAGGACATCACAGGGAAGAGGACTTGGTGCGGTGTGTCTGACTGTGGCTGATCAGTCCGATGCAGGGACGGAAGGCTCTACCCACAGGTCGGGCACAGGTGGTCTGAACAGGCAGAAGCTATAGGGGTGGCTCTGGACTTGCAAAGTTCACATTTTCTCTGGGCCTTCACAATACTGTTCAGCTCAAAGGAGGCAGCACCTTTGCTGGTATGGCTACGCCACTCTGGTCGGTCTAGCACTAGGGTCTCCCAGGTGTCAGGACTGATGTCAAAGCTCTTCAGAGAGGCCTTAAAAATGTCTTTGTAGCGCTTCTTCTGACCACCTTGTGAGCGCTTGCCCTCTGCTAGTTCACTGTAGAACAGTCTTTTTGGTAGGCATAAGTCTGGCATACAAACAATGTGGCCAGCGTAATCTGGGAACTCTTGAGCAGGGTGTGGATGCTAGGCAGCTCAGCTTGGGAGAGGACCTCTGTGTCAGGGATTTTGTACTGCCAGGTGACCTTCAGTAACTTTCTGAGGCAGTTCAGGTGGAAGCGGTTTAGCTTTCTGGCATGGCGCTCGTAGACTGTCCAGCTCTCTCAGGCATACAGTAGGGAAGGAAGGACAACTGCCTTGTACACCTTCAGTTTTGTGGTCTGCCTGATGCCTCTCCTTTCCCACACTGTTGCATGTAGCCATCCGAATGCTGAACTTGCCTTGGCAATGCACAAATCGACCTCGTCGTTGATGCTGACAGACCTGGAGAGTGTGCTGCCAAGGTACATGAACTTGTCGACAGCCTTGAGGGTCTCCCTGTTGACAGTGATGGCTGGTTCCACGTAAGTCTTCTGTGGTGCGGGTTGGTGCAGGACCTCGGTTTTCTTCATACTGATTGTGAGCCCAAAGTTGTTGCAAGCAGTGGAGAAGCAGTTCATGCTCTCCTGCATCTGGTCCTCTGTAGCGGCGTTGAGTGCGCAGTCATCTGTGAACAGGAAGTCACACACTGAGTCCCCTTCCACCTTGGTTTTTGGCTTGGAGCCTCAGTGGGTTGAAGAGCTTGCTGTCCATCCTGTACCTGATCCTGATGGCACTTTCTTCATTGTTGCATAAGGCATCAGACAGCATGGTTGTGAACACCATGCTGAAAAGTGTTGGCACGAGTACATGGCCCTGCTCGACTCCGTTGGTGACTGGGAAAGCTTCGGAGGAGTCTCCATCGTCCAGTACTCGAGCAAGCATGCCGTCATGGAACTGGCACACCATGCTGATGAACTTGTCTGGGCAGCTGAACTTCGCCATGACCTTCCACAGCCCTTCATGACTGATGGTATCAAAAGCCTTGGTCAGACCTACAAATGTTGTGTAGAGGTCCCTGTTCTGCTCTTGACACTTCTCCTGAAGTTGGCATGCGGCAAAGATCATGTCAGCATTTCCATGACCCTCTCTGAAGCCACACTGGCTCTCCAGCAGGTGACTGCCTTCCATGTGCTGAATGAGGCAGTTGAAAAGGACTCTTGCGAGGATCTTGCCAGGGGTGGCGAGGAGAGAGAGATCCCACGGTGGTTGTCGCAGGACTGCCTGTTTCCTTTTCTCTTGTAGAGATGGACAATGGAGGCATCCTTGAGTTCCTGGGGGATAACTTCCTGCCACCACATGGTCTGAAAGAGCTCGGTGAGTTTCTGTATTAGAACTGGTCCTCCTGCCTTGTAGATTTCAGCTGGGACAGAGTCAGAGCCTACTGCTTTGCTGTTCGAAAGGAGTTTGATCACTTTTTGGACTTCTGATTCCGTTGGAGGTTCTGCCAGAGACGTGTTCATCTCTATTTGGAGCATGCAAGTAATGGCTTCTGCATTGATGTATGAAGGTCTGTTCAGGATGCTGCTGAAATGTTCTGCGGAGAGTGGACCCGTCAGCACTGAGCAGTGGTGATGTTCCAGAAGACTGAGGCCCGTAGATGGTCTTGAGGGCACTGTAGAAGTGTTTGGAGTTGTTGCTGTCAGTGTACTGCTGTATTTCATCTGCCTTTTTGCTGAGCCAGAAGTCCTGCCTCTTTGAGCTTTGCATGCACCTTTCCTTTGATGGAGTTGAAGGTTGCCTTCTTAGAGGCAGATCTGCTATCTTGCTGGTATGCTCTGTGGGCTTCACGCTTCTCATCAAGCAGCTTTTGGATGTCATCGTTTTCATCGAACCACTCTTGGTGTTTGTGCATGTTCTGGCCCAGATGAGTGAGTGAGGTGTCATACATCATGTCTCTGAAAGCTGCCCAGTCTTCTTCTGCTCCGTACGGCCCGAGGTTGAGCTGACTAAGCTTGCTGTCCAGGTCCTCACTGAGGTTCTGTGGCACAGAGTGCTGTTTCAGCTTGTTGACACTGAGTCGCTTGTTTGCCTTTTAACCCTGTGGATGCTGTTTGGGCTGGACGTACATATTGAGCTTTGACAGAATGACTCTGTTCCGTCCAGCAGTCTGCGCCACACACTGTCGTCATCACTCTAACGTCCTTCCTGTCTCTCCTTCTAAGAGACACACTTATTTACTCCAACTCCTCTTTTCCCTAAATACAACCCATGTGAAATATATACATATTACCTCTATTAAGAACTCCAAGTACACAATTAACTATTTTATACGTATCAACATTGACACCCATCCATCCCTATATACATCTACACCCAGCCCCAAACAACACAGCTATACACAGTACCGTCCCACCTACCATACCATAGTGTCCCAGAGTGAGCTTAGTGCATCGTACATATTAATACTACACCTCTAACATGTATCCTTTTAGCAAATGATGTTTATACCTCTTTTTGAATCGATTTCTGTTTGTACATATTTTCAGTTCCAGCTTCAGACTGTTTCACAAATCCACTCCACAGAGAGATATGCACAGACTTTTCTTTGTTGTTCGTACCTTAGGTTTTGTAAAGTTTAAGTCTCCTCTCAAATTATAATTGTCTCTTTTTTGAATATTTTTTGTATATTAGTTGGGAGTTGATTATTGCCCTGTACATTACTTGTGCTGTCTTAAATTTAACTAAATCCATGAACTTTATGGCATGTGACTTTAAAAACAATGAGTTTGTATGATCGCTATATCCTACATTATTATCCTTATAGCTTTTTTAGTAATGTGTATTATGGCTGTAGGGTGGTCTTGTAGGCATTTCCCCAGACCTCTACACAGTAGTTAAGATATGGTAAAAACAGTGAATTGTACAGTAAGAATAATTTATAGTCCAAGATGTGTCTTGTCTTCCCCAGTGTCCCTATACATTTTGCCAACTTTGCCCAGATGTGACTGATGTGAGGTTTCCAGCAGATTTTATTGTCTAGCATCACCCCCAGAAACTCATTTTCCTGTACTATTTCAATTCTGGTATCATCTATCATTATCATTATTTCATGATTTATTTTATAATTTCCAAACAACATAATCTTTGTTTTTTTTTCAGATTTAGAGAATTTTTTGTTGAACCACTGTGTTAACCTTTTCATTTCTGTTGTGACCACTTCTAAAGCCTGCTGCAAATTCTCACCAGTGCAAAGGATATTTGTGTCACCCACAAACAAAATAAATTTCAGAATTTTTGATACTTGGCATATGTCATTTATATATAAGAAAGAGTTTGGGTCCCAAAACGGACCCACAAGAGATGTCCATGAATGGTGATTTGTGCTCACCTATTTGTACAAATTGCTGTCCGTTACTGAAATAACTTTCGCCCAACTTAGTCCTATGCTGTCATGTACACCTCTTTGGGGCAGAAGGACAGACCCAAGCACTGAACTGTGGTTGTGACATTTATTAATCAAAGAACAAAAATCCAAAAACTGTGCAGACTAGACAAAAAATGCAAACAAAGTAAACATATATGGTTGGCACTCCAGAGCTGGGAAAGTTCTGGAGGAGAGATCATCATCATCATAGCAGTCTGTCGTGTGCGACAATGACTGTTTCATTTAGGTCTGATCAGATTCCTCCACACAGCTCTTGTCCTTAGCCTTCTGCTGCCAGGATCTCCTGTCTATGTCCAACTTCTCCAAGTTTCTTTTTACAGTGTCTTTAAATCTGAGCCTTGGTCTACCCTGATTGCGTTTGCCCTCGCATAACTGTGAGTAGAGTAACTGCTGAGGGAGACGCTGGTGGTCCATCCTCTCAACATGTCCGAGCCATCTCAGGTTCATCTGTATTAGCATGTCCTCCATTGATGGTAGACCAGCTCGTTTCAACACTTCTATGTTGGTTATCTTGTCTTTCCATGAGATGTTCATTATGGCTCGAAGGTGTCTCATCATGTACGCGTGGAGTTTCTTTACCTGCACTCTGTAGACAGTCCAAGTTTCAGCACCATACAATAGAGTAGCCAGTACTGTCGTTCTGTACACTTTGCATCGCTGTGATGTTGTTCTGTCCAACAGAGTGCATACATTCCATTCTGCTACACACAAGGTTGCTGTTTTCCTCTTCTAAAACAACTTACTGACAGAGGAAGTCCAATATCATTGGATGATACAACATCACTACAACTGCAGTGAGGCAACAATAAGGCGGTCTTTAAATAGTAGACCCAAATGAGCTGCAGGTGTGGGCTGAGCTGGCAGGTGACCTGATTACCTAACTGTCCACAGCTTGAGGTGACAGGAGAGCAGACTGAACAGTTAGTGGGAGTGTCTAAGACAGGAGGGCACAAGAGTGTCAATAAACCAAAATATATACAGACAACTGACAAAATAATAGCAGACATGCAAAACTCAGAAATAAATTGAGTCTGAGCTCAAAGGGAATAATTGAGCTCAGACTCATGACAGACCCCTCTTATCCCATAACTTTCCAATTTCCTCAGTAGAATTCTATGATAAATTGTGTCAAAAGCTTTTTTTAAATCTATAAATACTCCTACAGCAAACTTTTTTTTTTTTATCTATACAACAAGTAATTTCTTCTATGAGTTCAATCAGTGCCAAAGATGTAGATTTGTCTGCTCTAAAACCATACTGACTGACTGTGAGAAGGTTGTGTTTTTCAATGAAATCATCCAGTCTTCTAGTGAAGATTTTTTCAAGTATTTTGGAGAATTGTGAGAGTAAAGAGACCAGCCTGTAATTTGTGATATGATGACTGTTTTGTATAGTGGTATTACTTTTGCTATTTTCATTTTGTTTGGAAATTTACCAGTTTGAAACAGGTTCCAGATGTGGGTGAGCGGTTTAACAATTCCTTCAATTACTTTCTTCACTACAGTATTGTCGTGTCAGTTTCATTCCAGTCAGCTGATTTTTTTGTTCTTAAATTTACTCACAGTCTCGATAATTTCCTTTTCAGTTACTGCACCCAAAAAGATTGTGTTTGGATTTTTATCTTCTATTTCATTTACAGACCCACCATCGTTTTTTTCTGGTGTCACTATTGATTTTACTAATTCTGGACCATTTACAAAAAAATTATTGAAACCACTAACCACATCCTCCATATTATTTATCAAATTGTCATTTTCAATAAAATATTCTGGATAATTTGCATTCTTTGATCGGTTACTAATAATCCCATTTAGCACTTGCCATATTCCTCTTAATTTATTCTTATCATCCTCTAATATTCTGTTGTAGTTTTCTTTCTTACAAGTCCTCATTATATTCGTTAGCTTGTTTTTATATGTGATCTCAGCCTCTACTGTTCTACACTTAATGAATTGTTTATATAATGTATTCTTCTCTTTATATGCATTTATTAACCCCTTGGTGGCCCATGGAATATTTTTGTTTTGTTGTCTGTCACTGTATTGTTTTATAGGACAGTTTTTATTGTACAATGATTGAAATATTTGGAAAAATTCATCATGCTTTATTTATATCTTTTTCATCACAAACTATCTTCCAGTCTTGTATTAATAATTCCTTTGCCAGTAAATACATAGATTCTTCAGTTCTTATTCTTTTATATTTAATATTTTTGGTATACTTTTTCTTCCTATAATCACATTGATAGACAAAACTCAGCAGGTGGTCACTGATGTCATTTCATAACACCCACTCACAATATTATTTTCCATAATGTTTGTGAATATGTTGTCTATTGGTGTGGCACTGTGTGACGTGATTCTGCTAGGTCTGGTGATTGTTGGATGTAAGAACCGTACTGTACATTGTGCTGATAAATTCTTCTGTCATAATATGTTGTTTTGAGTTCATAAGATCTATGTTGAAATCCCCACAGATGAACATAACTTTGAGTAAGTTTTGCATACATTTTTTCCCATCCAGTCCTTAAGTCAATATTTGATCCATCATCTCACAATGATGTAATCGATCAGATGCCAATGCTTGCTGTGTGGATGCATCCAGGAGGTCTTGTTGCGATTAGGCAAGCAGTAGACGGTATCAGTGATCAGATCAGAAGGTCATGAGAGGCGCACGTCTTCAACAGGAGAAGACAGTTGCTGTTGCACTTTCCAACTCAATTCTCCCCAAGGACTCCCTCCCATGTCTGGTAGTCTGTACCAACTAGGGCGTTAAAGTCTCCAAGAACAATGAGTTTGTCCTTCTTCGGTATGCCTTTAATGAGAGTCTCTAAGTCCTCGTAAAACTTGTCTTTGATCTCATCTGGATTCGTCATGGTGGGGGCATATGCACTGATGAATGTGGCATTGCGTTTTCCTTGGAGGGGGAGCCGCAGGGTCATGAGGCGGTCGTTGGTTCCTTTGAGGAGGCTGGTAAGCCTGCTGATCAGATTGGATCTGATCGCGAAACCCACTCCTGCTTCACGGCGTTCTTCGCTGCCTCAGCCGCTCCAGAAAAAGGTGCAGCCAACTTTGACTTCTGTCAGCTGACCTTCGTCTGCAAACCTGGTCTCGCTCAGAGCTGCGATGTGGATGTTGTACCTGCTGAGTTCTCTTGCGACAAGTGCTGTCCGTCTCTCAGGTCTGTCCGCTTTGGAGCTGTCCATGAGCGTTCGCACATTCCAAGTGCCAATGGTGAGTGATGTCACCTTAGTTGATTTCTTCTGAGAATTTCGACCACTGGATGGGATCCCCACCTGCTGCGGCTTGCTGGCCAGGGTGTAGTGAAGCAGACTATGTTTAGGGCACCTTTTCTAGCTCCTTCCTCAGGCCATGGAGGTAAGCTGAGCAAATCCTAAAGAGGGCTGCTCAGACACCCAGGGGGCTGCCGAACTCCACTGCTGCTTTGGTCCAGTAGAGAGCAACCCTATGCCCTGGGCCGCCTGTGTGTGGGATTGTGGCAACAGCTTCCAGTGTATCTGCACCTGCTGCTTCGTCACTTGCTCATTGCCACAGGACTTGGAGGGAGAGGGGGGAATCAGAAGGAAATTGGGGTGGTGGTGATGTCTTGACTTGCGTGTGAATTTGATTTAAGTAAGGGAAAGTTGCGCATGGTCATTAGTCTCACTCTTTCGTCCCAGCCTATCTGGATCCAGTGGCAAGATGTAGTCAAGACGGCTGGAGATAGGTTAGGATGCAGTGGATGGCCAGCAGTGTCCTACGTGTCTCACTGTGCCCTAGTTGTGCTGCTCAATGCTTTGCTGAGTGCCTTCCTGCCCATTGAGCCAATCTGGTGGTTTCCTCCACGCAGTCCGCCAGGTCCAGTCTACGCATGCATAGGTAGACAAGCCCTACCTCACTGAGGGTTTCAAACCTGTTGGCTACCCTCACCTGGTTTCACCCACCAGTCGAAGTGGTTTACCGGGGTGTGGCCACTGTTGCATGCAAACAGCTACTTGGAGCCACAGGTGAGAGTTGGGTGCCAAGTGGGAACCAAAGTGGACCGACCACCCGGAGGTGCGACCGTTGCCCCGTCAGAGGTACTATCCCTCCCTGACACTCCATACAAGGTGTATGGAGTGTCAGGACATATAAAAACTTAATGGCAGCGTGTTACAGTTAGCTTCACTTGCTTTCACAAGACTGGCACACATCTATGGCTGAGTTCACTCGTCTGCCGTTCACTACAACTGTGAACATAAAAGGCACATAAACTTCTATCTGAACAATGAACAAATTATTTGAAGCAACTGCCCCCTCATATATGATCTTCCTGTGCACACAATATAACCACACTTATAATACATTTCACAAGCCAACGTTAACAAGTGCGGTAACTAGCATTAGCCTCCGCAGCTAATTTAGCTAACCACATCACCATTAACCGATTAAACATATTTCAAACCATCAGACTAGTATAGCTGTGGCATCAACATACCAATCGTGGCATTAACTAATAGATGCACTTTTGTATTCTCACCTGTTAACATATAAAAACATAATGGCAGCGTATTACAGTTGGCTTCACTTGCTTTCACAAGACTGACACATCTGCAGCTCAGTTCACTTGTTCTGTCCTAAAGGAGCTCAGCCAGTCACGACTTGCCTAAGCTGCTACTGCCATCTGTTGGCATAACTGAATATTACCATAGCATTATACAGACAAATACTGTAGGTGAGATTTGTGCTATTTAGAAGTGAGAAAAAATGCTTTTAACACCCCCCCCCCCCAAGAAAAATATTTAGTGAGGGGTATCAAGAAAACAAAAATAATTAGATGCAAACTCTGGAAATTAATTAACACCTTAAATATCCAGGGCACCACATTAGCATTAGCTAAAGGCTAGCTTCAGCACACTCACCTGTCCAGGTGCTTTCAGATGAAGTTAGACATCGTTGTCTTGGTGTCTAATCATTATACTCATTGTTAACAGTAAGCGGTTTATTTGTAGACTCCCAGGTACAGTACTTGTAGTCATCCTCAAAGCCAAAGGCTAATTATAATATAGCTGCCCAATACAGTAATTGGGCAGCTCATTGGCACAGTGGTTAGCACTGTGGTAGCACAGTAAGAAGGTCTCGGGATCGATCCCACCCCTGACCATCAGTAGTGACCCTCCTGTGTGGAGTTGCATGTCCTCCTCGTGTCTGCGTGGGTTTACCCCGGGTACTCCGGCTTCCTCCCACAGGCCAAAAACATGCAGGTTAGGTTAACTGGAGACTCTACAGTGGCCCTAGGTGTGAATGTCTGTGTAAATGGTGAAGGGATTGGTCCTGCACCATGGCTGCCTCATCCATCTACGTGGATGCCCTGAACTTCCCTCTGGGGATTAATAAAATATACAAAATACACATACAAAAAAAAAATTATTAGCCAGAACAGCATAAGTTAAGTTAATCCCTTTCACAGCATGTGGGACACCATGTGGTGTATGGGGCAGGGCCCATCTCCGTTTCAGCCACAACAGCATACGTCACACTTAAGTTGGCTCTGAACCTGTCCCCGACAGGTCCCGTTACACGAACACGATCTCTGCTTGCTTGGACGTGCTCCTGTTTCTTCCTGTGAGATTACACTTCCCATGGCTCTGCTTAACACCAGATCTCTGACAAACAAGACTTTTATTTTAAATGACTTTTTCACCTCTACCGAGTTGGATTTAATATTTCTTACAGCAACATGGCTTCGTTCCGGTGAGTGTGCTCCCTTTTCAGAACTTCTACCTCCTGATTGTTCATTTTTTAACTCTGGGGTGGAAGTGGAACAAATAAGGTGTGTGGAGACCTCAGCACAAAGATTTTATCAATAAAAAGCTTTAAAAAGCTTTCACACAGCGCAGTAGAAGCCTCTATAGGAGCAATATCACTGGGATTTACAATACAATTAAAAATATTAACCCTTTGACTGCTGCTCACTTTTCCTCTGCTTTTTTAGATTCTGTTCTTAGCAATGCCAGTTTTTATGCCAAACTAGGAGCAGATTAGTTACTTAATCTTTTTTATTCTACATGATCCGGCATCCTTGACTCTGTTACTCCACTCAGGACTAAACGCACCAATTTACCATATAAACTTTGGTTAAATGAGACCATTCACACTCTCAGATGCAAATGTCGGCGTGCAGAAAGACAATGGAAAAAGGACAAACTCCAGGTGTCATTTGGGATCCTGCGTGATGGTCTTTGAGTACCAGAATACTGTAAAAGCTGCCAAATCTATTTTTCTTTCTAGTATGATCAAGAAATGGTCACAAGCTCCAAGTTCTTTTTAAGCAGCTACAATATACTCTGTTTAAATATAATAGCAGTTTTTCCACCCACAATGGCTGACAGGGGAGAGCACAATGATTTGGTCGCTGATATTTTAAAAAAATCCATTTTCCAGACAGACTTTTCAAGAAAAGATGGTCATTGTGATGAGAGGTCGGCCAATCCAGAAGCTAGCAGGCCCATCTCAGCTGGGGAAAGGATTTGTCCATCACTTCCATATTAGCAGCGAGTGGTATCCTTGGATTACAGCCTCCAAGAGTGCTGCAAGTTATCTTGCTGGGAATGCCTGTTGTTTGCAACTGATGGAATAGATACTTGGAGCCGGACAGGGTTTGCTAACTTGAGCTGTCTACTGTCACACCATGATGATTTAGGCAGCGTTTGCCAGACGTATAAAAATTGGTATAAAACGCTGGGATACACTGAAATTTTCACTTTTGGCCATATGCATCGCATATCCATAACGACTTGGACATATAATTAATAGTAACTTAAACGAACTAATACTTAGCGTGTTGCTGACATTCACAACTTATGCGCAACAATAGTCTAACTTCTGCATAGCACAGTCATGCTAACCTGCTGTTGCCTCCCGATCCATGAATCCTAGTTTTGGGAGAGATCATCTCTGTTCAACCCAGATGATTCTCCCCTTCCAGAGACCACAGTGGGGGGCGTGACCAACCTTGCAGAGCTGTCAAATCTGTCAAGTGAGTCGTGCCTAAAACAGCTGATGTGACACGTCAGGAACATCAGATAACAATTGTGACAACCTGGCTCAAAGGCATGCGAACTGATGGCGATAAAAGTTTATTTTCAATAAAGTGAAAAAATAAAACCAAGATAATACATGAAGTGTGCTTTTGCTGGGAGGCACAGCAAACAGCTGTGCTCTGGGCTTCAGGCAATCAGCTGATTGAATCCTCTTCCTCCGATGTTCTGACATTTTGGCATATCTATCAGAACAACACAGGACAGATGATAGTATAGGCTTCAGCTAAATGTAAAAACCCCCCGTCAGGTCCTTTGTGTTTAGCTCTGTGTGTGTGTGTGTGTGTGTGTGTGTGTGTGTGTGTGTGTGTGTGTGTGCGCGTGCGTGTGTGCGTGCACTGCAGGCAGAGAGCTCTGTACAGGTTTTTCCTGTGAACCAATGCTGCAAATATACCATTTGCTCTGCGAATGCGGGACTATCAGTCATACGCTGGATACGTCAGAAAATTTTCAGCATGCTGAAAATTAATTTTCAGAGGAGCTCGGTGAATGCCGTATACCAGTGTGCTTCAGCGTGCCCTTAACTTAGACAAAACTGAGCCATAACTGACTCACGTACCACAGTGTATTCTCCAAATCCCCCCCCCCATACGTTTTGCAGATGTTGCCTAAATCATCTAGGTGTGACAGGGCCTTAACCAAGGCAGCAGTGAGACACCAAAGCATCCGCCAGCTGGACAAGCAACAGTCCTTTTAAACCTTTGGGGAAACAAGAGTGGACCTGCAGCTCAACAAACAAGTGTGTTGGGAAATGGAGCACTACAAGGGAAAGGTAAAGATTGTCCATCCATCCATCCATCCATCCATCTTCTACTGCTTTTCCGGAGGTCCGGGTCGCGGAGGCAGCCGTTCAAGCACAGAAGCCCAGACTTCCCTCTCCCCAACCACCTGCTCCAGCTCTTCAGAGAGGATACCAAGGCGTTCCCAGACCAGCTGGGAGACATAGTCTCTCCACCGAGTCCTGGGTCTGACCCGGGGTCTCCTCCCAGTGGGATGTGCCTGAAACACCTCAAGTGGGAGGCGTCCAGGAGGCATCCTAATCAGATGCCCAAACCACCTCAACTGACTCCTTTCAATGTGGAGGAGCAGCGGTTCTACTCTGAGCCTCTCCCAGATGACTGAGCTTCTCAACCTATCTCTGAGGGTGAGTCCAGCAATCCTTACGGAGATCCGTAAAGATTGTTAAAACTATAATTTTAGAGTTCAAGTTCTCTTTAACATGCTTTGTGTGGACGGCCCTATAGGCTATTTTTATGGTGTTTGGTATGAATGGCACTTAAATCGGGTAGATTTAAGGGGCTGGGCTGCACGGTGGCGCAGTGGTTAGCACTGCAGCAGCACAGTTTACCCTTGGCCGGGGGATTGTGGGGATCGTGGGATCGTGGGTTCGATCCCAGCCCCCGACCAACAGTGATCTGTGTGGAGTTTGCATGTTCTCCCCGTGTTGCGTGGGTTTACTCCGGGATTTCTCCGGTTTCCTCCCACATGCCAAAAACATGCATGTTAGGTTAATTGGCTGTTCTAAATTGTCCCTAGATATCTGTTTCCTATAGGCCCTTAGAATAGAGGGTTAGTATTAATGAAAGCGCTTTGAGTGGTCTTTGTGACTAGAAAAGCGCTATATAAGTGCAGGTTAGTTAGTTAGTTAGTTAGATCACCACTGAAGGCCTAGTTGTAAAATACACGGTCCGCCACTGGATTTATATTCGTCAAAAAGTAATATCTGATTTCAGTAATATCTGAAAATCATTTAAGGAGAATTGAATCTAATAACATAATAAATTAATGTTGAAATTGCATGGCCTCAAGCCAGCCTTGGCCGAGTTACTGAGGCCATAGGTCTTGAGGCCAAGACTGAGTCATTACCCTCCCAAGATGAGGCCGAGGCCAGGAAAAGCTGGCCTCGAGACCTTCAACACTGCTTCTCAACACACTCTCGTTACTTGTTAGTACATTACCATTTCTGTCCTTAATCAACCTAACTTGCTGTACATCCTTTCCAGCTCAATCTGTCTAGCTAATCAATACAAGTCCTTTTCTCCTTTAGTGTCAAGCCTCTCATACAACTCCCTATATGTCTTTTCCTTTGCTACCTCTCTGTCATCTGCCTAGATTCCAAATACTCCTGTCTACTTTCTTCATCTCCCTGACTATCCCACTTTTTCTTTGCTAACCTCTTCCTTTGAATACTTTCCTGTACCTCCTCATTCCACCACCAAGTCTCCTTGTCTTCCTTCCTCTGTCCACTGGATATACCACATACCTTTCTACCAGTTTCCCTCAATACTTTTGCTGTACTTTCCCAGTCATCTGGTAATTCTTCCCTACCACTCAGAGCCTGTATCAACTCCTTCCTGAACTGTGTGTGACCTTCTTCCTTCTGTAACTTCCCCCACTTAATCTTTGGCTCTGCCTTCACTGTTTTCCTCTTCTTGCTTTCCAAAGTTATCCTACAGACAACCATTTGATGCTGTCTAGCTACATTCTGCCCTGTCACCACCTTGTAATCTCCTATCTTTGTCAGATTTCTCCTTCTACATAAGATATAGTCCACCTGTGTGCACCTTCCTCCACTCTTGTAAGTCACCCTATGTTCCTCTCTCTTCTTAAAGTATGTGTTCACCACAGCCATTTCCAACCTCCTAGCTAAAGCCACAACCATCTGTCCTTCCACATTTCTCTCCTTAAGACCATACCTACCCAGAACCTCCTCATCATCTCTGTTCCCCCCTGGGAACACTCTCTACCACTTCATCTAACTTACTCCAGAATTCCTCTCTTCTACCTGACATCCAGCTTGTGGGGCATACACACTGACAACATTCAACATCACACCTTTGACTTCTAGCTTCAAACTCATGATTCTGTCTGACTCCCTCTTTACCTCCTGAACACTCTTCACATACTCTTCCTTCAAGATTACTCCTACTATGGCAATGCATATTGGTGATATAGCAATGTATATTGTGGTTGTGTCAGCAGACAGCATCTCAGTCAGGAGGCAGTGGCTAGACAGAATCAGAATCAGAATCAGAATCAGATTTATTGCCATTGTTCATGTAGTACACAAACTAGGAATTTGTCTCGATGCCATGCTGCAACATTAAAAACATGATGAGAAAAAGAGATAAACTAAAAAACTAAAGGACTGAAAACGTGCAATAAGTGTAGAAAAATAAGTAATAATAATAATGATAATAATAACAATACTAGTAATAATGAGTAGTACTAGTCAAGGCAGTTTTAAAAAATTAGCAAGTGAAGTACCACATAGTGCAGTTGATAATGCAACAGAAAACAGTGATGAATGACGTGAGTCTGGTTGAGCTGCTGTACATAGTGCACGAGAGTCAAAAAGTCACTTAATGTTCAGCAGTCTGATGGCAGAGGGGAAAAAGCTGTTCATGTGCCGGGAGGTTTTAGTCTGAATGGACCGAAGTCTTCTACCTGAGGGGAGGGGAGCAAACAGTACGTGACCAGGATGTGAAGGATCGGCTATGATCCGGCCAGCACGCCTCCGGGTCCTGGAGATGTACAGGTCCTGGAGAGATGGGAGCTCGCAGCCTATCACCTTCTCAGCAGTGCGCACAACGCGCGCACTGCTGAGACACAAGAGAACACAAGAGAACAATAGGCAGGGACCTCATGGGGAGTTGGCAGGAAGAGGGAGCTGGGGGTTTAAGGAAAATGTATGGTGGAGGTGAAATGTCATGCAGATGTAAGATGATCTGTGGAGTTTTTAAGGATGAAACCTGGTTTGGCTGATTCAGTGCTTTCTGTGATGATGATGTGAGAGTGTGAATAAACTTTGTCTGATCGTAACTTGGCCTCCTCATTTCCCACACTCTCCACACTGGTGACCCTAGACGTATTATGGAACACGAGGCAAGAACCCCGGAGTCAGCCCGGACGGGAAGCCCCAACAACGCGGCAAGCATCCCACAGACGGCCCGGATGGGAACCCCCAGCAACGCGTGTGCTGTTGCAGTCAAGCTACTGGACTTTTGGCAGCACAACCCACGCTCTTGGTTCCACCACACCGAGGCCCAGTTCGCCCTCCAGGGAATAATGGCAGACGACACCAAGCTTTTCCATGTGGTTGCAGCGCTGGACGCTCACACAGCTCAGCAGGTAGCGAGCCTGCTCGACCAGCCCCCAGCCCACGACAGATACAAGGCCTTCAAAGCTACGCTGATTCGGCGCTACACGCTCTCGGACTGTGAGAGAGCAGAGAGGCTCCTGAGTCGTTTCGAGTTAGGAGATGGTTTGGCCGTGGATCTGATGGAGAAGATGTTGGCGTTAATGGGCACGGACAACAGGCATTTTCTGTTTGCCCACCTTTTCCTCCGGAATCTTCCAACAGAGGCTGGAGCGGTCCTGGCCAATTCACCGTTGCTGGCCGCGCGTGACTACCGTGCGCTAGCCCAGGAGGCAGACCCGATCATCCTCACCACCAGAGTACTCACGGTGAACGCAGTGGCGTTGGAACCCAGTGAGACGACCAGAGGAGGCGAGGAGCCACCGACGGTAGCGGCAGCGGGGCCAGGGAGCACCAGAGAGACACGCTCTGCTTCTACCACCGCCGTTTTGGAGGGAACGCACGCAGATGTGCCCCACCATGCCAATTCAAGCACTCGGGAAATGCCAGAGCCGGCAGTCGGTAGCAGCTGCGACCGCCGGCGAAGAGAACAAGCTGCTCTACGTGACGGACTCGCGCTCAGGGAGGGGTTTCCTGGTAGACACCGGAGCCCAGAAGAGCATCATCCTGCCGACCTACGCTGACCGGTTGGCAGGACCCAGCAGTCCCGGGCTGGTAGCAGTAAACGGCTCGGACATTAAGACCTTTGGTGAGAGAACACTGGCTTTATCTCTACACGGCCGCACATACGAGTGGACTTTTGTCATAGCAGCACTGAGTTTCCCAATCCTGGGAGCTGATTTTCTGTGTGCACATGGTTTACTAGTTGATGTTGCTAACAGGCGCCTGGTTAATGCACTGTCCTTTGACTCTCTCCCCTGTATAGCTCGAGGGGCCAGGCCAGTAACACAAGCCAACGTCACAGCTCCAGGCGATAAGTTCCACACACTGCTCACTCAGTTCCCAGCACTCACGGTCCCGATGTTTTCAGCGGCCATCGCTAAACACGGGGTGGAGCACTTTATCACCACCACCGGGCCGCCTGTTTTCGCACAACCTCGGCGCTTGGATGCAGCTAAACTGGCCATAGTGCGCGAAGAGTTTGCCAACCTGGAAAGGTTGGGCATCATTAGGCGATCGAACAGCCCATGGGCATCTCCGCAACACATGGTCCCTAAGGCTGAGGGATCGTGGTGACTGTGTGGCGATTTCCGCAGGTTGAATAACGCCACAGCACACGACCGCTACCCGATTCCCCACATTCAGGATTTTTCCGTTCACCTCGCCGGAGCACACATTTTTTCTACAATAAACCTGGTCCGTGGTTACCACCAGGTCCCAGTGCACGCGGAGGACATACCCAAAACAGCGGTAATAACTCCGTTCGGCTTGTTCAAGTTTCTGCGCATGCCTTTCGGATTAAAAGGAGCAGCACAGACGTTCCAGCGCGTGATGGACGCAGTGCTGCGCGATCTCCCGTTTGTGTTCGTCTATCTGGATGATATCCTGGTAGCCAGTGCGTCCAAAGACGAGCACGTAACCCACCTCAGGATGGTTTTCCAGAGGTTGGAGGAGCACGGGTTAATAATCAACCCAGCGAAGTGCCAGTTCGGCGTGACGGGGATTGATTTTTTGAGGCACCGTGTCTCACCGGAGGTAGCGATACCCTTGCCCGACAAAGTGCGTGCTGTGGCGAACTTTCCCCGGCCTCAGACGGTCAGGGCGCTGCAGGAATTTTTGGGGATGGTTAATTTTTATAACCGTTTCCTCCCCCGCGCAGCTCAGCTCATGCAGCCACTGTACGCCGTGCTCAAGAGACGGAAACCCGCGGATGGAGTTGAATGGACTCCGAAGCGAGAGCAGGTGTTCTCTGAGGTGAAAGCAGCCCTGGCAAACGCCGCACTGTTGGCGCACCCAGACCCGGCGGCCCGAATAGCGCTCACTACCGACACCTCGGACGTGGCCATAGGGGCCGTCGTGGAGCAACGTGTTGCCGGTTCTTGGCAGCCGCTCGCTTTTTTCAGCAGGGCTTTGTGCGACAGTGAGGGTAAATACAGCGCGTTCGACAGAGAGTTGCTGGCTCTCCACCTGGCCATACGCCACTTCCAGTTCTGGCTGGAAGGGCGCAGCTTCACCGCGTTCGTGGACCACAAGCCACTGACGTTTGCGATGGCCAAGGTTTCGGAACCATGGTCAGGCCGGCAGCAGAGACAGCTGGCCGCGATCTCGGAGTTTACGACCGATATTCAACATGTGTTGGGTAAACTGAATGTGGTGGCGGACTGCCTCTCGCACGGTAGTGGCCTCGGTCTGCGTAGGGATAGATTATACAGCCATGGCCGCAGAGCAGATTAGCGATACAGACGTGCGCGCGCTCCAGTCTGGACCAACAGGGTTAAGGCTGGAGAGCAGGGTACTGCAAGACGGCAGCCCCCCCCCCCCCCCCCCCCAGTATGCGACGTCTCCACAGGATGCCCGTGCCCGGTGGTCCTGGTCGCGTGGCGTCGCTGCGTGTTTGAGTCAGTTCATGCTTTGGCGCACCCAGGAGTGTGCGCGTCAGTCAAAATGGTGGGAGCGAAATTCGTGCGGCCAGGCCTGCGCAAACAAGTGAAAGAGTGGGCGGCAGCCTGCGCAGCGTGCCAACGAGCCAAAGTGCACAGACAAACCAAGGCTCCTTTGGAGCCGTTTAGGATACCGGCTAAAAGATTCGACCATGTTCACATGGACCTCGTGGGCCCCCTCCCGCCGTCGCAGGGATGCACGCACCTTCTGACAGTGGTGGACTGCACCACACGCTGGCCAGAAGCAGTCCCGCTGGCGGCAACCACGTCCGCGGACATGGAGCGCACTTTTTTGACAGCATGGGTGGCGCGTTTTGGAATCCCGTCGGACATCACGTCTGATAGGGGCCCTCAGTTTGTTTCCGAACTTTGGTCTGCGATGGCCCGCAGCCTGGGTGTTAGTTCATTGCACAACCGCGTACAACCCACAGGCAAATGGGTTATGCAAGCGTTTTCACAGGTCACTGAAGGCAGCACTCAGGGCTTCGTTGATGGATGCAAATTGGGTTGACTGGTTGCCGTGGGTTTTATTGGGGTTGCGTTCCGCACCAAAAGGGGATTTGGAGGCTTCCCCAGCTGAGCTGTTTTTTCCTCAGCCACTGCGGCTGCCCGGGGAATTCTTGCCAGATAATCCCGCGCAGAACAACTGCCCGTCTCAGCGTTTGCAGCGTAGTGCAGACACAAGCACGCTGCCCGGCCCGGCTCACCACTGCTTTTCACGCGCTTTTGTGGCAAAAACTTTGAGGAACGCGGCGTTCGTGTTCGTCAGACACGATGCCCACCGCCCGACATTACGCCCACCCTATGATGGCTCATTCAGAGTGCTGGAAACAGGGGACAAGCATTTTCTGTTAGACTTGGGGGGGGGGGGGTGTCGGGAGAAAATATGCATAGACAGACTTAAGCCCGCCTTTGTACTGGCAGACGAGCAAGTGCTGCTGGCTCGAGCCCCCCCGGCGTGAAAGACCCCCACTGAGAGCTCCCCAGGCAAACAATTCACCAGGACAGCCACACGGGCAGAGCGAAGTCCCCCCCCACTTCGCCTTGGCCCACCCACAGTCAGACACACGTCCAGCAGCCCCCCGCCGGCACAGAGACCCCCCGTTACAGCAGATACGGGAGGAGACTGAAGCACAAAAGACGTGCCGACTGAAACTCTGTCTGGGGGTGGGGGTGATTATGGCAATGCATATTGGTGATATAGCAATGTATGTATATTGTGGTTGTGTCAGAAGACAGCGTCTCAGTCAGGAGGCAGTGGTTAGACACAAGAGAACAATAGGCAGGGACCTCATGGGGAGTTGGCAGGAAGAGGGAGCTGGGGGTTTAAGGAAAATGTATGGTGGAGGTGAAATGTCATGCAGATGTGAGATGATCTGTGGAGTTTTTAAGGATGAAACCTGGTTTGGCTGATTCAGTGCTTTCTGTGATGATGATGTGAGAGTGTGAATAAACTTCGTCTGATCGTAACTTGGCCTCATCATTTCCCACACTCTCCACACTACTCCTTTTCTCTTCCTATCTACAACATGGTAGAACAATTTAAATCCACCTCCAATGCTCCTAGCCTTGCTTCCCTTCCATCTGGTTTCTTGAACACAGAATATCTCTCCATCATATCAGCCAACTCTCTGCCTTTACCAGTCATAGTCCCTACATTTAACATCCCTACTCTCACCTCCACACTTCTATCTTTCCTTTTCTCTCCCTCCCTCCTAACACACCTTCCCCCTCTCCTCGATCTTCAACCAACAGTAGCCCAATCTCCACCAGCACCCTGTCGGTTAATAGCACCGGCGGCGGTTGTTGTTAACTCGGGCCTCAACTGATCTGGTACGAAAGTCTCATTTGTCATGATCCGCATGTTTGATTTGGCAAAGGTTTTACATGAGATGCCCTTCCTGACACAAGCCTCCCCATTTACCCGGGCTTGGGACCAGCGCTAGGAGTACACCGGCTTGTGCAGCCCCTGTGGCTGGGTTTTTTAATGCATAACTATCGATACAACAGATTTTTGTAGGTCATTATAAATGCTTAATAAGGGAGTAATGACCAGTATAAAGGAAAATATTCACGTTTTGATATCTGACAGCTAGATTACACTAGATGACACACTGACCGAACCATCACATTGTTTTCCATAAGTCTGGCTTTTTCATTTGTTGCTACATAATAGTAAAGTTTCAGTTTTTTTCACTGTAGTAGTATGAATTCATAAATGCAACAAACTGTATTTCTTCTATAAAGTTCTTCTATAAACTTTCTAAACGGCATAATCTTTATTTTAATGCTCAAACAGCTGTTGTGGCTAATGGGTGCCTACAGAACCCATGTACAACAAAGGCAAAATATTTGCAACTTTTTTGGACCAATTAATAAGTGAAATTGGATAATTTCCCACAGAAATCTGAAATACCAGGGCACCCTGGTTGAAAAACGTTGCTTTAAGATGTAAAAACTTAAAATTATGAGACATTTAAGATGATTAAACCAAATATAATCTCTACAGTAAGAGTTTTTTTTTTCACTTCAGAGACCCCCATTTCTTTAAGAAAAGAGTCTTGAGCACACTGTCCAATTTACAGCCTTTAATGGTGCACAGACTGATGTTATGACACCGTCTGTGTCATGCTAGACCCTTAATGGATGCAATAACATGAGTTTGATCCTTTTTCTGTGTGACAAATCTAACTTAATAACCAATGTTGAGATTCAAAATGAGGCTGGGCAGTGGAGAATATCCCAGAGAGGTCAACATGTGGCTACACAACATATCCTGCATATCTGGCCATGAAATGGCAGAGAAAACTTGTGACTAGTTATATTTGCTAAGCATTCACTGTTAAAAGAAGAGATGTATTCATATCCACCATCTGTCATTATTAAAAATATTATAAGCCATCTAGATGTCGTTTCATGCAGAAATGTATAAAATTTGAAAATTAACAGGGTTGCTGATTCTTCACATCCAGAAGAGTTTTTATTTTTCAGGACTCTTTGAATGACGGTCATGTTTACTGCATTCCTCACAACAAAAATAGCCTCACTGCAACTTAATTTATTTGGAAAACAGGAAAAAAGGAACAATGAATGCAACTTGACTTTCTTCCGTACTGGTAAAAGCCCAATACTGTGATTTCTTACCAGCAAAGTGTCAGAGCTGCTATCAGTCCTTTGCTGAGTGTGAAGTATATCCCAAGTCTTTGATGTGTTAAATATGAAATCTGACCATAGAACAAAGCAGCTGTCAGCAACCAGCACGTGTCAAGAGCAATCCACGCCAATTATTATTGAATTTCTGCCATGCCTGCGTCTGCCGCGCAGACACCGAGGTGTGTTAACGTGTTGCAGTGCTAACAAAGACTTCAGACGGGCTTCAAAAATAAACATCACAGGCTTCGCTTGTCTTCATCAAAAGGCTGCTGGTGATTGCAAATACAAGCCAAGATGCACCTTTTGTCCACGCTGCTTGGAGAAAGGGATAAATAATTTGCCTCAACACAGTGGAAGGCGTTTGCCCCAACGCTGCACTGCGACCTACAGAATACGGCTTTAATTTTGTCAAAGCTTTTCCACGTTAACAGCAGCACAACCACTGGATCACAAATCACACACGGTAAGTTATGAGAGCTCCATGCTGCGTCTCTCGTGACATTGAGGGAGAACGCGGGAAGGCGCTCGCCGAGTGCGTGGCCATGCTGCGTCGCCCAAAGAGATGCGTTCCGTCCGAGAGTGATGCAGCCTTCCAATGATCCCTCTAGACAGATGAGTGCTACTTGAATGTTAATAAGGGCTCCTTTAGACGTGCATAAATTAAATGATTAGATGTCTGCAATCATGCAAGGTCCTTAGGTGTCCCCTATTTATGGCATTTGAAATGTAGCTGCCTTTATTTACGACACATCTCCCCTGCACAGGCTTCGCCACCTGAGCAGCCCAACGCTTTCAAAAGACGAGTTTTTTAATGGCCTGCAAATGAATCACTCTGGCAGAAGCGTAGGAGAGGAGGAGCCCCCCCCCACACCCTTTTTTTAAATACCCAGCCAGCATGCCCTTGTGGGCCCCACCAGAGCTTCACTGGGCTGTCTTATGCTCCGACTTCACACGTTCACCAATTTTCAACAGATTTTTTTCAGAAATTTGTTAGTTTTCCTTGTAAAATTGTGACTTTTTTCCCCATAAATTTGAGACATTTTTCTGGAAAATTAGAAACTTTCTCATAAATTTATTAGTTTTCCTTGTAAAATTGTGACTTTATTCTTGCAAATTTGTGTTTTCTTGTAATTTTGAAACTTTCTCATAAATTTTCAATTTTTTATTGTAAACTTGCAACTTTTTCTCATAAATTTGTGACCTTTTCTTGTAAATTTTAAACTTTTTTCTGATAAATTTTCAACTTATTTACTCATATGTCATAATCCGCCCTTTCAGGGCAGAAATAAGGCACCAATCGCCTGCTGTGAGTTTGCACATTTAATGATAATGAACACAAATAGAAACCATGAAGGATAACTACAAAAGACACAAAATGACCACGAAGGGTAACTTACAAGCTGACAGGCGAGGCTGAGAGAGCAGAACTGAACAGGAACCAAACAGGATTCCTGTCTAAGCACAGGGAAGATCGCTGCGAGGACTGAACCACGCAAGCGACCTTAAATAGGCAGCTGGGGAGAAACCAAAGTGTGGAACAGTTGTGGACGCATGAATGAGAACATAATCAAGATCGCCAAACAGCTGTGACAACCCTCGAAAAGACTGACAAAAAAGTAGCAAACGGCACTGTCAAAATAAAAGTACAAACCATAATGGAAGAAAAATCGAGAACAAATACATGTGCAGAAAATGAGAAGCAACCAAAAAACCCGAGCACAGCACCGACCTGCGCTCGGCATCATGGCAATATATTTGCTACTTTTTGTTAATTTGCAACTTTTCTAATTTTTTTCTCAAATTGTCACTTTTTTCTTGTAAATTTACAAAATTTTTCTTGCAAATTTGTAACTTTTTTCAAGTAATTTTACAGTAAATGCACAATTTTTTTTCATAAATTTGTGACTTTTTCCATCATAAATGCATGACTTTTATCTTGCCATTTTGTCTCTGGCACCAGAGTTCCTGAAACCTGCTCACCCACATTAAACCCATGTGCGGCTCAGGTGGGTCGTACCACAGGTAAAGTCCATGTGGGCAAACCCACATGGGACCCATAAGAGAGCCCAGTTAAACCTATAGTGGGGCCCACATGGACAAGGAAAACTGTGCCGTCCAATGAAAAGGATCACAGACATCTTTAACAGAAACACGTGCGACGGAAGAGAAAGGATGCAGTCAGACATATTTGCATCAGAGATGTCGCTCACAGAAAGCTACGGTGTTGGGCCTCAGAGGACACAGTGAATGTTCCTCTTTGGTTCACACACCCTTCATTGTCGTTTACCAGTTGCAACAACAGCTATTTTCATCTTCATGATTGCATTAATTACAGCATAACTCGTGTCTCTAGGCTCCAGCACTGTTTTCCCAATAGAAAACAGCATGTCAACGCTTCGACAAAAAGAAGAGAGCAGTACCATCTACTCAGTTGGCACTTCATTAATCAGCATAAGAAATCAGCATGGCTGACACTCACCTAGCTGCCACCACAAGTCCTATTATATTCTCTCTTGAACTGCTTCTTTGCAGTCTTGTAAAATTCATACTCAAAAGACATGCAGCTATATTCAGCGTGCAGACACGAAGCCATGGGATGGACATGGGGTGCTGAATCTTCTGGCATGTTTTTAAAGACCTCTGGGTTAGGGGTAAGGAAAAAATCAATTTGGTGATGAACTGCGATACTTGGCACTCAGGACAATGTACCGATCCATAAATGCACAGATCGATCTTTTAATTAAAAAATAAAAGGCACCCTTAAACTGCTGCACATTTAGGTATCAGTTACAGTAATCAATTACATTTTCACCCCACTAGATGGTGCAAAGTCATTGCTGCAAAGGTGTCTTGCAAGATTTACTTGCAGCTGAGCCCCAGTTCAAATTAAGATGGTGGAGGGAGCAGTAGCACAGGAAAAAAAAAAACCCTTGAGAATTGCAGCATCAAAGTTTAAATTACATTTCTGGACTTTTTTGGATTTTATAACAAAGACGGGATGAACAACCTGGATATGAATTATTCATTTTGCAAGGAGGGTTTTTGTCACTTTATTTATTTTAATAAATAAAGCTGAAATGAGCTTTCTCCGTAGGATTGCTGGACTCACCCTTAGAGATAGGATGAGGAGCTCAGTCATCTGGGAGAGGCTCAGAGTGGAACCATTGCTCCTCCACATCGAAAGGAGCCAGTTGAGGTGGTTTGGACATCTGATCAGGATGCCTCTTGGATGCCTCCCACTTGAGTTTTTCAGGCATGTCCTACTGGGAGGAGACCCTGGGTCAGACCACACACATACTGGACAGACTATGTCTCCCAGCTGGTCTGGGAACATCTTGGTATCCTCTCTGAAGAGCTGGAGCAGGTGGTCAGGGAGAAGGAAGTCTGGGCTTCTCTGCTTGAGCTGCTGCCTCCACGACCCGGACCTAAGGAAAAGCGGTAGAAGATGGATGGATGGATTTATTTTTAAGACTGTATTTTATTAACAGTTGAACATTTATTTAAGAGCATTTGTTTTTGCACTGCCACCATCAGTGCGTGAATGGGTGAACATCAGGATCTGTAACGTGCTTTGGTCATCCAAAGATGTGGAAAAAATAATATATGTGAATGCCATTTACCACCCAGCCAGCATGTCCATGTGGGCCCCACCAAAGGTTAAATCTGGGCTGTCTTATGAGTCCATGTGGGTTTGTCCATGGGTTCCATGTTGGCTCCATCTGTGCTATCCACATGGACTTTACCTGTTTACCTAAAGTGGTGAGCTTTGGGACTCCAGTGAACCACAGTGAGAGCCATTATCCACAAATGGTAAAAACATGGAACAGTGATGAACCTTCCCAGGAATGGCTGGTCAACCAAAATTTCCTTAAGAGCGCAGCAACGACTCATCCAAGAGGTCACAAAAGACCCCACAACAACATCCAAAGAACTGCAGGCCTCACTTGCCTCAGTTAAGGTCAGTGTTCATGACTCCACCATAAGCAAGAGACTGGGCAAAAATGACCTGCATGGCAGAGTTCCAAAACGAAAACCACTGCTGAGCAAAAAGAACATAAAGGCCCATATCAGTTTTGCCAGAAAACATCTTGATGATCTCCAAGACTTTTGGGAAAATACTCTGTGAACTGACGAGACAAAAGTTGAACTTTTTGTAAGGTGTGTGTCCCATTACATCCGGTGTAAAAGTAACACAGCATTTCAAAAAAGGAACATCATACCAACAGTAAAATATGGTGGTGGTAGTGTAATGGTCAGGGGGCTGTTTTGCTGCTTCAGGACCTGGAAGACTTGCTGTGGTAAATGGAACCATGAATTCTGCTGTCTACCAAAAAATCCTGAAGGAGAATGTCCGGCCATCTGTTTGTGACCTCAAGTTAAAGCGCATTTGGGTTCTGCAGCTGGGCAGTGATCCAAAACACACCAGCAGGTCCACCTCTGAATGGTTTAAAAAAAAAACAAAATGAAGACTTTGGAGTGGCCTAGTCAAAGTCCTGACCTGAATCCGATTGCGATGCTGTGGCATGACCTTAAAAAGGTGGTTCATACTCGAAAACCCTCCAATGTGGCTGAATTACAACAATTCTGCAAAGATGAGTGGGCCAAAATTCCTCCACAGCGCTGTCGAAGACTCATTGCCAGTTTTTGCAAATGCTTGATTGCAGTTGTTGCTGCTAAGGGTGGCCCAACCAGTTATTAGGTTTAGGGGGCAATCACTTTTTCACACAGGGCCATGTAGGTTTGGATTTTTTTCCCCCTTGATAATAAACACCTTCATTTAAAAACTGCATTTTGTATTTACTTGTGTTATCTTTGTCTAATATTTAAATTTGTTTGATGATCTGAAACATTTAAGTGTGACAAACGCACAAAAAAAAAATAGAAATCAGGAAGGGGCAAGCACTTTTTCACACCACTGTATTTTCAACTTGTTTTCTCATAAATTTGCTATTTTCTTGTAAATTTGTGACTTTTTTCACCCTAATTTGATGATTTTTTTTTGAAAATTTGAAACTCATAAATTTGCAACTTTTTTACTGTAAATTTGCAACTTTTTCTCATAAATTTGTCAATTTTTCTTGTAAAATTGTGACTTTTCTTGTAAATTTGCTAACTTTTTCTTGTAATCTGGAAACTCCTATAAATTTGCCATATTTTTGCTGTAATCTTCCAACTTTTTTTTTAATATAAATTTGTTACTTTTTTCCTTGTAAATTTGGAACTTTCTCAAAATTTTTTTTTTTTTTTTTTACTGTAAACTTGAAGCTTTTCCTCATAAATTTATAATGCATCAGAATTGTATAGTGCCTTTCATGGACACTTTACAATGGATATTCATTCACTTCACAGACTGGTAGTGGTAAGCTACTACTGTAGCCACAGCTGCCCTGGGGCAAACTGATGGAAACATGGCTTCCAATCCACACCAATTGCCTCTCTGACCACTACTGAACATTTATACACATTGTCATGGACAATGGAGGCAAGGTGGGTAAAGTGTCTTGCCCAGAGACACAATGGCAGGATGAGCTGGGGAGAACGGGATTTGAACCATCAACCCTATGGTTATTAGACGACCCGCTCTACCTCCTGAGCCACTGCCACCCACAAGTTGGCCCTTCTCATAAATTTTCATACATTTGCTGCTTTTTTTTGTTTACTGTGAAATTGTCCAGTCGCTGCCCGTTTGGACTGAATACTTTGTTATGTGAAAGAGATGTCAACAGTTTCACTATGGGACATGATTTGAGGTTGAATAAGGTAAAATCAATCAGTCAGTCAGTCAAATTGGACTCAGCCGAGCTGCACACCTAGCAGTCCAGTCTTCACAGTCGAGCATAAAGGCAGCAAGCTTGACAGTGTAGGCCGCCCCAGTGTCTCCCTTCATAGTGTCCACGAATGATGTTAATGGTGTCCTGGGCAGCGAAAGCCATGAGTTGGTTCCCAGAGTACCAGGTGGCCTGCTGGAAGCTCTTGGCGACGGTAACAGTGCCCTGCGAGGCCAAGTCTTCGAAAAACCACCTTGTCTGATATTCTGGGAAGGTGCCCATAGAGATCTTCATTGGAGACGTGGTCTTGTCAGTTTACACTGAGGACGGTGCACAGCATCCGGGTGTAGGAGCCATCCAATGACCTCTGAAGGGAGACGTTTATTGACCAGCACTCGCTTCCGTATAGCAGTATGGATTCCACTGTTACACAGAAGAATTTAACTTGTAGCTCTCTCAACATATTTGAGCGCCATATAGCTTGCATGTCATTGAGAGCACCCCGCGCGAGTGCCTTGCACACCTTCATATCATGACTAGTACACTGTGTTCCAAATTATTACGCAAATGATATTTGTTTCTGAGTTTCCTTTTTAGTTGATGCAAATGACAGTCAGTATAATTTTCAAGTCATCAGCTGTTAGAGCGTAATTCAAATTTTATTAAACAAACCTCCCAATGATAACTATTTAAAAAAAAACTCAATGCACTGTTCCAAATTATTATGCACAACAGAGTTTCAAAACATTTTATTGGTTGTAAAGAACTGAAAATGGTCATTTGTTGAATTTGCAGCATTAGGAGGTCATATTTACTGAAATCAAAAACATCTTAACAAGCCAAGTTACTGTACATGTTAACATAGGACTCCTTCTTTGATATAACCTTCACAATTCTTGCATCCATTGAACTTGTGAGTTTTTGGAGAGTTTCTGCTTGAATTTCTTTGCAAGATGTCAGAATAGCCTCTCACGGCTGCTGTTTTGATGTGAACTGCCTCCCACTCTCATGGATCTTTTGCTTGAGGATGCTCCAAAGGTTGTCAATAGGGTTGAGGTCCGGGGAGGATGGGGGCCACACCATGAGTTTCTCTCCTTTTATGCCCACAGCAGCCAATGACACAGAGGTATTCTTTGCAGCATGAGATGGTGCATTGTCATGCATAAAGATAATTTTGCTATGGAAGGCACAGTTCTTCTTCGGTACTTTGGCACCAAAAACATCCAATGCTTCCTTGGTGACACTCATCGGAACGGACCCTCCGCTTGGTAACTCAGTCATTCCCATAATAGTCGGCAGAGTGCAAGCACTGGAGTTGTTCAGCTCCTCCACTGAGCAGCTGTCCCCCTGAGAGTTAGAAATGTGTGCTTCAGTTCCGGCACTGCAAGCGGGTGACTCATCCCACACTACGATGTCATCCACCAGGTCCAGCGATCTCCACCGTCCACATCTGGACCACTCGAATCCAGCACTGTCTAAACAGGTCACACCCCATGATATTGTCGTCATGCGTTGTTACCTGGAACGAGAAGTCGTGCACCGCTTCAGTGTAATAGCAAGCAGACAACTCCACAGTCCCGACATTGCACAGTCTACCACCGCCATATCCATACAGCGGCGCCAGGTTCTTCCTGATCCAGTGGTGCGGGAAAAACTTTTTTACCATGGCCCAATTCAGCACTGACCACACCGCCATCGTGTCGAGTATTAATGGCAAAGCTACACCGTCTAGTTCCACCATGCAGTAGGAAAGCCCATTGGCTTTAGCGCTTACCAAATGGATGGTCGTCATAGGCGGGTGGGCTGGTCTACTTGACGGGCTCCACGATGCTGAAGACCGACACATTCTGGTGAAATGATTCATGTGCCCACACTTGCTGCACCACTTCTCTCTTGCCGGACATGCTCACGCATAACTCTGGTGCATCGGGGACCCACAACCCCCACAGACGGGGTCCTTCGGAGCAGACCTATGGCTCACTGCATACACCTCGTAGTCATCTGCCATGCTCCCTTCGTCCTCCGAGTCCACTGCATTCGCCATCATTGTCTCTTCAGGTTCAGGTTCAGGTTCAGGTTCAGGTTACTTTATTTGTACCCGTAGGTAGATTTGTTTTGCAGTCTGGTGACATCCATATTTACAAGCCACAATTACATTCAACATAAACACAAACACAGGCACACATGAAGCTGACTATAAACATGATAAAAATACTCAAGACTCCATCAATCAGGATATAAAGACAAAGAGATGAGAGAAAAACCAGAGATAAGAGGGAAGGGTCATATTAAAAAGTTAAAGACTAGTCAAAGAGGTTAAAAACTCAAAGCTCTAAAACCCAATAAAAGATTTAGAACCCAAATAAAATCCTACGAAAATAAGTAAATATAAAATGGAGTTAATAAATAGGTACCTAAATTATGTGCAATATATTGTTACAACTTGTTCAACTCTTTGACAGCAGCAGGAACAAAGCTGTTTTTGTAGCGCTGGGTTTTACTTTTTGGGACAGCAAACCTCCGTCTTGAGGGAAGAAGCTGAAAGTGGCAGCGCAAAGGGTGGGAGTCATCATTTAAAATGGAGGTAGCAATCCTCTGTACCTGTCTGGTGTACAAGGATGTCAGGCTCATCTGTGACTCACCAAGCAAACGACTGGACCATCTAACTACCTGATCCAAGGATTTCCTCTGTTGCAGTCTTATCTGACCAAACCATGACACTAAAGAAAAGGATAAAACAGATTCAATAAAAGCCCGATAAAACATTGTCATTATGGTTCGGTCAATTTGGAAGCGTCCAAGTTTCCTCAAACAATGCAAATGTTGCTGACCCTTTTTGCACACCCTTTCACAATTCTCTTCAAAGTTTAAATTACTATCAATAATCGTCCCAAGATATTTGTAGGATTGTACATATTCAGTGGTCTGGCCTTTTAGTACAGTGACTTTGTGCCTGGGAGTTTTCCTCCTAAAGTCAATAATCATATCTTTACTTTTTGTCGTATTCAGCTGCAGGTAGGAATCCTCACACCAGTGAACAAAATCATCAACTACTGGGCCGTGGCCACTCTCACCATCCTGGAGGAGACTGACAATGACTGAGTCATCAGCATACTTTATAATGTGTCTGTTGTCATGTCTGCTCCGACACATGTTTGTGTACAGGATGAAGAGTAGTGGTGACAACCCCCCCCCCCCCCCCACTGCGGAGAGCCAGTAGAAGAGCACTTTAGGTCAGACAATGTACCATTGACCCTTACTCTCTGCATCCTGTTGGTTAAGAAATCCAGAATCCAACCCACCAGATTACTGCTCAAATCAAATTGTTGCAGGAGCCTTTCAACTAAAATATGAGGTTGGATTGTATTAAAGGCGGAGGAAAAGTCCACAAATAAAAGCCTGGCATGTGTCCCATTAAAATCCAGATGTTTAAAAAGCATGTTAAGCAGAGTGACAGTGGCATCCTCCACTCCTCTGTGAGGCCTACAGGCAAACTGCAAAGGATCCAATGCATGTTCAGTCTGCTTTAGGACCTCACATCTGACCAGTTTTTCAAAAATTTTCATTAAAATTGAAGTCAAAGCAACTGGTCTAAAGTTGTTTACCGTTTTAGGACAGCTGGGTTTTGGAACGGGAACAACCACGGCATCTTTCCAGATCTTGGGCACATGTTGTGTCTGTAAGGACTTATTGAAGATGTAATGAAATACAGGACTCAGTTCATGTGCACAGGACTTTACCAAGCGCCCACATATGTTATCAGGACCCTGACTTTTGTTCACTTTTACAGCGCAGAACTCCCTTTTAATATCCTGCACCTCAATATTAAAGTGCCGATTGTCTTTGAGTTTCTGTTTCAAATCTTGGGTTTCTGTGCTAAAATCAAAGGAGTCAAAACGACTATAAAAACAATTAAGAGCATTAGCCAGCTCTGTGTCTGAATTGAAACCATCTGAAAACACACGATTACTGTGCTCTGTGCTCTGAAGGCCTGCAATTATTTTCATACTGGCCCAGGCTGAACCAAGTTTCTTTGTTGCCATCTTACTTTCCAATTCTGATTTATAATTCAGTTTTGCTCTTAAAATTTCGGACTTCAGCTCTTTTGTGGTAACCTGTAGCTCAGAAACAGACCCCTGTTTGAAGGCAAGTGCTTTCCTCTGTAAGCAGGATTTAACTGATTTTGTAACCCATGGCTTGTTGTTGGGATATATTTTGACACATTTACGTGGAACGATCATATTTTTACAGAAAGCCATGTATGAGCATGTGACGTCCACCAAGGAGTCCAAATCATCCCCACAGGACAGTGTGAAAACCTCCCAGTCTGTACAGTTAAAGCATTCCTGGAGGCAGTGCACTGAATCCTCTGTCCACACCTCTATGTCTCTGGTCTTCACCTTGCCTCTTCTGAGAGCAGTTTTATATGTGGGCAGCAAATGTGCACAGTTGTGATCTGAGGATCCTAAAGGAGGAAGGGGGAGTGATTTATAGGCCCTCTCAATGGATCCATAGCACAGGTCCAATGTCTTTTTTCGCCTGGTTGGGCAGGAGACATACTGATAAAAGTTTTTAAGTGTCTTCTTTAAAGAAACATGGTTAAAATCCCCAAGAATAAGGTTTGCGCCTCTGGAGAAATTGACTGCAGCCACTGTACCACATCAAAGACGGTGCTGGAGGCGGAGTCAGCGTCTGCCCTCGGGTGAATGTACACAGTTGTGATAAAAAGTTGGGGGAACTCGCGAGGCAGATAAAAGGGGCATAGCGATATGGACAGCAGCTCCACATCGGGTGTACAGATGCGCACTCTGACCGTGACAGATGTGCAGTACTGTTTATTAACGTATAAACATACGCCGCCTCACTGACGTTTCCCCGTTACCTCTTCCTGCCGATCCGAGCGAAGTGGGGCTCCAAAGCCGTCAATCCACAGCTCCGCGTCCCGGTCATGCGCAGTAAGCCGCGTCTCCGTGTAAGCCATGACACAGCAGTTCTTGAAGTCCTTCTGGTAGCGTACATTCCCTTGAATTTCATCTACCTTATTCCTCAGAGATTGTACGTTCCCCAAAATCATGGAAGGAAGAGGACTGTTATTAAACTGACGTCTCCTCAGGCTTAATTTCACACCTCCACGCTTTCCGTGTTTCCTTCTCTTGTCTCTCTTTTCATCGCTGTGTCCATGAAAGTCTCTTAAAATAAAGTCCGGCAGTTGCGGCATAGGCTCAATCACAGATGCTGCATTATCCGTGTTTAAATGCAGTAACATGTCCCTGGAATATTGTATTCTCACCAGCATGATCACGATCACGCTTACCTCAGAGACACAGAGCCGGTGGGAAAGAAGCAGCAGTGCAAAAATGGGGGGGGAATCCATATTGATGGAACCAGGGAGCTCTTCGTTATGCAGTCCACAAACATTCCAGGACAAAAACGACACAGAGAATTTCGTTAAAACACAGTAAAGTGCGTAAAAACAGACACATAGACGACGGACTTTTTTCACCAGCTGCCGGTTGCTGCGTGCGCATGCGCCCTAAGCCTAAGCCCTTGGAGGCTTCCCCGGCTGAGCTGGTTTTTTCTCAGCCACTGCGGCTACCCGGGGAATTTTTGCCAGACAATCCCACGCTGGACAGCTGCCCGTCTCAGCGTTTGCAGTGTAGTGCAGACACAGGCACGCTGCCCGGTCCGGCCCACCACTGTTTCCCACGCGCTTTTTTGACAAAAACTTTGAAGAACGTGGAGTTCGTGTTCATCAGACACGAAGCCCACCGCCCGCCATTGCGCCCACCCTATGATGGCCCGTTCAGAGTGCTGGAAACAGCGGACAAGCATTTTTTGCTAGACTTGGGGGGGGGCGTCGGGAGAAAATATGCATAGACAGACTTAAGCCCGCCTTTGTAGTGGCGGACGAGCAAGTGCTGCTGGCCCGGGCCCCCCGACATGGAAGAACCCCCACGGAGTACTCCCCAGGCAAACGATTCACCAGGACAGCCACACGGGCAGAGCGAAGTTCCCCTTTCCCCCTCGCCTTGGCCCACCCGCAGTCAGACACACGTCCAGCAGCCCCCTGCCGGCACAGAGACCCCAGTTACAGCAGATATGGGAGGAGACTGAAGCCCAAAAGAAGTAGTGACTGAAACTCTGTCTGGTGGGGGGGGGGGGGGGTGATGTGGAAATGCATATTGTGGGGGAATCTGCAGACAGCGTCTCAGTCAGGAGGCAGTGATGAAACATAAGAGAATAATAGGCAAGGACGTCCTGGGGAGTTGGCAGGAAGAGGGAGCTGGGAGTTGAAGTGAAATGTATTGTGGAGCTGGATATCATGCAGTGTGATGTGAAATGTCATGCAGATGTGAGATGATCTGTGGAGCTTATAAGGAGAAACCTGGTTTGGCTGATTCATTGCTTTTCTGTGTATGAATGTTGAGAGTGTTAATAAATTTCGTTTGCTCGTAAACTGGCCTCCTCATTTCCTACACTCTCCACACTGGTGACACTTCTAGTGTCTTCTGAGACTGGTGCCAATTTAACTCCGAGGCTAGCTTATCCATGGCCTCTAGCTGAAGAGCTAGCTCAACTGCCCTAGCTAGTGCTAAGTCATTGGGTACTGTTAGCAACCTAGCCCGTATCACAGCACTACACGTGTGCTCGGCCAATTGGTCCCGCACCATCTCGTCATCTAACGGCCCAAAATGACACACACTGGCTAACTGTCTTAGGTCAGTGACAAATTGTTGAATAAGATCATCGACTCCCTGGCATCTCTGGCAAAACCGAATCCATCGTACCATCACCGTCACGCTGTCCAGAGTGGTGAAGTGGTTAGGCATTAGTTCCACGATGTCCTCGTACGAGTCCATTGTGCCGAGCATCCGTAGAATCCTCTGGCCTTTGATGCTGAGGTTGTGGACAAGCAGCACTCGCGCTCTCACCTTATCTAGCTTCCCTATGTCTAACGCAGTGATGTCATTTTCAAAAGCCTCAAACTAGCGGGGCCATGGGACCATTGGTTCCCCTGGAAGCTCCAGGAAAGGCCACAGCGGTATTACGCATGCCTCCATGGTTTAATCTTCAGTCGCCAAATGTTATGTCCACAAACCTGGCACAAAAGGAGAAGGATGGCGATGGAGAAGTTGCACTGGAGCGGTACTTTATTATGTAACTGGTTGCAGAACAGCAGGTGCTTCACAGTGTGGGGTCGTCTGGGTAAGAGGAGGCCCAAATGGTGGACGCCCCTATTTACAGGGTGGTGTGATGGCGCACCAGGAAGGCAGCGTCATTGTTGGATAGTTAAAGTGTAAGATGGACACGCACCTTCCAGGTGGTGCCACCGCCCCGCACTATATAAAGCCGGGTCGGCCATCTTACAGTCTCTGTTCTCGCCTGGAGCTTAGGCACCCATCTGTCAGTAGCTGTCAGCGTAGCTGTCAGAGTGACTGTTCAATAAAGCTGTGTTTTCCCAGTCACCTCACCTCGTCTGTCCAGCAGGTAAATTCCAGACATAACATTGGCGACGAGATAAACCATGGACACATGCATGGTTCCTATTCGCCCATTCCTCGAGGCACCCGGAGAGCCACCAGTGCCTTGGCCCAGGTGGTACGCGACCTACCAGAACTATGTTGTTGCACAGGTTCTCGGGGAGCTTGACAAGCAGAGAGCCCAGGCACTATTGGTTCACAGTTTGGGCATAGAGGGCCAGCGAATCCTGGGAATGCTCAGTGCTGCCAACACCTATGAAGAGGTAGCAGAGGTGCTAGCTAGCCATTTCGACACCCTGCATAATGTGACGGTCTGGAGGATCCACTTTCGGGAGTGGCACCAGCGGGGAGGTGAACCCGGCCGGCAGTTCGTCACTGATTTGAGGCAGCTTGCTACCTTGTGCTGCTTCGGAGCACTGGAGGAGGAAATGATTCGTGACCAGCTGGCAGAACATTCCTGTAATGCCACATTACAAGCTAGGCTACTTACGGCACCAAATGAGCTCACGCTAGCCAGAACCATCAAGCTAGTCCTTCAAATGGAAGCTGCGGACAAGCTGGCTCGGGAGCTAACTGGATGCCAGTCACAGCAGCTGCTGGAGCCTCTTGTCGCACCACCTGGAAAGTGAAGGTGGCTGGGACGGAGTGGAGATGGAAGTCAATGCTGCTAGCTGGGAGTCGGCGCCCGGAAAGTCTCTCTGTATGGGATGTGGGTCTGCAACACACTGCAAAAAGGCTAAGTTCTGTTCAGCGAGAGGAGCACATTGTAACAGATGTGGTCACTTGAACCATTTTGCCAGGGTCTGCCGTGGATTTAACCCGGTGAGCCCACAGAAGAAATCACTCCGCCCGCCCCCGACAACCATCTACATGGTGCAGGCTGAGGAACTGCCGGGCGCTGTGGCGGTCAAACGGGACAAAATTTGCTCAGGGCCAGTGCAGGAGGATCTCAGGGCCGGCACTCGGGAAACGGTCAAAGGGAGTACCAAGTGTAACGGAGAGACACCTTCACCAGTGAGGGGCGCTGATGGATTGGCTCTGAGTGCCTCCGAAGTTTGGCCGCGAGGAGACGGAGGGTCTGCTGCTACAAGGGTGCATGCTAGCAGCACCAAGAGAGGCCAGGACAAGACCGGTGAAAGCGAGGGATCGGCGTGCCCAACAGCAACACCTCAAGCCGAGCTGGGCCCCGCTGAAGGTCCCGGATTGGATCCGGTTCGAGGTGAGGAGCGCCCGCAGCAAAGGTAGGCCAGACGTCAACATCAGGAATGTTGGGACCATCTGCGCATAGTGGCCAGATTGGACGCAGCACACTTCAAGTTCTCTGCCAGCTTGGTGTGGCACGCAAACCAGCTTCGGCGTGTCCGGGATGAGGCTCCGGAAAAAGAGGCTGGATGAGAGATGAGGTCGATGATGGGGAGGAGTGGCTTCAGCATCTGGAGGGTCAATCATCGCCACGAGGACCGGCTGTTTCCAGGGGTGCATCGGCTGAGAGGGTGCCCTGGGCCCCCATACCAGTTATGCCCTTTCTATTGTAACACTTGGGTTGTAAATAGTATATATTGACATTTTGTGTTGTTGCACTGGTGTTGTTTTTTTTTTTTTTAAAAAAGAGAGCATGTTACATATTGAATGTTGATAAGAATGTTATATAAGGGATTATTTTAGTTTTCTCTGCCTTAGTTTAGGAACACTGCATATAATTTTGGTTACTAAGGGACTTTAATTTACTTTAGCAGAAGGCAGAATGGTCCTCCTTGCCATGTGGGCAGGACGGCAGTCCACCTGTCCTCCCTATTTTAGGTTTTGTGGTGTGAATGTGTTAGGCCATTTAGAGACATTAGTTTTCATTTATTAGTGCGTGATTTGGGTCCCAAATTGGGGAGGGTCTTGACTGAGTGAGTGGTTTTGGACCTTTTAAAGGTGGTGGTGGTGGGGGGGTGGATGTTGGATAGTTAAAGTGTAAGATGGACACACACCGCCAGGTGGTGCCTCCGCCCCACGCTATATAAAGCTGGGTCGGCCATCTTACAGTTTCTGTTCTTGCCTGGAGCTTAGCCACCCATCTGTCAGTAGCTGTCAACGTAGCTGTCAGAGTGAGTGTTCAATAACGCTGTGTTTTCCCAGTCACCTCGCCTCGTCTGTCCAGCAGGTAAATTCCACACATAACAGTCATCACACCGAACTTCACAATAAAACCCTTCATCACACTCTGGTCTAAGATGATAAAAAACAGGAACGGGGGCAAAGTATCGCCCTGGAATGCTCCTGAAGTGATGTCAAATTCATCCGACTCGCCGTTTGCGATGACAACCTTGGCGCGTGTGTTGGTATACAGTACATCACCCTGATAGCATTGCACAGCCTTGATGGAATACTGTAAGCCTTCAGTAAGACTATTTGACAATGAATGAGGTGAAAAAATTTAAATGTATGGTACTGTGATACTCGAGATCGTGATATCATGATTATCGTTGAATTATGATAAGATCGAATTGTGACTTAAGTATCGCAATCTGAATGGAATCATGAGGTGAGCAATAATGAGAGGCACCCAAAGTTACAGTCATCTGCTCTTAAGCCAGAGCTTTTTGGCGTGTTTCTGTGATGTGTGTGTGTGTGTGTGTGTGTGTGTGGGGGGGGGTGTTAGAGAAATTTCTCTTAAGACCCCCCCCCCCACTATTTATTAGGATAATGAATTTCTGACTGCAGTGCCAGTTCCACTGAGCCTGCTTCTCGGCCTAATTCTCTGTAACATTTCCTCATTGCCGCTGGGGAACATTATATGAAGGCAGGGCTTACAATACCATCAATATGCCCAAGACGACAATCGGACGTCTCATAGATATTAATGGAAGTGCAAATTAAATCAAAGTTGGAGTGCAGCTATCGGGGCTATGATCAATGCCTTTTGCACAGTCAGATTTAATATGGGGTTTGTAATTTGAGTATCCAAACAAAATGTGCATCTTAATGGGAAAGATGAAAGTAATCCCACATGGGGAGGAAATAATACATTAGCTGCATTGTAATTAGAGAACTCGGAGTGCAATGTTTCCCCAGCTCAGTATTAATGTTGAATAAAAGCCTGATATATTTACGGTGCTGAGACAGGATGTGGACATTTGAATTGTTTTCAGACACCTCTAGAGATGTCATAGGATGCATCTGTTAAAAAGATAACACCATTATGGTGCTGGATAAATGCATTAGTATCAAACCTGATACAAACAGTGGAATAAACAAAAAAGTCCAGCTCACTTTTGCAAAATTACAGGGTAAAAAACTGTACTGCAGTCCTGCTAAGAGATCAGCACCTCAGGTGTGTTTTGGTTTAATTATGAAATATCTGATTTAATATATGACAGGTAATAAATAAATCATGTGTTTTAACACCGAGCCAGAAGTATGAAAAGCATGAGTTTGGTAAAAGTATCTCAATAAATCCCGACTGTGCACAAGCATTCAAATGAAATCCACTATAATAATGCCTGGCTTTTATTTACTGGCAGTCCTTGTGATGGCACACACAGCAGCCAGTTAAAGTGACCCCATGTGAAGTCTGCAGGTAGCACGCAGAGAGCAAACAGCACAACAGCTTTTCAATGAATAACACATGAGGCAACAATCGGCGGCAGACAATGATCCAGCGCTTTCAACAAATCAGGAGCAACACACACAATCACAGGAGAACACAAAGGGCTAATCAAAGTGGATGCAACCCCTTGTGATCAAAATGAAACCGCAGTTAATAGTTGGTGCCAATGCTTTTGTAGGGGAAAGTTAACTTAATTAAAGCCTGGTGAGCAGGTGAATTAATTTCTCCTGTTTTTCCATGTTAGTGGTTATTTTCATTTGAATAAAACACTTTGACAGGCTGAGAGAGGTGCATTAATTTCTTTGGTTACACTGACACAAGGTCAACAATAGTGCCTTTATGCTACAGAAACCAATAGCAGGATGGACTGCAATCAGTGTAAGAAATAAAATACAATAAAACAAAGATAAATTTTAAGACAAAACTGTTTGCATTCTTAAAAACTGTGTGAACCTTTTACGAACCCTGATGAAACCCAACAATCACAACTTTCATGGACGTTCCTCAGAATTCACCGCTCTGTGAGGAACAACATTGATTTTCGTCAACATTCGTCAGAAAAGTTGGCAAATTCAAAAATCACACTGTTTGTCAACATTTTCTGCTCCTTGAGATACTATTAAAAACGCACTTATAAAAACAAATGTACATTGCCTAAAATGGTACCTAATGTCCTTTTTTCTACAAAAAAAAACCTTTTATTGTCTTACAGTTTCATGTCAAAATCTTTTCACTTTCTCCCCTCCTTCAAATGACAGGACTGGTGATTATAGGCCCACCCAGATCCCACAAGGCTAACAGTGGCTAGCACTGCATTATCAGAATATATCCTGTTATGGGGGACCTATGCTGTGGTATTCACCTCAGACTGAAAGACATGGAGATGCAGTAATTTCTTCTGACGGAAGAGCATGGGGATTGTAATGCAGGACCTCGGGTAGCAGGGACGTGTGAGTGTTGTGAGATAAAAGAGAGTCACTGCTACATGAGGTTAATGTTTTCTGATTCTGGAAGATGTGAGAGAGTGAATAAAGTTCATCTGTTCTGAACGCTCGGCCTGGTTATTCCTCTCTCCACACTGGTGACCCTCGATGAATAATGGAACACGAGGTGAACACCCCGGAGATGACCCGGACAGGAAGCCCCAGCAACGCGTGCGCCATTTCGGTCAAACTACCAGACTTTTGGCTGCACGACCTGAAGTCTTGGTTCCTCCACACCGAGGCCCAGTTCGCGCTCCGGGAAATAACGGCAGATGACACCAGATATTACTACGTGGTCGCAGCGCTGGACGCTCGCACAACTCAGCAAGTAGCGAGCCTGCTCCAACAGCCCCCAGCCCGCGACAAATATGGGGCTCTCAAAACCACACTGACCCGGCGCTACACGCTCTCGGACTGCGAGGGAGTGGAGAGGCTCCTGAAGCGCTCCGAGTTAGGAGACGGGTCGGCGGTCGAACTGATGGAGAAGATGTTGGCGTTGATGGGCATGGACGATGGGCATTTTCTATTTGCCCACCTTTTCCTCCGGAACCTCCCAACGGTGGCCAGAGCGTTCCTTGCCACTTTGCGCATGACTACTGTGCGCTAGCCCAGGAGGCAGATCGGATCATCCTCACCACCAGAGCCCTCACAGTGAACGCAGCGGCGTTGGAACCCAGCGAGACAGCCAGCGGAAGCGAGGAGCCAGCGATGGTAGCAGCAGTGGGAGCCAGGAAGCGCCAGAGAGACACATTCTGCTCCTACCACCGCCGTTTTGGAGAAGATGCACGCCGATGCGTGCCACCGTGCCAATTCAAGCGTTCGGGAAACTGGCAGTCGGTAGCAGCTGCGACTGCCGGTGAAGAAAGCAAGCTGCTCTATGTGACAGACTCACGCTCGGGGAGACGGATCCTCGTTGACTCCGGCTCCCAAAAGAGCCTCATCCTGCCGTCCTACGCCGACCGGCTAGCAGGAATTAGCGGCCCTGAGCTGACGGCTGCAAATGGCTCAGACATTAAGACTTTTGGTGAGAGGACACTGACTGTATCCCTGCACGGCCGTACGTACCAGTGGACATTCGTCATAGCGGCATGTAGTTTCCCAATCTTAGGCGCTGATTTTTTGTGTGCACACGGACTACTAATCGATGTTGTTAACAGACGCCTGATTAATGCAATGTCTTTTGATTCTCTCCCCTGTACAGCTCGAGGAACTGAGCCAACAACGCTAGCTAGCGTCACAGCTCCAGGCGGTAAGTTCCACACACTGCTCACTCAGTTCCCAGCATTCACGGTCCCGACGTTTTCAACGGCCATCACTAAACATGAGGTGGAGCACTTTATTACCACCACCGGGCTGCCCGCTTTTGCACGACCTCGGCGCCTGGACACAGCTAAACTGGCCATAGTGCACGAGGAGTTTGCCAACTTGTAAAGGCTGGGCATCATCAGACAATCAAACAGCCCATGGGCATCGACCTTGTGGAGATTTCCGCAGATTAAACAACGCCACAGCGCACGACCGCCACCCGATCCTCCATATTCAGGATTTTTCCGTTCACCTTGTAGGAGCACGTATTTTTTCTAAGATAGACCTGGTCCGTGGTTACCACCAGGTCCCGGTGCGCGTGGAGGACATACCTAAAACAGCAGTAATAACCCCATTTGGTCTGTTTGAGTTTTTACACATGCCTTTCAGGTTAAAAGGCACGGCACAGACATTCCAACACATGATGGATGCGGTGTTGCGCGATCTGCCGTTTGTGTTTGTCTATTTGGATGACATCCTGGTGGCTAGCGCGTCCGAGGACGAACACGTAACCAACCTCAGGACGGTTTTCCAGAGGTTAGAGGAGCACGGGTTAATAATCAACCCGGCAAAATGCCAGTTCGGCGTGACGGGGATTGATTTTTTGGGACACCGCATCTCACCGGAGGGAGTGATACCTTTGCTGGACAAGGTGCACGCAGTGGCGAATTTTCCCTGGCCTCAGACGGTCAGGGCACTGCAGGAGTTTTTGGCCGGGGCACATCAGACCAACTCTTTATCCTCTCAAGAATCCTTGAGGGTTTGTGGGAGTTTACCCAACCAGTTTGCATGTGTTTTGTGGACTTGGAGAAGGCATTCGGCCACGTACCTCGCGGTTTTTTTTGTGGGGGGTGCTGCAGGAGTATGGGGTATTGGGCTTGTTGTTACGAGCTATCTGGTCTCTATATGACTGTTGTGAGAGTTTAGTTCATATTGCCAGCACTCGGTTGGACTCATTTCCAGTGAGAGTTGGACTCTGCCAGGGCTGCCCTTTGTCACCGATCCTGTTCATAGTTTTTATGGACAGGATTTCTAGGCGCAGCCAGGGAACGGAGGGTGTCACGCTTGGTGACCACAGGATCTTATCTCTGCTGTTTGCAGATGATGTTGTCCTGTTGGCTTCATTCAGCAATGACCTACAAGTCTTACTGGGACGATTTGCTACTGAGTGTGAAGCAGCTGGGATGAGAATCAGCACCTCCAAGTTTGAGTCCATGGTCTTCAGCCAGAAAAGGGTGGATTGTTCTCTCTGGGTTGGGGACAAGCTCCTGCCCCAACTAGAGGAGTTTAAGTATCTTGGTGTCTTATTCACGAGTGAGGCCAGAATGGAGCAGGAGATTGACAGACAGATTGGAGCAGCAACTGCAGTGATGTGGATGTTGTACCGGTCTGTTGTGGTGAAGAGGGAGCTAAGCTCTAAGGCAAAGCTGTCGATTTACTGGCCAATCTACGTTCCTACCCTCACCTATGGTCACGAGCTTTAGGTAATGACCGAAAGAATGAGATTGCAGATACATGCAGCTGAAATGAGCTTTCTTCGTAGGATTGCTGGACTCACCCTCAGAGATAGGGTGAAGAGCTCAGTCATCCGGGAGAGGCTCAGAGTAGAACCGGTGCTCCTCCACATTGAAAGAAGCCAGTTGAGGTGGTTTGGACATCTGATCAGGATGCCTCCCACTTCAGGTGTTTTGGGGATGTCCCACTGGGAGGAGACCCCGGGGCACACCCAGGACTCGCTTGAGAGATTGCGTCTCCCAGCTGGTCTGGAAACGCTTTGGTATCCTCTCTGAAGAGCTGGAGCAGGTGGCTGGGGAGAGGGAAGTCTGGGCTTCTCGGCTTGAACTGTTGCCTCTGCGACCCGGACCTCTGGAAAAGCAGTAGAAAATGGATGAATAGATGGATGGAAGCTAACTTCATGCAACATTAAGCTACTTCTACATACATGTACATGCTTTTAAAGCTACTTTAAACCAGGAATACATTTCAGGAATGCATTTTCAGCTAACTTAATGGTAAAACCCATTTGAACTTCAGTTAGGCCAGAGAGTCCCGATTGGCTCAACACTACCCACATGCCAGCACCATGAATAGTTATGTCACCAAAAACATTTCGTCTCAACGTGCCTTTTTTTTTTAGAGGGCGAGGCTTAAGTGAAATTTTAAAGCAAAAAACAGAGATTTGAGTCAAATCTCAAAGCAAATTAATTTTGCTCTTGATATGTCTTGTAAGTCATAAAAAACATGTTACAGACATGTTAACAAGAAAAAAAAATCAATTTTTGAAGGAGTGTCACTTTAAAGTGGTCCTTGACTGAAAAATGGTGTGTTTGTTGGTTTTCACTGTCTCAAATGTGTCATCTGGTCACATAATTAGCCAAACATTTTCTAAACAGTCAACGATCTGAGAAAGCACACTGCCTTTATTTTGTTTTTCTCTCAGAAAAACTCCCAAAAATGTTTTTTGACTCTTACGGGTAAGTTTCCTACGTCAAGTCTTGAAAAAGCCCACCCACTGCCATCTGAAAGACCCACTCACTGCTCTATTATTGGCTCGCCTAGCTGTCTGTCATGTAGATGAAGTGTGTGCTAAAGGTAGCCTATTAGCTCCTGAGTTATTTGCCCACGAGCTAATACTGGTACCAGGACGCTGGCTGTAAGCGTGGCTCACTCTGGCCCATCTCCGAGTGGTTTTGTCATGATTTGCTCGGACCGGCACTCCAGTCACTGCATTGGCCCGGCACCAGGGCTACTGGTGTTATGTCGAGAACTCCCCTGGATGCATTTCTCAGCAGGCAGGGGAGTTATTGGTGATTCACTGTGGAATCACGGTGAAACCACTGAGAGATGGGCCGCAGTGATGCAAGGCACACTGCCGAACCAGGTGATAACAGGGATTAAGATCTGAAGATCTGAAGATTAAGATCTGAAGGGATTAAGATCTGAAGAAAATAACAATATAAGCCACGCTTACAGCGAGTGTCCTGATAACAATGTTAGCTCATGGGCTAATAGCTCAGGGGCTACTAGGCTACCTCAGCCTTTAGCTAAGGACCACATTGGAAATAAGTGTTTTCACTTTCATGTGTCATCCTGAATTTTGTATGAAGCTTCATTATGTATATTTACATTTTCTATGTTTGTATACCATATTTAGTGTCATTTTATCCGAATAAATAAATTAAAAAAATAAAGCAAGCCATGAGCCAGGACAGATGGTGATCTGCCAAGGAATCACAACAAAGCCTCCGGCTCACTGCAATCAAAAAGTCCCAGGACCAGATGCTGCTGGCTGGAGGCTTCTGGCTCTCATGCCCTGCCCCCCACCGTCCTCCGTGGATCTGCATGACTCTGCGCTGTTCTCACGGGCAGCGTAGTCGCTCTAGCTTTCAGCTGGCCATGAGAGTAGCATGGAGTTCCACAGAGCCACACTGCCCTTTGAGATCACTTGGCTCGGTAGCTTGCCTCGGGTTAAGGGCCAGGTCTCAGCGGCGGCGACTGGGGGAGCCGCGAGATACACCATCGACTGTGGATCAGTAAAACCAGAGTGCTAGAAGCTAGTCAGCTATAATGGCTATAACTGACTAAGGCTAAGCTATAACTGATGTAAGAGGGAGGGCAGAGTTGAAAAGGTGAAGCATTTTTCTTTAAATGACAGGCTCTAATCAGAGCGTTTCAAGAAAGCCAGGAAAAATAAAAAACTAATTTGCTTCAATAATTAAAAAAAAACTAAAGAAAATGTGAACAAAATATGTCACAAACATTTCATTAAGACGTGTGAGCTGTTAAAATGTGGGAAAAGTGCAGTCAATGACCCCTTTAAGGTTGGAATGGTGGTGGCAATGGTTTGTCATTCAGGAGACCTGGGGCGGGGCGGAGGGTTGCTTGTTTTTCTTCCTTTTCTTCTGTCAGTGTTTAATTTTCATTATCATTTGCAGGTTAGATTAAGTACTAAAAAACTCTTGCTCAAATGAAACACATCTTCCCACAGCAGTGGCCTAACCCTGTTACCCAGCCCCCTGATATGAACCAAGTCATCTCACTGATGATGCTTCACATACTGCAGACAATGGAAACCTCCTGTATGGAGAAGATCTGCCAGCCTGTTCTTACTGCGAGTGTGTAATATAGGAATGGTTAAGTCAGACCCCACTGTGTCACAGTACAAAATATAAGGTGTTCTTTGGCTTCACATAGTGATGACCTGGGCTGTGGCATTGGTCATGCAGTACAAAGAAATCACGATATAACAAGCAGATTTACAGCTGTAAAGATGAATGTTTCAAACAAACCCACTATCACATACAGATTTCTCCCCTTGTCCTGTCAAGCAGCTAAGTAAGCAGAACAGAAATCTGCTTCCTTTATAGTGCCAAACAGATTTACTTTGCCAAAAGGAGCTTTATACAGTACATATCCACAGTGGTGTGAAAAAGTGTTTGCCTCCTTCATGAGTTTTCTTTTTTTTGTATGTTTGTCACACTTAAATGTTTCAGATCATCAAACACATTTAAATATTAGACAAAGATAACACAAGTAAACACATAATGCAGTTTTTAAATGAAGGTGTTTATTATTAAGGGGAAAAAAATCCAAGTCTACATGGCCCTATGTGAAAAAGTGATTGCCCCCTAAACCCCTTTTTATGAGATCTGTTTCATATTAACAGATCTCAAAAAAAAGGGTGGTGGTGTTGCACTGTATATTGATGACCTGTATAGGTGTAAGCTTGTAAATGGAATGTCCTTTGCACTGCCAGGGATTTTGGAATGTGTTACTGTTGAGATTGACCAAGATAAAACAAAAAATCTAATTATAAGTTGTATATATAGAACGCCGGGAACTTGCATTGAGACATTCAGAGATAAATTAGTTGAGCTGTACAATAATATTACTAGTAAGAAAATGGTAGTAATTTGTGGAGATTTCAATATTGATTTACTAAATCCATATCAACAAAATGTAATTACAGAGTTCATGAATTCTATGTACAGCATGAGTCCATATCCCACAATAACACGTCCCAGTAGAATCACAGTTCACACTGCTACACTTATTGACAACCTGTTTGTTAATATTATTGATAAGAAAATAGAAAGTGGATTATTGATAAATGATACGTGACCATTTGCCAACCTTTGCACTTATCCATGGCCACACGGGGGCCAATACAGAAAAAAATTTAAAATCGTTCAGATACAAATCACAAAATGCAATCAGTTCTTTTAAAGAAGACTTGCTGAAGCAGGACTGGACAAAAGTCTATGTATCAGATGTAAATGAAGCCTATGACACATTTGTAAACATTGTAACCACTCTTTATAAAAAAATTGTCCATTAGTAAAGAAAAAGCTTAAACATAAATTTGCCGATAAGCCATGATTAACCAAAGGATTACAAAAGGCGTGTAAAAAGAAAAATTTATTATATAAAGCTTTTATAAAGAAAAGGACAAAAGAAGCAGAGCAGCGGTATAAAACATACAAAAATAAGTTAACATATATAATAAGATGTAGTAAAAGAGACTATTACAGTAAAGAACTGGAGAAAAACAGAGGCAATATTAAAAATACATGGACAATACTTAACAATATTCTTGGAAATAAAAACAGAAATACAAGCTACCCAACCAATTTTTCAAAAAAATAATAAAACGACTCAGAGTGTGAATGCAGCTTCACCTGCAGATGAATTTAATAACTTTTTTGTTAACATTGGTCCTAATTTGGCTCGAGAAATACCCATTACGGCACCCACAGGTGATACAATAAGCAAAAACACTGCTATAAAAGACTCCATTTTCATAAAGAACACAGACGAGAGAGAGGTCATTGAAATTGTTAAATCGTTTAAAAGTAAAACATCTACGGACTGTGATGGTATTGACATGCTCTTAGTCAAAACTATTATTGAATGCTTAGTGAAACCACTGACGTGTATCTGTAACCTGTCTCTCCAAACAGGTATATTTCCCAATGCAATGAAAATAGCTAAAGTAATTCCGATATGCAAGACGGGTGACAGAGGGGAACTTTCAAACTATAGACCAATTTCACTATTGCCGCAATTTTCCAAGATACTTGAAAAAATATTCCATGAGAGAATTGACAACTTCATACTGAAGAATAATTTATTGTGTGAGCAGCAATATGGGTTCAGACACAAGAGGACAACTGCATTTGCTCTAATGGAATTTATAGAAAAAATATCAACTGCCATTGAAAATAAAGAGTATTCAGTTGGGGTATTCTTGGATCTCAAAAAAGCATTTGATACAGTGGATCATAATTTATTATTAAAGAAACTACAAAATTGTGGTATTAGGGGAGTAGCACTGTCCTGGTTATGTAGTTACTTAAAGAATAGATATCAGTATGTATGCGTTGGTAACAAAAACTCTCAGTTACTGAAGGTTACTTGTGGAGTTCCACAGGGTTCAGTTTTTGGGCCATTGTTATTCAATATGTATATAAATGATATATGTAAAGTTTCAGAAAAAATGGATTTAATATTGTCTGCCGATGACACTAATTTATTATGCAGTGGAAGCAATTTGGAACAACTTTTGGATACACTCGGAAAGGAATTAGGAAAGCTTAAACTGTGGTTTGACTCAAACAAATTAACGCTCAATTTAAGTAAGACCAAATTTATAGTCTTTAACAACCATCACAACAACTTAGTATCTAAACTCAGTGTAAATGGTGTAGAGATTGAAAGGGTATCCGAAACTAAATTTCTTGGTGTAATAATTGATAATAAACTGTGTTGGAAGTCACATATTAATTATATTAAAGGTATAATATCCAAATCAATTGCAATACTACACAGAGTGAAATATTTGCTGAATCAACCCACACTATATACCTTGTATCATTCATTAATACTCCCATACATGACATATTGTACTGAAGTATGGGAAAATACATATAAAACAAACATATATCCAGTCTTTATGCTTCAGAAGAGAGCTATTAGAATAATAAACAAAGCTGCTTACAGGGAACCAACAAACCCACTTTTTCTTAAAGTAAAAGCTCTCAAGTTGAAAGATCTGGTTGACTTTAAAACTGCAGTAATAATGTTTAAAGTGAAGAATCTATCACTGCCCGCAAATATCCAAAAGTTGTTCCAAATAAGGGAGAAACAATATCATTTCAGAGGAACATGTATATTTCAAAAACCTTCAGTGAGAACTACCACCAAGCAACACTGTGTTTCAGTGCAAGGAGTCAGATTATGGAACGATTTTGGACCTGAATTAAAATCATGTACAACGCTTGGACAATTTAAACAAAAACTAAAGGAAGAAATACTTCATACATATATACAAGATGACATGTAAAATCACATAAGGATTGTCATATCCAGTCTGCGTTGTGTTGTTGCTTAGTTTTGGGGGCGTTTTTTGTCACATTTTGTCTTAGCTTTGTTCTGAATTGTAATCGCTCTTGTTTGTTTTTCTTTTGAATTCTTGGATGGAATATGGGTGGGCAATATAAGCTGCGGCTTCAGCCATCACCCATTTCGGATAACTTATGTTGAACTGTATAATCAGAGGAGTTATTGTCTAATTTGACCTTGTTGGATTTTCTTTCCCCCTTTGTTATATTATTCTGTTTCTTTTAATCTGTACTTTTAATCTATCCAAAATAAAGATTGATTGATTGATTGATAATAACTGGTTGGGCCACCCTTAGCAGCAACAACTGCAATCAAGCATTTGTGATAACTGGCAATGAGTCCTTTACAGTGCTGTGGAGGAATTTTGGCCCACTCATCTTTGCAGAATTGTTGTAATTCAGCCACATTGGAGGGTTTTTGAGTATGAACCACCTTTTTAACCCTCTGAGTGTGTCTGTCGCCAAACTGCGACATAACCCCTAGTGGTCAAGAGTGGTGAATATTTTTTGTCAATAAAATAGTTCAGATTTCCAAGGTTATAACTTGAAAGTGGTAAGAGATAATGGCTTACTGTCAATTAGAAAGATGTAAAATATGATCCAAAGTTTCAGATAGGAATAAATTTATGCATGTAATTTGCATAATGTCGCAACACCTCTTTAAATTCCATAACTCAGTCAAAACTGGATTTTGGACATATTTACACAAGGAATGGTTCAGTCTTTTGACACCGTTTTTTTTTGTTGTTTTTTTTTTGTTGTTTTTTTTACAGAGGTACCTCATCATCTTATCTTCAAAGTATATGAACAAGAAATCAGTACATTAAAAAAAAAAACGAAATAAGTCACTTACTGTTGTACAGTCTGTTGACAAAGGGGGGTTGGCATGGTCACTGCGTTTTCACCCATTATGGTCCTTATTTTGCATTATGTCGGTAATATAAAATCTCTACCACATCTACAAAGTCTTATGATTATCCCACATAAATTTCGCTTGTATCCTGCGGCTATTTTCGGCGTACAAAGCCGAAAAAGTGACATGACAATCGCGGACATATTAGCTTTCTGGGCTAAATGCTAAAACAGGGAAAGGAAATGAGGAGTTCTTCATCTTTGGTGTATTACGTGTCATCCACTGAGTCCTCCAATGGATGTCTGCCACCTTTTGAAACTGGCAAATCAGTACAGTCAGTACAAATCCCCAAGGCAGGCGATCATGTCAGTGAGAAGACAGGTGCAGTGCCGCGCTCTGCCACTAGGGGCACGAAAATTCACATACTCAAAGAGTTAAGGTCATGCCATAGCATCTCAATCGGATTCAGGTCAGGACTTTGACAAGGCCACTCCAAAGTCTTCATTTTGTTTTTCTTAAGCCATTCAGAAGTGGATCTGTTGGTGTGTTTTGGATCATGGTCCTGCTGCAGAACCCAAGTACGCTTCAGCTTGAGGTCATGAACAGATGGCCGGACATTCTCCTTCAGGATTTTTTGGTAGACAGCAGAATTCATGGTTCCATTTACCACAGCAAGTCTTCCAGGTCCTGAAGCAGCAAAACAGCCCCAGACAATCACACTACCACCACCATATTTTACTGTTGGTATGATGTTCCTTTTCTGAAATGCTGTGTTACTTTCACACCAGATGTAATGGGACACATACATTCCAAAAAGTTCAACTTTTGTCTCGTCAGTTCACAGAGTATTTTCCAAAAAGTCTTGAGGATCATCAAGTTGTTTTCTGGCAAAATTGAAATGAGCCTTTATGTTCTTTTTGCTCAGCAATGGTTTTGGTCTTGGAACTCTGCCCTGCAGGTCATTTTTGCCCAGTCTCTTTCTTATGGTGGAGTCAAGAACACTGACCTTAACTGAGGCAAGTGAGGCCTGCAGTTCTTTGGACGTTGTTGTGGGGTCTTTTGTGACCTCTTGGATGAGTCGTCTCTGCACTCTTGGGGTAATTTTGGTCGGCCGGCCACTCCTGGGAAGGTTCACCACTGTTCAAGGTTCAAGGTTCAAGGTGACTTTATTAATACCTGTAGGTAGATTCTTTTTACAGTCTGGAGAGGGGATCTCAAACACACAACTTTGAACATCAAAACATTAAAAACACAGGACACATACATCAGACAATTTAAAAACAGCACAGACTAAAGACATGGACAGGTACTCCAGAAACTTACTGAACATGGTTAAAAAGACTAAAAATAGATAGATAAAAAACCCAACTAAAATAAATAAAAGAACCCGTAGTAAACCAGAAAAAAGCATTATACCACACCAGGGACCAGTAAAATAGTAGATAAGAGTGGTGGCTCAGTTGGTAGAGCATCCGCCCCACATCCGGGAGGCAGGGGTTCAAATCCCGGCCGGGTCATGCCGAAGACCATATAAAAGTGGAACTTCCTGCCGTCCAGCTTGGTGCTCAGCAATAAATGGAATGGAGGAGGGAACTCTGTGGCGGCGCCTTGCATGGCAGCGGCCCTCTGATTCTGCACTTGGGGTGTGTGTGATTTACACTGTAGATAGGTAAAGCACAATCTCGTTCTGCTGTAAATGACTGGTTGTACGGTTGAATGACAATAAGGGTGATTTAATTTAAAATAAAATGCATTAAGGCCTGTTTAAAAGAACGATAGCAGCAGGAACAAAGCTGTTCCTGTACCGTGTGGTTCTGCATCTGGGGACTCTGAACCTCCGTCCAGAGGGTAAAAGCTGGAACTCACTGGCCAAGGGATGGGAGTCATCAGCTGTGATAGAGGTGGCCAGCCGCTGTACCTGCCTGGTGTACAGGGCCTCCAGACCCAGCTGTGACTCCCCCCCAGTAAGACGACTGGACCATTTAATGATCTGGGCCAGTGAGTTTCTATCTTTGAGGGGCAGGTTTCTAAACCATGACACTAACGAGAAAGATAAAACTGATTCAATAAAAGCACGATAAAAAAGTGTCATGATAGTCCTATCTACTTGGAAATGGGACAACTTCCTCAAACAAAATAGGCGCTGGTGTCCCTTCCTGTTTATGGCCTCACAATTCAATTTAAAATTCAAAGTATTATCAATAATTGTACCCAGATATTTATAAAATGTGACTTGTTCCACTATTTGTCCCTTAATCTTAGTCGGTTCAGGTGTGTTGGCATTTCGCCTAAAATCAAATTGTTCCATGTTTCTCGCCATTTGTGGATAATGGCTCTCACTGCTGGAGACCCAAAGCTTTAGAAATGACGTTATAACCTTTTCCAAACTGATAGATTTCACTTACTTTGTTTCTCATTTGTTCCTGAATTTCTTTGGATTGCAGCATGATGTCTAACTTTTGAGGATCTTTTGGTCTACTTCATTTTGTCAGGCAGGTCCTATTTAAGTGATTTCTTGATTGAGAACAGGCGTGGCAGTAATCAGGACTGGGTGTGGCTAGAGAAATTGAACTCAGCTTTCCAAAGATGTGATAAACCACAGTTAATTTATGTTTTAACAGGAAGGGGTCACCCACCCACCCTCCTCCCCGTCCACCCTGGGATTCGCCCTGAGTGCCTCAAGGCCCTGGATGTTCTAGGGTTGTCATGGTTGACACACCTCTGCAACATTGCATGGAGGTTGGGAGCAGTGCGTGTGGCATGGCAAACCTGGGTGGTGGTCTCTCTCTTCAAAAAAGGGGAGCGGAGGGTGTGCTCTAACTTTAGAGGGATCACACTCCTCAGCCTCCCTGGGAAGGTCTATGCTAAGGTACTGGAGAGGAGAGTACAGCCGTTAGTCGAACCTCAGATTCAGGAGGAGCAATGTGGTTTTTGTCCTGGCCGTGGCACATCAGACCAGTTCTTTATCCTCTCGAGAATTCTCGAGGGTTTGTGGGAGTTTGCCCAACCAGTTTACATGTGTTTTGTGGACTTGGAGAAGGCATTTGACCACGACCCTCGTGGCGTTTTGTGGGGGTGCTTCAGTAGTATGGGGTATTGGGCTGATTGTTACGAGCTATTCGGTCTCTGTATGACTCTCTCTGTTGTGAGAGTTTGGTTCGTATTGCCAACACTCGGTCAGACTCATTCCCAGTGAGAGCTGGACTCCGCCAGGACTGCCCTTTGTCACCGATCCTGTTCATAATTTTTATGGACAGGATTTCTAGATGCAGCCAGAGGATGGAAGGTGTCATGCTTGGTGACGACAGGATCTCATCTCTGTTGTTTACAGATGATGTTGTCCTGCTGGCTTCATCCAGCAATGACCTACAGGTCTTACTGGGATGGTTTGCTGCTGAGTGTGAAGCGGCTGGGATGAAAATCAGTACCCCCAAGTCTGAGTCCATGGTCCTCAGCTAGAAAAAGGGTGGATTGCCCTCTCCGGGTTGGGGACAATCCCTTGCCCCAAGTGGAGGAGTTTAAGTATCTTGAGGTCTTATTCATGAGTGAGGGGAGAATGGAGCAAGAGATTAACAGATGGATCGGAGCAGCATCTGCAGTGATGCGGACGTTGTACTGGTCTGTTGTGGTGAAGAGGGAGTTAAGCTCTAAGGCAAAGCTGTCGATTTACCAGTGAATCTATGTCCCTACCCTTACCTATGGTCATGAGCTTTGGGTAATGACTGAAAGAACGAGATTGCAGATACAAGCGGTGAAATGTGCTTTCTTCATAGGATTGCTGGACTCACCCTTAGAGATAGGGTGAGGAGCTCAGTCATCTGGGAGAGGCTCAGAATAGAACCACTGCTCCCCTATATTGAAAGGAGCCAGTTGAGGTGGTTTGGGCATCTGATCAGGATGCCTCCTGGATGCCTCCCACTTGAGGTGTTTTGGGCACATCCCTCTGGGACAGACCCAGGACACGCTGGAGAGCCTACATCTCCCAGTTGGTCTGGGAACACCTTGGTATCCTCTCTGAAGAGCTGGAGCAAGTGGCTGGGGAGAGGGAAGTCTGGGCTTCTCTGCTTGAACTACTGCCTTCGCGACCCGGACCTCAGGAGAAGTGGTAGAAGATTGATGGATGGATGGATGGATGTAGGAAGGGGGCAATCACTTTTTCACACAGGGCCATGTAGGTTTGGATTTTTTTTACCCTTAATAATAAACACCATGTGTTTATTTGTGTTATCTTTGTCTAATATTTAAATTTGTTTGATGAGCTGAAACATTTAAGTGTGACAAACATACAAAAAAAAAAAAAGAGAAATCAGGAAGGGGGCAAACACTTTTTCACACCACTGTAATTGGGTAATTGGTTAGTGCATCTGTTTGTGGCTGTGTGTATCTGTCTGTCTGTCTGTCCGCCTATCTGTTTCAACTCGTCCGGTCAAAATTAAGTGGAACTAAAGGCTTGTATCATTGTATCACCATATTTTCTAGACTTTTTAATTGGCCAGAATTCCAAAATAACACTTTGTTTTTGAAATAAACACAAATTTAACTCACCATTTCTGTCAATGCCGCAGCAAAAAAAAAAAAAAAAAAAAGGTATTGTAATAACTATCCCGGGCCAGTAGAGGTTGGAGTGCCACTTTTTTACAGCCGCCCATGCTACTATGCCACAAGCACCGAGGTACAGCACCTTGGTGCTTTCATTTAAATTGTTTTCCCCATGATTGACCCGGCAGGGGGGGAATGGGGAAGGGAGTTTTATTGCCTTAAGGGTAGGATCTCATGGAGTTGGACTCACCAACTTTTCTGACGAACATTGGTGAAAATCATGTTAGCATCTCACAGAGCAGTGAATGTTGGTGAAGGCTATGCTCTTTGGGTTTTGTCAGGGTTCATAAAAGGATGCAAAATAGTTTGCACACAGTTTTTAAGGTCACAAACTGTTTTACTGCAAAGGTTCTTAAATAGTAGCTAGTGTTCACTACTTAACAAACCAAAAAGTACAACTATTTGTAAATGTGTTACAACCATTTACAACCATTTGCAAATGCATGAACATGTTCAAGATGTTTAAGTTTGAGCATGTTCAAAATATTTTAGTGACAACAAAAACTGTTGGCGACCATAAAAATTGTTGGTGAACTGTTTGGCAACCTTAAAACGTACCCTGACAACCCTGAGGAAACCCAAAAAGTGCAGTGTTCACCAGCATTTGCCATTCCATGAGATATGAGGGGAAATTATTCATTAAAAAAAGCCGAAATACAACAAGTGAGTGAAACCAACCGCACAAGAGCTCTCACAGTTAAGCCAGCATCTATCTTGATCACCCTCAAGTGGCTGGCTGCAGTATGATAATAAGCCCCTCCCCCTACCATTATTGTGTGAAGCATTTTGCCAAACCGAAAAGCAAAAACAGGCCTTTGAATAATTTTTTTAAACGATAGCTTCTGTCTTTATAAGCAGTTTTGATCATGATGATTTATGTTAATGTATTGTTTTTTTAACGATTTAGTTTTAAATTTGACAGTATAAATACAGGGGTATGGTTGAGATCGAGCAAGGTTGTGATTGGTCATGTCTGAGGGAGTACATATGGAATGTGATTTACCGTCCATATGTAAAAAATTGCAAATAATTTACCATTATTGTGCATGGATTCTGTAGGCACAACAATGACAAATTATTTACATTTTTGGGGACCAATTAACAAGTGAAATTAAATAATTTCCTACAGAAACCTGAACATACCAGGACACCCTGGTTGAAAAACACTGGCCCAACATCCCCTGCTTTTCACTTCTTTTGCCATGAAGATGTTTTTAGGTCCCAACAACTACGTCACTAGCTCCACAGAGATTGCCCTGCAGCAGGTCTCCATGTTCTTCTGGTCAAAGCAGAAGTGGGAGGTCCTGGAACCTTTCACAGACATCAGCTGGAGGATCAGGAAGAAACAAAGGACAAAGAGCAGCCCAAAGACAGATATCTTCTCCATGAGTTCTAAGATGTGCTCATGAAGAAGCAACTACACTGCCTGGCCAAAAAAAAGGTCACCACCTGGATTTAACTAAGCACGTAGGTAAGAGTCTCCCATTGGTTAATGACTGCATGGGTGATGATGTTTCAGTTGGCAACAAGTTATTTAACCCTAACTGATGTAGTGAGTAGCTTCTCATTTCTTAAAACAACCATGTTGAAAGGCACATCCTGTGGTCGTGGAAAAGATGTTTCAACTGGGTCAAATTATTGGCATGCATCAAGCAAAGAAAGCATCTGAGGAGATTGCTGAAACTATTAAAACTGGGTTAAGAACTCTCCAACGCATTATTAAAAACTGGAAGGATAGTGGGGAACCATCATCTTTGAGGAAGAAATGTGGTCCAACTCTCCCATCATTAATACAAGATTTTGACGAAAAATTAATGCAACTCTGGACCAGGGCTGGACTGGGACAAAAAACGGCCCTGGCATTCTTGGTCCAGGCAGCCCACCATGCTCAGTCAAACAACAACAGTACAGACAGTCCAGTTAAACACGTGCAAGTTTTGTGTCATTCCCCAAAGCAACGGTAAAGCTGAGTAGCAGGTTACATGCACAACAGGGGAATAGAATAATTAGTCAAATGATCACATTCCTTTTTAAAAGATGCATAATAATAATAATTTCAACAAACCCAAAGCACTTTACAATGAAAATCCATTGTTCATTCACTCCACAGACATTGGTAGTGGTAAGCTAATACTGTAGCCACATCTGACCTGAGGCAGACTGATGGAAACATGGCTGCCAATCCGCGCCAACTGCATAACTGGGAATAATTTCATATTAAATCTTCTCTCCTTACAACAATCGCAGGGATGTGCAGAGACATTTTGAGGGGCCAAAGTAAGGTCACCCTCCCAATCTGACTCCTGTTACTTGAGTAATTACCAGCCTACTGTAAATCTTCTAATATTAGAAGCTTTGTTCATGGCTTCATGTCGACTATTAACAATTTGTTAAGTAGCAACATTCAACCATCACACTTAATGACCTAACAGAGGTCAGAATTATCCCACTTTTGCCCTTGACAAGAGAATCCCAGTGGTTTTGGAGAAAGAGAGAAAGAAAGTTACTTTATTATCTATTTTGCATAAATATTTTGTCATAACCTTAAAGTCTTAAAATTTTCCAAAGGTGCAAAACTTTGAGAAAAAGACACAAAATTACAAGGAAAAAACGATCACAAACATATATAAAATAAAAGCTTCAAACTTACTAGAATAATGTAACAAATTTATAAGACAAATGCCCATTTGTTTAAAACATGTACTAAATTCATGAGAGAAAAATACAAAATTACAAGAAAAACAACCTTGAATTTAAAAGATAAAAGTTACAAATTCTTGGCAAAAGTTGCAAATTTATGAGGGAAAAAATTAATGTAACACAGTATGTACAGTTATAGTCACTGAGAATGTAAACACAGGAAGTTATTCAAAAGATTTAATAAATTCATTAAGAAAAATTAAATGAATAAACTGTTGAGACAAAGGTCAGGAAATCACAAGAGAAATGTTGTTCATTTGCAATAATTAAAGAAAAATGAAAGAAAAAAAATCATTGAAAAGAAGAGGGAAAATTGTTGAGGCAAAAGTGTCAAGATGGAAGAAACAATTATGCCAGTTTATGACACAAAAGTCACAAATTCAAGAAAAAGTGTCATTCCATGAGCAAAAATTTTTCAAGGCGTTTCAATTTTCATGAAGTTTCAAAATTTTCTTAGTCTATAATTTAAAAAAGAATAAAAATAATCATAAGAAAAAAACAGATAATTTATGAGAACTCTCAAAATTCAGATAAAAAATTCCACATTTTCAATAAAAAATATATCTAATTTAGGTGGTAGAGTTGCCTGAAACTGTACACAAGTAAAAGTAGGTTATCTTTATAAATTATCACTTATACATAAGAGTAATCATCCAAAAGTAGTTTAAGAAGAAGTTGATGTGAGTTTAGACTTGACAGTTTGAGATTTTTCTCCTAAATTTATGGCAGGTTTATTCTAAATTTACTACTTTTCCTTGTAAATTTGAAAGATTTTTTTTCCCACTTAAATCAACTTTTTCTCATAATTTGTGTTTAGTGCTAAAATAAAATAAGCAAAGATGCAGTATTTTATGTTATATAATAGGATATTAACAGCCTATTTTCTAACCCATACCCCAGGTGAAAACCTCATGTAGTTTGAAACCTAAATGTTCGCAGGCATCATACTCTTACTGAATAAATTCAGACAGACCCAAAAACTATTCATAATGTTGCAGAATATTCAAGCTGATGCTGGCATCATAAATCATTATGAGACGTTAAGGTGTTACCTGTAGAAGAGCTGCAGGAGCCTCCTGTCCCCTCACCTGTTGGGATAGGGAGGGCCCTGATGTTGCATTCAAATGCAGTCAAAAGTTTGACTTTATAACATAATTAGTAGGGTAAAACATAAAGTTTGACACATAAGGCTTTGTCTGGAACCTTTTTAACCGACTAAATAGGTCCTTTATTTTAATAAATTTAGTGGCATCCATTTCCATTATTTATTTTTTTCCCCTAATCTTTTCAATTCCACTTTTATGCTTTTATTTGTCCATTTTCATCCGACACTGCTGCTGCCACACAATTTTTTTCCACAGTAAACTCAGCTCTGAAAGGGGCTGGTGCGTTACTGGGAAGGAAGGGGTGGGGGTGTTGGGGTGCTTAAGAGATTTGATTGGGCAGTTTAGTGTCAGTAATGAAAATAAACGAATGGGCTGCTGTCAGTACTTCAAAGGCCGGTGTGCAGCGGTCCTTGAAGCCGTGGTTAGATAACTGTATTGATGACAATGCACCGGCCCACATGCGCATCAGCCCACCGGGCAAATGCCCGGTATGCCAGATGGCCAGTAAAGCCCTGGTCTGGACGGAAATAAATGTTGTGACACCGCAGAAGCTTATCGAAACGATGCCACAACGAATTCCAGGCAGTATATATACACAGATAGAGAAAGAACAGAAACTGAAGCCAAACTGGGCTAAATGTCATTATAAAAACTAAAGAAAAGCTGGACTGGGGCTACAGAAGCTAATATTGAAGCTAATTCTCTAATAAGAATTTCAAAGCAAAATTTCTTAAGAGTTTGACCAGTTTTATCCAAGATTATACAAATAAAGCTGCATCAACGCGTCACTGTGGTTTAAAGTTAAGGCAACACTGCTAAGCCGTGTCACAGGATAGATGTTGACATTTTCCTGTTGCACAGTCCAGCCTCTGATGATTCCATCAGGAGGCTCAACTCAATTTATAAGGGGTAACATTTCATCTTTTAACACTTGTCTGAGAGCAGATGTAACAGGACGCTATAATCCGTCAATAAAAGTGTATTGATATTGTCGAATGTTAATATGTCATCCATAAACCCTTGGGCCCTCTTGTCACCAGCGCGCAGCCTGCTCAGCAACTCATTCTGCCTCCGTGCTGTTGTTGGAGATCGACCCAGGTCTCCCACTGAACGGCCGCCACTGTAAAATGCTGCATGTCGTGACAGAGCGAGGCATTAATCAAAGTTGATTTGTGAGAGCCCGAGTGCCTTTTTGCTGCCGGAGAAGTGTTTAGCACAACAGCGCTGTGTACAACAGGGTCCCACTCTTCAGCGTAATGGTACCAAAAGGAGGTCATAAATAATGGATTCAAGATCACTTACAGCTCATGCAGCAGGCTGTGGGCATTCAAAGGGATCACGTTTTGCCGTAAAAAAAATATGGATTTGGCTCTTTTGGCTGCAATTGTAAAGGAAAACAAGACCTCTCCATGAGGGCTTTCAAAGAGTTTATTATGGCACAAAAAATGATGCCAAAACAACAGTTTAGACTGCTGCTGACAAATGGCGTGAATAGATGGATAAAGAAGAAATACATGTTAAAGCAAAACAGGTAAGAGCATATAAGATTAATTAGGGCTGTGCGATATGATGATATATATCGGTGACGGGATAAAAACGTCTACTGTTTCATACAAAATTGTATCGTTTATATCGGGATTTAAAAGACACATACCCCTTTTCTACTTGTCACCACCCGCCTCTCGCCCGCAGTGCGCCAGGTGGGTTCCGCTGGTTAGCACAGCAGCTAACTGCAAGCTAATGTTTTGGTCATATAGCTGCTACTTCTGTTAGCCCGGGATGTGGAACTGTTTCCCACCGTGCTGCGTCAGACAGGATAGTCCTCTAACCTCATTTTATTTGGAGGTAAGTAACATTAACGCCATCTCTCATTAATTTTAAAACAGCAAATGCTAAATGATGAAGCTAATTTGTCGCTAATAGGAAACTTTATCGTGTATCAGACCATCGTTTCTTTGGTTTAAATCACTGCTGAGTTTCTTAATTTTGTCTGAAAAAATATTACTAAAGCTGCAAAAGTGCATGACAGCGGCCGCATACACACTAAATAAGTAATAAATAAATTAAAACGTGTCGGAGGCACAAACTGGCTCTTTAATGTAACTTCATTTCTAATAATTTTTAATTAGTCAAGTAGCGATAATAAAGTTGAAGTCATCTCAAATTAACATTAAAAAACAATTTTATAACAACACTGCAAAATTAAGAGGGAAAAAGGTGCATAAAATTAATAACAAATGAATTTATACAATTGATTTTTGTCACTATGTAATTTAAAATGTAGAAAAAGAGATAGTCCTTTTTATTGGTTATTATATATAAAATATACAATTTACAGAAAATATATATCGTGATATATATTGTTATCTTCAAATAAGATTACTTACATCATGATATGAAATTTTGGTCATATCACTCAGCCCAAAGATTAACCCTTTCTTAAAAAAAAAAAAAAAAAAAAACTTTGACAAACATTTCAAAATTGTGTTTGAGTGAAGATTTGTTCTGAAGATGCAAAATTTGTTCTTCATATCACATTTCAAGTCCACTGTCTTTGAACTTTTTAATCTGCTCCCAGCCACGGGTCATAATTATATTTCTAATGCATTTGAAATGTAGCTGCCCACTATCAAACCACAGTAATATAAAATTTACTAGTATTTATTCAGCTTTCTTTAACTCACACAATGTGTCCTCATATTCTAATGCTCTTCTCATGTGTATAGCAAAACACTTCACCATGATTATCTCTACATGATGGCAAATAATAAAACCTCTTGTAACTTTGTATCCTTTAGTGCTGTCTATACACTGCCCCTCAGTGGTAAGACAGTGAACCTTCATAATCAAAAAGAGTCAGATCCACAAACTGTGCCAAAGTTTGGTATTTCACCAAAAAGAGTTATCAGAATGAGAATCCCAATAATTTCCAGTGCAGCTGGAGATAAATAGCAGAGTGCAGAGAGGAAATGATCAGATCTCTCTCCATATCTTAATGGGATCCTCTCACATGCCATTCCTATTAATGACCAATCCCCCAATTATGTAAATCAGAGAACTTGAAGTTGCTCACATAAACACCAACAGTGTCACATTGCAAAGGGCGCTAATTGGCCGCTACTTTTCGTGTAATTGCCGTGACTGGGGTCGCAACCTCGGCTGACCTCTCCTTTAAGTATTGTTTTTCAGCACACAAACAGTTAATGGAGCAATTAAGATGGTGCTCACAAGCACCACTTGTGGGGACAATTTGGCAAGAAAGAGGGGCGAACTGGGATGTAGCTGTAACCCTGGGTATGGGGAGCAATAAATCAAGGTGCAAACATGCAAGAAAGGCCCAGTCTGGGCTGAACTGAAACTGATGGTCATCAATAGAATCTGTAAATCAGTATTTAGTATCTGTAGCAGGGGTGGACAAAATTGGTCAAAATTATATCACAACATTTCTGTGAATTTTCACTGTAACCATTTTGACAATATCACAACATATTAGTTTCTTTTTAAAAAAAAATATTTAAAGCATTTCAAAGACCAACTCTGTCTTCAAGAAATTAATTTTTAAAAACATAATTCTCCAGTTCATCAGATTGAATTTAAGATTCTATATCAGTTATCCATCCATCCATCCATCCATCCATCCATCTTCTACCGCTTAATCCTTTTTGGGTCGTGGGGGGGCTGGGGCCTATCCCAGCATCTTTGGCTGAGAGGCAGGGTCCACCCTGATCAGATCACCAGTCCATCGCAGGGCCAACACAGAGAGACAGACAACCATTCACTCTCACATTCATGTCTAAGGACAATTTAGAATCCCCAGTTGATGCCAGTTAACCTAATCTGCATGTCTTTGGCCTGTGGGAGGAAACTGGAGTACCTGGAGAAAGCCCATGCAGACACGGGGAGAACATGCAAACTCCACACAGAAGGGTCACCGATGGTCTGGGGGTGGCATCGAACCCACGATGGTCAAGGGTGGGATTGAACCTGTGACCTTCTTGCTGTGCTGTCACAGTGCTAACCACTGTTCCACTGAGCTGCTCTATAAATTATTTAGTTCAGCTTTATTTATATAGCGCCATTTCACAACAGTCATCTCAGAGCACTTTCAAACTGTAGGGGAAAACCCCACAATTGTGGAAAGACCCCAGCAATCAGGTGATCCCCTGTGAGCAACACTTGGCAATGGTGGAGAGGAAAAACTCCCTTTTAGCAGGAAGAAACCTCCGGCAGAACCAGGCTTAGGGAGGAGCAGTCATCTGCTGCGACTGGCTGGGGGATGAGGGGATAGAAAAGAAGAAGAAAAGAACAGACATGTAGAGAGCAAACAGCATGATGGGGACTCAATCTATGGGAGAGAACAAACAGGTGTTAATGACCAGCAAAAATATTTCACTGAGAGTGAAGAAAGGAGTGAAGCCCAGTGCACCATGAGAGGTTCCCCAATTGAATAAATCTATCAACAGCATAACTAAGGGAGGGTTGAGGGTCACCTGATCCAACCCTAACTATAGGCTATGTCAAAAAGGAAAGTCTGTCTCCCAAATCCAGATTGGCAGCTGGTTCTAAAGGAGAGGAATCTGATAACTGAAAGCTCTGCCTCCCATTGTACTTTTGGAGATTCTAGGTATTACAAGTAATCCTACAGTTTGGGAGCATCGTGCTCTGTTAGGATGATAATGTTGTATCAGATCTTTTACATAACAAGGGGCCTGATCATCATTTAATTATTGCAACAAAATAATACAAAGCACCCCTCCATGGATCGCCACCTTACCATGGTGGAGGGGTTTGTGTGCAGTAATGATCTCAGGAGCTGTGATGTCAGGGGCAACGTGTGTGTGTGTGTTTCTTCCAATGGGGATTTGGCATTTATAGTGATGCCAAAAAATGAAAAAACAAACTAGCAAACTGGCCTGCCTTTCACCCGTTTGTGGATCTGTGTGCAGCTGGCATCTTTCAATGAAAACGTTATCGTATGCACAGCCCCTGAGAGGACGCTGGTGTGTGTTTTGCTGCTTCTCATTCCAAACTCAAACCTGTCTTTTCGGTGTTTTCACTGGGTGAAACTGCAGGACAATGACTGCGGAACCTCCTCAGTTTTTCCAGCCCAAACCACTCGGCCCTTCACCCGTGCTAGAATTCTGTCCAGGTCCCAATTCAGAGTCTTAATCTTTCCTGTTCAAATATTTATCCATCACTGTTTTCATCTAGTCACTGTGACCTAGCGTCTCTTCACAAGTTCATTAACCTCGGTTAAAAAAAGTGAAGAAGAAAAGGAAGAAGAAGACAGTAGCCATTATTGCATTCATACTGCCACCTACTGATATGGAAGAGTCACTACAGGTACCGACACACAACAACGGCAAATTATTTGAATTTGTTTGGACTAATTAAGACAAATCAGATAATTTTCTCACGGCACCCCCGATGAAAAACACTGTATTAGATGATCAGTTTTCAACATCCACTGAGTTCAGGGTTTGGAGTGTAGAGCCCAGCCTGCAGGTCCATTTCAGAGGCAACACAAAGAGAGACAACACCCTCTCAAACTCACACACAGGATCGCCACTTCATACTTGTGGACTGTGGGAACAAGTCAAGGCACCAACAGCTTTTAACATCTTATTTCTTTTCCCATCTATTACAACGTTTGGTATGGCACATTTGTAACAGACTAAATAGTGAAACTAAATCACACCAGATGATGCATGGTAGTAGAATTTTTGCCGATAACTGATATGTCGATAGTTTGAAAATAGTTTTGCCAATACTGATATCTGCACACATTTTCCACTCTTTTTTACACCTCCTTTGTCTTACAGCAATGATTAACTGGCACATAGACACACATTCCCCAAAGAAAACTGTCATGTGTCTGAGGTCCCATGTCATCCTAGACCTCAGACACAGGTTACTGTTGTATTTTGTATCTTCTTTTGTCTGCTCTTATGTCTCTATCTGTATTCCTGGGTTGCCTCTCTCTCTTTCCAGGCACTTCCCACTGGCTACACACAGCCTGCCCTGCTGCAAGCAGCCTGCAATCAGCCCACCTGCCACCACGCCAGCTGATTCACCAGGGTGGGGAACATTGCCTGGGGGTCCTAAGACTGCAATGACCATCACGCCTGCTGTGGAGGCCGCCGCAGCAGAGTTGGAAGCTGAGCCCGGACCTCCATCTTTGCCCGGATCATTGGAGTCCTGGACGGCAGTGGAGCTTGAGCTCAGGCAAGTGCTCTATTTTGTCTTCCTCTTTTCAGTATTGGAGCAATCTTGCCTGACTCTTGGTGAGGAGAGCCAGGTGCAGCCACCCGCTGCATCTGAGCTCACCTCGCTGGGCTCCACCACTGTCGGCAACCCTGACATCTCCTCTTGTTCTGTGTCCAAGTCCACTTTCAGGGTCACCGGAGAAAACTCAACACTACTGGATGAATCCATGGGTCCTGGCTCACCACCGAAAGACGCCGTGAGTGCAGCTTCACCTCTGCCCAAGGCCGTCATCTGGGTTCCATCTCCTTGGGTCGAGGCTGCATGGGTGCTGCGTCTCAGCCAGGGACCATCGTGGGTGCTGCACCCCAGCATCAGTCCTACGTGGGTGCTGCACTCCAGTTCGGGTCCGCCATGGGCACCGTGCCTCAGCTCAGGGCCCACCGAGGGTGCAGCGTTGGCCCAGCCCAGGTCCACCGAGGGTGCAGCGTTGGCCCAACCCGGGTCCACCAAGGGTACAGCGCTGGCCCAGCCCGGGTCCACCGAGGGTGCAGTGTTGGCCCAAAACCGGGTCCACTGCGGGTGCAGCCAAGTCCCAAGCTGGGACCACCGCGGGGGCAGCCGTGGTCCAGCCGGGTCCTGACTGTAGTCTGCAGGCCGCCTGCTGGGCCTGGGACTTTGGCCGGCCCCCCGAACCCTAGAGCCCTGGGACTGTGGGGGCTTAGGGGTTTGCTGGGGCACAGGTGTATGTATGAGCTGATTGTTTTTCCCTCCTAGCCAGGGTTCCCCCCACCTCCCTCCCTAGGTGTTTTTTTGCTGTTCTCCTTTTGGCATGGGATGTGGCGGGGGCTTCTTCGGGTGTTACCGGGGTATGTCTGGATTCCACCCCTTGAGGGGGAGGCTCTGTCATGTGTCTGAGGTCCCATGTCATCCTAGACCTCAGACACAGGTTACTGTTGTATTTTGTATCTTCTTTTGTCTGCTCTTATGTCTCTATCTGTATTCCTGGGTTGCCTCTCTCTTTTTCCAGGCACTTCCCACTGGCTACTCACAGCCTGCCCTGCTGTGAGCAGCCTGCAATCAGCCCACCTGCCACCACGCCAGCTGAGTCACCAGTGTGGGGAACATCGCCTGGGGGTCCTAAGACTGCAATGACCATCACGCCTGCTGTGGAGGCCGCCGCAGCAGAGTCAGAGGCTGAACCCGGATCTCCATCTTTGCCCCGATTTTCAGAGTCCTGGACGGCGGTGGAGCTTGAGCTCAGGCAAGTGCTCTATTTTGTCTTCCTCTTTTCAGTATTGGAGCAATCTTGCCTGACTCTTGGTGAGGACAGCCAGGTGCATCCACCTGCTCCATCTGAGCTCACCTCGCCGGGCTCTGCCGCTGTCAGCGACCCTGACATCTCCTCTTGTTCTGTGTCCAAGTCCTCTTTCAGGGTCACCGGAGAAAACCCAACACCACCGGATGAATCCGTGGGTCCAGGCTCACCATCCGAAGATGCCGTGAGTGCAGCTTCACCTCTGCCCAAGGCCGTCATTTGAGTTCCACCTCCTTGGGTTGAGGCTCTGTGGGTGCTGCGTCCCAGCTGGGGACCATCATGGGTGCTGCGCCCCAGCATCAGTCCTATGTGGGTGCTGCGCTCCAGTTCGGGTCCGCCATGGTCACCATACCTCAGCCTGGGGCCCTCCGAGGGTGCAGCGTTGGCCCAGCCCGGGTCCACCACGGGTCCACCGCGGGTGCAGCCGAGTCCCAAGCTGGGACCACCGCGGGTCAGCCGTGGTCCAGCTGGGTCCTGACTATAGTCTGCAGGCCACCTGCACCTGCAGGCCACCTGATGATCCAAGATGGCGCCCACAGCGGTCGACATGGTGCTTCGCTGCGCTCTTTGTTTGTTTTTGTTTGTCAATTGTGTGTCTGCTTGCACTTATACCCGTGAAGAACTTTTAAATATCAGGACTTTGACCCCCACGGACCTCCTCCCAGTTTTTCTAGCCCCTGCCGCCGATCTGGTTTATTGTTTGGCTCGGAAAGTGAGACGGCGGAAGAGAGGAAGACGAGCGGGCGCTCTCGTATGACTTCGCAGGAGAGGCTCGCGAACGGCGCTGCCTGGCATATTTCTGTCCAATACCAACTCTCTCTCTAACAAGGTGGATGAACTGAGACTGCTGATGCGTTTTAAGGACCTCGCCTCCTCAGCTGTCCTCTGCTTTACTGAGACCTGGCTCCGGGAAAATATACCGGACAGCGCGCTGCGCCTCGACGGCTTCCAGCTCTTCCGTGCTGATCGTGACACAGAGCCTTCCGGCAAGACCACAGGAGGCGGTGTCTGCTTCTACATCAACTGTAGCTGGTGCTCTGATGTAACGGTAATTTCCAAACACTGTTCTCCTGCCTTGGAATTTCTTGTTATCAATTGCAAGCCCTTCTATTCCCCGCGGGAGTTTGCTTCTTTCATAATGATCGCTGTGTACGCCCCTCCCGATGCGGACACGCGCGAAGCTCAGCGCGTGCTCGCGGATCACATTCAACACACAGAGCGGAGTTTTCCAGACTCGCTGATTATTGTGGCTGGCGACTTTAATCAGTGCAATCTGAGCCACGATCTCCCCCGCTACAAACAGTTTATTAAATGCCCCACCAGAGGATTAAACACACTGGATCACTGTTACACCACAGTGAAAGACGCATATCGCGCTGTCCCTCGAGCTGCACTGGGATTATCTGATCACGTGATGGTTCACCTCATTCCCACATACAGACAGAGATTGAAGCTCACTAAACCTGTTGTGAGCACTACGAAGATACGGACCAGTGATGCTGAGGAGAAGCTGGAAACGTGCATGGAAATATCTGACTGGGGCATGCTTAAAGGAGCCACGCATGATCTGGATGAGTACACGGACACTGTGAACTCATATATCCACTTTTGTGAAGAGAACATTCTTCCATCACGCACCAGGGTGAGTTACTCTAATGACAAACCCTGGTTCACAGTTAAGCTCAGACAGATCAGGAAGGAGAAGGAAGCAGCGCTGAAAAGTGGAGACAGGGACTGCTACAGGGAGGTTAAATACCGGTTTAACAGAGAGCTGAAGAGGGCTAAATCTCTATACTCAGAGAGACTCCAGCAGCAGTTCACTGCTAATGATTCGGCTTCCGTGTGGAGAGGACTGAGGCAGATCACCAACTATCGGCCTCAGGCTCCTAAAGGTCAGGATGACAAAGCCCTTTGTCAGAGACTGTCCCAACACTATGCCCGTTTTGACACCTCGTCATCTGTGTCCAACTCCCCCCCTCCCTCCAGCTCCACAGCCTCCACATTCCCTACTTCATTTAAGGCACCCCCCCCTCCTCCCCCCCTCCCCTTATCATCAGTGAGCAGGATGTGCTCAAACAGATCTCCAGACTGAACCCGCGCAAGGCCCCCGGCCCAGACGGCGTGTCTCCCTCCACCCTGAGACTCTGTGCGAAACAGCTGGCTCCTGTATTCACAGACATTTTTAACACCTCCCTTAAGTTATGCCACGTGCCATCCTGCCTCAAATCCTCCACCATCATCCCTGTCCCCAAGAAGCCACGGATCACTGGACTTAATGACTATAGACCTGTAGCGCTCACCTCTGTAGTCATGAAGTCCTTTGAGCACCTGGTCCTGTCCCACCTCAAGTCCATCACCACCCCTCTCCTGGACCCGCTGCAGTTTGCCTACCGAGCCAACAGGTCTGTAGACGATGCAGTCAACCTGGCCCTCCACTCCATCCTGCAGCACCTGGACTCCCCGGGAACCTACGCCAGGATCCTGTTTGTGGACTTCAGCTCCGCATTCAACACCATCCGCCCCGCTCTGCTCCGGGACAAGCTGTCCCTGCTCAACGTGCCTGACTCCCTCTGCAGGTGGATCATCGACTTCCTGACGGACCGGAGGCAGCATGTGCGGCTGGGAAAGACTGTCTCAGACTATACTAGCATCAGCACCGGATCACCCCAGGGCTGTGTACTTTCCCCCCTACTCTTCTCCCTTTACACCAACTCCTGCACCTCCAGCCACCAGTCTGTCAAGTTGATCAAGTTTGCGGACGACACCACCCTCATCGGGCTCATCTCCAACGGCGACGAGTCCACCTACAGGAGAGAGGTGGCCCAGCTGGCGTCCTGGTGCAGCAATAACAACCTGCAGCTGAACGCTCTGAAGACAGTGGAGATGATTGTAGACTTCAGGAAAGTCACTACTCCTCTGCCCCCCCCCTCACCCTCTCAGGCTCTCCCATCACCACTGCTGATTCCTTCCGCTTCCTAGGCACTACCATCACCAGGGACCTCAAATGGGAGCTGACCATCAGCTCACTCATCAAAAAAGCCCAGCAGAGGATGTTCTTCCTGCGGCAGCTGAGGAAGCTCAAGCTACCCACCAAGATGTTAGTGCAGTTCTACACAGCCATCATCGAGTCCATCCTCACCACCTCCATAACCGTGTGGTACGCAGGAGCCACTGCCAGGGACAGACTAAGGCTGCAGCGCGTCGTGCGCACTGCTGAGAAGGTGATCTGCTGCAAGCTCCCATCTCTCCAGGATCTGTACATCTCCAGGACCCGGAGGCGTGCTGGCCGGATCATAGCCGATCCCTCACACCCTGGTCACGTACTGTTTGCCCCCCTCCCCTCTGGTAGAAGACTTCGGTCCATCCAGACTAAAACCTCCCGTCACATGAACAGCTTCTTCCCCTCTGCCATTAGACTGCTGAACACTAAGTGACTCTCGTGCACCATGTACAGCAGCTCAACCAGACTCATGTCAATCATCACTGTTTTCTTCCTGCATTACCGACTGCACTATATAGTTCTCCACAGTATCTGCTGCTGGCTAATATATATTTTAACTGTTGACCAGTATCACTTAATCTTATCCTACACTTTATTACATGTATAGTTTATTTCTCTTATCTTATCATGTTTAATGTTGCAGCATTGTACCGAGACAAATTCCTAGTTTGTGTACTACATGAACAATGGCAATAAACCTGATTCTGATTCTGATTCTGATTCTGGGCCTGGGACTTTGGCCGGCCGCCCGAACCCTAGAGCCCCGGGACTGAGGGGGCTTAGGGGTTTGCGGGGGCACAGGTGTATGTGTGAGCTGATTGTTTTTCCCTTCTGGCCAGGGTTCCCCCACCTCCGTTCCTGGGTGTTTTTTTGCTGTTCTCCTTTTGGCGGGGGGGAGGGGGTGCTTCTTCTCTGTCATGTGTCTGAGGTCCTATGTCATCCTAGACCTCAGACACAGGTTACTGTTGTATTTTGTATCTTCTTTTGTCTGCTCTTATGTCTCTATCTGTATTCCTGGGTTGCCTCTCTCTCTTTTCAGGCGCTTCCCACTGGCTACTCACAGCCTGCCCTGCTGTGAGCAGCCTGCAATCAGCCCACCTGCACTCAGCACACACCTGTATTAATTTTTGTCATTTGTTCACGTTGTATTTAAGCTCTGTGGTGTCATTCTATTATTGTCGCAGTCTCATCTATATTCAGGCTAGACTGTATTGCTATGGTCAGTCTCCCCTCCTGTCTTCCTGTGATTGTACTTCATGTAAGTTTACCTTGTTGGTTTTTTGCATTGTCTGCACAGTTTATTTTTGGACTGTCAAATTGTGCACCAATAAATTGCTTCACTGCAGTTAAGCGAGTGGGTTTGTTTTTGCCCTGGAGGGGCATTCATGACAGAAAATAAGACAGCTACCACCACTGGCATAGAAGCTTAGGTTTCACTGGCCTATTTTATTGATGTTTTATGCTACTTCTGAAACGTTTTATCATAAATATTTTAAAACTTGGCTGCTTTTAAAGGGGTCATTGACTCCACTTTTTCCACATTTTAACAGCTCACTCATATCTTAATGAAGTATTTGTGACATATTTTGTTCACATTTTCTTTAATTTTTTAATTATTGAAGCAAATGTGTTTTTTATTTTTCCTGGCTTTCTTGAAACGGTCTGATTTAAAGCCTGTCACTTTAAGAAACATCCTTCAGCTGTTCAACTCTGCCCCCCCTCCCATGTCAGTTAGCCATTATCTGACTAGCTTCTAGCCTTCCTCTAGCTTGGATGAGCAGCGTTGGTTCACTGACCCGCAGTCGTTTGTGTATCTCGTGTCACTCCGGCCCAACTCCCAACAACCTTGCTGGGATGCCACAACAAATCGTCAGCACCGCACGCCAGGTGACCCACCGATTGCTGCAACCCAAGGCTGCTCACTGAGCTGAGCTGCTGAGTCACGGGATCTCAAAGGGCAATGTCTCGCTCCGCAGGACTCCGTTCCTCTCCCACAGCCAGCTGGGGAATGCCCTGTCACGAAGCAGCTTCCCAACATTGCCTGCAAGAGTAGAGTAGAGTTGCACAGAGCCCCGGAGGATGGTGGGGAGCTGGCAGTGAGAGCCAGCAGCCTCGGGTTGCGGCATCAGAGGTTGCTGCAACCGGCATGTCGACGACTTGCTGCAGAATCACAGTGAAACCACTGGGAGATGGGCTGGAGTGACGTGAGGTATATTGTGGACTGTGGACTGGTGAACCAGGTGGTAACAGGGATGGTTATTAGGGTGATTACGATCTGAAGAAAATAACAATATCCAGTGCATCCGGAAAGTCTTCACAGCGCTTCACTTTTTTCACATTTTGATATGTTACAGCCTTATTCCAAAAATGATTAATTTTTTTTTCTTAAAATTCTACACACAATACCCCATAATGACAACATGAAAAAAGTTTTTGGTTTTTTTTTTAGATTTTTGCAAATTTATTAAAAATAAAAAACTAAGAAATCACATGTACATAAGTATTCACAGCCTTTGCTCAATACTTTGTTGATGCACCTTTGGCAGTAATTACAGCCTCAACTTTTTTTGAATATGATACCACAAGCTTGGCACACCTATCTTTGGGCAGTTTGGCCCATTCCTCTTTGCAGCACCTCTCAAGCTCCATCAGGTTGGATGGGAAGCGTCGGTGCACAGCCATTTTCAGATCGTTCCAGAGATGTTCAATTGGATTCAAGTCTGGGCTCTGGCTGGGCCACTCAAGGACATTCACAGAGTTGTCCTGAAGACACTCCTTTGATATCTTGGCTGTGTGCTTAAGGGTGTTATCCTGCTGAAAGATGTACCATCGCCCCAGTCTGAGGTCAAGAGCGCTCCGGAACAGGTTTTCATTCAGGATGTCTCTGTACATTGCTGCATTCATCTTTCCCTCTATCCTGACTAGTCTCCCTGGTCCTGCCGCTGAAAAACATCCCCAAAGCATGACGCTGCCACCACCATTGGCATGGTTATGAGCGGTGCCTGGTTTTCTCCAAACATGACGCCTGGCATTTACGGCAAAGAGTTCAATCTTCATCTCATCAAACCAGAGAATTTAGTTTCTCATGGCCTGAGAGTCCTTCAAGTGCCTTTTGGCAAACTCCAGGCGGGCTGCAATTTGCCTTTTACTAAGGAGTGGCTTCCTTCTGGCCACTCTACCATACAGGCCTGATTGGTGGATTGCTGCAGAGATGGTTGTCCTTCTGGAAGGTTCTCCTCTCTCCACAGAGCTCTGGGGCTCTAACACTGGGGCTCTAACACTGTGACCATCGGGTTCTTGGTCACCTCCCTGACTAAGGCCCTTCTCCCCTGATCGCTCAGTTTAGACAGCTGGCCAGCTCTAGGAAGAGTCCTGGTGGTTCTGAACTTCTTCCATTTACGGATGATGGAGGCCACTGTGCCCATTGGGACCTTCAAAGCAGCAGGAATTTTTCTGTACCCTTCCCCAGATTTGTGCCTCGAGATCCTGTCTCGGAGGTCTACAGACAATTCCTTTGACTTCAGGCTTGGTTTGTGCTCTGATATGCACTGTCAACTGTGGGACCTTATACAGACAGGTTTGTGCCTTCCATCTACATGTCACACAGCTAGGTGGGCCAGTACTAGAGCAGTAGGCGGGTCTCAAGGACTGCGGTGGATCGGCTTTTTCTAAATGTGATGTTAATGATTTAGATGGATGGGTCAAAAACATTTCTGGCCTTTCTGGGAGACAAAAACGAGATAAAGGCTTTGTGTTTTTTGATAATTGATAATTAGGTGACCAGTAGACTCATTTCAGACAGTTAAAACCTACAAACACACCATTTTTCAGTCAGTGACCCCTTTAATGATCTTGATTCAATGTGGAGCAAGGATCCTTTTTTGTTGCTCAAAGTTGTGAGGTGAGGAAGAAAAACTATCAGTACAGACTACTGAATATTATTGTGAAAAGGAGCAAATCTAGGTGGCGCATGAATATGCAGCAGCCTCTCTCTTCTCTTCAGGTTTTCTCTCTAGTTTTTGTGTTTTGTGCCACTTATTGTTGTTAAACTGTTAATGTGCAATGCTGCGCACAAACTACAGTCGCCACAGCATTCTGGAGATAAGGAGTAAAGCCACAAATTACGCCTTGGATGGAAGCATCAAAGAGGAACTTCGTGGCCTAGGGATCCTCCGCCAGCCCATCACATCCTCTGACTTGACTGCTGTGCCCCATCCCAGATGGAGACGGCGTAGACGGTGCAAGAGGAGACGGAAGTGAGGTAAATGCAGAGGTATACAGACGAAGCTAACTGCTAACCTGTACAAACCCCCGAACCCTTCACTGATTCTGGTCAACGTGTGCTCACTTGATGACAAGATAGACCACATACAGCTCCTGAGATCCACACAACGTGATGCACGGAACTGCTGTGTTTTTATCTTTATGGAAACGTGGTTAAATGACAATATACAGGACTCTGCCATTCACCTAGCTAGGCTAACATGCTATCGCAGCAACAGAGTGCTAACGGTAGGAGCGAAAACCCGGGGTGGAGGCGTGTGCGTGTACATCAGGTTCAGGCTCAGGATACTTTATTTGTACCCGTCGGTAGATTTGTTTTGCAGTCAGGTGACATCCATATTTACAAACCACAATTACATTCAACATGAACACAAACACAGGCACACATGAAGCTGACTATAAACACGATAAAAGTACTCAAGGCTCCACCAATCAGGACATAGGACAAAGAGATAAGAGAAAAAACAAAGAGAGAAGAGAGAAGGGTCATATTAAAAAGTTAAAGACTAGTCAAAGGTTAAAAACTCAAAAGTCTAAAACCCAATAAAAGATTTAGAACCCAAATAAAAAAACCTACAAAAATAAGTAAATATAAAATAAAATTAATAAATAGGTAACTAAATTATGTGCAATATATTGTTACAGCTTGTTCAACTCTTTAACAGCAGCAGGAACAAAGCTGCTTTTGTAGCGCTGGGTTTTACTTTTTGGGACAGCAAACCTCCGTCTGGGGGGAAGAAGCTGAAAGTTGCAGTGCAAAGGGTGGGAGTCATTTAAAATGGAGGTAGCAATCCTCTGTACCTGTCTGGTGTACAGAGATGTCAGGCTCAGCTGTGACTCACCAAGCAAACGACTGGACCATCTAACTACCTGATCCAAGGATTTCCTCTGCTTCAGTTTTATCTGACCAAACCATGACACTAAAGAAAAGGATAAAACAGATTCAATAAAAGCCCGATAAAACATTGTCATTATGGTTCGGCTATTTGTAAGCGTGCAAGTTTCCTTAAACAATGCAAATGTTGCTGACCCTTTTTGCACACCCTTTCACAGTTCTCTTCAAAGTTTAAATTACTATCAATAATTGTCCCAAGATATTTGTAGGATTGTACACATTCAGTGGTCTGGCCTTTTAGTACAGTGACTTTGTGCCTGGGAGTTTTCCTCCTAAAGTCAATAATCATATCTTTACTTTTTGTCGTATTCAGCTGCAGGTAGGAATCCTCACACCAGTGAACAAAATCATCAACTACTGGGCCGTGGCCACTCTCACCATCCTGGAGGAGAATGACAACAACTGAATCATCAGCATACTTTATAATGTGTCTGTTGTCATGTCTGCTCCGGCACATGTTTGTGTACAGGATGAAGAGTAGTGGTAACAACACACACCCCTGCGGAGAGCCAGTAGAAGAACACTTTTGGTCAGACAGTGTACCATTGATCCTTACTCTCTGTGTCCTGTTGGTTAAAAAATCCAGAATCCAACCAACCAGATTATTACTCAAATCAAATTGTTGCAGGAGCCTTTCAACTAAAATATGAGGTTGGATTGTATTAAAGGCGGAAGAAAAGTCCACAAATAAAAGTCTGGCGTGTGTCCCATTAAAATCCAGATGTTCAAAAAGCATGTTAAACAGAGTGACAGTGACATCCTCCACTCCTCTGTGAGGCCTATAGGCAAACTGCAAAGAATCCAATGCATGCTCAGTCTGCTTTAGGACCTCAAATCTGACCAGTTTTTCAAAAATTTTCATTAAAATTGAAGTCAAAGCAACTGGTCTAAAATCATTTACTGTTTTAGGACAGCTGGATTTTGAAACGGGGACAACCACGGCATCTTTCCAGATCTTAGGCACATGTTGTGTCTGTAAGGACTTATTGAAAATGTAGTGAAATACAGGACTCAATTCATGTGCACAAGACTTTACCAAGCGCTCACATATATTATCAGGGCCCTGACTTTTGTTCACTTTTACAGCACAGAACACCCTTTTAACACCCTGCACCTCAATATTAAAGTGCTGATTGTCTTTGAGTTTCTGTTTCAAATCTTGGGTTTCTGTGCTAAAATCAGAGGAGTCAAAACGACCATAAAAACAATTAAGAGCATTAGCCAGCTCTGTGTCTGAATTAAAACCATCTAAAAACACATGATTACTGTGCTCTGTGCTCTGAAGGCCTGCAATTGTTTTCATACTAGCCCAGGCTGAACCAAGTTTCTTTGTTGCCATCTTGCTTTCCAACTCTGATTTATAATTCTGTTCTGCTCTTAAAATTTCGGCCTTCAGCTCTTTTGTGGCAACTTGCAGCTCAGAAACAACCCCCTGTTTAAAGGCAAGTGCTTTCTTCTGTAAGCAGGATTTAACTGATTTAGTAACCCATGGCTTGTTGTTGGGATACATTTTGACACATTTACGTGGAACGATCATGTCTCTGCAGAAAGCCATGTATGAGCATGTCACATCCACTAAAGAGTCCAAATCATCTCCACAGGAGAGTGTGAACACCTCCCAGTCCGTACAGTTAAAGCATTCCTGGAGGCAGTGTACTGAATCCTCTGTCCACACGTTTATGTCTCTGGTCTTCACCTTGCCTCTTCTGAGAGCAGTTTTATATGTGGGCAGCAAATGTACACAGTTGTGATCTGAGGATCCTAAAGGAGGAAGGTGAATAGATTTATAGGCCCTCTCTATGGATCCATAGCACAGGTCCAATGTCTTTTTTTGCCTGGTTGGGCAGGAGACATACTGATAAAAGTTTTTAAGTGTCTTCTTTAAAGAAACATGGTTAAAATCCCCAAGGATAAAATTTGGAGCCTCTGGGGAAATCGACTGCAACCGCTGTACCACATCAAAGATGGTGCTGGAGGCGGAGGCAGCATCCACCCTCGGGTGAATGTACACAGTCATTATGAAAAGTTGGGGGAACTTGCGGGGCAGATAAAAGGGGCATAGCGATACGGACAGAAGCTCCACATCTGGTGTACAGATGCGCTCTCTGACCGTGACAGATGTACAGTACTGTTTATTAATATATAAACATACGCTGCCCCCCTGACGTTTCCCCGTTACCTCTTCCTGCCGATCTGAGTGAAGTGGGGCTCCAAAGCCGTCAATACACAGGTCCAGGTCCCGGTCATGCGCTGTAAGCCATGTCTCCGTGTAAGCCATGACACAGCAGTTCTTGAAGTCCTTCTGATATCGTACATTTCCTTGAATTTCATCCACTTTATTTCTCAGGGATTGTACGTTCTCCATAATAATGGAAGGAAGAGGAATGCGGTTAAGCTGACGTCTCCTCAGGTTTAATCTTACGCCTCCACTCTTTCCGCGTTTTCTCCTCTTGTCTCTCTTTTCATTGCTGTGTCCATGAAAATCTCTTAAAATAAAGTCTGGTAGTTGCGGCACAGACTCAAACACAGATGCTGCATTATCCATGTTTAAATGCAGTAACATGTCTTTGGAATACTGCATTCTTCCCGGCGTGACCGTGATCGCTTTTACCTCCAAGACAAAGAGCCGGTAGGAAAGAAACGACAGTGCAAAAACAAGAAGGAAATCCATACTGATGGAACCAGGGAGCTCTTCGTTATATAGTCCACAAACATTCAAGGACAAAAACGACACAGACAATCATGTTAAAACACCTTAAAGTGCATAAAAACAGAGACACAGACGTAGAACTTTTTTCACCCACTGCCAGTCGCTGTGTGCGCATGCGCCCAAACCAATGGTGGTGGGCCTCATCACCAACAATGATGAGACCAACTACAGAAACAAGGTGAGCCAACTGGTCCAATGGTGTAAAGACAACAACTTCTTCCTGAACGTGGGAAAAACCAAGGAGATTGTGGTCGACTTCAGGAGGGGACACACACAGCATCCCCCTCTGATCATCAATAGTGCAGCTGTGGATAGAGTGAGCAGCACCAAGTTCCTGGGGGGTGCACATCTCTGAGGACCTCACCTGGACCAACAACACCACATCACTGGCCAAGAAGGCCCAAACTCACCTCCATTTCCTCTGCAGACTGAGGAGAGCACGAGTCCCACCCTACATCATGCAGTCTTTCTACCGGGGCACCATTGAGAACATCCTTACCAACTGCATCACGGTGTGGTATGGAAGCTGCACTGCCGCCTGCCGGAAGACACTACAACGCATAGTGGATGCAGCCATCAAGATCACTGGTGCCCCCCTGCCCCCCCTCTCGGACATCTATCCCACCCGCCTCACCCGCAGAGCCATCAACATCACAGGTGACACCTCCCATCCCCTACACTCCCTCTTCAGCCCCCTGCCCTAGGGGAAGAGGTACTGCAGCCTCCGGGCCTGCTCCACAAGACTGCTGAACGGCTTCATTCATCAGGCCATTCAGACCCTGAACTCTGTTCACCCCCCTTCCCTTCCAGACGGTAACACCTACACAATATCTACCTCAGATGTTGGCACAGAAAGACTGGAACACCAACAATAAGACTGTTGTTCTGATGTACTTTTGCTGCTGTATGTCTCTGCACTTTAACTGCAACCACCTGCGCAAATGCCATATCTGCTGCTGTCTGTATGTCACTGCAGTATTGATCATGTGCAATCAGATCTGTCACCACCTGCACCTACACTACCGCATTGAAATAAAACTAATTATATTGTACTCTGTTCCAATAAAAAGCCAGACACCAAGGAACTTTGCCCCAAAATTAATGGACAGAATATTACAAGAGTTAGCTCTATAAAATTCTTGGGGGTCCTCATTGATGAATTTCTCAATTTCAAATGTCACATTGACGATCTAACCAAGAAACTGGTGAAATACGCTGCTCTGTTTTTTAAAGTGAGACATTTTCTACCACTTTTAGCACTTCTCATTCTATATAAAGCTTTTTTTGAGCCTCACTTAACTGCAATATCATATGGTGTAACACATTTCCAACTCACCTAAAAAAGCTAGAAATTCTCCAAAAGAAAGTCATACATGCCTTATCATGGTCTGAATATAATTCTCCTACTAGTCATCTTTTCCATCGTTATAATCTTCTAATACTTACTGAGCATAATTACTTCCAGAATACCTGTATAATGTATCAGGTTGTCCACAAACTCAACTATAAATTATGTGAACTCATTCCTACCTTCCTTCCCATGCACACTTATACCACTAGAAATAAAAACCAAATTACTTGGAAAAAACGAAGAATAAAATCCACCAGATTTAGTATTGTGTGCAGAGGACCGCAGATTTGGAATGAGCTTGAAGAGAATCTAAAAATGTCACCTTCCATCTCCATCTTCAAGAAAAAACTAAAAATGCAACTCCTATCATTATATAATTAATCTGTAGCTCATGTATTTTTACCTACATATGTATAAGCACTATGGGATGCTTGAGATTGCATGTGTGGATTGACCTCACGTCTTGGATGGAACAATATGTCTGGACCGCCTGTGGATAACAGCAAGAAGATGGAGGTACGGCGATAAGGAGCTGAAAAGACTTCCTGACCTCCTGGGGGCCAGGCGGAGGACTGAAGGACGCGGGGGGAGAGTTATTGTCAATAGGGGGTTTTGACGGTGATATGTGATTCTTCCTTTGTTCTGAGATGTAGAAATAAGAAGGTTTTGATTCAGCTCTTGCTCTTCTGTTCTTGAGAGATAGCTGGGGATGTGATCGCAACAATAAAACCTGAATTAAGAAATAATTCAGCCTTGTTATTTCACGCTCCCCACATTGGTGACCAAGAGATGTGAGAATGCATAGAAGGGATTCTCCTGATGCAGACTCGTCGGAGTCTGCCCAAGCGAGCGCCGTTTCCATTAAACTGCCAGAATTCTGGCAGGACAACCCGGACTCGTGGTTCCTCCAGGCTGAGGCACAGTTCACGCTCGCAGGAATAACAGCGGATGACACTAAGTTTTACCACATCATCGCAAGGCTCGACAACCGCACAGCTCAATGCGTGCGGAGCCTGGTACAGCAGCCACCCGCTGACAACAAATACGGCGAGTTGAAGGCTGCCCTCACCGAGTGTTTCACACCCTCAGCCGAAAAGAGGGCTAGGAGGCTCCTGGCTATGCATGGCCAGGGAGGGCGCAGGCCAGTCACCCTGATGGAAGACATGCTGCAGCTGAGGGAATTGGACAACGATAATTTCCTATTTATGCACATCTTCCTAAGTAACCTCCCGTCGCACATGAGAGGGACCCTCTCCAGCATGCCTTGTGTGACCCAGCAGGACTTCCGTGCACTGGCCCGAGAGGCGCAGCGGCTCCTCGACTCCTGCGGCGAGCAGACGGCCGCAGCAGCAGCGGCAGACCTAGGTGCGGCGACCCGAGGCAACGAAGAGCCAGAGACAGCGGAGCCAGCCCCACCAACAATGGCAGCGACGCGGCCCCGGCGCAGCGGAGGAGATGGCCTCTGTTATTATCACCGGTGTTTCGCAGAGAAGGCACACAGGTGTGTGCCGCCGTGCAGCTACAAGAGCTCGGGAAACTCCAGGACCGGGACCCGTTAGCAGCTTCGGCTCTCGGTGAAAGAAATAAGCTGCTGTACATCACAGATGCGAGCTCCGGGCGGCACTTCCTCATAGACACCGGAGCCCAAGTGAGTTTCATCACCCCGACCTATGCTGACCGGTTGGCTGGCCCCCATGGTGACGGGGCAACGGCGGCGAACGGCTCGAGCATCAACACCTACGGAGAAAGGACTTTGTTTTTGTCCTTGCACGGCCGCACTTATGAATGGACTTTTATCATAGCGGCAGTGAGCTTCAATATGTTAGGTGCCGATTTTCTGCGCTCACATGGTTTGTTAGTTGATCTTGCCAACAGACGCTTAGTTAATGCACTATCTTTCTATTCTATTCCTAGTGCAGCTCGAGTGTCCCCACCACCGGTGCAGACCAACGTCGCCACAACAGGCGGTAAGTTTAACACACTCCTCACCCAATTTCCAGCGCTCACGGTTCCTACTTTTTCGGCAACAGTTGCGAAACACAGGGTGGAGCATTTTATCACTACAGCGGGCCCCCCCGTCTTCGCGAAAGCTCTGCGTTTGGATGCTGCTAAGCTTTCCATAGCGCACGAGGAGTTCGCCAGCCTGGAAAGACTGGGCATTATTCGTCGTTCAAAAAGCCCATGGGCTTCGCCACTGCATATGGTCCCTAAAGCTGACGGCTCCTGGAGACCTTGCGGCGATTACCGCAGACTAAACAACGCCACAGCGCATGACCGCTACCCAATCCCACACATTCAGGATTTTTTGGTGCACCTAGCGGGGGCATGCATTTTTTCTAAAATAGACCTGGTTCGCGGCTACCATCAGGTTCCAGTCCGGCCTGAGGACATTCCTAAAACAGTGGTAATAACCCCTTTTGGACTTTTTGAGTTTTTGCGCATGCCGTTTGGTCTTAAAAGCGCCGCACAAACATTCCAACGTATGATGGATGTCGTGTTATGCAATCTCCCTTTTGTGTTCGTCTACCTCGACGACATTTTAGTCACCAGTACTTCAGAAGAGGAACACGAAAAACACCTCACTGCGGTTTTTCGGAGGTTGGGAGAGCACGGGTTAATAATTAATCCAGCCAAGTGCCAGTTTGGCGTGGCGCAGATCGATTTTTTGGGGCACCACGTCTCCCCAGAAGGGGCAATCACGCTACCGGATAAGGTGCGCGCAGTGGCAGATTTTCCCCGACCACAAACGGTCAAATCATTGCAGAAGTTTTTAGGAATGGTAAATTTTTATAACCGTTTCCTACCCCACGCAGCGCAACTCATGCAACCATTATATGCCGCGCTCAAAAAACAAAAATCCTCCAATCCTATGGAGTGGTCCCCGGAGCGGAAGCGCGCATTCACGGAGGTAAAAAAAAGCCCTGGCTGACGCCACGCTTCTGGCTCACCCAGATCCATTGGCCCGCATAGCGCTCACCACCGACGCATCAGATTTAGCCATAGGGGCGGTCGTGGAACAGCACATTGCCGGGGTTTGGCAGCCGCTGGCATTTTTCAGCAGATCCTTGAACGAAGCCGAGCGGAAATACAGCACGTTTGACAGGGAGCTGTTAGCGCTCCATTTGGCTGTCCACCATTTCCAGTTTTGGCTGGAAGGTTGGCGTTTCACCGCTTTTGTCGACCATAAGCCGCTCACTTTTGCGATGTCCAAAATTTCAGAACCTTGGTCGGGCCGGCAACAGAGGCAGCTGGCCGCAATTTCGGAGTTTACCACTGATATTCGGCACGTAGCGGGTAAACTCAACGTAGTGGCAGACTGCCTCTCTCGCGCGGTCACAGCACCGGTGCGCGCGGAGGCAGATTATACTACCGCAGCTGCAGGGCAAAATGACAGCGCGGAAGCGCGTTTCGGGGTTCCGTCGGATATTACGTCCGACAGAGGGCCTCAATTTGTCTCTGAGCTCTGGTCAGCGATGGCCAGCAGCTTAGGAGCGAAAATTCATCGTACTACCGCTTATCACCCCCAGGCTAATGGTTTATGCGAGCGTTTTCATAGGTCTTTGAAGGCAGCCCTCAGAGCGTCGCTTACGGATGCAGATTAGGTAAACAAATTACCATGGGTTTTATTGGGGTTGCGTTCTGCGCCCAAAGAGGATTTAAATGCCTCCCCAGCCGAGTTAGTTTTCGCACAACCTCTCAGGCTGCCCGGTGAGTTCCTACCAGAGCATCCGGAGCCGGGGCTCCTCCCGGCTCTGGGGCCGCTGATCGGCACGGGCCCTGTTCATCACACTTTTCCGCGCGTTTTTGTTCCCAAAGCTTTGAAAAATGCCGAGTTCGTTTTTGTCAGGCACGAGGCTCTGAGACCGACCCTCCGCCCGCCATATGATGGTCCATATAGGGTGCTGGAAACAAGTGGTAAGTATTTTGTGCTAGATTTGGGAGACAGGAAAGAGACAGTTAGCACTGACAGACTAAAGCCTGCTTTTGTGATGAACGACGAATCTGTACGGGTGGTGAGGGCACCTCGACGTGGCAGACCCCCCAGGGAACATGTCCCTGAGCCCCCGCAGGGATCAAGTAACCACTCTCTTTCCCAGTCAGCAGATTCTTTGCAGGACAGCGCCGCAGGGACAGCGAGACCTGCTTACAGCAGATTCGGAAGACGTCTGAAACCCAGACGGCGTACAGACTGATTTTTGATGGGATCATGTGGTATAGGCTATGCTATTGATGTTATCACTGATTTTTGATATGATCATGTTGTATAGACTATGCTATTGAGGTTATCATGTTTTGTGAACTCTGATATATTGTCCATTCTTCGACGTTTGCGGGGGGGGGGTATGTAGCTCATGTATTTTTACCTACATATGTATAAGCACTATGGGATGCTTGAGATTGCATGTGTGGATTGACCACAATTTGGGACACCAAGGCTAAACCAAAGGGGATCCTCGGCGGTCATTTAAACATACGGAGCATAATCCCCAAAAGAGATGAGATTTCGGTGTTGCTGTTGGACTCAAATCTGGACTACCTTTGTCTCTCAGAAAGCTGGCTACACAGTAACATAGACACTAATATGATCGATATTGTGGGCTACCAGTGTTTTAGAAAAGACAGGCAGGTAGGGAGGGGAGGAGGTGTTTTAATTTACATCAAAGAGAAATATAAATGTCAACTGGTTGATTTGAATACTTCACTTGAATGTTTAGCTGTTAATGTATGTCTCTCTCCGGTAATGAATTTCAACATTGCAGTAGTGTACAACCCACCGTCACACAACTCTTCCTTTTATAATGAATTAAGTGATCTGGTTAAACAACTTGAGAAGAACAGAGAAACAATAATTCATGGTGACTTTAATATCAACTGGTCTGATAAAAAAGACAAACAAAAACTGAAAAGCCTCATGACTAAATTTAATTACCAGCAAATCATCAAAGGACCCACCAGGATAACCAAACAATCCAGAACACTTATTGACATGGTATTTACTAATAAACCAGAACGAATAACCAGAACCTATAATCTTGTAACTGGTCTCTCAGATCATAACATGGTTCTTGCTGTCAGGAAACTTACTAAAAAGCGACTACAGTATTTTGGGGGAGTCGATATTGACAAATCAAATTTTATTATCCCCAAATCAAAAAATGAGGAGTTTGAACATTACTTAGAGAATCAAAATTGGGAGCAGCTCATGGCAACATGTGAAGTAGATGATTGTTGTAATTTTATAACTGCAACAATCACAAAGTCTATAGAAAAATTTTCAAAGCAAATTAAAAGTAGACAACAGAAGATTAGCCTACCATGGTTAAATAATGAAATAAGAAAACTTATGAAGAGGCGAGACTATGCACTGAAAACATCACTAACCTCCAAACTACAAAATGATCACCTTGTGTACAAAAGTTTAAGAAATAAAGTGGTACATGAGCTGCGAAAATCAAAAATATCTTATTACAATAAACTGATAGATCATGCAAAGGGTAACAACAGTTCCCTATGGAGGCATTTAAATAACTTAACTAATAAAAAAAACGATCAGAAGGGGGTAAAGGAACTTAGAATCAATGGCAAGACCGTCAGTGACAAGGCTACTTTGGCAAATGAATTTAATTCACACTTTGTGGGCTCTGTGAAAGACTTAACAAAAATTTTTGTGCTGCCAAATGTGCTCAACAACACAAATTCCATACTTCCAACAGATACTTTTCACATCGATGAGGTAAATGAGAAGTTAATTGCTGGTATTGTTAAAACACTGTCAAACTCAAAAACTAATGATATCTACAATATGAGCACCTCCTTTCTCAAAATGCACAGCAAAATATTAATCAAACCACTGACTCATCTCATTAATCTCTCCATTAGGTCTAGTACATTTCCATCTGGCTGGAAAAAAGCTGTCGTCATACCAGTTCATAAATCAGGCAGTAAAGACGATATATGCAATTACCGCCCAATCTCTATCTTACCAGTCCTATCTAAGGTTCTTGAAAAAGTTGTAGCTACACAGCTGATAGACTACTTACAAGACAGTCAACTTCTTCATCCACATCAATTTGGTTTTAGACCAGGATACTCAACAGAAACAGCAAATTGTTGCCTTATTGAAAACGTCAAACAGTCCTTGGACAGGGGTAATGTGGTAGGAGCTGTTTTTCTAGATCTCAAAAAGGCTTTCGATACTGTAAACCACAGTTTGCTTTTATCCAAAATGGTATCTTTTAACTTCTCCCCAAATACATTAGAATGGTTTGCATCTTATCTCCAGAATAGAGAACAGTGTGTAAAAGTTCACCAGGATAAATCCTCATTTTTAAACAACCGCATGGGTATCCCACAAGGGTCCATTCTTGGTCCTTTACTTTTCAGCATTTTTATTAATGACTTGCCGTTACACTGCTCAGCTGCAACATGCCAACTTTATGCAGATGATGCAGTTATTTACACAGCTGCCAAGACTCCAGCACAGGCTGCAGATGTACTGTCTATAAGTATGGTTTATGTCCAAGAGTGGTTCCTCAAGAACCATCTATTGCTGAACCTTCAGAAAACAGTCTCAATGTGCTTTTCAATCAAAAAATGTAACCTGCAACATTTTAAAGTTAATATACATGATCATGACATCAGTTTAGCTACAGAATTCAAATACCTTGGCATTGTACTAGATCCTCAACTCAAATTTAATCTTCATATAAAGAAAATTTCAAAAACAGTAAAAAAAAATCTGAACTGCTTTAAATTAATTAGATATTACATACCTTACGAAGCAGCTGCACTGTATATGCATTCTATGGTTTTTTCTCATATATCATACTGTTTGACAGTCTGGGCTCAAGCAGCCCCTTCCACAATAAGACATATAGGTTCATTATATAATCAAACCCTAAAAATCTTGGACAAAAAGCCCATTAGGTGGCATCACTGTAATGTTTTAAAAAAATACAACCTATTGAGTTTTGAGAGCTTCATTGACCTCTGTCTTCTGAAATTAACGTTCAAATGTTTCCATAAATCAGCACCCGAGCCACTTGCTGGTTTCGTCCAAAGACAGGACAGCAGCAGAGCCACCAGGAGTTCTGTTAACAATAACTGTAAAATATTCCACCGCAGAACCACATTTGGACAAACAGCTTTCTCTATAAAGGGCAGTCACATCTGGAACACAATGCCAAATGAAATTAAAATAATAACGGACTTTAAAACATTCACTAAAAATGTTAAAAACTGGCTGAAAAATAAACAAGAATGTACTCATGTATGAATTATTTGTCTGCAAAGTGAGAGTGAATGAAGGGAAGGAATAAATGTGTTTGTTTATAGTGAGTGACGGAGGGAGGAAGGCCTGAAATAGGCAAATGTGAGTTATGTTATATGTGTTAAATGTGAGTCAGGCTGTTATATTTGTGTATTTATAATATTTATAATATTTATGTTAAATGTGAGTCAGGCTGTTATATTTGTGTATTTATAATATTTATAATATTTATAATTGTGTGTTTATAATTTTTCTGCATTGATGTATGTGGTTATTGTGTATATTTTTTATCTTGATTCTTTTTTCTAAAGCCCATCCAGGGACAAGAGTTGCAAATTAGCTAATAGCTATACACTCTATGTGCAACACATCAGATTGATTGTCTTTGATTAATTGTCTATGTTTATTGCACTGTCCCTGTCAAATAAACTAATCTACTACTACTACTACCTTACGTCTTGGATGGAACAATATGTCTGGGCCGTCTGTGGATAACAGCAAGAAGACGGAGGTACGGCGATAAGGAGCTGAAAAGACTTCCTGACCTCCTGGGGGCCAGGCGGAGGACTGAAGGACGCGGGGGGAGAGTTATTGTCAATAGGGGGTTTTGACGGTGATATGTGATTCTTCCTTTGTTCTGAGATGTATAAATAAGAAGGTTTTGACTCAGCTCTCACTCTTCTGTTCTTGAGAGATAGCTGGGGATGTGATCGCAACAATAAAATCTGAATTAAGAAATAATTCAGCCTTGTTATTTCACGCTCCCCACAAATCTGCTATTTGTTACACAAACTTTCTGACTGATGAGTTGTTACACCATTGTAATTTTGTTTTATATGTTGATTCACTCCAATAGTATTTAATAACTTGACTATATATCTTGAACTCACCTACTATTTCAGTGTAAACTAATGCTGGGATTATGTGCTATATGTCTGTCATATGTTTGTTTGTTCCTGTACACAGAGACATCAGACTGATTTCTGTCATCATTTCATTGTAGAATTGGGCTCCCTACTAAAAGCTTTAAATAGCTTATTTGGGATGACCCGTTCACACTCCAAAACAATGTATAAAAAAGCCTATTGTATACTGCTAATCATGCTGTTGATAATTCATATTGTAATTCATTCATGCTGTTCATAATGTGTGATGTGTGTGTCTGAATAAACTAAACTAAAAAACTGAAACTAAACTGAAACTGAATTGAAATGCAACTACGGGTATTCATCTCTAGCTGTCTGAATATAGGATTGCTGGGTTTATTATCACTAATCGTTTGCCTCTGTGGAGGGCAGAGTCCTTCTGGCTGCCATTGGTTGCATCACTGTATATAGACTGTACATAGACTGCTGCTGTTGCTGTTTGTTCTTGTTTTCCTTTTTTTTTTTAAACCCAGCCTTATTCTTTTTCTTTTTATAAAATGCACACCAATGAAGAGAGAGAGAAACGCCATTTCAATTCTCCTGTATATCCTGCATGTATAGTAGTATTGACGATAAAATGTTTAATCTTGAATCTTAAATGAGAGCATGGTTACCTCCATGCTTGTCGCTGAGATAAGGAGTGAGTTAGCCTCCACTGAGCAGCTCATACTGGATCATCTTCAACATCAGGACACCCTCAACTCCTGACTATCCTCGCTGGAATGTCTTGAGGCAAATAGCATACCAGCTAGCATACAGCACTCAGTTGTCCCATCTCCCAGCTGCTCAGCCTCGGTGGTGAAAGACAAGAAAAGATACTCTTCTCCTCGCAATTCTACCCTAGCCTCGGTGGTTAAAGGCAATGAAAGATTTGCCCATCCCCTCTTTGATTCCCAGAGTATTCTGTCCTGTCGCTTTGGTGTAGTGAGCAGCGTGCTAGCTCCTGTGGCACTGATGATCCTGGAGTGTAGCCAGCTTTCAGGGATGATTATCACAGAGCTGTCTCATAAGGTTGGTCGGGTTGATGTATCCAGTTTTAGTTAGTCAATCTTGTTTCCAAGGGACCAGGAATTTGCAACAGAAAGGTTGGGCAGTGGTGGTCTGTTGAGAGCCCTCTTTAGTCAAGCCAAGCATCCAGACCAGCTACTCCATTTCTGTTTACGTTCTCTTCCCCGTTGGAGACACCAGTGCTGCTATGGGCATGTTCTCCCAATGTGCAGTAATTCCTCTCTAATGTAGAAGATGTTTAATCTACTCCAACAGCTCTTAACCACAAAAAGTAGTACAAACAACTACCACATGGAGCATTGTTTGAGGGAGCAGTGAGCGGTAGCGTGGCTGTGTGGAGGTAGACATGTTGGAGAGATGCTGCCCGATGTTATGACATCAGTCCCTTGCACCATGGGAAAAGCGTATTGTCACAGCAGAGCATCACTCCTGACTGTCTGCTGTAATATTTTATCGTCCATGGTGACGGACAGGCTGGCAGACAAGGCCAGGTAGGAGTCTCTGTGGATCCTGATGTTTGCAGACAACATTGTAATCTATAGTGAGAGTAGGGAGCAGGTGGAGGAATGCTCTGGAGAGAAGAGGAATGAAAGTCAGCAGAAGCAAGACAGAATACAGGAGTGTGAAAGAGAGGGAGGCAGGTGTAATGATGAAGATGTAAGGAGTAGAGGTAGTGAAAGTAGATGAGTTTAAATACCTGGGGTCAACCATCCAATGCAATAGAAAATGCACAAGAAAGGTGAAGAAGAGAGTGCAGGGAGGGTGGAGTGGGTGGAGACGAGTTGCAGGCTGATTTGTGACAGAAAGGTAGCAGCTAGAGTGAAAGTGAAGATTTACAAGATGGTAGTAAGACCTGCTATGATGCGTTTGGAGACGGTGGCACTGACAAAAAGACAGGAGGTGGCACTGGAGGGGGCAGAGTTAAAGATGCTAAGACTCTTACTGGGAGTGACTAGGAGAGACAGGATCAGAAATGAGTATATCAGAGGAACAGCTCATGTTGAGCGGTTTGAAGACAAAGTAAGAGAGGCAAAGCTGAGATGGTTTGGGCATGTGCAGAGGAGGGATAGTGGATATTTTGGACAAAGGATGTTGACGACGGAGCTGCCAGGCAGGGGGAGAGGAAGACCACAGAGAAGATTCATGGATGTAGTGAAGGAGGACATGGAGAGGGTTGGTGTTATAGAGGATGATGAAGGGATAGGGTGAGATGGAGGCAGAAGAAGAAGAAATATTAATTTCTGCCAATAACGTGCCACTAATATCGTGCATCCCAACACCAGACAAAAACTTACTGATCATTTCATCACTTTGATTACAAACTAATGCTACTGTAAATGTATCCCAGTGAGGTAATGCCACATATTCTTAATCTCTGAAGAGTAAAAAGCAAAAAAAAAGTTTCCATCTCTTCATCACGCTCCTCTACCGCAGACTTTGCCCACCCTCTATGACTAAGTTATGCCCTGTCATGTAGTCGGACGCATCAGATGCCAAGTAGACCACTGCAGCTTGCAGGTCTGTCACTTGAGCCAGTCTACCAGCAGGGATATCTGACAGCCAGCGCTGTAGCAGAGGCCTCAGACTCTTCGAGTGGGTGAGAGGGGTGTCAACAATCCCGCTGAAAAAGAGAGACAGTCAAAGTGAGAGAGAGAGAGAGACAAAAAAAGGGTGAGGGATGAAAAACCACAATGGACTCAGAAGACATCACAGTTGAGCGTCAGGAGTGACATTGTAGCTTCAGAGCCACCACTTTGGTGACAAAAATAAGCCCAATTATCCTTCATAGAAAGGGCACGGAGTGGCATCTCTGCTGATATTTACTGGTGGCACTTTAATGACTGGCACATCTCAGGAAGAGCCCACAGGGATGGAGGGGATGTCTGGCATAATTTGCTCACAGCCTTTGGTTAACTACTGATTATTTGCAGCTCCCTCGTGTCTCTCGGTGAGACGTGCTCGAGCTGCTTTGATACTCAGTGTTTAGGTAGCTTATACGAAAACAAGCCTTCAGATTGCTGGCTGCACAATAAATGTCTTGTGGCTTCGCGTCACAACAAATGCCATTCCCCGCATCTCCTGCAGTCAAATATGGCAGCGCTTACATTTGAATAAATATGTCAACATGCCTGCCGGTGCCTCATGTGGGACACATTCTCGTTACACAATTGCTGTGACAGTGACTAAAAGCCACGAGGCCCGAATCATTGTTCGATGTATCCCAGTGCCTTGATATGGAATTCCAACATTTGGCTAAATTAGCACTTCCAAGGAGCGTGTGACACCTTGGTTAACATATTCCACCTCAATTATATTTCTCTTCTGCTGCCCTGTTATCTGGAACCTTTCCTGGCAATCAGAGCTACTGTTTTCCCTCAGCCAATTTTCTAGATAATGCGGCTTATCACCGCTGCGGCTAAAGTTGCCAATGGAATCAGGCTCCAGTCAACCTCATGAGCGCTAATTGTGTCCCTTTTTTATGCATATTTACTGACTGTCACTTCAAAGAAATCAGCGGCCCATTGAGACACCAGTTAGCAGGAGAGAGAGAGGCAGAGAGAGAGAGAGAGAGAGAGAATTGCTTCTGTGCAAATTAAAATTAGCAAACAAGCTGCCGATAAATAAGGCTGAGCATGGCGTGCGTGTGAGGGCTTTGTTCTGGGGCTGTGACTGGGCCTGGCTCGCCCAGTGCCACCGGATGGATTTGCTCAGGGACGGCTGGGGCTAAGGGATGCTCCACTTAACACTTCCCCCTCCCCAGTCCTAACCCGCACAATACACATGCACACAGCCCTCCTTGTGTTCTCCTCTTTTCTTCCTACTGCTCAGCTTCACAGACAAATAGATACAAACAAGGCACCATTGTTGCTCCGACACGCGGGGTGAGGTTGCAGATTTGATTCCCTAATTGAACAGAACAATTAGAGCAAGTGTTTGGTTGATTCATCCCTCAAGACGTCATCTAATTAAGCACTGATGCATTGTTTGAGGACTTAAATTAGTGCATCATTCTCAAATGGGGCTCTTCATATGAAAGCAAACACACTAATCACATTCTCCTTTTGCAGCATTTGACCATCAAAAAGGTGGTCCATTGTATTTTTGGCACACAAAAACAAAAAAGAGAGAATATTTAATAATTATCTTTACTTTTAGGACACTTCACAAACACAACAAATAAAAGACACCCATTATAAAACAACGCATTATGACTAACTAATGCAGTGCTCGGTCACATGGCCATATAAGGAGTTGTTCAGAATTCCTTATAATAACTCCTCATAAGGAGTCTGAGGTCAGGAGTTCTGAACAACTCCTTATAAGGTCTTCTAAGGAAGACCATTTCCGGAGCTCAGATGGGGCCAAAATTTTTATTATCCCACCGGCTTCCACAGCCTGCCCTGTGAATTTCAGCCCCTAACTCCCAGCAGTTATATCTTTTCCATCTCTGTGTTCATTTAATAGCTCCCCTATCGACGTTCAATAAAGATTTCCCCTCCTAAACTTCTACATATCTGGGGAGCCTGAAAGCATGGGCTCCAGTCCATCCTTCCATGCACTCAGCTTCTCCAGGAGTGAATCTAATGACTCCAATATAAGAACAAGATTGTTGGCATATAGCATCTCCCAGGGACACCCGGTGCGGTACACTTGAGACAAGGCTTCATTAAAGATTTCCCCTCCTGAACTTCCACATACATGTCCAGGGTGGCTGAAATCCGGGGACGTACACCCTCGTAACCTCAGCAAAGCACGTATCAAATCTGAGGTCAGTTTAATGAATGGGTCAAGAGATAAGTGAAGAATAGACAGACAGATTCCTTGCATTTATAGACAGATAGATACAGCACACAAAGGTAATGTGATTATGCTTGAGACTGAATAAAAGACATTTAAACTATCTCTTGACCATCAAAACTTTAAACTAGGGATGCACGATATATATCAGCATGGCATTGGCAGATAAAGGATTTAAAATTATTTATCAGCAAAAATGAGCTGAAATGACCGAGCCCTTGAGTGGGCACGGTCCACTTTAGATAACCCCAAGGGGCGTTGGTACACGTTTGATCAATTTGTGGACGCATTCTCTTGCGCGTTTGGCCGTACTGAGAGTCGGGGCAACGTCATGAGCCGCCTGATGACGCTCCGCCAGGGCACTCGGTTAGCAGCCGAGTACTCGATGGAGTTCCAGGTTGTAGCGGCTGATTCACGGTGGAATGAAATTGCCCTGCGCAGTGCGTTCCTCCACGAGTTAAATGGTCAACTCCGTGATGATCTGGCGGTTCAGCCTGTCCCGGAGACTCTTGATGGTCTCATAGATCAGGCAATTGGTTTGGACAACCGGTACCGTGAGAGTGTGAAGGAGTGCGAGTCCTCCTCTCGCCCGCGTGCCGAGCGTGTGTCCGCCGTGGTTACTGACACTGGCGGCACCGGCTCTTCGCCCGGACCAATGGAGCTCTCTCTGCACTTGACCAACGATGAGTGCCGGTGAAGGGTTGGCTCGTGCGCGTACTGTGGTTTAATGAACCTCAGTCTGGACGAATGCCGCCAGCCGCTAAAAGACGTGGCCCATCAGTAACCATGGGGGTTCTGGCCAGCGGGACTAAATCCACCCCTCCCGGTAATTTTTCAGTTTCGCCCGCGCCGTCTTCCAGTGGTTAATAAACGACGTCCTCTGCAATATGCTCTACCAATTCATGTTTGTCTACTTGGATGATATTCTTATTTTCTCCCGCTCACCAGACGAGCACGAAGCCCATGTCAGGGCCGTCTTACAATGGCTCTTGGAGAAACAGCTCTACGTCAAGGCCGAGAAGTGTGAGTTCTCCACAACATCTGCCAACTTCTCGGGCTTCATAGTGGCTGAAGGGAGACTGATTGCCGACCCAGCCAAGGTGAGGGCAGTGCTGGATTGGCCAACTCCCCACTCCCGTAAGGAGCTTCAACGCTTCCTCGGGTTTGTGAATTTTTATTGCAGGTTCATCAGGAACTATAGTAGGGTGGCACTGCCCTTGACACAGCTGACCTCCGTTAAGGTCCCCTTTCATTAGACTGAGGCAGCTGAAAAGGCGTTTGACAAATTAAAGTGTCAATTCATGGAAACACCAATCTTGGCCCAGGTCGCCATGCAGCTCCAGTTTGTCCTTGAGGTGGATGTATCTGATTCGGGGGTTGGCGCTGTGCTGTCGCAGTGCACGCCCTCCGATCAAAAGCTCCGCCTGTGCGCATATTTCTCTCGTTGGCTTACGCCAGCTGAGAGGAATTATGACGTGGGGGACAAAGAGCTGTTTGCCATTAAGTTGGCAATGGAGGAGTGGAGGCACTGGTTAGAGGGGGCCATTCACCCCATCGTTGTGTGGACCGACCACAAGAACCTCGAGTACTTGCGGTCGGCCTGCCGACTGAACGCCAGGCAGGTTAGCTGGGCGCTATATTTCCAGCGATTTAATTTTACCATCACTTACCGGCCTTGCGCCCGGAACACCAAACCGGACGCGCTATCAAGCCAGTTTGATTCCAGGGAGGTAGCGCCACCTTCCCCTCCCCAAACCATCATACTGCCTTCGTGCGTGCTTGGAGCCCTTACTTGGGATATTGAGTGGAGGGTCCGCCAGGCCCAGTCCCAGGAGCCTGTGCCAGTAGGGTGCCCCCAGAACCGTCTGTATGTCCTGGCCGCCATCCGCAGCGATGTCATCCAGTGGGGTCACACCAGTCACTTCGCATGCCATCCCAGCATTGCTTGAGCAGTGGACTTTGTCCGGCAAGCATTCTGGTGGCCCATGCTGTGGTGGGACGTACAAGAGTATGTGAAAGCCTGTCAGACCTGCATCTGGGGGAAATCGGATTCCTCCCCCCATCTGGTCTCCTCCATCCCCTCCCCACCCCTGGTCGTCCGTGGTCTCACATCGCTGTGGACTTCATCACCGGACTTCCCCCCTCCCGTGGCAAGACGGTGATTCTCACCATCATGGATCACTTCTCCAAGGGCAGTGCATCTGGTGGCCCTCCCGAAGCTCCCCTCGGCCTCGAAGATGGCGATCCTCCTCACCGACCACATGATCTGGGTCCACGGCATCCCCATGGATATTGTGTCTGACCAGGGTCCCCAATTTACGTCCCAGGTCTGGAGGGCCTTTTGCCGGACCCTGGGAACTACAGTGAGTCTCTCCTCTGGAAACCATCTGCAGAGCAACGGGCAGGAGGAGCGCGCCAATCAGTCCTTGGAGGCTGCCTGGCGGTGCATAGCAGCTGATAACCCATCATCCTGGAGCACACATCTGACCTGGGTGGAGTACTCCATGATCTCTGCTGTCTCCTCTGCAACTGGATTCACCCCGTTCGAGGCGTCGTTGGGGTACATGCCGCCTCTTCTTCCCATGGCCAAGAGGGAGGTCTCGGTTCCATCTGTAGGGGCCCATGCTCATCGCTGCCGATGCGTCTGGAGGTCTACTTGGGCTGCCCTTGCCCACACCACAGAATGCACCCGGGCCGCTGCTGATAGGAAGGGGGTTCCAGCTACCAAATACATCGTTGGGCAGCAGGTGTGGCTGGCAGCGAGTCAGAATCCTTTGAAAGAGAAGTCGAAAAAGCTGTCCCCCCGTTTCCTTGGGCCATACACCATCTCTTGGGTGATAAACAATGCGTCGGTCCAGCTGAAGCTGCCTTCGACCCTATGGGTGATCCCTACGCACCACGTCACCCACATAAAGCCCCCCTTGGCCAGTCCCCCCCCCCCCCGAAGCTGCCTCCTCCTCCTCGGATCATCAACGGCCACCCCGCTTACACTGTACGTCATGTGTTGGATGTTCGCCGTCGGGGCCAGGGCCTGCAGTATTAAGTGGACTAGGAGGGCTACGGCCCGGAGGAGCAGTCCTGGGTCCTCTCATCACGAGTGCTGGACAAGGGGACGCTCTGGGCCTATCACCGTGCTCACCCTGAGCAGCCCTCTGGACCACTAGGAGGCGCTCCTAGAAGGGGGGGGGCTGTCATGGGCAGCGAAAGCGCGCCCCTCCCATCCTGCCTCACATTCATCAACTCATCTCTGCACCTGAGGCAGAAGACACACCTGCGCCCGCTCATCAGCCAGCGCACTTACGGAGGCTTTCTCCGTGCAGTCAACGCTGGCTCATCTGGGTATACTGCCCAATTATAGACAAGCAAGTATAAAGTTACAGGTTTTTGACATGTTGGGGCAGTGGCGCAGGTGTAGTGTGACCGCTACTGATCAGAGGGTCATGGGTTTGATTCCCGCTCTGTGCTGTCTGCTTGTCGAAGTGTCCTTGAGCAAGACACTGAACCCCCAGTTGTTCCTGGTGGCCTGGTTAGCGCCTGTGTGTATGGCAGCTCTGCCGCCATCAGTGTGTGAATGTGTGGATAGCAGGATCTGTAAAGCACTTTGGTCATCCTAGATGAGAAGAAAAGTGCTATATAAGTGAACGCCATTTACCATTTATGTCATCTAACCTTGTTTCTTCTCTCTCTTCAGGTTGCTGCCACCATGCAGGTGTGTCTCTTGGACTGTGCACGCTCTCCTGCCACATCTCACATTCCCTCAGCTTCCTACTCCACCCGGTCAGGCACCATCAGCTCATCTTCCCCACACCCTACTGGTTTGTCTATTCCTCGCTGGGTCCCTGCCGGTTCTCCCTGGATTTCCCAAGTAAGTGGCATTTTGGCTCGCCCATTTCCTCTTATTCCATTCCTCTGCTCGCAGCTCTCGTCTCCTCTCCACAGGGCTATTCTGCTGGCGAGTGACTGTTTCTGCAGCTGTGCGCTTGTGTTTTTGTAATTTAATAAACTTTCAAATGTGCCCCTCTGTGTGGTTCCTTCCTGTGCTGTGGCACAGAAAGGAACCACACAAAGGTTCCTTAACCTGTGTTCCTTAATTAATCATGACAATCTATAGTTTTGTACAGAACAGCGATGGACTTTGAAATTTTTCGTTTAATATATTCCATGTGTGGTTTCCAGCAAAGTTTAGAATCAATAATCACATCTAAAAAATTCATTTCATACACTCTTTCAATTTCAGTATTGTTAATTTTTAGTTTTATTTCACGGTTTACCCTACCTCCTTCAAAAACCATAAACCTTGTTTTATCTTCATTTAATGATAATTTATCTACGTGAAACCACTTTTTCAAATGAATCAATTCTTTTTCTATTGTTTCTATTAATTGTTGCATGTCCATTCCTGAATAAAACAAATTTTTATCATCTGCATAAATAAAATATTTCAATACATTGGATGCATCACAAATATCGTTTAAATACAATATGAATAACTTGGGTCCCAAAACCGAGCCTTGTGGAACACCTCTGGGTCTAAGTTGTGATTTTGTATTATTAATTGTAACATACTGAAATCTATTGTGTAAATAACTTCTGAGCCAGTGTAGCGCAACACCTCTTATGCCATACTTCTCACATTTCTGAAGTAGTTTTGAATAGTCAATTGTATCAAATGCTTTACGCAAATCAATAAACACACCAACAGTGTGTTGTTTGTTCTCAAATGCTGTTGCAATGTTTTCTACAAATTCCATTACCGCTAGAGCTGTAGATTGGTTCTGTCTAAATCCATACTGGTATCATTCAGTAAGGCTTACTTGTCAATAAAACCATCAAGTCTAATTACAAACAGTTTCTCCAGTATTTTAGAAAACTGAGGTAACAAAGAAGCAGGTCTGTAGTTTGACACAATGTGCTTATCACCATTTTTATAAATAGGAATTATTTTTGCAATTTTCATTTTGTCGGGGAATGTACTAGTGAGGAATGATTTATTACAGATATAAGTAAATGGTTCCAGAATACCATTAATTACTTGTTTTATGAGTAACATGTCAATAGTATTACTATCAGTGGATTTTTTTGTTTTTTAACTTTCTCACTATTTCTACCACATCACTGACAAACTCCACCAAGAAACACAGAATTACAGCTTTTAGTTGTAAAATCAAAACTTTCATCTTTATCTCCATGTTTAATTACTTTAGCCAAATTTGGGCCAACATTAACAAAAAAATCATTAAATTCATTAACATCATCATCAATATTTTCAATAACGGAATCATCATGTCATGGTCTTGGGCATGGCTAGGACCATGCCCACGCTTTATGTGCATTTAGTTTCTTTTTCTCAGTGTTATTATTATTATGATCTTGATTATTATCAGCATGATTATTTCTAAGTGCACCCACGTTCCCTGATCCTTCCATGTCATGTCTTCCCCTGTTGCCTGGTGACTGTGTCTTATGGTTGTCTTCCGTTTTGGTTAAAGTCTTGTGGTCATTATTATTAGTATTGTCTTTAGGGGTTCTGCCATGTTCCTGGGTCAGTTATGGTTCATATTGTGTTGTCAGGGTCTTGTCTTTCCCTGATCCCCTGCATGTCTGTGTTCCTCTCTGTGAGTGTAGGTGCAGCCCCCTCCTGTGTGTTCACCTGCTGCTCTGATTTGTCCCAGCTGTCTTACATTGAGCTCATTATTAGTTCCCCTATTTATGTGAGTCTTGTTTCAGTGTTCTTTGTGAGGTCACTGAGTCAACTTCTTCCTGTCCCCCTGCTGTCCTGATCTATATCTGTAAGTCTTTGCCAAGTTTAAGCTTGTTGTATCCTGCCAGTGTTTGGATTTCAGTTCTGCCCATGTGCAGCTTTTACTTTCTGTTTAAAATAAAACCATGGTGCACCAGATTTGCCTAGCACTTGGGTCTTCTCCCTATTCCTTGCCCCAGAGGGGCAAAAATCATGACAGAATGGCCTCACCACGACAAATGGACCCAGCAGGCGAATCCGGAGGAGGAAAAAGTGGAGTCGGGACGAGATGGAGTTTGTGGCTATGATTGAGGACATGGCAGCTGATGCTTGGAGCTGCTCATCCCAAGAGGACGAGATGCTGTGCTGGGGTGGAGTTGCTAATCTGCTGGAGGCCAGACCTAGCGTGCACTTCCACCCCCGGGTGCTGAATCTCTCCCTTTCTCCGCTTCCACCGCTGCCATCAGCCTCCTCCTCGCCGGAGCCAGCCTCCCAACTGTCACTTCTCTTTCCAGCAGAGTGGGAAGAGCTCTGCAGCAGCAAGTTGGCATTCAGGGGAAAGAAGGCACTGGGAGACGCCGTTCCACTCAACACCACGGACCACCACCTGCTCCAGCTCATTCTTGGATTGCGCCAGCTGTTCGCAAGGTGCGCGTCACAGCTCCTGCAGTCATCAATATGCATACAACAGCTCCTGCCGTCCCCGAGGCGCATGTTCGCGCACCCTGCCAGTCTCTCTTGTGAATAAATCTACTGATCAGCCTGTGAAGAAACAAACTTTTCAGCCTGAGAATAAATCTGCAGTCTCACCTGTCATCCCGCCTGCAATACCGGCTCCACGTCGCTCTGCACTGCCAAAGCCAGCCCCACAGCGTCTCTCAGCTCTAGCTGACTCCGAGGTGCATGCAACAGCTCCAGTCATCCCTGAGGTGCACACAACAGCCTCCGCTGTCCCCGAAGCACACACCACAGCTCCAGCTGTCCCTGAGACGCATGTTTCTGCTCCAGCTCAGCTCAAAGTGCACACTCCTGCTCAAGCTCAGCTCAAGGTGCACGCTCCTGCTGCTGATCCTGAGGCAGTCACCCCAGAAGCAGTGGACCAGGAGCTCAGGCAAATACTGTTCTTTACTTTTTTAACATCAATATTAGTAAAGACTTGCCTAGCTCCTGGTAATTGTGGTGACTCTTCCCTCACTCCCTGCTCTTCTCCCCTGTCTGAGGCGGCCGTGTCAAGGAAGGAGTCGCAGGAGGACCATGCTTTGCCAGTCACCATGGGTGCTGCTTCCCCTCCGGATGAGGTTTTTGCGGGTGCTCCGTCCCAGCCCGGGACCTCCAAGGGTGCTGCTTCCTCATTGGCTGAGGTCGTTGCAGGTGCTCTGTCCCAGCCCGGGACCTCCTTGGGTGCAGCTCCTCCTCAGTCCGGGTCTCCATGGGTGCTGTGTCCTAGTCAGGGACCGTCGTGGGTGCTGCGCCCCAGCCTGAGACCTATATGGGTGCTGTGCTCCAGTGTGGGCCTGCTGTGGGCATTACGCACCAGCCTGGGGGCCACGAGGGTGCAGCTTTGGCTTGGTCCGGGCCCACCGTGGGTGCAGCTATGTCCAGGTCCGGGACCACCGAGGGTGATACAGGCCAGTCCAAGGGAGTCGTGGTCCGCCCTCCTCTGCCTGAGGTTGTCGTGGTTCCCTCTCCTCTTCCAGCCACGTTGGAGGTCATGGGACCTTCACTCACCATCCAAGAGGTCATGGGACCTCTGTCCACGGTCCAGGAGGTCATGGGACCTCTACCTGCTACACGGGAGGTCATGGGATCTCCATCCACCAATGTCCAGGAGGTCATGAGACCTTCAGCCGTTGCTCCTGAGGACAATGTAGCCATGTTTCCACCTCTAGAGGTCAATGATGTTAATGTTGCTATGTTTTCACCTCTAGAGGGCAATGATGCTGTGTTTCCATCTCCTGAGGTTAATGTTGCCAGGTTTTCCCATTCTGGGGTCAATATTGCCAGGTTTTCTCATCCTGAGGTCAGTGTAATCAAGTTTTCACCTCCAGAAGTCAGTGCAGCCATGTTTTCACTTCCAGAGGGAAAAATGTCCATGTTAGCACCCTCTGGGGGTGAGATGTCCATGCCGCTACCCCTAGAGGGTAAACGGTCTTTGTAAGTTCTCTTTGTCATCTCCTCTAGAGAATAAAGTGTTTGTCGCCTTCTCCAAAGGGTCAAATGTTCTTGTCATTCCCTCTTGAGGGTCAGATGTCCAGGTTGGCACCCTCAGAGGGTGGGACGCCTGTATTGACACCCTCAGAGGGTGGAACGCCTGTATTGACACCCTCAGAGGGTGGAATGCCTGTATTGGCACACTCAGAGGGTGAGCTGTCCACGTCATCTCCCGAGGTTAAACCGTCCATGTTTTCTCCCAAGGTCAGGGGTTTTTTGTTGCCAAGTTCTGAGTTTGAAAGTTTTGTGTTGTCAGCTATTGGGTAGGTGGCTCCTATGTTTTCTTTCAAACAGAGTGTTTCTGTCCAAGCAAGATGCTCGTGTATTTTCCCTCAACTGTTGGCCCATGAACTTTGGTAGTCCCTCTGACCCACTCAGTTTTGCAATCCGGTGGACTAGAGACCTGGGCAGGCCACCTGATCCACTTTGTGCCTTGGTTTGGGGTCCTGGATTGGCCTCCTGATCCACCCAGCTTCGTAATCTGGTGGCCTGGGAATCTGGGTAGGCCACCCGATCCACTCTGTGCCTTGGTTTGGGGCCCCATGGACCTGGGTGGCCCCACGGACTCACTTTGTTTTCTCGACTCTGAACTCTTGATGGACTCTTTTGTGTTTTGTTTTGCTCGCCCTGGTTGATTCCTGTATTTTGTTTTTCCTACCGTGCCTTTCCTCCCTCCCCCCGCCTGTTTAGTTGGTCCTATGTTTCTAGTTTTGGGGTGTCTGGAATCCACCCCTTTAACTCATGAACATACAGTAGCTGAAGATACAGTGTTGTGAAAAAGTGTTTGCCCCCTTCATGACTTCTCATTTTTTTGTATGTCTGTCACACTTAAGTGTTTCAGATCATCAAACAAATTTAAATATTAGACAACGATAACACAAGTAAACACAAAATGCAGTTTTCAAATGAAGGTGTTTATGATTAAGGGTAAAAATAAAATCCAAACCTACATTGCCCTGTGTGAAAAAGTGACCCCCCCCCCCCACCGTTAAAACATAAATTAATTGTGGTTTATCACATCTTTGGAAAGCTGAGTTCAGTAGCCACACCCAGGCCTGATTACTGCCACACCTGTTCTCAATCAAGAAATCACTTAAATAGGACCTGCCTGACAAAGTGAAGTAGACCAAAAGATCCTCAAAAGCTAGACATCATGCTGCGATGCTGCTGAAAAAAAAAAGAGTGTCAAAAAGCTGAACGCAGGTGGCGAAAAACTAAATTACAGGTTCATTATGAAATCTATAATGAGAGATTGAGCATTTAAAATTTGGAGCTGAGAAATGCAAAGCAAGCATATTTTTCTGACATCATTGCTAAAAACAACAATAATGCACGCACCTTGTTCACTACTGTTCACAGGCTAACAAATTCTCCTGTGTCAGTAGCTCCTGAACTTCTATTCAACCACGCCTGCAATGACTTTGCCGTTTTCTTTACTGACAAAATTCAGAAAATTAGACAGTCAGTCATTGCTCCTATGTCAGGTGTTGGACTTGTGCTTCCTCTGTGTCCACGTAGAGAAGATATAAACACCATGACAAATTTTTTTCCAATCAATCATAAAATCTTGGATGACATCATACACCAGGGGTGTCCAACCATGTGCCATGGAGAGCCAAGACCCTGCAGGTTTTCTCTTCTACCCAGTCTCTTCAGCAGGTGTTTTCACTTATCAGCAATCAGTGGGAAGAAGTTCACTGAAATCTGCTGTTGAAGACACTGGTTGGAGGTAAAACCTGCAGGGTCTTGGCTCTCCATGGCACATGGTTGGACACCCCTGTCATACACCATCTGAAATCCACTACCTGCTGCCTTGATACTCTCCCAACAGGGTTTTTTTTTTTAAAGTTTCATATTGCATGGCCTCAGATCTTCTACAGATCATAAATATGTCTACATTCAGGTGTCTTCCCTCAGTGCTTAAAAACAGCTGTTATCAAGCCACTTCTAAAAAAGAGCAACCTAGACACCTCACTCATGAACAGCTATAGGTCCATATCAAATCTCCCCTTTCTTAGTAAAATAATAGAAAAAGCTGTTTTTCAACAATTGTACAACTTCCTGACATTAAATAACTGTTTTGATGTCTTCCAGTCAGATTTTTTGGCCACACCACAGCACTGAGACAGCTCTCGTTAAGGTCCTTAATAAGATCCACTCCAATACAGATAATGGCAGCATTTCGGTCTTGGTTTTACTGGACCTCAGTGCTGCATTCAACACGGTCGACCATAACATCTTACTAGACCGGCTGAAAAACTAGGTGGGACTTTGCGGTCCAGCACTTAGCTGGTTTGAGTCCTATTTAAAAGACAAGGACTATTTTGTGTCAATAGGTAACTACAAATCTGAGCAAACAAAAATAACCTGTAGAGTTCCCCAAGGTTCCATTTTGGGACCTTCACTTTTCAACATCTATATGCTCCCACTAGCTCAAATCATAAAAAACAACAAAATATATTACCATAATTACGCAGATGAGAAACAAATCTACATAACCATCTTAGCAGGAGACTATGATCCAATTAAAACCTTGATAAAATGCATTGGTCAAATTAAAGAGTGGATGTGCCAGAACTTTCTTCAGTTATCAACTTGGGTGTGTGTCTTGTGGAGATGGTGGCGCGCATGGACGCAGAGGCCCCTCTTGGCATCAGCGAGTGTGAGAGTTTTGAGTGTTTTGATCATCCCAGACGTACATTCTGTAAAACCTACAACCGTGAGACCTTATTAAACATCAAGGTACTGCACGCTGCAAGAATCGCGGTGCTCGGTTGTGACTTGGACATTCTACGCCAGCATGGAATTCTGGCGGAGTCCCCACTAGAAGCTACCCGGGAGAGGAGGAAGCGTAAGCGAAGGGAACGCAAGCAAAAGCGTGGAAAAAGGGCCGGGATCCATGCTAGGCTAAAGGCTAACCCCTCCAGACCAGCGGTACCGTCGCCCATTCTCTCTAACATCCGCTCCCTCGACAACAAGCTGGACGAGCTGCGTCTGCTGAGAGAAACCTGGAGAGAGTGGAGGGACTGCTGTGTGCTTGCGTTCACGGAGACATGGCTCCACGACAACATCCCTGACGAGGCCATTCAACTAGAGGGGACGACGGTGTTCCGAGCAGACAGAGGAACGGCGAGCTCCAGTAAGAGCCGCAGAGGTGGGCTATGCATCTATGTTAATAAGAACTGGTGCGTTAACGCCACGTTAGTATCTAAACACTGCTCTCTGTTGGTGGAGTTCCTTATTGTAAATTGTCGTCCATTTTAACTGCCAAGGGAATTCAGCAACGTGTTTGTAGCGGTTGTTTACATAGCGCCGAGCGCTAACGCTAACGCTAATGCTAAGAAGGCACTCGGGGAACTACACGATGCAATTAGCGAAATCCAAACTTCACATCTGGACAGTTTTGTAGTGGTTTCGGGGGATTTTAACCACACCAGCTTAAAGACTGTGCTCCCCAAGTTTAAACAATGTGTAGACTTTAAGACCAGAGGAGAGAATATGTTGGACTTAGTGTACACAAACACAGATGCTTATAAGGCAATTCCCTGCCTCCACCTCGGCCTTTCTGACCACATATCCGTGATGCTGGTGCCTGCCTACAAACCCTTATTGAAGCGCAGCAGGCCAGTAGTGAAACAAATCAGGATTTGGACAGAGAGTGCAACCTCTGCACTGAAAGACTGTTTTCTGCACACAGACTGGGAGGTCTTCAAAATATCAGCCTCCCAGGAAGACAAGACAGATGTGGAGGAGTATGCTGAAACGGTCACCAGCTACATCGTGAAGTGCACAGAGGATGTCACTACAGTGAAGACCATCACTATGCGGGGAAACCATAAGCCCTGGATGACCGCAGAGGTGCGCTCGCTGCTTACAGCCAGAGATGCAGCCTTCAGAGCGGAGGACAGGATCGCCCTCCGCTCAGCCAGGTCTGCGCTCTCAAAGGGAATTAAGACGGTGAAGCGTGCCTATGCAGAGAAAATCCAGGGACACCTCTGTGACACTAGGAACACCAAGCAGATGTGGCAGGGAGTTCGGACACTGACGGGCTATAAGTCTAGGCAGGGGGTTAATGATGACGACGCTTCGCTTCCAGACAGGCTCAACAACTTCTTTGCACGTTTTGAAGCGTCAAACCCGACAATCAGAGGGAGGGCTGGCCCGTCCCCACCATCGGTCGGACCAGCTTTTCCCATCAACACAGCGGACACATGGAGGACCTTAACCAGAGTCAACCCACGTAAAGCTGCAGGTCCGGACAACATCCTGGGACATGTGCTTCGAGACTGCGCGAGCAAGTTGGCGGATGTCCTGACCGACATTTATAACATCTCCCTGAGTCAGGCCATCGTTCCCAGATGCCTCAAGACCTCTATCATTGTACCGGTGGCAAAGAAACCAGTTGTGTCTTGTCTGAATGACTATCGTCCTGTTGCACTGACACCAATTGTGATGAAGTGTTTTGAACGGCTTGTCAAACCACACATTACAGCCTGCCTCCCTGCATCACACAACCCACTCCAGTTTGCATATCGTTCAAACTGCTCCACGGAGGACGCTATAGTCACCACCCTGCACTCTGTCATCACCCACCTGGATCAGAAAGACACCTACGCCAGACTCCTGTACATTGATTTCAGTTCAGCATTCAACACCATTATTCCCCAGAGACTGATGGAGAAATTATTCCTTCTTGGTCTGAACAGCTCCACTGACATAACATTCAGCCCAGGAAACACACACGCAGGCTCAGGTATATTTGAAAGCTTTATTTTCAATCAGTGTAACGTGTTTGGATGTGTGTGTGTGATATATGAATGTACTGTGGGTGGAGGATGTAGGCCGGGACAGAGCAGCACGCCGTGCAGCCAGGCAACCCTATGAATGAGAAGAGAGCAGGGGTTAGCTGGGCAAACCACACAGGAGAGTGACAAGGTAATGTGCTTACTTGCAGTAACTGTGGTGGCTGGCGTTGGCAAGATCCCAAGCCTGGGAGACAGCGTCCTGCCGTGCGTCCTAGGAGGAGCAGTGTGGCAGAGGAGTGATGAAGACGAAGGAGAGGATGTCCGCCGCCGGGAAATCCACTTGTGCACAGGGGAAGGCTGAGAGAACAGATGAGACAAATAGGCAGCTTACGTGTTGTGGTGTAGATCAGCAGGCCTGGAGAAAGGAATCCGCTGAGGGTTAGAGCATGAAGGAAGACAGACGGCTCCAGGCCGATGCTCAGGGCGAGGTGGAATAAGTAGCTGCGCACTAACGAGGTGCAGGTGTGCGCGCAGCTGAGGTGGATGCCCGTGAGCGGCGAGCGGTGACAGCCACATGTCTCTGGATCCTGGATTTCCTGACTGAGAGACCTCAGTCTGTCCGGGTTGGAAACAACATCTCCAACTCTGTCACGCTGAGCACCGGATCCCCTCAAGGCTGCGTACTCAGTCCACTGTTGTTTACACTTCTAACACATGACTGTGTATCCAGACACGAGGGGAACCAGATTATTAAGTTTGCAGACGACACCACGGTGGTGGGACTTATTCAGAGGGATTAGGAATCAATGTACAGGGAAGAAGTGAGAGACCTGGAGGGCTGGTGCAGGTAGAACAATCTAGTGCTCAACGTAGACAAAACGAAGGAGATGATTATCGACTTATGGCGGTCACAGCCTGAACACGTCCCCCTCAGCATCGGCGTTTAGTGGAGAGAGTGGAGAACATCAAGTTCTTCGGAGTGCAGATCTCGCAGGACCTGACCTGGAGCAAGAATTCCTTGGGGATCAGGAAACGGGCCCAGCAGAGACTGCACCTCTTGAGGAAACTCAAACAGGCCTCTCTCCCATCTGCATCCTCAGGGCCTTCTACAGAGGTGTGGTGGAGAGTGTTCTGACATACTGCATTGCTACATGGTTCTCCAGCTGCAGTATGTCAGACAAAAAAGCCCTGCAGAGAATAGTTAAGGGAGCTGAGAGGGTAATTGGAGTCTCCCTCCCCTCTGTCCAAGAACTTTTTCAGAACCGCTGTAGGAGCAGGGCACTGAACATTGTCAAGGACCGTTCTCACCCTCTGCATAAACACTTTGAACTTCTGCCATTTGGCAAACGATTCCGGAGCATCAGAGGCAAAACCACCAGACTGATTAACAGCTTCGTTCCACAAGCTGTTAGGATGCTGAACAGTTGATCCGGAATCTCTCGTATACACTACTGCACCTACGAACATTATGCACATTATTTGTATATTATAGTTAGTTAATTTTTCAAGTATGTCTCAGGGATGCGTAAATGGATGTGGTGGGGTGGGGGGTAAAGATATGTGTGAGTGTGTCTTAAATCCTGTTCTTTTACTTATATGGATGCCGAGAGAAATGCAATTTCATCTTGTCTGCACTACTGTTGTATGTACAGCAATATGACAATAAAGGTTGATTTGATTTGATTTGATTCTGATTTGAATTAAACAAAGACAAAACCAAAATAATAGTTTTTGGAGCCAAAGAAGAAAGACTCAAAGTCAGTACTCAGCTTCAATCAATGATGCTAAAAACCAACAGCCAAGCCAGAAATCTGGGTGTGGTTCTGGACTCAGACCTGAATTTTAACAGCCACATTAAGACGGTAGTGAAATCAGCCTATTATAACTTAACATAGCGAGGATTAGAGGTCTGATGTCTCAGCAGGATCTAGAAAAACTTGTCCATGCATTTATCTTCAGTAAACTGGACTACTGTAACACTGTTCCCACAGGTCTCCTTAAAAGTCCATCAGACAGTTACAGTTGGTTCAGAATGCTGCAGCTCGAGTCCTCACTAAAACCAAGAAAGTAGATCATATAACTCCAGTTCTCAAATCTTTACACTGGCTTCCTGTCTGTCAAAGAATAGATTTCAAAATACTGCTGTTGGTTTATAAAGCTCTCAATGGTTTACAGCCAAAATACATTTCAGATCTGCTGGTCCGCGCCCCCAGTGGCGCCCCCAGTGGCACAGCGCAGCAACTGCACATGTCTTATTGACGGCCCACGGCTATACTGAAAATTTGTACTAATCTCTATTGATCTGACAGTTTAGAAGGTGGCAGACACACGCCGAAGGAATCATGGTTGACATGGAATATAGCAAATAGCAAATATATAATAGCAAATGTTTTGGAGCGTGTAAATAATGAGGCTGATTTGGTTCAGGCGGTTTATTACACGACTCACACAAGGAGCATAGACAGAATGGCATACAAGTAGGAACTCTTCCCTTAAATAACATGACATCCTTCTAGACTCTTCTCACACACAAAAGATAATCCCCCGTCCGACTGCAGTCAGTCCATTCATCCTTAACACCTCCCTGTTATCTTACTAGGGCATCTAGAAACTTCTCATACACAAAAGGTTAACTTTGCATCCTTTGTTCCTGTCTAAGGTGGTAAACCATTATGCACTCCCCAGGTTGCCACCACCCCCCCAGCAACTTAGATAGGACAAGAGAGTAACAGTCCACATGCTGTGATAAAACCATTAACATCAGTCCACATGCTGTAGAACAATCAACATCAGTCTGCATGCTGCTTGGACTTCAGTCTTCTGCCGTATCTGCTGTAGCCAGGATTCGCTGCCTCCGTGGCGCTGCCATGCTGGGGGGCTGATGTCTGGGGGTGAAAACTTTTTGACTGTCCGTGTGGGTGCTCTGGAGAATCTTTTCTCTGGGAAGCGCCCCGTGGGGGTCTTCCACGCCGAGGGGCCCTCGCCAACAGCACTTGCTCGTCAGCCACAACAAAAGCAGGTTTGAGTCTGTCTATGCCAATTTTCTCCCTCCTACCCCCCAAATCTAGCAAAAAATGCTTATCCCCTGTTTCCAGCACTCTAAACGGTCCATCATAAGGTGGGCACAGCGGGGGGCGGTGGGCGTCGTGTCTGACAAACACGAACTCTGCGTTTTTCAAAGCTTTAGGCACAAAAACGTGCGGAAAACTGTGGTGGGCAGGACCCGGCAACGTGCTTGAGTCTATGCAACGCTGCAGCAGCTGAGACGGGGAGCTGCCAGGCACAGGATTATCTGGCAGAAACTCCCCAGGCAGCCGGAGCGGTTGTGCAAAGACGAGTTCTGCCAGGGAAGCTTCCAGATCCTCTTTAGGCGCAGAACGTAACCCCAATAAAACCCATGGTAGCCTGTCTACCCAATTTGCATCCGTCAGTGAAGCCCTCAGAGCCGCTTTTAACGACCTATGAAAACGTTCGCGTAACCCATTAGCCTGTGGGTTGTACGCGGTTGTGCGGTGAATTGAGACACCTAGGCTGCGGGCCATGGTTGACCAGAGTTCAGAAACAAATTGAGAGCCTCCGTCGGATGTAATGTCCGACGGAACTCCAAAACGCGCCACCCATGCTGTTAAAAACGCGCCCCAGTGTTGAGTGTTGCTTGTTAATATATTTAAAAATTGCATAGATTAGTATTACTCATTCATATTCTACATTTTATTGCATGCATAGTTTTTTCCATGTTTAATGTTGCAGCATTGCACCGAGACAAATTCCTAGTTTGTGTACTACATGAACAATGGCAATAAATCTCATTCTGATTCTGATTCTGATTCTGGTGTGAAAAAATCAACTGTGGGAGCAATTATTAGAAAATGGAAGGCATACAAGATCACTGATAATCTCCCTCGATCTGGGGCTCCACGCAAGATCTCACCCCGTGGGGTCAAAATTATCATGAGAACAGTGAGCAAAAATCCCAGAACCACACGGGGGGACCTAGTGAATGACCTGCAGAGAGCTGGGACCAAAGTAACAAAGGCTACATCAGAAACACACTACGCTGCCAGGGACTCAAATCCTGCAGTGCCAGACGTGTCCCCCTGCTTAAGCCAGTACATGTCCAGGCCCGTCTGAAGTTTGCTAGAGAGCATTTGGATGATCCAGAAGAGGATTGGGAGAATGTCATATGGTCAGATGAAATCAAAATAGAACTTTTTGGTAAAAACTCAACTTGTCGTGTTTGGAGGAGAAAGAACACCATACCTACTGTGAAGCATGGGGGTGGAAACATCATACTTTGGGGCTGTTTTTCTGCAAAGGGAGCAGGACGACTGATCCGTGTAAAAGAAAGAATGAATGGGGCCATGTATCGTGAGATTTTGAGTGAAAACCTCCTTCCACCAGCAAGGGCACTGAAGATGAAACGTGGCTGGGTCTTTCAGCATGACAATGATCCCAAACACACCGCCCGGGCAACGAAGGAGTGGCTTCGTAAGAAGCATTTCAAGGTCCTGGAGTGGCCTAGCCAGTCTCCAGATCTCAACCCCATAGAAAATCTTTGGAGGGAGTTGAAAGTCCGTGTTGCCCAGCGACAGCCCCAAAACATCATTGCTCTAGAGGAGATCTGCATGGAGGAATGGGCCAAAATACCAGCAACAGTGTGTGAAAACCTTGTGAAAACTTACAGAAAACGTTTGACCTCTGTCATTGCCAACAAAGGGTATGTAACAAAGTATTGAGATGAACTTTTGTTATTGACCAAATACTTATTTTACCGAGGAATTTACCAATTAATCCATTAAAAATCCTTCAATGTGATTTTCTGGATTTTTTTTTTTCTCATTTTGTCTGCAGTATTTGAGTCCCTGGCGGCGTAGTGTGTTTCTGATGTAGCCTTTGTTACTTTGGTCCCAGCTCTCTGCAGGTCATTCACTAGGTCCCCCCGTGTGGTTCTGGGATTTTTGCTCACCGTTCTCGTGATCATTTTTACCCCACGGGGTGAGATCTTGCGTGGAGCCCCAGATTGAGGGAGATTATCAGTGGTCTTGTATGTCTTCCATTTTCTAATAATTGCTCCCACAGCTGATTTCTTCACACCAAGCTGCTTACCTATTGCAGATTCAGTCTTCCCAGCCTGGTGCAGGTCTACAATTTTGTTTCTGGTGTCCTTTGACAACTCTTTGGTCTTGGCCTTAGTGGAGTTTGGAGTCTGACTGTTTGAGGTTGTGGACAGGTGTCTTTTATACTGATAACGAGTTCAAACAGGTGCCATTAATACAGGTAACGAGTGGGGGACAGAGGAGCCTCTTAAAGAAGAAGTTACAGGTCTGTGAGAGCCAGAAATCTTGCTTGTTTGTAGGTGACCAAATACTGTACTTATTTTACTGAAGAATTTACCAATTAATTCATTAAAAATCCTTCAATGTGAAGGCAACTCGATGACAAAATTCATGGATCAGTTCTTAAAAAAAGAGCTGGAACTGCCCGAAGAAACGGATCTGCAGATTCAACGAGCGCACAGAACCCCGGCACAGAACCCGAAACCAAACGCTACACCCAGGTCAGTTGTGGTAAACTTTGTGAAATATGACATAAAGGAAAGAATCCTGACGCAAGCATGGAAAAAAAAGATACGAATCGGCGACAAACAGGTGTTCTTCGACCATGACTACCCGACAGAAATTGTGCAGCAGCGGAAGAAATATGCCAACATTAAAAAAACGCTGAAAGAGAAAAAAATTAGATTCCAAACGTCGCTAACGAAAATGAGGATTCATTGGGAGGACGGCGTAAGAACCTACAACACGGCCAGAGAGGCAGCGCGGGATATGATGGAGCGGGGCCTTGAGGTGAGCGTGCCGGAGGAAACGGCTGGAGCAGCGGCGGCCCTGAACGCATCACGACAGCTGGAGTGGAGACGAGTGAACGGCGGAAGAAGGGGGAGAGACGTGGCGCAGCGGGCCCAGGACAAGCTACAAGGCTTTCAACTGAAAGCCTAGATCATAACAAAGATTAAGAAAGGCACAGAAGAAATGAAGGCCAAGAAGACAAGGTAAAAGAGAAACAGACGGCTAGGAGAGGTTTAAGTGATATTTGTTGGACATTTCTAGACTAATGACTATTACTTGCATAGTAAATATAGGTCTAGGGAGGGCCCCTCACTCGGTGAGGACATTCCCTCCACCCACCAACAGGGACCAGTGGGCAGAAAAAAGGCCCAAAGTACGGAGGTCGAGATTTTTTAATGTGTTTTTATATAAATATGTATTATTTTTGTTGTTAAAGGGGCTAGGAGCACAAGTTAAAAAAATGGAAAAACATGAATATGGGTAAAAATCTTAAGATAATGACACTAAACGTGAATGGTCTGAACTCACCTGTTAAAAGGGAAAGAATAATAAGAAAATTCAAAAAGGAAAAAGCTGAAATTATATTTATGCAAGAGACACATTTGAGCAAGACAGAACATGTGAAACTAAAGAGATTTGGCTATAAGAACTCCTACTACAGCTCATTTAAGGGAGGAGCTAAAAGGGGGGTTATGATACTAATTTCAAACAAAATACAATTTGAAAGTGAACAGGAAATCCAGGATAAAGAAGTAAGGTATGTAATAATAAAGGGAAGAATAGATGGTATGCAGATTACATTAGTGAACATCTATGCCCCACCAGAAAGTGACAAGGGTTTTTTTCAACATCTGTTTGATCTCATAGCAACACACAGTGAAGGAGTCCTAATTTGTGGAGGAGACTTAAATGCTGTCATGGATCATGAAGTTGACACAACAAGTGTTAAGAAGACAAAAAAACATGTAACAAAGTTCATAAGAACCTCACTGGCAGAAATGGGTATGGTAGACATATGGAGGGACCTGCACCCACTCGAAAAAGACTATACACATTATTCAGCAGTCCATAAAGTACACTCTAGAATAGATTACTTCCTTATGAATGAAGGTGACAGACACAGGGTGAGAAATTGTTGGATTGGAGGGGCAGAAATATCAGATCATAATCCTATATACATGGAAATATATTTGAACAATAGAAAACGACAAACAACATGGAAACTTAACATAGGACTGTTAAATGATGAGAAAATGAAAGAAAGAATAAAAATAAACATAAACGAATATATCCAAGAGAATGACAATGAAGAAGTGGACCCAACAATACTATGGGACGCACTAAAAGCCGTGTTAAGAGGAAAATTAATTGTTGAAACAGGAAAAGCAAATAAGACTAAACTGGAAGCATATGAACAAAGATGTGAGAGACTGAGGGAATTAGAACGTAAACATCAAAGCACAAGTGATCCAAAAATATATCAAGAAATTAAAGAAGAAAAAACAAAGATAAAAGAAACACAAATGGATGAAATTGAAAGGAAAAATAGATATCTAAAGCAAAAATATTATGAAATGGGACCAAAAGCCACAAAACTGCTGGCAAAACGGTTAAGAAAACAACAAACAATGAATAATGTATACAAGATTAAAGACCCCACCACAAATAAAATCACAGTTAACCCAGAAAACATCGAAGAAATATTCCATAATTTCTACCAAGAACTATACTCGCAACCTGAAGAAACAAATACTAAAGATATTAAAAAATTTCTAGGCACATTGGACTTGCCATCAATAGGAAATCAACAAAATGAAAAGCTAACAGCAGAAATAACAACACAAGAGATCAGAGATGTGATTAAGTCACTTAAAAACGGTAAATCACCAGGTAGTGATGGATACCCTTCTGAGTTTTATAAACTGTTTATAGAAGAACTCACGCCACAGCTCCTAAAGTCATTTAATTGGACATTGAACAACAACAAAATACCTCCATCATGGAACAAAGCTATCATTTCAGTTATTTTAAAGCCAGGGAAAGATAAAGAACAATGCGGAAACTATAGACCAATCTCTTTATTAAATGTGGATTATAAAATATATACAACAATTTTATGTAAACGAATAAAGACATTCTTGACGGAATTGATAGAGGATGATCAAACTGGTTTCATAGAGGGACGCCAAACACATGACAATATCAGGAGAACAATACATATAATTAACCAAATACATAAAGAAAAGAAAAACGCAGTAATAATGAGTTTAGACGCAGGAAAAGCATTTGACAGGGTTAACTGGAAATTCCTATATAGTGTACTGGAGCGCTTTGGATTTAACGAAAAATCAGTACAATGCATAAGGACGCTATATCAAGAACCTGTGGCAAGAATCAAGATAAACGGTAGCTTAACAGACAAAGTAAATATACAAAGATCAACTAGGCAGGGATGCTGCTTATCGCCCACCTTGTTTGCTCTGTTCATAGAACCATTGGCTCAAGCGATACGACAAAATAAGAAATTAAAAGGTGTAACAATAAAGGGGGCGGAACACAAGATTGGGCTATTTGCGGACGATATTATAGTTTACCTTGAACAACCAGATGAATCAATAATGGAAATGATGAACTTGATAGAAAATTTTGGAAAATTATCAGGATACAAGATAAACATAACAAAAACACAAATACTGACATTCCACTATAACCCTCTAAACCAGATAACTGATAAGATCAAACTAAACTGGAAACAAAAAGAAATAAAATACCTTGGAGTGAACATACCTAAAGACCTAAGCAAAATATATAAAGCAAACTATGATAGGTTGGAACAAGAAATAAAAAAAGATATTGATAGATGGTCAATCTTAAATATGGATCTGAATTCAAAAATTGAGACAGTCAAAATCAGCATACAACCTAGATTACTTTACCTCTTCCAGGCTATACCAACAGAGATTCCAGATGCCCAATTCTCAAAGTGGGACAGGATGATATCGAGATTTGTTTGGGGAGGTAAAAAACCAAGAGTGAAATATAAAACTCTCCAATTACCAAAAGAGAAAGGAGGCATGGGCCTACCGAGTCTAAAGGAATATTACTACTCAGCACAAATAAGATATATCATATGTTGGTGCGACGAGGGATATGAGGCAAAATGGAAAGAAATGGAAAAGGAAATTGAGGGACTCCCAGTACAAAGCATAATAGGAGATAAAGATGCATATAAGCAAATCAAACAAATAGACCCAATCACTAAATTTACTTTAGAACTGTGGTATAAAATAGTACAAAAATATAATATAAAGGAAGACATAAAACTATTGAAATGGGTAGCATTTGACAGTCAGTTTGAACCGGCAAAACAAGATAGGGGATACAAAAATCTGGTGAACAAGGGAATCACAGCATGGGGCAATATCGGAAAAAAAGATCTCGGGAGCTTTGTAAACATCAGGAGAAAATTTAAACTAGAAAGATCGGAATTTTTCAGATATCTGCAGACGAGAGATTATTATATGAAGAAGATTAGGCATAACCTCCAAACAGATGTGAGCGAGATTATACAACTCATTTTAAGCTCATATACAGGAAATAAAATAAGAATTATTTCAAAGCTATATCAGAAACTTATGACAAACAATCATACAAGTAACTATATAAAGGAGAAATGGGAGAAAGAGCTCAATTTAAACATAACAGAAGAAAGCTGGCAGGAAATATGGAAAACACAACACACATCAACAAATTCAAGGACATGGAGGGAATTTGGATGGAAAAACCTGATTCGCTTTTTCATTACACCACAGATTCAAGGAAAATATACAAATACCCAATCTTTATGCTGGAGGGGATGTGGGGCTCAAAATGCAGACCACTCACATATGTTTTGGAAATGCTGCAAAATATCATCATTCTGGAAATCTATACATGTGACAATACAGAGGATATTAGGATATAATATACCAATGAACTGTAACCTGATGTACTTATGTGATCTTAAAAGAGACAATGTTATACAGGCTGAGGACAGATATCTAGTTAAAATCTTGTTGATTGCATGTAAAAAAAACTATCACAAAAAAATGGCGATCAGAAGTTCTTCCTGACCAAGAACAATGGACTGACATTATTGAGGACATACGTATGATGGAAAAACTAACATATCGACAAAGAATGCAAGAAGGACTATGGGGAAAAAAATGGCGGAAATGGACACACTACAAAGTGCAACAACGAGGCAGAAATTGAAAGAATAACCAAAGACACTGAAAAAACCAGAAGAATTAAGAGATGGAAACTAAAAACTTGATGCTCCAACATTTGTCCCCCCTCCTTTTTTTTTCTTTTTCTTTTTTTTTTTCTTTTTCCCTACCCTAACCCCTTTGTTTTTTAAATGTAGAATGTGATCTGAATGCATTATATATGATGAAAAATGAATAAAAATCTAAGTTACAAAAAAAAATCCTTCAATGTGATTTTCTGGATTTTTTTTTCTTCTCATTTTGTCTCTCATAGTTGAGGTATACCTATGATGAAAATTGGAGACCTCTCTCATCTTTTAAGTGGGAGAACTTGCACAATTGGTGGCTGACTAAATACTTTTTTACACCCACTGTATTTATTTGTCATATTCTATTTGAGCCTGCTTTTGTTTCTCTTTAATTTGCTGTTAAATTGCTTTTAAATTCTTATGTATTCCTTTTGCAACTTGTTCTGATGCTTTAATGTTTTTATGTAAAGCACTTTGAACTGTCTTGTACAAGAAATGTCATCATCATCATCATAACAGTCTGTCCTGGGCAACAATGACTGCTTCATTTAGGTCTGATCAGATTCCTCCACACAGCTCTGTCCTTAGCCTTCCGCTGCCAGGAACTCCTGTCTATATCCAACTCCTTCAAGTTTCTTTTTACAGTGTTGCTATACAAATAAACTTGCCTTGCTATTCAAAGAAATTCAGGAACAAATGACAAAATAAGTGATATCCATCAGTCTCGAAAAGGATATATAGCCATTTCTAAAGCTTTGGGACCCCAGCAAACCACAGTGAGAGCCATTATCCACAAATGGCAAAAACATGGAACAGTGGTGAACCTTCCCAGGAGTGGCCAGCCGACCAAAACTACCCCAAGAGTGCAGCGACGACTCATCCAAGAGGTCACAAAAGTCCCCACAACAACATTCAAAGAACCGCAGGCCTCACTTGCCTCAGTTAAGGCCAGTGTTCATGACTTCACTATAAGAAAGAGACTGAGCAAAAATGGCCTACATGGCAGAGTTCCAAGACAAAAACCACTGCTGAGCACAAAGAACATAGAGGCTATTCTCAGTTTTGCCAGAAAACATCTTGATGATCCCCAAGACTTTTGGGAAAATACTCTGTGGACTGACGAGAAGAAAGTTGAACTTTTTGGAAGATGTGGGTCCCATTACATCCAGCATAAAAGTAACACTGCATTTCAGAAAAAGAACATCATACCAACTGTAAAATATGGTGGTGGTAGTGTGATAGTCTGGGGCTGTTTTGTTGCTTCAGGATCTGGAAGACTTGCTGTGGTAAATGGAACCATGAATTCTGCTGTCTACCAAAAAATCCTGAAGGACAATGTCTGGCCATCTGTGCATGACCTCAAGCTGAAGCGCACTTGGGTTCTGCAGCAGGACAATGATCCAAAACACACCAGCAAGTCCACCTCTGAATGGCTTAAAAAAACAAAATGAAGACTTTGGAGTGGCCTTGTCAAAGTCTTGATCTGAATCCAATTGAGATGCTGTGGCATGACCTTAAAAAGGCGGTTCATGCTTGAAAACCCTCCAATGTGGCTGAATTACAACAATTCTGCAAAGATGAGTGGGCCAAAATTCCTCCACAGCACTATAAAAGACTCATTGCCAGTTATCGCAAATGCTTGATTGCAGTTGTTGCTGCTAAGGTTGGCCCAACCAATTATTAGGTTTAGGGGCAATCACTTTTTCACACAAAGCCATGTTGGTTTGGATTTTTTTCCCCTAATAATAAACACCTTCATTTAAAAACTGCATTTTGTGTTTAATTGTGTTATCTTTGTCTAATATTTAAATATGTTTGATGATCTGAAACATTTATGTGTGACAAACATACAAAAAAAAATGAGAAATCAGGAAGCGACAAACACTTTTTCACACCACTGTATTCGTGTTTGTGCTTGTCAGGATGTTGCGAGATCAGAGATGTAAATGGAGTTAAGGTCAGGAAAGGTCTTATCAAAGTTGTTAATGCAACCTTGGAACCCATTTTAACGCAAACCGTCTCTGTATCTTCAACAGTAAATTTGATGTGCTTCAAACATGATAAACCCATGACATACACTACTGTTCAAAAGTTTGGGGTCACCCAGACAATTATTTTGTGTTTTCCATGAAAAGTCACACTTATTTACCACCATGAGTTGTAAAATTAATAGAAAATATAGTCAAGACATTGACAAGGTTAGAAATAATGATTTGTATTTGAAATAATAATTTTTTCCAGATACTCAACCTGCTCAAAGGAAGGTCAGTTTTATAGCTTCTCTAACCAGCTAAATTGTTTTCAGCTGTGCTAACATGATTGCACAAGGGTTTTCTAATCATCCATTAGCCTTCTGACGCAATGAGCAAACACATTGTTCCATTAGAACACTGGAGTGATAGTTGCTGGAAATGGGCCTCTATACACCTATGTAGATATTGCACCAAAAACCAGACATTTGCAGCTAGAATAATCATTTACCACATTAGCAATGTATATTAGATATTAGAGTGTATTTCTGATTAGTTTAAAGTTATCATCATTGAAAAAAACAGTGCTTTTCTTTCAAAAACTAGAAAAGCACTCGGAGAGCGCAGACCTCCGCCAAGCGCCACAATTCCCCCCATACAGTGTTTGTGTGTACGTTTTCAGATTCCTTGAGCATGTAAACATATGACTAGCAATTGGATTCACAATGATTATTTGTTTATTTGACAGGGACAGTGCAATAAACACACAATTAATCAATGACAATCAATCTGATAGTGATAGGATTAGTGGTTCAGTAGTAAAAGCATTGCCTCCTTGGCGGAGGTCATAAACTGAAGTGTTGCTGTTGTGCCCATCTCCTCCACTGACGGATGCAAATTGAGTAGACAGGTTGCCGTGGGTTTTATATTATATTATTTTTTTGGGGTTGCGCTCCGCGGCAAACGAGAATTTAGAAGCTTCGCCGGCAGAGAGCTCGTTTTTGCGCAGCGCCTATGGCTGGCCGGTGAATTTCTGCCAAATGCGCAGCTCCTATGGCTGGCCAGGGAATTTCTGGCAAAGAATCCGTCGGCGGACAGCTGGCCGTGTGAGGTTTTGCAGTTGCGCGCAAACACAGGCACGCTGGCGGGCCCAGGCCAGCAGTGTTTTCCGCGTGCTTTTGTGCCTAAAACGTTGAAGAACGCGGAGTTTGTGTTGCAGACACGACGACCAGCGCCCTCCATTGCGCCTGCGCACATGTTGAAAATGGCTGTATGTCACAGTGTTGAAAAATGCTTTAAAAAATTCCTGTATCCAGACGGTGAACCGGATCACCCCCAAAATTTAATCAGGTCTTCCTTGTACCATTTCCAACAACGCCTGAAAGTTTCATGGAAATCCGTCCAAGACTTTTTGAGTTATCTTGCTAACCAACAGACAAACAGACAGACAGACAGACAGACAGACAGACAGACACACAGACAAACCCCGGCAAAAACATAACCTCCTCTGTGGTGTAATCTAAGTATTACATATGTGGAGCCACTAGGGGGCGACACAGACCGGATGTTGTCAGGTGTACAGCATGATGGAGATTAATATGGCAGAGTTCGTGTGTTAATGTGTTGCAGCCAGTCAATAAAGGAGGCTCCGTGGTCACCCAAAGCAGCAGTCTTTATTTATAAAAGAACCCAACACAACATGGTGTCAGAAGTTGGTGCGCTTTGAGGTGAGAAAAGTCAGCTTTGCAACCGGCTAGCGGCTATGCCAGACGAAGTTCAAAGGGCTGCAGCTGCGCCAATTGATCCTGTAATGGCGGCGGCTACTCCAGCGGCAACCTTCACCATTAAACCACCGGAGCCCTTCGACTTTGCGAAACCCCAAGAGTGGGAAAAGTGGATAAGACGTTTTGAGCGTTTTAGACTGGCAAGTAACCTGAATAACTCAGCTGAGGCGAACCAAGTAAATACGCTGGTTTATTGCATGGGAGATGAGGCTGACGACGTGCTAAGAGGGCTCGAGCTAACGAGTGTGCAGCGCCAGCAGTACGATGCCGTTAAAACAGCCTTTGATAGACATTTCGTTCCCAGAAAGAACGTGATTTATGAACGAGCAAAATTCAACAAGCGAGTGCAACAGCCGGCAGAACCAGTAGACTCGTTCATAACAGCACTCTACGCGCTGGCAGAAAACTGTGAGTACGGTGCACTTCATGATGACCTCTTGAGAGACAGGCTTGTAGTGGGTCTGAAAGATTCGTCGCTGTCAGAAAGAATGCAGCTTGACAAAGATCTTACCCTAGCTAAAGCTATAACAATGGCAAGACAATCTGAAGAAATAAAACGACAACAAACTGACCTAAGAGGTGAAACTAGATGGCGGAATGCCATAACTGTAAAAAACGTGGACACTATATTAGAGTCTGTAGGTCCAACCCAACTGTGAATAAGGTCACTGACAATGCAGACAGACTTTTTCTGGGTGAAGTGGATCTAGGGGAGGATCCATGGCTGGCAGACATAAATGTGAGAGGAAATAAAGTGACTTTTAAGTTAGATTCCGGGAGCGGACGTCACAGCGGTTTCTGACCAAACATTTGAAATCTTCAAGAAGAAAAATGAACAGTTGGAAAAGGCACAAAAACCACTCTACGGACCGGGTGGAACTGCACTAACCGTGTTGGGGTCTATGACAGAGACTATTACATACGGTGACAAGAGCGCTACTGAGAAAATCTATGTTGTCAAAAATCTGCGCATGGCACTACTGAGTAGAACAGCTTCCGTGAGACTGAAACTAATTGCCAGAGTTGACACTATAGACCAAGAGACAGTGAGAAAAGCGTACCCCAAGTTATGCGATGGACTTGGGCTTGTTCAAAAGCCATACACAATTAAACTGAAACCTGATGCTAAGCCCTTTTCGCTCAAGGTGCCAAGGCGTGTGCCACTGCCGCTCATGGGTAAAGTGAAAGAAGAGCTCGAGAGGATGGAAAAGTTGGGAGTCATCAGTCGCGTGGAGCAGCCAACAGATTGGTGCTGTGGCATGGTTGTAGCTCCCAAAAAGGACAAAGAAAAGGTGCGTATCTGTGTGGACATGACACCTTTAAACGAGTCAGTGTGTCGCGAAAGATACATCCTCCCGTCTGTGGACCAAATGCTAGGCATGTTCACAGGTGCTCAGTACTTTTCAAAGCTCGATGCAAATATGGGATTTTGGCAAATACCACTGTCTAAAGAGTCGGCCTTTCTCACCACATTCATTACGCCATTTGGCAGATACCACTTCAACCGTTTGCCATTTGGTATTTCCAGTGCACTCGAACATTTCCAAAACATGATGGTGACAGAGGTTACAGCGGGTCTCGACGGAGTCGTCTGTCACGTGGATGATATCCTGGTCTGGGGATCCACCAAGGAGCAGCACGACGCAAGACTGCACGCTGTCTTGAAGCGCGCGGAGAAAGCCGGCGTTACGTTGAATATGTCAAAATGTGAGTTTGGCAAAAGAGAGGTCAAATTTCTTGGGTTTATTGTTTCAGCAGAAGGAATGAGGCCAGATCCAGACAAAACCCAAGCTGTTCAGGACATGAAAGAGCCAAGCAACGTGAGTGAGCTCAGGAGCTTTCTCGGAATGGTGAACCAGCTGGGGAAGTTCATTCCGAACCTTTCTGAAAAGGACAAACCATTGAGAGACTTGCTTTCAACAAAGAACATGTGGTACTGGGGGCATGAACAACAAAATGTGTTTTGCAACCTCAAACAAGAACTGTCCTCTGCTCCTGTATTGCAGCTCTATGACCCAAACAAACCACAGAAAATATCTGCAGATGCCTCTTCATACGGATTGGGGGCAGTCATGCTACAGAAAGAGAGAGACGTGTGGTCACCAGTTGCTTACGCTTCTCGATCATTGACACCTACAGAGCAGCGCTACGCACAGCTGGAAAAAGAAGCGCTGGCTCTCACGTGGGCCTGTGAAAGATTCAATGACTTTATCCTGGGTCTGCACTTTGAACTAGAAACTGATCATAAGCCACTAGTGAGCCTACTGGGAGGACAAGCTTTGGATGCGCTTCCACCGCGTATACAGAGATTTCGTATGCGCCTAATGAGGTACTCATACACTATAAAGCACATCCCTGGCAAAAGTCTCACCACTGCCAACACGCTCTCACGCTTACCGCTCACAAACAGTGTTACTCACACAGACACAGATCTTATGGAGGACACTAACATTTATGTTGACTCTGTGCTAGAGGGACTCCCTACAAGCAGCAAATATCTTGCAGATCTCCAAGAGCAACTGCAGTCCGACAGCGTCTGTTCACAAGTCATGAAATGCTGCACAGAAGGCTGGCCGGATCGTAACCAGCTACAGGGAGCGGTGAAGCACTACTGGTCTGAGAGAGCCGTTTTGAGTGTGCATAACGGACTACTACTGAGAGGCACGAGGTTAGTTATCCCTGCTAACATGAGAAATGCAGTTTTGGATAAGATACATGAGGGCCACCAGGGGGTGGTTAAATGCAGAGAGCGCGCCCGTCAGGCTGTATGATGGCCAGGTTTAAGCAACCAGATCAGCGAAGTTGTACTCAAATGTAGACAGTGCATACAGGAAAGAGTTAATGTGAGAGAGCCTTTAATGCCCACAGATTTACCAGAAAGGCCATGGCAGAAGTTGGGAGCTGATTTGTTCACGCTACAAGACAAAAACTATCTGTTATTAGTGGACTACTTCTCTAGGTATATAGAGATTGCCCAGCTCAGCCCAACTCGCTCTGCCAATGTCATTGTGCATTTAAAGTCTATGTTTGCACGTCACGGAATACCGGAGATACTGATCACGGATAACGGCCCGCAGTTCGCAAGTCAGGAAATGGAAGACTTTGCAAAGGAGTACTGTTTTGAGCACGTGACCAGTAGTCCCAGGTACCCCCAAAGTAACGGTGAGGCAGAAAGAGCTGTCCAAACAGTCAAAAACCTTATCAAGAAAGCCAGTGATCCATACAGAGCACTGTTAGCCTACAGAACCACAGCGTTGGCAAATGGCTACAGCCCAGCACAGCTTCTCATGGGGCGTAGACTTCGTACCACCCTGCCAATGCTTCCAGAGGCCTTGCAGCCATGCGTGCCGAATCAGCAACAAATTCGTCACGTGGAAAAGGAGAGACGGATGAGGCAAACAGAATGTTTCAACAAAAGACACAGAACGAGAGATTTGGATAAACTGTTACCCGGAAACTCTGTTTGGATTACAGATGCAAAAGCACAGGGCACAGTGACATCTGTCCACAAAACTCCACGGTCCTATGTCATCAGTGGACCACAAGGGACAATCAGGAGGAATCGCACTCATCTTGTGCCTATGTCGATACCAAAGACTGAGATGGAACCACAACGGACCCAGTCAAATGGAAAAGACACTCCTACAGAAACTGCTTCTGAGCCCAATGCACAGGAAACACCAGGTGTTGTTAGAACCAGGTCTGGTAGAGAAGTGATTAAACCAAAGAGACTGGATCTGTAGAAGTTACATGTTAATATTTGTGAAAACAGAGTTGAGTTCTAAAAATGCCTTCTTTAAATAGAAAATAAGAGGCCTTTGCATAATATGTTCTTACATGGCAACAGTGTTGAAAAAAAAAGAAAAAAGGAATGTTATAGATTTGTAAAAGGGGGTGATGTGTTAAATTTATGCTGTCATAGTTAGTTGACAAAAGGGAACGGAAATAAGAATGTATTTTGTGTTTTCAGCTAAAAGGGGTCAACTTGGCTTCAGTAAGGGGGATGTGGTGTAATCTAAGTATTACATATGTGGAGCCACTAGGGGGCGACACAGACCGGATGTTGTCAGGTGTACAGCATGATGGAGATTAATATGGCGGAGTTCGTGTGTTAATGTGTTGCAGCTAGTCAATAAAGGAGGCTCCGTGGTCACCCAAAGCAGCAGTCTTTATTTATAAAAGAACCCAACACAACATCATCCTGGCCTTTTCGGCCTGGCGGAGGTAATAAGGAAATTTCTAAGTGACCCCAAACTTTTGAACGGTAGTGTACATTATTGTCAGTGTCCACCTAGAGCCCACCGGTGGTGCGGTGGAACAGTGTAGCACTGTGGCAGCACAGTAACTCACCCTTGGCCATGGGATCCCGGGTTCAATCCCACCCCCTGACCAACGGTGATCTGTGTGGGGTTTGTATGCTCTTCTCATGTCTGCGTGGGATTTCTCCGGTTTCCTCCCACAGGCCAAAAACATGCAGGATAGGTTAACTGGAGATGCTTAAGTTGCCCTAGGTGGGAATGTGTGTGAATGGTGAACGGATGGCGCCGTACCGTGACTGCTTCATCCATCCAGGTGGATGCCCTGAATTTTACCTCTGGGGATCAGTAAAGTACACAAAATAAAAATAAGCCTTGCTCATACTACGGCAGTTCATTGGAAGCACTACATGAACAGGAGGGCATCCATCTTTCCAACCATTATTTTTGAAGAGACAGCACTAAGACAATAAAATGCTAATTTCTGAGGTTATGAGCTGATAGATGGACATTCTCCTTCAGATTTTCGGGAAGAGAGCAGAATTCATAGTCCCATCAATTACAGAAAGTCATCCAGGTCCTGAAACAGCAAAGCAGCCCCAGACCATCACACTACCACCACCATGTTTGACTGTTGGTATAATGTTCTTTTTTATTAAATGCTGTGTTAGTTTTACGGTAGATGTAACAGGATGCATGCCCTCCAGAAAGTTTAACTTTTGTCTTGCCAGTCCACAGAATATTCTCTTTAATGAATGAATGAATGAATGAATTTATTCTGTAATAAAATAAACATACATATAATACAATAAGAACACACAAAAGAACAACCGAAAGGATGTAGGCTGAAGCTCGGGCTTATATAGTGCCTACCCCGTTACAATATTAAAATCAATAACATAAAAGTTTAAGTCTTACCCAAAATCAACAAAGAAAATCAAATAGAACAAGTAGACAAAAAAAAAACCCTTTAAGTTATTACAAATTTATCTCCCAGCATTTACAGTGAGATACTGGGAGATTTTCTCATCTTTGTACAATTTTTTGAATTGCTTCAGAGTTGAACATGTTTTAATATTTTCAGAGCAACAGTTCCACAGTTTAACTCCAGTGACAGACATGCAATGATACTTTGTATTTATTCTAACCTTTGGCTTATTAAAAACAGAGTTACCTCTTAGCTCATAGTTACTTTCCCTTTTTTTTAAACAGTCTCTGAATATTAACAGGTAATTGGTTATTATTTGCTTTGTACATGATTTGAATGACATTATAATCTACTAGATCTCTAAATTTAAGAGTATGTAATTGAATGAATATTGGATTTGTTGGTTCACAGTAAGGTTTCTTTGATATTACGCGTACCGCTTTTTTCTGTAGTAAAAAGATTAAGTTTGTGTTTGTTTTGTATGTGCTTCCCCAGATCTCCACACAGTATGTCATATAAGGAACTATCAGTGAATTATATAAAATGCAAAGAGATTTCTGACACAGGAGATCCTTAACTTTATACAGTACGACAATTGATTTAGACATTTTTGTTTTGACATAATTTATGTGTGATTTCCAGTTTAGTTTGCTATCAACAATGACCCCTAGGAACTTGGTTTCTAAAACTGTCAGTTTCAACATTGTTTATTTTAATTTTTCTGTGATTACATAATTTGTGGTTTCCAAATATTATACAGTTTGTTTTTCCAAGGTGAATAGATAATTTATTGGCAGTGAACCATTGACTGATTTGTTTAAGTTCATTTTCTACTGAATCCAGAAGCTGCTTAAGATTTTCTCCACTACAAAGAAAAAGTTGTCATCTGCAAATAAAATACACTTGAACAATTTAGACACTGAACATAAATCATTAATATACAAAATAAACAGCAATGGACCAAGCACAGAACCCTGTGGTACCCCACGTCATCTTCAGCAACTCAGAGTCTGTATTATTCACATGAACATATTGATATCTGTCTTCTAAATAGCTGTGTAACCAGTCAAAAGCAATTCCTCTGATGCCATACTTAAAGAATTTACTGAGGAGTAATTTATGGTCAACTGTATCAAATGCCTTTTGTAAGTCCAGAAATATTCCAACTGTGTATTCTCTTCTATCTGTTGCATCCGTAATCTGTTCAACAAAGTCCATGAGTGCCAGTGAGGTGGTCCGGTTCTTCCTGAATCCATACTGTTGTTCACAGAGTATATTGTGCTTATCAGTGAAATCATTTAGTCTCTAAACAAATATTTTTTCCAGTATTTTGGAGAACTGAGGTAACAAGGAGATCGGTCTATAGTTTGACAATGAGTGTTTGTCACCAGTCTTATACAGACGAATGACTCTTGCTATTTTCATTTTCTTTGGAAATTTACCAGCAGTAAGTGACATGTTGCATATGTAAGTGAAGTGTTTAACAATTCAATCAATAATACATTTAACCAAGAACATACTGAAATCATTACCATCAGTTGATTTTTTGTCTTTGAATTTGTTAACAATGTCAAGAATTTCTTTTTCATCTGTTTCTTTCATAAACTTTGAGTAAGCATTTATGTTGACGACATTGTCAGCGCCACCTGTATTTGCTGATGATACAGTGGAGCTGGCGATCTTTTTTCCTTTATTAACAAAATATTCATTAAACATGTCGGAGATCAAGCTATTTTCATCGATTATTCCATTTTCTGAATTTAAATAAGAGATGTGGTTGGAATTTAATTTTCCTCTCTTTGTTATATTATTTAACACCTTCCATATATTACATGTATTAGTTTTGTTATTTTCCAATAATTTACTGTAATATGTTTTTTTACTCGATCTTAAAACACTAATGAGTTTATTTTTATAAGTCTTGTATTTCTTTTCTGCTTCCACAGTTCTTAATTTCAGAAACGTTCTGTATAACAAGTTTTTCTTTTTCCAAGCATTTTGCAGGCCCTTGGTGATCCAAGGCTTATCTCTGTATTTAACTTTAGTTTCCTTTACCACTAGAGGGCAGTGTTTATTATATAGTTGTGATAAAATAGAGACAAATTCTCCATATGCTGTATCAATGTCATCAACATAAACACCGCTCCAGTCTTGTATTTTTAGATCATTTTTAAGATTGTTGATTGTGGTTTTTGTTACAAGTCATTTAAAAACCTGATCTATTTCAACATTATGTGTTACACCAGTGTGTGAAGAAACAAAAACAGGCAGATGGTCTGTCACATCATTGACAATAAGACCAGCAGTTACTTTTCCCTCAGTGACATTTGTGAAAATGTTATCAATAAGCGTTGCTGAATGTGTTGTTATTCTAGTGGGGTATGTTATTGAAGGGTAAAAACCCTGATAAAACATGAAATTTATGAATTCACTTATTTGGATATGGTCATTTGAATTTAATAAGTCAATATTGAAGTCTCCACAGATAAACACCAGCTTCTTATTACCTACTGCACTGAAAAGCTCAGACAATTTTTCTTTGAAAATGTCAATATCGGTACCCGGTGCTCTATAAATACAACTTATTATGATGTTTTTTGCAGTTGTAATTAATTCCACAGTTACACACTCCATGATGTTTTCCATTTCAGATGGGAATCATCAAGATTTTTTTGACAAATGTGAGACGCACTTTAGTGTTTTTTTGGTCAGCAGTGTTTTTCACCTTGGAACTCTCCCATGGATGCCATTTTTGCCCAGTCTTTTATCAGAATCAGAATCAGAATCAGAATGAGATTTATTGCCATTGTTCATGTAATACACAAACTAGGAATTTGTCTCGGTGCAATGCTGCAACATTTTTTTTTTTTTATTGTGGAGTCATGGACTGGTGTCCAAAGTGTGTTAAGTGAGGCTGCAGTTCTTTAGATGTTCTTCTGGGTTTTTGTTTCTCATCACATTGCAGCATGATGCGTTGATTTTTGAGATCTTTTAGCCTACTTCACTTTGTCAGACAGGTTCTATTTAAGTGATTTCCTGATTCAACAGGCCTTCCACAGCTTTCCAAGAAATGTGGTTAAGCATCCTTTTGGTGCAACAGTGTCGGTAGCGCCCACATGATGTTGAGAAAATAGGTCAGAACACAAAATATAATCCCAGATGTACTAACCATTTTACATCACTAGATGGCAGACACATATAGCTTAAATCCTAGCACAATTCCACTGTGGAGGTCTATGCAAAGTTTCGGAAAAATCCAGTAAGAACCAGAAGCAAGTTTTGGAGTGCAGAAGAAGAACACGGACGATTGTGAGATGTATTTCGACACTGAGGAAGCACTGATTTTTGCTGACTGTGATTCTAAAAGGGATTTTTTTAGCTTCTGGAGACGATTCTGAATGGTAATATTTACCTTCTGTGACAGCGCAAGACGGACTGCAGACGCAAGGTGTCCATCCATGGTCGACGGAGTAGCACGTGGCAGAGAGGGCAATACTACAATATTCAATACTACAATTTACATATTCATACTATGTAGGATAACTAAGTAGACGGTTATGCTGTTTATTCCATCTTGCTACAATGCTCCGCACTTTGTATATATATTTATATATTTATGTGTACGTATGTATAGCCACTGCTCTTATTTATATTTTTCGTATCTTCTTAATTATTGCTCTGAGTGTTGCTATCCCTGTGCTGTTGCAATCCTGGAATTTCCCCATTGTGGGACTAATAAAGGCTTATCTTATCTTATCTTATCTTATCTTATCTTACTACGGTTCAGCTGTGTTGCCTAATCAAGGTTGAGGTGGGATAAATCAGAAGATGAATGTGAGAGTTTCTGGACATGGTAGAGAACGTGAAAGTGATGGACAGAACACAGACCAAGGACCAGGACGGGCGCACAGATACATGGCGACGCATGGCGACGCATGGTGATGCACGACAGCGCGGTAGGTCCGATGTTTTTACCAGTTTGTTTACATTCTACTGATTTTCTGGTTCATATATTTTGAGGATTAGATAAAAAAATAAAACAAAAACATAAAAAGTCTTCTATGTAAATATGTCCAAGTCCAGTTTTACTGAAAGTTATGTAATCCAATATGGCTGCCATCACATTATGCAAGCTAGATGAGTAAATTTACTGCTGTCATAAACTTTGGATCATATGCTACATTTTTTCTCATTTACAGTAAGTCATTATAGAATAGAAGAAACTTTATTTGTCATTGTCACATAAACAATGAAATTTAAAAATGCCAATCATCATTCATAAATATGTAGACTCAATATGTGCAAACTGTATGTATAAAAATGTATAAAAACAGCATAAACATACAAACATACACACATACAGTCCACACACCATCGTTATCTCTAACCACTTCTAGACTACAGCTTTCTTGATATTGAAATGGAATATTTTCTTAGAAAAACTTGGCAGTTAGAGGGTTTTAATTCATGTTGTGACGGGGGAGCCAGTTACTTTTTTCCACACAGGGCCACATGGGTTTGGATAGCTTTTTTGCCCTGAATAAAACTGCATTTTGTATTTACTCAGGTTATCTTTGTCCAATATTAAAATTAGTTTGATGATCTTAAACATTTAAGTGTGACAGAATAAATCAGGAAGGGGGCAAATAGTTTTTCAAAGCTGTGTGTATCACAGAGGGTACGGTGAGATTGAGTTGACACGCACTCATCTGTCTATCCCTTCAGTGCCCAGAGGGAGTCAGGTTGAGACTCCCACCTTGGACGTGTTGTAGGAAAGCTGCTTCTGAGGATGGAGGACTGCAGGGTAAAAGAGAGAAGAAACCGAGGTCCTTATATGGACAACAGTGTTTTATAAAGGTAACACTTTACTTCAGGCATTTATATTGGTACTCGTACACACTTTGACGTTTTCATTAAAACTCTCTGTTTTGTTCTCTTAGCCATAAAAAGAAACACTAACTAGTTCCCTTCTTAATGAGGACCAGCAGCCTAATAGGCCTTAGATTGCAGCTCATGCGGTTTCTTGAGCATGCTACATAAAAGCTCTTCCATTAGCTGCTGGGGACTCAGCAGATGAAGCCATGTAAAATTAATTGCTTATAATGTCCAGTTATGCTCCGTCCTCAGCAACAAAGGCAGGGAGCCATTTGTTTGGCTTGACCATCACAGATGCTGCACACTGCATGGGACGCCGGGACAGGGGCTCATTTTCTGCTGCTTGATTAATCATCACAAGGAAAGCTCCAAGTTACATACAACTTTAGTAGTTAACCTCATCACCCGCCGATCTGACTGCCAAATGGCTTCAGTGTGAGACCGGGATGATAAATTCTAGCCAGCTGCAGAGAGGCACAGGAGTGATCCTGGGGCGAAGGGGCCCGCGCATCCCCCAATACAATGCCTGGATAAAAATGTGCAGGATAACAGTAAAAGTTTGATGAGGGTGGGACGGGCGGAGCGGCAGCTGAGAGCGGGCTTCAGTGCGGCGATAGCAGAGGAAGGTAAGGCTGGGTCGGGCCAGGCTGGATAAGGGTAGGCTAGGACCTCAGAGGAGCAAATGAGGAGGAGCCGAGCCCAGGGCTTACACGCAGATTGAAGGTGAAATCCGACTTATCAGGACAGGAAACACAGCTCAAAATGCCTAACAGCACTAATCCTTGCTCAAGATCTGATGATACGGCCCCAAAATACCATTCAGAAAATGCCTTCATCCTTTAAATAAACCTGCATTGATGTTTTTGCCCATCTTAAAGAGCAGTAATCCCGAGAGAAGGGAAAAGAGGTGGAAGGAGAGCATTCTCCAAAGCCCTCTTTAACATTCACCCGACTTATTGCCCATTTCAAGTGGGAGAAAACATGCTCTTTATCAGGCACGCCTTTGCATTTGAATCCTTCAGAGCAGATAAGGAGTTCAAATGATGCACTTTTTTTTCTTTTCCCCAGAATGGTGCCGCCGTTGGAACATGTATTACTATGCAGCAGAGATCTGCAGGTACGAGTGTGTGAGAGTCCCAGATCCTTGTAAGGTCACTGTGTGGGGAAAAAATCAAGATGGAGATTTGCTGTCATGCATCTTTGAGCTGTTGGTGATCGTTCAGAAAAAAAGTTGTTGCTGCCCTTTGTGTGTGTGTGTGTGTGTGTGTGTGTGTGTGTGTGTGTGTGTGTGTGTGTGTGCGTGTGTGTGCGTGTGTGTGTGCGCGCGCGCACACCTATGGTTGTGTTTGTGTGTGTCAAGGGGCTGGTAGCGTTCACATTCCATTCAGCAGATGGACAAAAAGCTGTCATTGTGCATTTTAATTGGACATTTACGGCTGCTTTTTGGGCCTCCACTTGGCGAGAACAGGTCCCATCTGATTACACATTATGACAATATTATAACAGATGTCCAGACCAATAAAGCAAATTCCTGAAGGACTGAACGTAATGCGAGTAATTGATCATTTTCTTTATGCCGGCCTCTATTTACCAGCATGCTCCTGTTTTACAGATTGCCCCTGCAGTCGGGACTGGGGCCCATATGGCACGGCACTTTACTGGCCATTCCACTGCACTGCTGATGAAGTGTTGCCGCTCCTCTGGAGGAACCTGTTGGAGGGGGGGCACTGTCACGGATTACAGGGCTTTCACTAGGCGCTCGCTAAACTCTAAAAGTGTCTTCCGCTGTTCAAACAATGGCCGCTGGCACGATGCCGGGGTTTTGCCGTTGCACAGGAACCCTCCCCTCCCAAGTCAGACCTGCACATCCTCCAGACAGCTCTGCAGAGAGGGCATGTTTATTATGATGCAAAACCGCCTCTCTGAGACGCAATCACAACACTTTGTGTTTTCCGCTACTGTATGCAGGGCTGGATGCACCTCTATAGAACTCTTTAACTGGGGTAAAAGTTGCAAAAGGCAAAGAGCTGCCTAATCCTGTTTTAAAGACTCAGTTTCTCCTTAAGTTTCCCATAAACAGGAAAACTGCAAGAAAAAGAAAACACTATTCAATGTGATGTGTACTCCCCCACAAAGCTGCACAGTACAGATGTATTTAAGTCTCCATTCCTCCCCCTCCCTCTCTTCGCCCAACTCTCCACGCCAAATGGAGAGATTAAAAGCAGACATGGATCGGCTCCAGACAGAAAGTGGAGGAATAGAATCATCACTCACCTATTAGACTGGCCATGGAGGCTGTGTTGATAATCTCACCGTATGCTTGCTTCAACATCACTCGACCTGCTGCCTAAGGCAAGGATTCGGGGGGGGGGGGGTAGAGAGACACACATTAAACTCCTTATTATTAAGGCGCTGATGTGCCCTGGCCAAGACTCAAGCACGGATCAACACCAAAACATGCTGTTTATTGTCAGGGACGGGATGGTGCTTGGTGTACTGCGCCGGGCTGAGCAGTGAACAGAAGGGCCTCGGAGGGCTGGAGGGTGTACATATAGATGTATCGCAGGAGCAAGATAATTTAGAGCTAAATTTAGCTGCTACAGAGGAGCTGGAGATGGTTGGACCCTCAGTAATTAGGTCATTCTCTTAACTAGTTTGGACGGAAATAGACTGCTGAATGAAGGAATGTGATCAAGAATCAAGTTAGTTCTCTGACAGATTTATTTCGTATCTATTAACACATCTCATAAACTGCTGAACAAATTCTGAATAACAATTAGAAAAATATTATGAATGATAATCTAGCATCTCTTCCCTAATTTTGTGCTTTTTGAGGCCTACAAAATTGTCTCAATTAAAAGCCCATTTATCAGTCACAAAGTTGAAACCATCCTAAAAAGCCAAGGACCAGGCGGGGGCATGTGCAGGCAGGAAACTAGCTAAACAGGGGCTGCATACAGCGTAAAAACACTGAAAATAAATAACTAAAGAGGGCAGAAAATAAGTAAATATAACCAACCGGGGAGACAACCAAGGGATGGGGAACCGCTGAGAAGCGACTGGGAAACTGGGCAGGCAGAACAAACAGGAGGGAACACAAGCATGAAGGGAAATAGAAATAGCATAAATAAAGAGAATTACCAGAAATTAAACCCAAAAGTAAACTGGAAATCATAAACAAGGACTACCAGGAAGTACTTTCAAACTAAAACAAAGAATGCTGCATTTGAAATGTTGAATTGTTCACTACATAGTGCACTACATTTGAACAGGACTGAATTCAAAGGTAGCCCACTAGTTTTGATTTCAGCACAACTTGCAGCACAAATTAAAGTGACACTCTGGCAAAAATCAACTTTTTCTGTTGTTAAGATAAGATGAGATGAGATAAGATAAACCTTTATTAGTCCCACAATGGAGGAATTGCGGGATTGCAGCAGCAAAGGGACAGCAGCACTCAGAGCAATAGTAAACAAGATAATAAGAACTGGGCCCTGCGATGGACTGGCGATCTGTCCAGGGTGTACCCTGCCTCTCGCCCAATGATGCTGGGATAGGCTGCACCCCCCCCCGCGACCCAAAAAGGATTAAGCGGTAGAAGATGGATGGATGGATAATAAGAACTGGTTAGCCAAAGCTGGAAATATACATATGTAGACAGATGTATACACAGTGCAGGAGCATTGCAGCTAGATAGTATCAGCAGCATTACAGTTAAATTATCCTGCAGAATATAAATATATTTCACATTTGAATCAACAGTGTTGTTGCCACCCTCGACAATAACTGTAATTGTCTTAGTTTTGTACTGGAGGGGATGATCTCTATTGTGCAGAGTTGTGACGTTTACTACGACCTCTACGAGCAGCAGCGGTTAGATTATAAAGCCTGACAGCTGTAGGTAGGAAGGGCCTGTGGAACCTCTCCCTCGAGCACTTAGGATGGCACAGTCTACTGCTAAATGAACACGTCTGTAACATGTTTCTTTGTGACTTACAAGACATATCAAGCACAAAATCTCACCACAGTCCCAGCTCTGTGTCTTTTGCTGTGAATTTCTGGTTTGGTAACACCCCCTTGAAACAGACGCGTTTGGACAGGCCATTAGTAGCTACGTAACTATTCCTGCTTAGCTTGATTGATTATAACATTAACCAATCAGACAGATACTCTTGGCTACCTCAGGGGAAGAGGGAGGAGCTGAGGGTCAGCAGGACTGAGGCAGAGCGGGTTGGGGTAGCAGCAGAGAGAGGGAGAGCGGAGAGAGGTGGGGGGCGATTTGAATGTTCATTCAAATCGAGCTGCTCTCGGCTCACTTCACCAGCGGACGGGTGCTGCATTGTGAGCTGAGATCAGCCACATTCAAATCCACCCCCCACCCCCGCTCAGTCACCAGCGGACGGGGGACTGGTTGTTAGTAAAAAGTAAACACATATTTGGCAGCTACACATTTATTTCTTGCCTTGACTGTTTTCAGAAAAATGTTTTGCTTTTTACTTTTGAAGATATAGGCAAAACATTAACGTCCGGAAACGTCTTCGACAGACTAGCAGCCCACCCACCAGGAGTCACGGCGACCAATCACATGCAAGGCCTACAGGCCACTAATTAGAATATTTATAGATCTGTGCATACTTAAGTAAGTGCAAGATTTTAAAATCTCTTTCCAAGCAATTCTAAGGCAATGAAAGTTTGTTTTTTTGTGGGTAAAATGCCACAATATACTATTTTGGCCAATACACTTTGGTTTTTGACGTGGTTTTAGATCTGCCGGAGTGCATCTTTAAATGAAACTAAACTAAACAGGAAAACTTTGAGAATAAAGCTAGAATTACACAAAAATAAATCACAATATCCAACAGTTGAAGTTAAGAGAAACCAACTCAGGGTGGGGCTTGATAGTAGATCATAACTTGGATCATTTCATTGGCTTGTGACAACGCAAGTTTTGTATGATATAAGCATGTGCATGGGAATATTCGGCTCTTCATTTGCATGTGAATTAACCATTTTAAATGCATTTTTGTTTTCACACTTTTCTGTCATCGCTGGGCGTCTGACTGGCTTTAAAACATGAATGTGTCTGATTGTGAACGTGTTTTTTATGCTACCAAAAAAATGAAAACCAAAGAATTTAGAATAAAGAAATTGGTGCAGAATTACATGAAAAATTATGGTAGTACATTTATTATTTTTCCCTCTCAGGCCATAAAAACGTAGCACCAATTTGGGAAAAAAGAATTAGTTTTCTGCAATGTTTGTAAAAGCAAAATGAATTGCCTATTTTACTAAATCTGAAATATATATATATATATATATATATACAGTATATATATATATATATATATATATATATATATATATATATATATATATATATATATATATATATATATATATTCATCAACCTTCACTTTATATTTACCAGCTGCAGTTAACAGTGGTTTGAAAATTCCACATCAGGCTTCTGCACTTTCCTCACAGAAACCAAACGAGCACCACCTGACAGCACATGGAAGGCTGACTGAGGTTCAAGGTTTCTTCCCACTGCTCTAAACTGGTGTCCCCATTGACCCAGTTCATGGTGACCCCTGCATGGTTGAGAGCGACGTGAACTGCTGCACATCTGGAGACGATGCTGTCTGTCGTAATCTGGACATCATCTGGTTTGCTAATGTCAGCAACGATCACAATGGCATTGATAAATATTTAAAAAGAAGACAAAAAGGTGATGGAGGACAGTGGTCCCAGGAAGTTTAGTCTGGACAAGATGTAGAAAGTAATAAAGCACAATAAAACATAAAAAGCTAAATAATGAAAACATCACAATAAAATGGAATATAAAAGCAGAAAACTCAGCACCCGTGTTACACATCCGTGGGTGCACTAAGAGGAAAACAGAGTTAAAATTCACACATTATAAAAGACACAAAGGAAAACTTGAGCACACATTTTATCCTTTGCTATGCTGCCATCTGCTGGTAATGATTTAAACTGTTCCAAATAATTTCAGACGTTTGTCAAGAAGCTAATAACCATTTTTCATGTCTCATTTCTCAGAGTTTACGGCCAGTTTCACCAGTTTCAGGCACACAACACAGTAACTCTTGCAGCTGGTCACTCACACCTGCTGTTGTGTTTAACGCGCTGCCTCATAGCAGCGGCCTCGTTAGCGACAAAAGCAGAGCAGCAGTCTTCTGACTTCCTTCACAACTGGCGGTCAAAGAGTTAACCTTACAGGAGATTTGTGCAAGTCAGTGGCGGTCCTGGCTTGTATGACCCCCTGGGCCCACCGTCTGCCCCCCGCCCCCCCGTTCCCATTCAAACACAAAATGATTCATGATGCATGCATCTCTATGTTGCATCATAATTTTTATGAAAGGAAAAACACTGAATTGCTGTGTGGATCGAGTTATGAATATATTTTTTTTTGATTCACAGAATACAACAGCAAAAAGTAAGTAAAGTTTAAACCTGTAAGGGGGGGTGGAGTGAACTGCAGCTCATTTAATGCAAATGGTTTTCACAGACATAGTCACAAAGCACTGTATAACAAAAGAGAATAAAATAAAATAAAAAGAGAATAAAAAAGCAAGTGAATAAGTGTGTGTGTGTGTGGGGGGGGGTGATGGTGGTGGCTTGGATTTGTGTGGTGCTTTACATGCCAGATGACATGATGGGGGGGCACCATTCATTTGCTTGGGGCGGGAATTGGTGGTGGTGGGCTGCTTCTGTGGCCGCTGCCGGGCATTGACGCACGTTCGTGCACGCTGCATCTGCACCGCGGCTGCCCCAAGCGTTAAGCGCGAATGATTGTGAGTGAGTGTGTAAGAACGAGCAAGTGTAAATGTGAGTGAGTCAGAGCGCGGATGAGAGTGTATACATGAGTGAGCGTGAGTGGAAGGAAGCATGTGTGAGTGTGAGCGACTGTGAGGGCGAATGGGAGGGTGGGCGAGACCGAACAAGTATGAGAGTGGGTGAGAGTGAATGAGTCTGAGTGAGGGAGTGCGAGTGTAAGAGTGTGTGAAAGAGAGGGTGAATGAGAGCGTGTGAGCACATGAGGGTGTGAGTGTGAGAGTGAGTATGTGCTGGTCAGGAGGTGCTGGACTGATGGGGGTGGTACCTCCTGGTGCCTCCTGGCTGCGTGGGCTCCCTTTGACTGTGTGTGTGTGTGTGGGGGGGGGACCTCCTTGCTATCGCAAGTGCAGATACCAGACTCATGATGAGACCTTTTCAGAAGAAGAAACAGTTTGTTTTCTGTCTGTTTCAGTTGTGTCAGTCTCCTTGTTTTCTCTGTTCCTCTCTTTTTTTGCCCTCCCCACCCCTCCCTTCCTCATTCCCCCCATCAAGTCCATCATAAGTAAAACAATAAGGTATTAAAAGTTATTACAAGAGGAGTCTATAAATAATATTTATATACAGTTTATCAGATATGAGGAAAGCTCCTTTCGGCAAAGTAAATTTGTTTGGCACAATAAGGGAAGCAGATTTCTGTTCTGCTTACCTAGCAGCTAGACAGGACAGGGGTGGTGGGGGGGAATAGAATAAAAAAAGAACTTGGCAGAGACACAATAAAAATAGGAATAAAAACAAAGTTTGCAAAAATACCACAGCTGGTCACATGACCACAGCTAGTTACAGCTATAGTCATAAAAGGAATTATGCCCATGTACAGTGCATCCAGAAAGTTTTCACAGCGCTTCACTTTTTCCACATTTTATGTTACAGCCTTATTCCAAAAGGGATTAAATAAATTTTTTCCCCTCAAAATTCTACACACAATACCCCATAATGACAACATGAAAAAAGTTTTTTTTTTTTTTTTTTAGATTTTTGCAAATTTATTGAAAACAAAAAACAAAGAAATCACATGTACATAAGTATTCACAGCCTCTGCTCAATACTTTGTTGATGCACCTTTGGCAGTAATTACAGCCTCAAGTCTTTTTGAATATGATGCCACAAGCTTGGCACACCTATCTTTGGGCAGTTTGGCCCATTCCTCTTTGCAGCACCTCTCAAGCTTCATCAGGTTGGATGGAAAGCGTCAGTGCACAGCTATTTTCAGATCTCTCCAGAGATGTTCAATTGGATTCAAGTCTGGGTTCTAGCTGGGACGCTCAAGGACATTCACAGAGTTGTCCTGAAGCCACTCCTTTGATATCTTGGCTGTGAACTTAGGGTTGTTGTCCTGCTGAAAGATGAACTGTCACCCCAGTCTAAGGTCAAGAGAGCTCTGGAGCAGGTTTTCATCCAGGATGTCTCTGTACATTGATGCATTCATCTTTCCCTCTATCCTGACTAGTCTCCCAGTTCCTGCCGCTGAAAAACATCCCCACAGCATGATGCTGCCACCACCATTGGGGTGGTTATGAGCGGTGCCTGGTTTCCTCAAAACATGACGCCTGGCATTCACGCCAAAGAATTCAGTCTTTGCCTCATCAGACTACAGAATTTTGTTTCTCATGGTCTGAGAGTCCTTCAGGTGCCTTTTGGCAAACTCCAGACAGGCTGTCATGTGCCTTTTACTAAGGAGTGGCTTCCGTCTGGCCACTCTACCATACAGGCCTGATTGGTGGATTGTTGCAGACATGGTTGTCCTTCTGGAAGGTTCTCCTCTCTCCACAGAGGAATGCTGGAGCTCTGATAGAGAGACCATCGGGTTCTTGGTCACCTCCCTGACTAAAGCCCTTCTCCCCCGATCGCTCAGTTTAGACGGCCGGCCAGCTCTAGGAAGACTCCTGCGGTTCTGAACTTCTTCCATTTACGGATGATTGAGGCCACTGTGCTCATTGGGACCTTCAAAGCAGCAGACATTTTTCTGTACCCTTCCCCAGATTTGTGCCTCGAGACAATCCTGTCTCGGAGGTCTATAGACAATTCCTTTGACTTCAGGCTTGGTTTGTGCTATGACATGCACTGTCAACTGTGGGACCTTATATAGACAGGGGTTGTCACGACTGATTAGAATATTCAGCCCCCGTGCAAGGCGCAGCAACAAAGAGACAATCAAACAGTAAACACGTTTGAATGTTTTATTAAATCTCAAAACACGCTCTGCTACAGAACAGTCACTCGCCAGGGGAATGGACCTGTGGAGAGAAAGTGAGAGCTGTGAGCAGAGGAATGGACATAGGGAAAATGGTCGAGCCAAATTACCACTTACGTGGGCTCCGAGGGAGCGCAGGTCAAAACCCAGCGGGGAATAGACAAACCGACAGGGCAGAGAACTGCGGGTGGAGTCTGACCAGGCGGAGGTTTCCGTCGTGGAAAAAGTTAAAGCACGCAGGAAAAGCGCACGCAGCCCTCAGCGACACACCTACACGATGGCAGCAACCTGCACCAAGGAGGAAAAGCACAAGGATTAATAACTTCTTAACCGTTGTGTACAAGACAACTTACTTGTCTGTAAGGTAGTATACCCAGACAAGCCAGCGTTGAATCACTGAAGCGAGCTTCCTTAAATACGCTGGCAGATAAGAGGGCGCAGGTGTGTCCTCTCCCTCAGGTGTGCTGATGTGCGGTGGAGAAATGAACGGGAAGGAGGGGGCGTGGTCTCGCCGCCCATGCCAGGGCTCCCTCTTCCAGGAGCGCCTCCTGGCGGTCCACAGGACTTATTGGGATGGGCCTGATGGTAGGACCGGAGCATCTGTTTATCCAAGATCCAGACCAAAGGAACCCAGGATCGCTCCGCCGGACCGTAGCCCTCCCAATCCACTAAATACTGGAGGCCCCGGCTCCGACGGCGAGCATCCAAGATCCAGCGGACCATGTGGGTGGGTTGACCGTCGATGATCCGGAGAGGGGAAGGCGGCTTCGGGGTGGGGGTGGGGGACACAGAGGACTGACCGAGAGGGGCTTGATGTGGGAGACGTGGAAGGTCAGGTTCACACGGAGCGTGGGTGGGAGGCTCATCTGAACCAAGGTGTCGTTGACAATTCTGGAGATCGGGAAGGGCCCGATAAAGCACGGAGACAGCTTCTTGGACGTAGTATTCAAGGGCACCTGACTGGCCACCAACCAGACCTGCTGACCCACTGCATACTTGGGTGCGGGCGTCCGATGTTTATCTGCCACCGTCCGGTTGAGCTCCACAGAGCGGGTAAGAGCGGCGCACGTGGGCCTCCAGATGTGCCTGCAGCGGCGAGCATGCACCCCAACCAAAGGAACCGCAGCCTCCCTCTCGGCCATAGGCAGTAGTGGAGGTGTGTAACCCAGTGATGCCTCGAAGGGAGAGAGCCCCGTAGCAGAGGAAACAGCCGTGTTCATGGAATACTCCACCCAGTTCAGATGTGAACTCCACGATGAAGGGTGCTCAACTGTCACGCACCACAAGGTGGCCTCCAAGGACTGATTGGCGCGCTCTGCCTGCCCATTGCTCTGCGGGTGGTTCCCAGAGGAGAGGCTCACCGTGGTTCCCAAGGTGCAGCAGAAGGCCTTCCAGACTTGAGATATAAACTGCGGCCCCCGGTCAGACACGATATCCACTGGGATGCTATGGAGTCGAATAACGTGATCCGTCAGCAGGACGGCCGTCTCCAAGGCTGAGGGAAGTTTGGGGAGCGCCACCAGGTGGACATCCTTGGAGAAATGGTCAACGATGGTTAGAATGACAGTTTTGCCGCGGGAGGGGAGAAGTCTAGTGACAAAGTCCACGCTGATGTGGGACAACGGTTGACCAGGAACGGGGAAGGGATGGAGGAGTCCAGATGGGGGGGAGGAATCGGACTTGCCCCGGACACAGGTCTGACAGGCCCGCACGTACTCCTGCACGTCTCGCCGCAGTGTGGGCCACCAGAATCCCCGTTGAACCAGAACGATAGTACGGGTGATTCCAGGATGACAAGCAAAGCAGCTGGTGTGACCCCAGTGGATGACGTCACTGCCGAGGGCAGCGGGGACGTACAGGCGATCTGGGGGGCACTCTGCCGGCACAGGCTCCTGAGACTGGGCCTGACGGACCCTCCGTTCGATATCCCACGTAAGGGCACCAAGGACACACGAAGAGGGAAGAATGGGTTGGGGAAGGGAAGGAGGCACTACATTCTTGGAATCAAACTGGCGCGATAGCGCGTCTGGTTTAGTATTCCGAGAACCAGGCCAGTAGGTGATGGTAAAATTAAACCGCTGGAAAAATAAAGCCCAGTGGGGCTGCCTAGCATTAAGTCGGTGGGCCAACCGCAAGCACTCAAGCTTCTTGTGATCGGTCCACACGACAATGGGGAGCATAGCCCCCTCTAGCCAATGTCTCCATTCTTCTAGTGCCAATTTAATGGCGAGCAGCTCTCTGTCCCCTACGTTGTAATTCCTCTCTGCCGGCGTGAGCTGACGAGAGAAATACGCGCATGGATGGAGCTTCTGGTCGGAGGACCCTCGAATCAGAAGCATCCACCTCAAGGATGAACTGGAGCTGCGTGTCGACCTGGGCCAAGATTGGTGTGTCAGTGAACAGGCCCTTTAACTTCGAAAAGGCCTGTTCCGCTGCCTCGGTCCACCGAAAGGGGACCTTGACCGAGGTCCGCTGTGTTAAGGGCAGTGTGACTTGACTATAGTTCCTGATGAACCTGCAATAAAAGTTCACAAACCCAAGGAAGCATTGAAGCTCCCTGCAGGAGTGGGGCGTCAGCCAATCGAGCACTGCCCTCACCTTGGCCGGGCTGGCAACCAGTCTCCCCTCACTTACTATGAAGCCCAAGAAGGAAGTAGATGTTGTGGAGAATTCACACTTCTCCGCCTTAACGTAGAGCTGGTTCTCCAAGAGCCGTTGTAAAATGGCCCTAACGTGGACCTCATGTTCCTCTGGCGAGCGGAAGAAGATCAAAATGTCATCTAAATAGACAAACACAAATTGATAGAGCATATCGCAGAGGACGTCGTGAATTAACTGTTGGAAGGCAGCGGGGGCGTTGGTGAGTCCAAACGGCATCACCAAATACTCAAATTGCCCCAAGTGTGTTTTAAACACTGTCTTCCACTCGTCCCCCTCACAAATGCAAATGAGAGGGTACGCATTGTGTAAGTCTAATTTGGTAAACACCCATGAGTGCTGAAGGAGCTCAAACACAGAATTCATCAAGGGCAAAGGATATTTGTCCTTAACTGTTATGGCGTTGAGCTCACGGTAATCTATACACGGGCTGAGCAAGCCATCCTTCTTGCCGGCAAAGAAGAACCCGGCCCTGAGAGGAGCCAAAGATGGCCGAATGAGGCTGGCGTTCAGCGACACCTTAACATACTTCTCCATGGCCTCTCTCTCTCGCCCCAAAATACTATAGAGCCGGCTGGATGGCAGCTTCACCCCCGGGATGAGGTCCACAGCTCAGTCGTAAGAGCGATGAGGCAGCAGCGACAGCGCTCTCGACTTGCTGAAGACCTCCCCTAAATCATGATAAGTCTGGAGGACGAGGCTGAGATCCGGCGCGGAGAGACCAGGAGGGATGGAGCACATTCCGCTGAACTTAAACAATTGGCCAAACAAAACAGGCTCCAGGAGGAGATGGAATTCCACCCCCAATTTATTATGGGGCTGCGCCTCCGGAGCCATGGGTAACCAAGAATCATCGGGGACGATGAATCTGGGAGAACTAGGAACGTTAGTTCCTCCCGATGATTCCTGGACAAGAGGATGGCAACCGGCCACATGCATTCGGCGACCACTGCAACCTCGATGCCAGATATGGCGTTAACACGTTGTTGGGGGAACAATTTACAAGTGGGATTACCCAGGTCCCGCACGAGCCAAGCCGACATGAAATTGCCCTCTGCCCCTGAATCAACTAGCGCCATGACCCTTCTCTCGACCCCCGGCAATTGCACGAGGGCCGGAATAGAGAAGTTGCCGGGGGGAGTTGACTTGGTCCCGCCCTCCAGACCCCCCACGGCTACTGACGGGCCACATCTTTTTGGCCGCCGGGGGCACTCGTCCCGACCGTGCTACGGGGAAGCACAGTACAAGCCAACTCTCCTCCTTTGCAGACACTCAGCCTCGGTTAGACGAACTCGGCTGAGATCCATTAGTTCAGGAGGAGGTCTGGCCCCCCAGTGTCAGTCCCTGCGGTGGGCACGCGCCCAGCAGACCAGTGAGAGGAGGCCTGTTGCTAATTCGCGCACTCACGGTTGCGGTTGTCCAACCCCACAGCCTGATCAAAAAGACCATCAAGCGTCTCAGGAACAGCATGAACCGCCAGATTGTCGTGGAAATGGTCATTCAACCCGTGGAGGAAAGCGCTGCGTAACGAAACCTTGCTCCATCCCGAGTCTGCCGCTTTGACCCAAAACTCCAGAGAGAACTCGGCCACAGACCGAGCCCCCTGACGGAGAGTCATAAGGCGGTTCATAATGTTCCCCGGACTCTCGGTGTGGTCGAACGCGTGAGAAAAAGCGGCCACAAATTGGTCAAACATGTGACTACGGCCCTCAGGGCTGTCTGCTGTGGCCTGGGCCCAGCTAAGGGCCCAGTCCCGCAGCAGTAGAGTGAAAAACTGAATTTTCACGACATCCGTCGGGTACTCCCCCCCAACCCCCCAACCTGCTCCAAATACATCCGTACCTGGTGTAAAAACTCCTTACATTTCCCTACCTCCCCCGCGTACGGGGCAGGTGAGGGAACGGAGGTGGTACGGCGAACTGGTGGTTGAATAACGGGAGCAGGCTGAGGAGAAGGAGCTGGCGGAGCCACCCCAGCCAAATGACGCATGATGGTGTCCAATTGCTGCATCATAGTCTGCAGCTGCTGGTTCATTACGGTGACTTGTTGCTCGGTCACTTCTAAACGATCCATAGCTGATTGTCCCCCTGTTGCACCTGCTGAGATGAGGTTAAGGTTGGCTCATTCTGTCACGACTGATTAGAATATCCAGCCCACGTGCAAGGTGAAGCAACAAAGAGACAATCAAACAGTAAACACGTTTGAATGTTTTATTAAATCTCAAAACACGCTCTGCTACAGAACAGTCACTTGCCAGGGGAATGAACCTGTGGAGAGAAAATGAGAACTGTGAGCAGAGGAGTGGAAAGAGGGAAAATGGGTGAGCCAAATTACCACTTACGTGGGCTCCGAGGGAGCGCAGGTCGAACCCCAGAGAGGAATAGACAAACCGGCAGGGCAGGGAACTGCGGGTGGAGTCTGACCGGGTGGAGGTTTCTGTCGTGGGAAAAGTTGTGGCAGGAGAGCGCGTGCAGCCCTCAGCGACACACCTACATGATGGCAGCAACCTGCACCAAGGAGGAAAAGCACAAGGATTAATAACTTCTTAACCATTGTGTACAAGACGATTTACTTGTCTGTAAGGTAGTATACCCAGACGAGCCAGCGTTGAATCACTGAAGCGTGCTTCCTTAAATACGCTGGCAGATAAGAGGGCGCAGGTGTATCCTCTCCCTCAGGTGCACTGATGAGCGATGGAGAGATGAACGGGAAGGAGGGAGCGCACTCTCACCGCCCATGACAGGTGTGTGACTTTCCAAATCATGTCCAGTCAACTGAATTTACCACAGGTGGACTCCAATTAAGCTGTAGAAACATCTGAAGGATGATCAGTGGAAACAGGATGCACCTGAGCTCAATTTTGAGCTTCATGGCAAAGGCTGTGAATACTTATGTACATGTGATTTCTTAGTTTTTTTTTGCAAAAATCTTAAAAAAAAACTTTTTCACATTGTCATTATGGGGTATTGTGTGTAGAATTTTGAGAAAAAAAATTGAATTTAATCTCTTTTGGAATAAGGCTGTAACATAACAAAATGTGGAAAAAGTGAAGTGCCGTAAATACTTTCCGGATGCATTGTAAGGAGTTACTACAATGTTTCAGTTTCCAGGGATGTTTTCACAGTCAGGCAGAATCATGAGTTTGAAGCTGGAAGTCAAAGGTGTGATGTTGAATGTTGTCAGTGCATATGCCCCACAAGTTGGATGTCAGGTAGAAGAGAAAGAGGAATTCTGGAGTAAGCTGGATGAGGTGGCAGAGAGTGTTCCCAGGGGGGAGAGAGTGGTGATTGGAGCAGACTTTAATGGACATGTAGGTGAAGGGAACAGAGGTGATGAGGAGGTTTTGGGTAGGTATGGTCTTAAGGAGAGAAATGTTGAAGGACAGATGGTTGTGGATTTTGCTAAAAGGATGGAAATGGCTGTGGTGAACACAAACTTCAAGAAGAGAGAGGAACATAGGGTGATTTTTAAGAGTGGAGGAAGGTGCACACAGGTGGACTACATCTTATGCAGAAGAAGAAATATGAAAAAGGTAGGAGACTGCAAGGTGGTGGCAGGGGAGAATGTAGCTAGACAGCATCGGATGGTAGTCTGTAGGAGGACTTTGGAAAGCAAGAGGAGGAAGAGTGTGAAGGCAGAGCCAAAGATTAAGTGGGGGAAGTTACAGAATGAAGAAGGTCACAAACAGAGTTCAGGAAGGAGTTGATACAGGATCTGGATGGAAGGAAAGAATTACCAGATGACTGGAAAAGTACTGAGGGAAACATTTATCTATTACATTGTCTTGTTTATTTAACTCGGTTCTGTTCTATCTACTTTTTGGACTTGTGTGAAAATCTGATGATGTTTTAGGCCATATTTATGCAGACATATAGAAAATTCTAAAGGGCTCATAAACTTTCAAGTACCTCTGTACTTTTCCTTATGTGACAGCTATTTGAGAAATAATGCAACTTTGAGCTAAAAAACACAACTACACTGCAAAAAGTCAAATATAAGTAACATGAAATAAATTAAGGCTGTTTATACTTGTCTTTTTTCTGACAAGATATTTATTCTTGCTGTGCAGTTTATGTGTAAGAACATTTTACATGCTTTCCAATAGTTTTAACTTGTTTTACGCAATTTGATAAGTCAAATTTTCTTGCTCTCTTGGCAGATAACTTTCCGGATACCGCGGGCAGCCGTATTTAAATGTCCATTTAAAAGTCTCAGCTGCAACACAGTGAATTGTGTTAAAACATGCTTACAGTAGACAGTCATGCCTAACATTGTTTGAAAGCTTAGAATCTCGTCTATTTAGTTATTAAAACAGATTTCAGAAAAAATGATAACACTGGATTTAAATAGAACTTTTCACCAGCTAGCATTAGCATGAGTTTGAATGAGTGATTCACCAAAGTAGCCTCCTTGCTGTCCCTGAATGAATGATCATTCAACAAATATGGTCCATTTGTACTGCAACAGGTCCAGTAGATCCATTTGAGTAAGATTTATTGTCCATCTTCATGACGACGGGGAAAACTGCCCATAAAATAGGAGCATTTGTTTGAAAATTGGCCGAAAATGGTTAGCTTTTTATGCTAAAAACACATCACTTGAGGTTGAACTGGAACCGGAAACCCCGTAGACGGGGATGTGTGCTCAGAAGTGACTGACAGCTCATTTGACCCAATAGAGCCTCCATTTTGTGGCTGAAAGCTGTGGAAACCGAGTGAGCGATAATGGTCCATGAAGGTCCAGCCTCATGGCTAACGGGAACACAACAAGCCAATTGTATCAGAGTAAGAAAATGATGGACGTGTGTTTTAGCCAATTAATTTCTGAATTCAGGGATACCTTTCAAGGAGGCATTCAGCCCTCTTCCCCCCTCTAAAGCCCGTGCGTAACGCATGCGCGTAAAGCTAGCGTAAACTAGTCCGTGAATGCAAGGCTGAAACGCTGTAACAACATTGACGTTTTTGAAAATGGCTAAAATTAACATGGAACATTGAAGAAATTATTAATTACTTGACCCGGTCATTACCTGAAGAATCACCGGGGGGTGGGGGGTGGGGGGTGGCCATGATTCCATTTGGCACAGTTTGAAGACACATGAAGATGTCTTGAGAAAAAAGGTGTGTAATATATTCATTTCTTGTGCAATTGTTTCCAAATTTTTACCTGAACTTCATAACACTTGGTTCTACATTCCTATTGTGTTTTCCAGCCAGTATCTAGCAGCTGTACGTTATTGTCAGGCATTTGTATCTAAAAAACACCCAGGTGAGCTTCATTTTCTTGAAATTTAGTATGTTTAGATCAGTGTTACTCAGTGGCTGAAGCACTGAGAGGGATTCTGACTGTTTTGCTCAAAATTTAGAGTGTTTGGTTTTGAACATAGTGCAAGGGGCTGAAGAGCAGCTTTGAATTTAGTTTGGGTATGTTTTTTCAGGCGCTTCCAACGGAAATGGGCTGGAACGCTAAGGGGTTAAAATAAACAAAAACAAAAATTCTGGCAATAGATAATTCTAGTTAAAATATGAAACAAATATCTGTCAACAAAGTAAGATTAAATTTTTAATCAAAGATGGAGGCGCGCATGGACGCTGCGGCCCCTCTAGGCATCAGTGAGTGTGAGAGTTTTGAGTGTTTTAATCATCCCAGACGTACATGCTGTAAAACTTACAACCGTGAGACCTTATTAAACATCAAGGTACTGCACGCTGCAAGAATTGCGGCACTCAGGTGTGACTTGGACATTCTACACCAGCATGGAATACTATCGGAGGTTTCGCTGGCAGCTACCCGGGAGAGGAGGAAGCGTAAGCGGCGTGAATGCAAACAAAGGAGAGGAAAGAGAGCCAGGATTCATGCTAGGCTTAAGGCTAACCCCTCCAGACCAGCAGTACCGTCGCTCCTACTTTCCAATGTCCGCTCCCTCGACAACAAGCTGGACAAGCTGCGTCTGCTGAGAAACCCGGAGAACTGCTGTGTGTTTGCATTTACGGAGACATGGCTCCACGACAACATCCCTGATGCAGCCATTCAGTTGGAAGGGATGACATCGTTCCGGGCGGACAGGGAGGCTGCTAGCATCGGTAAGAGCCGGGGTGGGGGGGAGGCTATGTATCTATATTAACAAGAACTGGTGTGTTAACGCCATGTTAGTAACTAAACACTGCTTTCCGTTGGCGGAGTTCCTTATCGTGAATTGTTGGCCATTCTATCTGCCGAGGGAATTCACCAACATGTTTGTAGCTGCTGTTTACATAGCTCCTAGCGCTAATGCTAAAGCTAATGCAGCTAACGGAGCACTTGGAGAGCTGCACGACGCTATCAGTGAATTTCAAACTTCACACCCAGACAGTTTTGTGGTGGTTGCAGGGGATTTTAATCACACCAGTTTAAAGACTATGCTCCCCAAGTTCAAACAATGTGTGGACTTTAAGACCAGAGGAGAGAATATTTTTTTTTTTTAGATTTAGTATACTTTATTGATCCCCAGAGGGGAAATTGAGGGTCATCCACCACCTGGATGGATGAAGCAGCCACGATATGGCGCTATCCCTTAACCATTCACACACATTCACACCTAGGGTCACTTTAGAGTCTCCAATTAACCTAACCTGCATGTTTTTGGTGTGTGGGAGGAAACCAGAGAAATCCCGGGGTAAACCCACACATACATGGGGAGAACATGCAAACTCCACACAGATCACTGTTGGTCGGGGGCTGGGATCGAACCCACGATCCCCACGATCCCCCGGCCAAGGGTAAACTGTGCTGCCGCAGTGCTAACCACTGCGCCACCGTGCAATATGTTGGACTTAGTGTACACAAACTTCCCAGATGTGTATAAGGCAACATCTCGCCCCCACCTTGGCCATTCTGACCATCTATCCATGATGCTGGTGCCTGCCTACAAACCTTTACTGAAGCGCAGCAGGCCAGTAGAGAAACAAATCAGGATTTGGCCAGAGGGTGCAGCCTCGGCACTTCAGGACTGTTTTCTGCACACAGACTGGGAGGTCTTCAAAATAGCAGCCTCCCAGGGAGACAGGACAGATGTGGAGGAGTATGCTGAAATGGTCACCAGCTACATCGTGAAGTGCACAGAGGATGTCACCATAGTGAAGACTTTCACTGCACGGGGCAACTATAAACCCTGGATGACTGCAAAGGTGCGCTCGCTGCTCACAGCCAGAGATGCAGCCTTCAGAGCGAAGGACAGGATCACCCTCTGCTCAGCCAGGTCTGCGCTCTCAAAGGGAATTAAGACGGCGAAACGCACCTATGCGGAAAAAATCCAGGGACACCTCTGTGACACAAGGAACACCAAACGGATGTGGCAGGGAGTTCGGGCGCTGACGGATTATAAGTCTAGGCAGGGGATCGATGATGATGACGCTTCGCTTCCAGACAGGCTCAACAACTTCTTTGCACGTTTTGAAGCATCAAACCTGACAATCAGAGGGAGGGCTGGCCCATCTCCACCATCGGTTGGGCCAGCTATCACCATCAACACAGAGGACACACGGAGGACCCTAATCAGGGTCAACCCACGTAAAGCTGCAGGTCTGGACAACATTCCGGGACGTGTCCTCCGAGTCTGCGCGAGCGAGTTGGCGGATGTCCTGACTGACATTTATAACATCTCCCTGAGCCAGGCCATCGTTCCCAGATGCTTTAAGACCTCTACCATAGTATCGGTGGCAAAGAAACCAGTTGTGTCCTGTCTGAATGACTATCGTCCTGTTGCACTGGCACCAGTTGTGATGAAGTGTTTTGAATGGCTTGTCAAACCACACATCACAGCCTGCCTCCCTGACCCACTCCAGTTTGCATATTGTTCAAACCGCTTCACGGAGGATGCTATAGTCACCACCCTGCACTCTGTCATCCCCCACCTGGATCAGAAAGACACCTATACCAGACTCCTGTATATTGATTTCAGTTCAGCATTCAACACCATTATTCCCCAGAGACTGATTATCTGACTGATTATCGACTTCCGGCGGGTCACGGCCTGAACACGTCCCTCTCAGCATCAGCGGCCGTTTGGTGGAGAGAGTGGAGAACATCAAGTTCCTCGGAGTGCAGATCTCGCAGGACCTGACCTGGAGCAAGAATTCCTTGGGGATCAGGAAGCGGGCCCAGCAGAGACTGCACTTCTTGAGGAAACTCAAACAGGCCTCTCTCCCCATCTGCATCCTCAGGACCTTCTACAGAGGTGTGGTGGAGAGTGTTCTGACGTACTGCATTGCAACATGGTACTCCAGCTGCAGTATGTCAGACAAAAAAGCCCTGCAGAGGATAGTTAAGGGAGCTGAGAGGGTAATTGGAGCTTCCCTCCTCTCTGTCCAAGAACTTTTTCAGAACCGTTGTAGGAGCAGGGCACTGAACATTGTTAAGGACCACTCTCACCCTCTGCATAAACATTTGGAACTGCTGCCATCTGGCAAACAATTCTGGAGCATCAGAGGCAGAACCACCAGACTGATTAACAGCTTCCTTCCACAAGCTGTTAGGATGCTGAACAGTTGATCCAGAATCTTTCATACATACTACTGCACCTATGGACTTTATGTATATTATATGTACATATATAGTTCTAGTTAGTTTCAAGTATGTCTCAGGGATGGGTGAATGGCTGTGTTGCGGTGGGGGTGAGGGTGTGTGTGAGTGTGTCTTAAATTATGTTCTTTTTACTTATATGGATGCCTAGAGAAACGTAATTTCATCTTGACTGCACTACAGTTGTATGCACAGCAACATGACAATAAAGGTTGATTTGATTTGATTTGATTTTGATTTGAAATTGCTTAACCTCTTGCACTCCGGGATACCGCAGGCGGTCACGTCTCTGCGTCCTAGGGCGCACGAGGGCGCCCTAGTACGCACACTGTGTGTCCTAGGGCGCACTGAAAAAACAAAAGCTGCAGACACAGCCGCGAACAGAAAGCCAAAGGAGTGCTTTGATTGGTTTAGATTTGATTGACCTCTCATTCGACTAATAAGAGCCTTGAATTGGGTTTCTGAAACCTTGAAGAACCAATGACTGAAAACCTAGCAAGAAGGACCCGCCTACCAACGGCTGCGAATGCAGCGAGCCAATTGAAGCAGAGAACTTTGACGATTGAAAGCGTACGTCCCGTGCGTAAAATCTGTTTTGTGTAAGCCACTGGGTGACACACAAGCGTTCGCCAGTCATTTTTTCTTACTACTGTTCTTATTTGTTTTGAAAAATCGTTCGCCAAAACCACAATCATGGAAGCGCAAAACCGCAATAATGGAATCATGGTTTGACCGGATCTCGTGACCGGAACCACGAGTCCGTAACAAGCGGTCCAGCGTCATGTTCGTCTGACAATGAGGAAGAGAAGTTCGCCAGCGACACTGCTGTTGTGGACAGGTAAGTGTTATAAGCTAAATTATTCTTTATCCCTGAAAATTGTAATCAAAATGACTTTTGACCCATCGGTAAATTACAACTGTACGTCATCGCAACATGAAGACCTGGACCGTCTGGACCGTGAACGCCCCCCCCCCCCGCCCCCGCTACTCTTCTGTAGCGGATTGCAGATATTATTGCAGATATTTTAGAATCAGAATCAGAATCAGATTTATTGCCATTGTTCATGTAGTACACAAACTAGGAATTTGTCTCGGTGCAATGCTGCAACATTAAACATGATAAAACAAAAGAAATAAACTATACATGCAATAAAGTGTAGAATAAGAATGAGTAATACTAGTCAGCAGTTAAAATATATTAGCGAGCAGCAGATAATGTGGAGAACCATATAGTGCAGTCAGTAATGCAGGAAGAAAACAGTGATGATTGACATGAGTCTGGTTGAGCTGCTGTACATAGTGCACGAGAGTCAATAAGTCACTTAGTGTTCAGCAGTCTGATGGCAGAGGGGAAGAAGCTGTTCATGTGACGGGAGGTTTTAGTCTGGATGGACCGAAGTCTTCTACCTGAGGGGAGGGGGGCAAACAGTACATGACCAGGGTGTGAGGGATCGGCTATGATCCAGCCAGCACGCCTCCGGGTCCTGGAGATGTACAGATCCTGGAGAGATGGGAGCTTGCAGCCGATCACCTTCTCAGCAGTGCGCATGACGCGCTGCAGCCTTAGTCTGTCCCTGGCAGTGGCTCCTGCGTACCACATTATGGAAGTGGTGAGGATGGACTCGATGATGGCTGATCACTTTTAATACAACTATGCGTAGTAGACCGCGGCGCACCGTCCCCGCGGTCCGTCATGTAGCGATGGGCGATGTCCATCCTCTGTAGCGGGGGGTGGGAGTTGTTATCTTCTACATTACAGATATTTTAATATAATTTTTAGTGCACTGTAGGTTATTTTTTCTTGTAAAAAAAAGCCACACATTTTTTACGTGGCATGCTTCTTTGTGTGTGGGGGCTTGTTTGTTCATTCATTCATTCATGAATGAATAAACAACCCCCCCCCCCCCATGCACACACAGCCCTGAGTGTCACCTTTCATTAGAGCCCAAGATGAAGCATCTATATTGAATCATTCAAAAGTTACAGACGTTTTTCCAAACTGTGTCATTTGGCACAATTTGGCACAGTTCAAAAATGCCTGGGAATAACCTGAGTAAAAAGCTGTGTAATATATTCATTTTTTGTGGTATTGTTACAAAATTTTGACCTCAGCTGGATAACACTTGGTTCTACATTTCTGTTGCATTTTCCAGCCCGGATCTGACAGCTGTGTGTTATTTGCAAGCATTTGTATCCAAAAAAACACCCAGGCGAAATTTATTTTCTTCAAGTTCAGTATGTTTAGATGACTGTTACCCAGTGACAGGAGCACTTAGAGAGATTATGACTGTTTTGCCAAAAAATTCAAAGTGTTTTCTTTTAAATGAGACCAACCCCATGAAGATGCTGCAAAGGGTTGAAGAACAGCTTTTGATTTACTTTGAGCACGTTATTTTTAGGCGTTTTTAGGGAAATTGACCAGAGTGCAAGGGGTTAAAACAAGTAAAAACTTTCGTCCATCCATCCATCAATCCATCTATCTTCTACTGCTTTTCCAGAGGTCCGGGTCGCGGAGGCAGCAGTTTAAGCAGAGAAACCCAGCCCAAAACTTTCGAAAAGCAAGTAAAATCTTCCAGAAAACTGCACAACAAAAAGAAATTCTTGTCTTGTCAAAATTATCTTGTGAGAGAAAAACAAGTATAAAGCTTTGATTTAGGCTAGTTTATCTTACTGAGATTTCCTTTTTTACAGAGTGACAGAAACTGCCTTTGGCATAAAATTACATCAGTGAAGTATTCCTCAAACAACAGCAGTAATGAAAAACGTGCACAGGTGGATCAATATCAATTTGCGTACAAAAAGAAATGGAGTACAAGTGATGCCATCTTAGCTATAATGCATTATGTTTAAAAACATCTTGAGAGTCCCTCTGCATATGCCAGATTGGTTTTTATTGATTTTTGTTTGGCTTTTAATTGTATTCAGTCACAGATTCTTCTTAAAAAAATGATTCAGTTGCATGTGAATCTGTTTTTAGTCAGGTGGGGATCATTCTTTCTTGTCAAATAGGTCACGGCAGGTGAAGTTTAACTCTGTGTTCTCTGATATTGCATTGAGCAGTACCGGGGCCCCTCAGGGCTGTGTCAGTTCACTGTTTTTACTTACATTGTATACTAATGACAATATGTGGTGAAGTTTTCAGATGACACTGTAATATTGAGTTTGTTAAAAACTAATGTCAATTCAAATAGCCACAGATCTGGGGTGGATGGGTTTGTGAACTGGTGTGATGACCATCAGCTGCAGATTAATACAGAAAAGACGGTGGAGATGCTGGTGGACCCCAGGTCAGATAATGATCACAGTCCTGTGGCCATACATGGTCATGATATCAAACAGGTTAACCCCTTGCACTCTGGTCAATTTCCCTAAAAACGCCTAAAAATAACGTGCCCAAAGTAAATCAAAAGCTGTTTTTCAACCCTTTGCAGCATCTTCATGGGGTTGGTCTCATTTAAAAGAAAACACTTTGAATTTTTTGGCAAAACAGTCATAATCTCTCTAAGTGCTCCTGCCACTGAGTAACAGTCATCTAAACATAGTGAACTTGAAGAAAATAAATTTCGCCTTGGTGTTTTTTTGGATACAAATGCTTGCAAATAACACACAGCTTCAGATCCGGGCTGGAAAATGCAACAGAAATGTAGAACCAAGTGTTATCCAGCTGAGGTCAAAATTTTGTAACAATACCACAAAAAATGAATATATTACACAACTTTGTTCTCAGGTAGTTCCCAGGCGTTTTTGAACTGTGCCAAATTGTGCCAAATGGCACAGTTTGGAAAAACGTCTGTAACTTTTGAATGATTCAATATAGGAGCTTGATCTTGGGCTCTAATGAAAGGTGACACTCAGGGCTGTGTGTGTGTGTGTGTGGGGGGTTGTTTATTCATTCATTCATTCATGAATGAACAAACAAGCCCCCACACACAAAGAAGCATGCCACGTAAAAAATGTGTGGCTTTTTTTTACAAGAAAAAATAACCTACAGTGCACTAAAAATTATTCTAAAATATTTGTAATGTAGAAGATAACAACTCCCCCCCCCACCCCTCCACTACAGAGGACGGACATCGGCCATCGCTACATGACGGAATAGTCATGTGGCGATGTGGCGACCGCGGCGCACAGTCACCGCGGTCACCGCGGCCCCCCCCCCCCTCGCTACAGAAGAGTAGCAGGGGGGGGGGCATTCATGGTCCGGACGCGGCGCATGAACCGTGTACCGCGGCGCACGGACTTCGGACTTCGTGCGCCGCACAGTTGTAATTTACCGATTGGTCAAAAATCATTTTTGATTACAATTTTCAGGGATAAAGAATAATTTAGCTTATAACACTTACCTGTTCACAGCAGCAGTGTAGCTGGCGAACTTCTCTTCCTCATTGTCAGACGAACGCGACGCTGGTCCGCTTGTTACGGACTCGTGGTTCTGGTCTCACGACCCGGTCAAAACATAATTCCATTATTGCGGTTTTGCGCTTCCATGTTTGCGGTTTTGGCAAACGATTTTTCAAAACAAATAACAGTAGTAATTAAAAAAGACTGGCGAACGCGTGTGTGTCACCCAGCCTTCGTCGTCGGCCTCCGTCGGTCTATGATGACCATGGAAGAGAATCCTAAACGTCTATTCTGCTGGAATAAAAAAAAAAAAAAAAGCACTGCCTGTGGCTGAACAGGCCGATGCACAAATGGCAGTCCCTGTCACACAGGTCGCACTTGTGGGTGGTCTCCGTGCTGCTGGGTCTGTGGCGGTTCTTCCTGCGGGTCCTTTTTTCATCTGCTGCAGCAGTCTCTCTTCACCCAGCCTTACACAAAACAGCTTTCGAACTTCTGTGCTTCAATTGGCTCGCTGCATTTGCAGCGTTGGTAGGCAGGTCCTTCTTGCTAGGTTTTCAGTCATTGGTTCTTCAAGGTTTCAGAAACCCAACTCAAGGCTCTTATTAGTCGAATGAGAGGTCAATCATATCTAATCTGTTCGCGGCTGTATCTGTAGTGGAAGAACGGAAATGCAGCTTTTTTTTTTCAGTGCGCTCTTGGACGCAGCGCCCTCATGCGTCCTCGTGCGCTCTCGTGCGCTCTCGTGTGCCCTCGTGCGCTCTAGGACGCAGAGACGTGCCCGTCCGCGGTACACCGGAGTGCAAGAGGTTAAGTCAAATAAATATCGTAGTGTTCACATTGATAGTGAACTGAGCTGGCACACACAAGTGGCAAGTGGTTGTGCCCAAATCCACCAGCGTCTGCATTTTCTTCACCGGATGAGACAGTTTGGCATCTGTGCAAATATTATGTTGATTTTCTACAGGGCAATCATTGAGTCTGTGTTATGGTATGGTATTACCAGCTGGTTTGGCAATTTAACAGTAAAATCAAAAGCTCAGATATTAAATCTGATAAAGAGAGCAGGTATGATCATGGGTATGGCAGCACTTCCAGCTCCCCAAGATCTGTTTGAACAAGCCACCCTCAGACAGGCAAATTGCCTTTTATCTGATGGTTCTCAAGTATTGTATCCTGAATATGTCTTAATGAATTTGGGGAGAAGGTACAGGGTCTCTTTTTGTAAATATAATCGTTATAAGCATTCATTGATTCCTTTGTCAGTGAAGCTCATTAATGAGTGGGTAAGTCAGGTGAACAGAAGTTAGGAAAACTGTGAGGTTGAATAGCTTTGTATTCGCACCTTGATGAATTATGTTGATTTTATTTTGGTGGTTATTTATGTATTGGTTGTATGTATGGTATGTGTTTTGTTGTGCAGCAGATCCTTTTGTCCAAGACAAATCTCTCCTAAAGATGATCAATAAAGGTACTTTGACTTTGAGGTGGCTAGAAATCTGCAAATAGTAGTGATGGGATTTCCGGCACCTCGGAGTGTGCAGGAAATTTTTGGTGAAGCGTGTTTCGAGGCATGTATTGCTGACGTATGTGGACATCCGGAGCCTCACCAGCCAGTCGTACCACATGACTGGGTCAGGAAGCAGTTAATGATTTTGCACGCAACATGAAATAAAGTGAGCAGCAATACACAATGGAAGTCCCCATCCCTCATATTCTGTGTTATCAGATCTTTGACTCTGCATGGGATTTGTCACAGCCAATTTTTATTTTCAGATGGAGCCAGCATTGAAAGGATGGACTTCTCCCATTTGGGAACATTTTGATTGCATTAGTTATTAAGTTGGTGCATTTTTCACAAATAGTGGATGCTTTGTGTAACTAGAGTGGTGGCCTAGGGGTGGAGCATCTGCCCCACAATTGGGTGGCCAGGGTTCAAGTTCCATCTGGGTCATATCAATCTTGTGATTTATTTTTATTTGCAAGGTGTTGTATTTCAAAGAGCTTGGATACAACAATGACATATCATTATGCTGAGGCACAATCATGTCCTGCATGAGAATAAGGACAACAGAGGTGAATGTACTGGGAAAGACAGATACGTGTCTATCCTACACTGTACAAACTTGCAGAAGCCTTCCTTTGCACACCTGCATCCTCTGTGCCCTGTGAGAGAGTATTCTCCAAAGCTGGTGAAATAATCTAAAAAAAAAAAAAAATTGCCTTAGTCCAGAGACTGTTGAAAAGTTGTTATTTCAAGATTCAAGATTCAAAGGCTTTATTATCATGTGCACAGTTAAGAAATGCTACATTTCCTGAGCAATGAAATTCTGACTTTGCTCTCCGAACAAATGCCAAGTTAACATGTACAGAAACAACAATTTTAAGGTCATGACACACTAACACAGTAACTCAATCCTAATACTAATGAATACTAGTAACGCACACACCAACACACAGGCAGTTAGGACTCCTTAAGCCCACCTTGATACTAAATACTAAAACTAATGAGTACTAATATTCACTGATCTTATTTTTCTTATCTTCTTAATTATTGCTCTGAGTGTTGCTATCCCTGTGCTGTTGCAATCCTGGAATTTCCCCATTGTGGGACTAATAAAGGCTTATCTTATCTTATCTTATCTTATCTTAATAACACTATGTACAGTGTGCAAATGAGCATTGTGCAATGAGCAGTGTATAATTACGAATGACAAATTAGTACCCGGTGCTAATTTCTGTAATGGTAGTACCAGTAGACTGTGCGTGATAAGTAGCAGCAGAGATGATAATTAGCAGCAGAGATGATATGGACATCAGATGGGTGGTACTATATCTACTGTACAGGTGAACAGTGTGCAAATTTAGCAGCCGGTGTGTGAGTTCCTATACGCAAAGCTGTGTTACAGAGTTTTGGGAGTTGTTATCTGTTCAGGAGTCTGATGGAAGTGGGAAAGAAGGAGTTCTTCAGTCTGGTTGTCCTGCATTTCACATTTCTGTACCTCCGGCCTGAGGGTAGAAGTGTGAACAGTCTGTGTTGGGGGTGGGTGGGGTCCCAGAGGATGGCGTCAGCTCTCCTTTGGACTCTGTGGTGGTAGATGCTCTGCAGAGAGGGGAGTGGAGTCCTGGTGATCTTCTCCGCTGTCTTCACCACTCTGCCATACCACGCAGTGAAGCAGTTGGTCAGGATGCTCTTGATGCTGTAGAAATTGTTGAGGATCCTGGAGGACATGCCAAACTTCTTCAGCCTCCTCAGAAGTACAGTCACTGTCGAGCTCTCTTGACCAGCTCTGTGGTGTTGTGTGTCCACTTAAGGTCCTCGTTGATGTTGATGCCCAGGTATTTAAAGCTGCTCACCCTCTCCACCTCAAGCTTCCAGATGAACAGCGGCCGATGGGGTCTCCTCCTCCCTTTCCTCATGTCCAATATCATATCCTTTGTCTTGTCCCTGTTGAGCGTGAGGTTGTTGTCCTCACACCATGACACCTCCCTCCTGTAGGATGCTTCATCATCACCAGTGATGCGTCCTATCACTGCTGTGTCATCCGCAACCTTTAGGATGATATTGTCCTTGTGGGAGGCAACACAGTCAAGGGTGAAAAGGCTGTAGAGGATGGGGCTGAGGACACAACCCTGTGGGACACCTGTGTTTGTGATGATGCTGGCTGAGGTCCTGCTACCCATCCTGACAGACTGGGGCCTGCCAGTTAGAAAGTCCAGTAGCCAGTCGCAGAGGGTGGGGTGCAGGCCAAGTAAAGACAGTTTGTTGGTGAGTTTGTGGGGGATGACCATGTTGAAGGCGGAGCTGTAGTCGACAAAGAGCATCCTAATGTAGGAGTCTATCTTCCAGGTGGGAGAGAGAATAATGGAGTGCTGCAGTGATGACATCTGAGGTTGACCTGTTGGGCTGATAAGCATACTGCAGGGGGTCCAGGGTGCCCGGTATGTTGTCCTGAATGGGGGCAGCACCACTCTCTTGAAGCACTTCATGGTGATTGGAGTGAGTGCTACCGGCCTGTAATCATTCAGACAGGTCAGCGGGTTCCTTTTGGGGAGGGGGATGATGGTTGTCGTTTTGAAGCAGGAGGGGATTATGTTCTGGTTGAGGGAGAAGTTGAAGATTGCTGTGAGAACGTAGCTCAGCTCGGCAGCGCATGCTCTGAGGGCCTGCCCAGATATCGCAGAGATAGCAAAAAAACGTGACAACCTAATAGTATTGAATGGTGGATCATCACTTCCTTGTGGTAACGTATCGTCACTTCCTGTTTTGCTGTCTGCCTGTGTGGTTTGCTTTGTGGTTTGCTCTCTAGCTACTAGCTATGGCTACTAGCTCTCTTTCCTCTCCTCCTCTGGTGTGCTCTCTCTGTCAGATGTTTAGCTACACCTCTGCCTCTTTTAGCGATAACGGTAAATGTAATAAATGTTGTCTTTTTGAGGCGCTCGAGGCGAGGTTGTCTGATTTGGAATCCCGGCTCCGCTGCATTGAAACATCGTCTGCGCCAGTTAATCTTGACGGACGCCCATTAGCTGCAGCAGAGCTAGCTAGCTTAGGCCCCCCTGTCAGCGGTCCCTCGGCTCTCCTCAGCAGCGAGGAGACTGGGTGGGTGACGGTGAGAAGGAAGCCTAGTCGCAAAGCCCCGGTACACCACCAACCTGTTCACGTTTCTAATAGTTTTTCCCCGCTCAGCGACACACCCGCTGAGGAAAAAACTCTGATCATTGGCGACTCTGTAGTCAGAAACGTGAACCTAGAGACTCCAGCGGCCATAGTCATATGTATTCCTGGGGCCAGAGCAGGCGACATCAAGTCAAATTTGAAAATGCTGGCTAAAAGTAACTGTAAATATTCCACAATTGTTATTCACGCCGGCATTAATGACATCCGTCTCCGGCAGTCGGAAGTCACGAAACTTAATATAGAATCGGTGTGTGACTTTGCAAAAACGATGTCAGCCACTGTAGTATTCTCTGGGCCCCTCCCCAATCTGACCAGTGATGACATGTTTAGTCGCTCGTCATCCTTGAACCGCTGGCTGTCTGTGTGGTGTCCTAAAAATGACGTGGGCTACATTGACAATTGGAGCTCTTATTGGGGAAAACCTGGTCTTATGAGACGAGACAGCATTCATCCCACTTTGGATGGTGCTTCTCATTTATCTAACAATCTGGCATCTTTTTTATCCAAATTTCCAAAACCGTGACTACTCAGAGTTGGGACCAGGAAGCAGAGTCGCAGTCTTACACACCTCTCTGCAGCTCCTCTTCATCCGCCACCCCTCAGCTTAGCCCCTGTCTTCCCCATCAGAGAATCGTTGTCTGCTCCCTCCAAAGTGAATAAAAATATAATGTATAAGCATCCCAAAGTGATAAAGCAAAATATTGGTAAAACTCAAATTAAACATAAAGCCTCTAAATTGAATGATTTGGCCTCTGTTCCTCCTCATAATTTAAAAATTAAATGTGGTTTATTAAATATTAGGTCTCTAACTCCCAAGTCTCTGTTAGTCCATGATTTGTTAATTGATCATCAGATTGATTTAATTTCCCTTACAGAGACTTGGTTAGGGCAAGAGGATTATGTTGGTTTAAATGAATCAACTCCCTCTGGTTATTTAAACTGTCAAAATCCCAGAAGTTCTGGTCGTGGAGGAGGAGTAGCAACAATTTACCATTCCAAATTATTAGTTAATGTAAAGCAAAAAACATGTTATAATTCCTTTGAGGGCCTGGTCCTCAGTATTGGGCACTTTAGCAATTTTAGGTTAAACCCAATTTTATTTGCCATAGTTTATCGTCCCCCATCAACCTACTCAGAATTTTTATCCGAATTTGCTGATTTCTTAGCTGATTTAGTGCTGAAATATGATAGAATAATTATAGTAGGGGACTTTAATATACATGTGGATGTAGATAGTGACTGCCTTAATGTGGCATTCAATTCAATATTAGATTCGATTGGGTTTTCTCAGAAAGTAGGAAATTCTACTCATTACCTCCACCATACATTGGACCTTGTTTTGACATATGGCATAGAAATAGAAAATCTTGTAGTGTCTCCTCATAACCCTGTACTGTCAGACCATTGTCTGCTAACCTTTGATTTTACTATTTCTGACTATTTGGCTCCTAAAGAAAAATATTATTACAGTAGATGCCTCTCAGATGATGCTGTTTCCAAATTTATGCAGATTGTTTCCTCTATGCCATGTGTCAACACAACGGAAATAAGCTATAGACAGCTTGCTCCTTCTGTAATTGATAACATGGTGGATAGTGTTTCAGCTTCTCTGCATCAGACTCTAGACTTGGTGGCCCCCTTAAAAAAGAAAAAGTCAACACAGAAACTCGTAGCTTAAAACAGAAGACTCGTCAATTAGAAAGAAAATGGCGCTCTACTAATTTAGATGAAATCTATTTAGCTTGGAGAAATCATCTTTTAATTTATAAAAAATCTCTTAGAAAAGCTAGAACGAGTTATTACTCTGCATTAATAGAAGAGAACAAGAATAATCCCAGGTTTCTTTTCAGTACTGTAGCCAGGTTGACAAAGAGTCAGGACTCTGTCAATCCTAGCATTCCCTTAGAGCTTACTAGTCAGGACTTTATGAACTTTTTCAATAATAAAATTTCATCCATCAGAGATAAAATCAATCAGATTCTTCCCACAGTTAACTTAAATACTGTAACTACTACAACTCCTTCTATTGATGTCTGTCTTGATGAGTTTACTCCAATCGACCTTTGTGAGTTAGACAAAATAGTTTCCTCATCCAAACCTTCAACTTGTCTTTTAGACCCTATTCCTACCAGGTTATTTAAAGAAGTCTTCCCGCTTATTGGTAGCTTTATTATTCATATAATCAATTCTTCATTAACTTTAGGCCATGTACCGCAGGCTTTTAAAACGGCTGTAATTAAACTCTTACTCAAAAAGCCAACGCTAGATCCAGGAGCTTTAGCTAACTATAGACCAATCTCTAATCTCCCTTTCATTTCAAAAATCTTCGAAAGAGTTGTTGCTGCGCAATTATTTGACCACCTGCAGGGAAATGGTTTACTTGAAGAGTTTCAATCTGGGTTTAGAATCCATCATAGTACTGAAACAGCCTTAGCAAAGGTCACTAACGACCTCCTCATTGCATCTGATAATGGACTAGTTTCTGTACTTGTCCTTTTAGACCTTAGTGCAGCTTTTGATACTATCGATCATAATATTCTACTTGATAGATTAGAACACTATGTTGGACTTAATGGAATTTCGTTGCAATGGTTTAGATCTTATTTATCTGATAGGTTCCAGTTTGTTCATGTAAATAATGAGTTTTCTTTCAACTCAAAGCTTAGTCATGGAGTTCCACAGGGATCTGTGCTAGGCCCTACTCTTTTTAGTTTATATATGCTTCCGTTAGGCAACATTATTAGAAAGCACTGTATACATTTTCATTGTTATGCAGATGACACACAATTATACCTGTCAATGAAGCCAGATGATAGTAATCAATTAGCCAAGTTAGAAGCCTGTCTTACGGAAATCAAAGCTTGGATGACTTGTAATTTCCTGCCATTAAATTCAGATAAGACTGAAGTCATTCTTGTTGGTCCAAAAAACCTTAGAAATTCCTTTCCAAATCAAACTTTCAGTTTGGATGCGGTTACTCTTTCTCTTAATAGCTCTGTGAGGAACCTTGGAGTTATTTTTGATCAGGATTTGTCCTTCAATTCACATATTAAATTTGTTTCTAAGACTGCTGTGATATCCTACCGTGTAGCAATGATCACACTTGAGTTATTTCTTTGGCTAACTCTGCCGTTTATTCTGCAACACACATATAAGACTGAACATGGATTCTGCGCGGGGTTTTTTTACACTCTTGCTCTAATATGTCCCCTTAATAGTAGTGCTGAACAATACAGGTAGTTCCCCCTAGAGGCATGTGCCAGTAATGTTTTGAATTAGACTTGCAGTCTACCACATCCCTCCCCTCTAGATTAAACTACTTTTAATTACACTAGCCAATTATGCTAGACATCCTGGAACTCCCATTTAACCCTAAACAATCACAGTTACTTTTAACTTCTTAAACACATGTGCCATACACATAATTTCTTTCTCTCTTTTTTTTTTTTTTTTTTTTTTTTTTTACATGTATAACACACATAACAGTCTAACTGGGGATTTGGTTTGACTACCGCATCCCAGTGAGGTTCCAGGACGCATTCTTGTCCTGTGGCTGGGGAACTCACTACTGACTAAGTATAGTCCTTCAAGTAGTCTGGAGCTTTCCTAGCTCGCTGAGATCTTCTCACGGCGGGTGAGCCAACTGCAGGTGAAGACTCAGACTGCTCCACTGTTTCGGCTGCTGCAGTGCTGCCCGTAGAATCTGCAGAGACGGTTACCTCAGGTTTCACCTGAAGTGGTGGTTCATTGATGCTCTCCTCAGGATGGGTGTCAGACAACACCTCGGGTGCCATCGGCAGGGGAATGGAGCTCCTACCACGAACTTTGTCGATGTGTCGCCTCACCACTTGTCCATGACCTAATGTCACCTTGAATGACACAGGGCCTGTCTTTTCTGTTATTTCTCCTGGTACCCAGGCTGGTCCTGAGCCAAAGTTGCGGGTGTAGACCACGTCTCCTTCTCTCAGTATTCTCTCTCTAGCATGCATGTCATGATAACCTTTTTGTTTCTCTTGTTTATCATGCACTTTGTTTCTGAAGTCTGGATGTATTAAGTCAAATGTTGACCTCAACTTCCTTCCACACAACAGCTCAGCTGGTGACTTGCCAGTTGTAGATTGGGGTGTTATTCGATAGCTGAATAGAGCTCTCGACATTCGGGTTTCAATAGAGTCTCCTGTCATCTTTGTCATGAGTGACTTGAACGTCTGCACGGCCCTCTCGGCTAAGCCGTTAGAAGAAGGATGGTATGGCGCAGTCGTGATGTGACGTATGCCATTCTTTTCAGAAAACTCTTGGAACTGTTCACTCGTAAAACATGTACCGTTATCTGATACTATGATTTCAGGTAGCCCATGTTGGCTGAAACTCTTTCTAAGACATTCAATGGTAACAGTAGAAGTAGAGCTACTCACAGAATATGCATCGATCCACTTTGAGTATGCGTCAACTATGATCAGGAACATTCTTCCCATCCATGGACCTGCGTAGTCAATGTGAATTCTTCTCCATGGTTTATCTGGAACTTCCCAGGGATGTAGTGGGGCTGCTGGAGGACTGTTCCTGTTCTCCTGGCATGCCGCACATGACTTCACAAGCGCCTCCACCTCTGCATCCATGTTGGGCCACCACATGTAACTCCTCGCCAACGCTTTCATGCGAGTGATGCCAGGGTGTGCTTGGTGTAGTTGTTGCAGTAAGGCATTCCTACCAGGTGGTGGAACAACCACGCGTCCTCCCCACAGGATACAACCTTCCTGGGTGCTGAGCTCATCCTGTCGTCGGGCATAGGGAATGAACTCAGGACTGTTCATCTTCGGCCATCCTCGCAAGATGTATTCTCGCACTCTTGCTAGAACAGGGTCTTTGTCTGTCCACTTCTTTATTTGTTGTGCGTTCACCAGGGGCACGCCGATATCTTCAAACAATAGCACTCTCTCCTCCTCCTCAGGCGTGCTGTCTCTTCCTCCATCCAAGGGTAGCCTACTCATCGCGTCAGCATTCGTATGGTCCCGTCCGGCTTTGTAAACGATGGTGTACTCATACGCTGCTAATGTAACGGCCCATCTCTGAATTCTCTGAGATGTCATCTGGGGTATGGCTCTCATTTCACTGAACAGTGAAATTAGTGGCTTGTGGTCAGTCACTATAGCGAACTGTCTCCCGTACAGGTATTTGTGGAATTTTTTTACACCAAATACTACTGCAAGGCCCTCCTTGTCTAGCTGGGAGTAGTTTTTCTCAGCTGCACTAAGAGTTCTTGAGACGAACCCTATGGGTCTCTCTGAGCCATCCTCCATACGATGAGAGAGTACAGCACCCACACCGTAGGGTGATGCGTCACACGCCAGGATGAGTGGTTTGTTTGAATCATAGTGCACTAACACACTACAGGACTGAAGTAGCGCTTTGGACTCTTCAAACGCTTTCTGCTGCTTGACCCCCCATGACCATTTTTCTTCCTTCTTAAGTAAGGTATGTAGTGGTGCCAGCAGCGTGGAGAGCTTTGGGAGGAACCTATGGTAATAGTTCAACAAGCCCAGGTAGGCTTTTAACTCAGTAACATTTTGTGGCTCAGGCGCCTCCGCAATGGCTTCCACTTTGTCTGTTAGAGGGTGTAGACCACTGGTGTTGATCTTGTGGCCTAGGAACACCACCTCTTTTCCCATGAACTCACACTTGCTTCTTTTCAACCTCAGACCGCTTTTCTCCAACCGTTGAAGCACTTCCTCCAGCGTTTTCAGATGTTCTTGTTCATTTGGTCCTGTACAAAGGATGTCATCCAAATAAATGGCAACATTCGGAATTCCACCTAGGATGCCCTCCATAGTTCTCTGGAATATAGCAGGACTGGAAGCTACTCCAAATGGTAAGCGTGTGTAGGTATATAAGCCTTTGTGTGTATTGATGGTTACATACTTTCTTGATTCTTCTTCCAGGACTACTTGTTGGTAGGCGTGACTCATGTCTAATTTCGTGAAGTGTCGGCCGCCGTTCAGCTGTGCGAAGAGGTCCTCCACTTTAGGAATTGGATACTGATCCACCCGTGATGCTCGATTGACAGTGAGTTTGTAATCTCCACATATTCTAATGGAGCCATCCGGCTTTCTCACTGGGACTATGGGCGCCGCCCATTCTGCAACCTGCACTGGCTCAATGATCTTGTCATCCAGCAGCCTCTGTAGCTCGCTTTCAACCAGTGGCTTGACTGCATAGGGTACCGGTCGGGGTTTGCAGAATCGTGGTTGGGCCTCCTTGTCCACATTAATCTTTGCAGTGACACCTTTTAGCTGTCCTACGCCTTCTTTGAACACCTCAGCGTGTCTTTCGAGGATCTCCTCCAGCTGCAATTTGGGCTGAGATTCCACTTTATTCACCAACTGATCAATCATGGCCAGTTCTTGTAGCCAACTTCGCCCTAGTAGATTTGGTCCTTCGCTCCCAACTACTACTACAGGTAAGTCCTTTTCTTTGTTTTCGTGCTGCACCTTCACTTGTGCCATGCCTAGCACGTCTAGCTTCTCTCCTGTGTATGTTTTTAATTTTAATGAACAGGGATTTAATTCTGCTGTGTCTGTTTTCTTCCACAGTTGTGTATATTGCTGTTTACTTAATATGGTTACTCCACAGCCTGTATCAACTTCAAATGTTACTTTCATTCCATTAACATTCATGGTACGCGTGATGGGCGCTACCTTGGTCAGCTCCTCTGACGTGTTGTAAATTGTGTGAAAACCCATGTCTTCTGTATCACTTTCTCCCTCCCGTCTCAGTTGATTCGCTCGCTGTTCCTTTCCTGGGCCCTTGTTTTCATACTTTTGCCCTTTTACTGTTGCTTTCAGCACCTGTGCGCTGTCCACCTTTATTCTACATGCTTTCTTAATGTGCCCTCGCTTGCCACAATTATGACACAGCTCAGTGGCAAATTTGCACTCGGCGGCATTGTGCTGGCCTTTGCAGCGATAACAACTGGGGAATTTGCGATGATTTTTATCAGTTGACACTTTGTGGACACCTACTTGGGTCTTAGGCACACGAACATGCGTTGCTGTGTCCTCTGTTAGCTTCCCTTGCATCTCTCTCACATCTTTAGCTGCTGTTTCCATTGCTTGGCATAATTCCAAAGCCTTCGCAAAAGTGAGTTTTGTTTCAGATAAAAGTCGCCGTTGCATTCGGTCATCATTCACTCCACACACAAGTCTGTCTCTTAACATTTCTTCCAATGAGTCTTTGTAATCACAGTGCAGTGCTAATTTCCTCAATTCTGCCACATACTCTGCTATGGACTCAGTGTTCCTCCTTATGCGTGAATTAAATTTGAATCGTTGCACGATTTCACTCGGTTTGGGGCTGAAGTGCTTCTGAAGCTCAGCAGTAAGCTGGTCGTATGTTTTATCTTTCGGTAATGCAGGGCTTATTAAATTTCTCAACAAGCTGTAAGTAGTTGCACCAACTCCACTCAACAGTACAGCCTTCCTTTTGTCTGGCTCCTCAATGTCATTAGCTTGGAAGAAAAAGTCCAACATTTCACTATATTCTTCCCATGACTGAGTCGAGTTATCAAAAGGGGTTACCGTTCCGATTACAGCCGCCATTGCTCGTCGTGGTGGGGAAACCTCGTTTTTCCTCCTCTGAACTTGCACTCGAACTACTGGAGTCACTTGAGTTCGCCACACTTGCAATGTTCTCTGTTTCTCGCCGCTGATTTTTTTCTTTTAATCCTCGTCGCCAATTGTGTGATATCCTACCGTGTAGCAATGATCACACTTGAGTTATTTCTTTGGCTAACTCTGCCGTTTATTCTGCAACACACATATAAGACTGAACATGGATTCTGCGCGGGGTTTTTTTACACTCTTGCTCTAATATGTCCCCTTAATAGTAGTGCTGAACAATACAGGTAGTTCCCCCTAGAGGCATGTGCCAGTAATGTTTTGAATTAGACTTGCAGTCTACCACAACTGCCTTCTATCATTTGCGTAATATTGCCAAGATTAGGAGCATCTTGTCTCAGAGTGATGCTGAGAAACTGATCCACGCTTTTGTTAGCTCGAGATTAGATTATTGTAATTCTTTATTATCAGGCTGTCCTAAAACATCTTTAAAAAGTCTTCAGCTGATACAAAATGCTGCAGCAAGAGTTTTAACAGGTACTAGAAAGAGAGATCATATCTCTCCGGTTCTGGCCTCCCTTCATTGGCTTCCCATAGAGTTTAGAATTAAGTTTAAAATCCTTCTTCTTACTTACAAAGCTCTAAACAATCAGGCTCCTTTTTATTTAAAAGATCTGATACTACCGTATTATCCTAACAGAGCACTACGCTCCCAAAATGCAGGATTACTTGTAATACCTAGAATCTCCAAAAGTACAATGGGAGGCAGAGCCTTCAGCTATCAAGCTCCTCTCCTGTGGAATCAGCTGCCAATCTGGATTCGGGAGTCAGACTCGATCTCTGTTTTTAAGAATAGGGCTAAAACCTACCTTTTTGATATAGCCTACAATTAGGGAGGGATCATGTGTTTCTGAACCCTCCCTTAGTTATGCTGCTAATAGGTTTAGTCAGCCGGGGGACCTCCAGTAATGCACTGGGCCTCACTCCTTTCCTCACTCTCTATGAAATATTTTTTTTTTTTTTGCTGGTCATTAACATCTGTTTGTTCTCTCCCATAGATTGAGTCCCCATCGTGCTGTTTGCTCTCTACATGTCTGTTCTTTTCTTCTTCTCTATCCCCTCACCCCCCCAGCCAGTCGCAGCAGATGACTGCCCCTCCCTGAGCCTGGTTCTGCTGGAGGTTTCTTCCTGTTAAAAGGGAGTTTTTCCTCTCCACCGTCGCCAAGTGCTTGCTCACAGGGTATCGCCTGGTTGCTGGGGTCTTTCTGCAACTGTGGGGGTTCCCCCCTACAGTTGATAGTGCTATGAGATGACTGTTGTTGTGAAATGGCGCTATATAAATAAAGTTGAATTGAATTGAATTGAATTGAATTGAATCGAATTTAATTGAATGCAAAAGACGCAACAGACTTACACAAATGGTCCCCTCCAGCATACAACTAGGACAATATCAGTCGCTATGTGTACATATGTATGGGTACATATTCATACCATGTAGGGTAACTAAATAGATGGTTATGCTGTTTATTCCATCTAGCTACAATGCTCCGCACTGTGTGTGTGTGTGTATGTATATATATATATATATACACTACCGTTCAAAAGTTTGGGGTCACTTAGAAATGTCCTTATTTTTGAAAGAAAAGCACTTTTTTTCAATGAAGATAACTTTAAACTAATCAGAAATACAGTGATCCCTCGCTACTTCGCGCTTCACCTTTCGCGCCCTCAGTGCATCGTGGATTTTTCAAAAATATTCATCAAAAATTCAAAATTGAGAAATAATGGGCGGGCGCTAGCAGAAGGCAGGGAGACTACATTAGACCATCACGTGTCAACACGGAGAGCCGCACAACTCTCTGTTCGCTGTTCTCGTGTTGGCTCGGCTCGGAAATCTCGCAAGCTGATTGGCCGAGACGTTTCACCCCGCAAGCTGATTGGCCGAGACGTTTCACCCACCTCCTCTCCCTGCCGAGCACCCATGAAGGGAAGGAAGACCGCATTCATTGCTTTTTATCGCTCGTGTTACTTAGTCTCGCCGCGTGGAACTTTTTGCTGTTCTCTTGTGCCATTTTGTGCGAAATAGTCTTCCCGTCGAGCCACTACGCCGCCTCCTCCAGCTCTACCGGAAGCTGCCCTCGATGATTCTGCGCCTCTAGCACCTCACGATGAGGCGTCACCTGAGGAGCAGTAAAGCTCTCATTAACCTGTGCAGTAAATCATTTTCATCTTGAGTTACGTATCTTGTTATAAGAATAAAAGAGTTCTAAAAACATATTTATGTACACTTTGTTTACATCTACGTATGTATGTACACGTACACACACACACACGTGTGTGTGTGTACGTGTATGAGAGAGAGAGAGAGAATGAACGTACGTATTATTTATGGATGACGTCATTAGGGATGATGCTACTTCGCGGTTTTTCACTTTTCGCAGTCAGTTCTGGAACCCATTAACCGCGATAAGTGAGGGATCACTGTACACTCTATACATTGCTAATGTGGTAAATGACTATTCTAGCTGCAAATGTCTGGTTTTTGGTGCAATACCTAGATAGGTGTATAGAGGCCCATTTCCAGCAACTATCACTCCAGTGTTCTAATGGTACAATGTGTTTGCTCATTGCCTCAGAAGGCTAATGGATGATTAGAAAACCCTTGTGCAATCATGTTAGGTCTGCAATGCTGTAATTGCTGCAAATGGAGGATTCTTTGACGAAAGCAAAGTTTGAAGGAAAAAATTATTATTTCAAATACAAATCATTATTTCTAACCTTGTCAATGTCTTGACAATATTTTCTATTCATTTTACAACTCATGGTGGTAAATAAGTGTGACTTTTCATGGAAAACACAAAATAATTGTCTGGGTGACCCCAAACTTTTGAACGGTAGTGTATGTGTGTGTGTGTGTGTACATATATACTGTATATCACTGCTCTTATTTTCTTATCTTCTTAATTATTGCTCTGAGTGTTGCTATCCCTGTGCTGTTGCAATCCTGGAATTTCCCCATTGTAGGACTAATAAAGGCTTATCTTATCTTATATGTTGTCTGGTCCTGCTGCCTTGCGGGGGTTGATATTCCTCAGTGCTTTGCTTACCTGGCCTGGTGAGACTCTGTGTGTGTGTGTGTGGGGGGGGGGGCGTGAGTGTGTGTCTCTTCTCTGTGCTGTGGCTGGTGGTTTCAAAGTGAGTGTAAAAGATGTTGAGATCGTCCAGCAGGCTGTCTGTAGAGCTAGTGGTGCTGATGTTGGTCCTCTTGTAGTCTGTCATGTGTTGCAGGCCTTGCCACATGCGCCCCGGGTCAGGAGTGGAGTAGAGGCTGTCCATCTTTTCTCTGTACTGCCTCTTGGCTGTTGTTATAGCCCAGGGGTGTCCAACCATGTGCCATGGAGAGCCAAGACCCTGCAGGTTTTCTCTTCTACCCAGTCTCTTCAGCAGGTGTTTTCACTTATCAGCAATCAGTGGGAAGAAGTTCACAGAAATCTGCTGTTGAAGACACTGGTTGGAGGTAAAACCTGCAGGGTCTTGGCTCTCCATGGCACATGGTTGGACACCCCTGTTATAGCCTTTCTCAGTTCATACTTTGCAGCTTTGTACTTGACCTCACAGCCTGATTTAAATGCACGAGGGCGAGCACGCAGCATCTGACGTACCTGACTGTTGAGCCAGGGCTTCTGGTTGGGGACCTTCCTGACCTGTATGGTGGGTACAATGGTATCAGCGCAGGTGCTGATGTACCCAGTCACGTATTCAGCATAATCCTGTATGTTTACAGAAGAGTCCTTTCAGGTGGCTGCAGCTTTAAACACATCCTGTTCTGTGCAGGCAAAGCAGTCTTGCAGGGTGCTCTCAGTCTCTGGAGTCCAGTGTTTAATTTGCTTAATAACAGGGTTTGTTTGTTTCAGCTTTTTTCTTTAGGCTGGGTACATGAACAGTGAGATGTGATCTGACTGTCTGAAGTGGGGGTGGGGTGCCGCTCTGTAGGCGCCACATATGTTGGAATAAACATGATTCAATGTGCTTTTATCGCGGGTGGGAATGTCCACATGTTGGTAATATTTGGGGAGTACAGTCTGTAAATTGCACTGGTTAAAGTCACCACCAGCAATAAAAACAGCATCAGGATGTTTCGTCTCTACTGCGCTGATGACGTCATGGAGTTTGTTTAACACTACTGTGTAGTTTCTCTGTGGACAGATGTATATAGCAGCCAAAAACACAGCGATAAATTCCATCCATCCATCCATCTTCTTCCTCTTAATCCTTTTTGGGTTGCGGTGGGGCTGGAGCCTATCCCAGCATCTTTGGGCAAGAGGCAGGGTACACCCTGGATAGATCGCCAGTCCATCGCAGGGCCAACACAGAAAGACAGACAACCATTCACTCTCACAGTCATACCTAAGGACAATTTAGAATCCCCAGTTGATGCCAATTAACCTAGCTTGCATGTTTTTGGCATGTGGGAGGAAACCGGAGAAATCCCGGAGCAAACCCACGCAGACACGGGGAGAACATGCAAACTCCACACAGATCACTGTTGGTCAGGGGCTGGGATCAAACCCAGGAAGAAGGGTGAGTTGCTGTACTGCTGCAGTGCTAACCACTCCACCACCGCACTGCCCAGCAATAAATTCCCCGGTAGATAATAAGGATGGCATTTCAGCAGTAAAAACTCCACGTCAGGCGAGCAGTGCTTGTAGACAGTTTGTACATCTCTGCACCATGAGTGGTTTATAAATACACCCCCACCCCCACCCCTCGTCTTACCAAAGTCTCCTGTTCTGTCTGTCTGGTGTGTTAAGTGTGTCTGTAGCTGAATAGCGCTCTCCGGGACTCTGTCTGAAAGCCAGGTCTCACAGAAAATTAGGGCACAGCACTCTCTTGTCTCCCGCTGGTCTTCAATCCTTGCTCTTAGTTCATCTAGTTTATTTTCCAAAGACCGCACATTTGCCATTAAGAGACTGGGTAGCGGTGGTTGGTTGAGTGACTCTTTAGCCTAGCATGTAGCCCTCCTCTCTTGCCTCGCCTTTGGTACCTTCGGCCCCGCCTCTGTTGCATCTAAAATGCTTTCACCCCCAGTTCTTTTATACAAAGGCCAAATAACCAGACTGAGAGATGAAATATACTTTCACTTATTTTACTGAAATTAAGGTATGGTACAGGCAGCGCTGGAACCCAGCTCTTAAGCCATTTATTAAGAGTGAGCTCCAGAATTCTGGAACTTACAGTTTTTATAAGACCTGACTGCACCCTAATGCTCACCCACTCTCTCACACAAAGAGGAGGGGTTTGTCCCTCATTGAATCTGTATTCTTTCATCTATGTGTTAGGAACAGCTGCGGGCTGACCCATTCTATTTGATTTCAGCAAATGTCATGAAGTGTGTGCGTGAATGTGTGACCTCAAAGGTGTAGCATGCAAAGCAGGCAGTAAAAGGAGTGTGAAAAGCAATAAAGGAAACAAGCAATAAAGGAAGTGTGATAACATTTGCATAGAAACTAACATTCCAAGAAAAACAGATGGAGTTGGAGAGTTTAACCGACAATACCCCCTGTTGAGGTGTCCTAACAGGGCACCTCACACATTTGTCAATTTCATATTTTGTTTTTGCATCTCTCCCTGTTGAGATGGATCTAAACCCATCTCACAATCCTATTCTAATCCCTGTGTGTAGTGAGTCTAAGATTTTATATGTGCGCGATGTCCTCTTTCCGGCAATCGGATTGACCTGCCCCCCCCTCAGGTCGCCATATCTCCAGAGGACATCTGGTGTGGTGCAGACATTTTGGTTATCCATAACAAAAAGCCTATGTGTGTACAATGTATAAACCTATACTACAAATAACCAGTGCACACATGTGAACACAGAATAAAGGCACACACATTCATGTACATGCACATGTGTATGTGTTCACATGTGAGCACTTGCTCTATACAAACACATGCATATACAAAATTGGCGATCACAATGGAAACCTGTGGAGCCAAAGCACAGCAAAGCAAAATTCTAACACCATGTAAATATATATTGTAGACCCTATCGTAGACCCTAAACTATTTCATCTGCATTCTCCAGATCCCCATCAGAATCCAGTCTTGGCACAACGTCGTCGTCATTCTGGCAGTGAGAAAGCGGGTAGACAGCTTCCTGGACAGCTTGGTATGGGGGTGGGTCTTTAGAGGAGAAAGCTGCAACAATAGATCTTTCAACAAGTTGTTTAATCATAGGAATACAACAACACCCACAGAAAGCAATAATCATTAAAGTAATAGCGATGCTAACTAAGGCCCCCTGTATAATCTTCCCCCATTTACTAAACATGTTGTCAAACCAGCTACCTACTGTATGATCAGAATAGTTGTTGTCAGGGTCAATATCTCCTAAAATGTCTTATGATTACTGTTCAGTATTGACAAAGGTTTCAGCTTCAGTTTACCCTAATACACTATCTTACTACACTATTATTCGTACATCAAGTTTAAATTTATCTAATTCCTTCCTTTCTCTAATCATTATTATAATAATTAATTTAAATTTCAAAAATGTTATGAAGTATAGTATAGTTATAGTATAGCATATGTTATCATATCTTTTTGCATCTTTTGCATCTGATTAGAGTTTTAGCATTACAAAAATAATAATTCATGGACTTCTACCAATGTCCGAGTTCCTGGAGGCACTATGCAGTGGGACTTGTGCCAGTATCCACTTAATTTTTTGTAAAGCAATTTTAATAAATGTAAAAATCTGCATTGTCTTTATAGTAGATTCTAAATCAAGTCCCACAGTAAACATAAATTCAACACAAGTTAGCCTTTCCTTAAACATTTGGAACTTTTCTCATAAATTTGCATGATTTTCTTCCTTATCAGTTTACCTTGTTCCTTATAGACATGATATTTCCTTTACAATAATCTACAGATATTTCCTTAAATATCTAGAAATTTATTGATGCAACTTTTAACTTCTCCTATTGATTGTTGTGATTTCATTACCAAACGGTTTCATTTGTATATTTCTCTTCATTATCATTGTCTGTGTGGTGTCCTGCAAACAACATGGGCTACATTGACAATTGGAGCTCATTTTGGGGAGCTCATCTTAAATAAAAATATAATGTATAAGCATCCCAAAGTGATTAAACAAAAACTGGTAAAACTCAAATTAAACATAAAACCTCTTAATTGAATGATTTGGCCTCCCTTCATTGGCTTCCCATAGAGTTTAGAATTAAGTTTAAAGTTCTTTAAGTTTTGTAGGGTTCCCCCTACAGTTGAAAGTGTTATGAGATAACTGTTGTTGTTTATTTATTTAGCGAATGCAAAGTCCTCAAGCCAAGCAGTTGCCTCCTGGTTTGCTGTATGGAGGGTGTGTAATCCTCCTTCCAGTCTTTGGAGCGGGCAAGCCTCTATGATGTGTTCCATTGTTTGCTCCTCTCCACATGTGCACAGTGGGCTAGGGCTACTGCCCCATCTGTGAAGGCTGGCCAAGCAGGGGCCATGTCCAGTCCTGAAACGATTGAGTGTAGACCACTGTCTCCTTGGGAGGTTGGTGCCCGGGACCTGTTGGTTGGGGTTTGTCACCGGGTGTTTGTTTGGGACCTCCTTGGTCTCCCACTGTTGTTGTGAAATGGAGCTAGATAAATAAAATTGAATTGAATTCATTATTAATCATCTATTGATAATTTTTATGTATTATCTATTTTTCTGAGGATTGGTAATTATTTTGCTAATTAATTTTTTCAATACCCCCTTTTTTTGGTTCATGGAGACGCACATGCAGCAAAGTTACAGGGTATTTGCTTGATTCTTTTACTGAAAGGAAGTGTGTTACCACTTAATTTAGATGAAAATCTGTGGGTAGTACAACTCCTTCAAAATGAGACTTCAATAATCATGGCTTCTTTTGTGACGTCTCTGGAACTAATTTACAAATTCCATTTAAGAAAAGCAAAATAGCTATCTGTGCATTTTTGATATGCTTCAGCATTGATAAATAAGATCAGTTTGTCCAGTTGAACACAGATAGGTTGAATTTGAATAAATGAAAAAAGATTGCGACACACTCTTTCAGTCAATGGAAAGGTGGACATTTTGCTTAATTGGAATTTGGTCTAATTTTGTACAAGGAATGCCTCATTTTATACATTCCTTGGTAAATTATGGGGTGGAATGTAGTATCCCCTGACCCAGCTTGGCCACGGCCGAATCAGGAAAACACATTCCTCATTACTGTCACATTTCTAAAATATGATGTTGTCACACCATTATGTGGTGAGTAACATCAAATGTATCCTGCAGTGCAAAATCATAAAAACATTACATTTGTAAAGTCAGAGTCATTTAAATCATTATGCTTTATGTCATTTACAATGTCATGCAAAATCATACTTAGCTTCAAAAAATACTTATCAATTTAGGGGTCCTTTCTCCTGCGATCAGTCAATGTCCATGTCACCTCTTCCAGTCAATAAATGTCAATTTCTATGCACCTGTGGTCATGTCCTGTGTCCTTTTTCCCTGTGAAGTGCACTGTTATACTTCAAAGAAAAAAAAGTCAGTGATACATCAAAAAATTGCTTTAAAAAATATGTAAATAATTTTATCACATACGTAACATTAGTTAAAAACCCGCAAAGTTAGATTGAAAAAGTAAAACCCCAAAACTTTGTAAAAATACCCATATTTAGATTACTTATTTCCTTTTATCCGGACTGTACAAATGCGTAACGGGGTAACTCTACTTTTCAGTGGATTTCCATAAATATTTTCCACTGCGGGGTTTAAACCGTTTACCCAAGCTATCTCCAACTCTACTTTTAGGGACAGTATTAACGCGCCTAACTGATCCCAAGGGGTTTAAACCGTTTGGAGATTTCTCTTTCACTCTCAAACTCAGTTAATATACTTCTCAATTCTACACATTAATCATTTATATCAAGACCATATCTCAATTCCATTCCACAAATAAAATCACACTTGCATGAGTATTTAATCTCCACAGAAAGGACTGTCCCCGAAGGGACAGGCAGAAATTTGTTGAAAAAGGTTTTCTGCTTACCTTATGTTTGTGCGGCCGCCAGACTGTGGAGAAAAAATCTTGACACTGTTCTCAAAACAAACTAAAAAATTTTAGCCTCGTAACTGGGCGGAAACACAAAATTGTTGCATCTAAAATGCTTTCACCCCCAGTTCTTTTATACGAAGGCCAAATAACCAGACTGAGAGATGAAATATACTTTCACTTATTTTACTGAAATTGAGGTATGGTACAGGCAGCACTGGAACCCAGCTCTTAAGCCATTTTTTAAGAGTGAGCTCCCGAATTCTGGAACTTACAGTTTTTATAAGACCTGACTGCACCCTAATGCTCACCCACTCTCTCACACAAAGAGGAGGGGTTTGTCCCTCATTGAATCTGTATTCTTTCATCTATGTGTTAGGAACAGCTGTGGGCTGACCCATTCTATTTAATAAAGGAAGTGTGATAACATTTGCACAGAAACTAACATTCCAAGAAAAACAGATGGAGTTGGAGATGTTAACCGACAATATGTCAATTCAACACCTCCGACACACTCTCTTGGAGTCAGAATCAGAATCAGAATCAGAATCAGAAAAGATTTATTGCCAAGTACATTAACAGATCACTGATAACATACGAGAGAATTTGACTTGACACAGAAAATGAACCTGCATTTCCAGTGACACGGCTGCATCAGAGACGCGCCTGCCAACAGGATAGTGGGTACAAGTAGCATAAGAATAAGAATAATACGAGGAACAATAGGAAGGAGCAAAAAAATCATTGATTCAAAATACTGGTTACATAATTAATCAATATTAAGATTTCAAGGGAAAAAAAAGCTCTTGATGCACATTCGCTACACAGGATTCACAAGACACAAGAGAGCAGTGTGTGTATCTTTATTCAGTTCATGGATCAATGTGTGTGCGGTGTTGAAGCAGTGTTGATGATAATAAGAGAGACAACAAGGGCACTTGGCAGGAGATGTTTTGTCTGGCTGCCGCCGAGTCCTTATCTGGGCAGACTGTCCAGATGGCTGTCCAAGGCCTTGTGCTCGATGATTTTGAAAACACAGACTGCAGACAGCCAGGAGGAATTTTCATGGGGAATTGAGCCAAATAGGACCGATCACAGAGAAGGCTTTATATTTCTTCTGTAGATTCAGTACTTAATCCTTCATTGCGGGGCTTTAAATCCGTCGTGGAAAGACCTAAGCGAGACCATGATGTAATCCACCTTACGAGACAGTTCTCCAGTAGTCGCTATCAGGGTCTTCTCCAGTTTTTCAATTTGATAGATGCACCTCGCCTGGCCAGCATTTTGATAGGTTGTATCCATCTTCAGCAATTTGCAGTACACCAGGACAATTCCAGTCCCAATCAGAAAGATCCCGATCACCATTATTACGAAGACATACAAATCTTCAATATCTTCGATAGAGAGATTAGTGAGACGCAAGATTCTCCAATTACCTGTGTCACGTAAATGACAGCATGCTCACATGGGCTTGGTGCCATCCTGGGGGTGCTGATGGTCATTGTGGGGGCGGATGATGCATTGCAGGTCGAGTGGTATAAAGCCAGTAAACTCCATATAGCTGCTTGACTTGGCGATATCCAGTAATGTCTGTCGGTTGTATGTTAGCAGTGCATGACCTCCATGCACTGTAGAAGGAACAGCAACTATGCAAAAAAGGAGAAAAGTCAGCATTCGGGAGCAGAACGAGCAAAGACATTTGCCAACGGTGGGCGCCATCTTGGAAACATACTTATCCATAAATGGATAGGTAGCACAAGCACACCAAGTAACTGTGATGATCAGGTGAGCGTGCTCCCCCTCCCCGCCTGTGTGTTTTCCTTCTGTCTGTTTCCTGGCTCTGGAACTCATCAGCACACCTGCATGATTGGACACACCTGCTGCTTCCTGGTTTACCAGTGCATAAAAGGCCAGTTTGTGAATGCTTCTCCATTGGACTGTTGGGTATCGCTGCCGAAGCAACCAAAGTTAATGTTGTCTGGCGTTTATTGTTCCCCAGTTGTCTTACCTATTTGTGTCTTCTCCTCTTCGGGTTTGCTGCCATCTCAGCAGTATGTCTCCGGTGCTGTGCACTCCCATCTGAGCCTTTCATCTCAAGGACAGCGTCATTCTCCACCCAGGTCTACCCATCCATCTCTCTATCCTGCCATCACCCTTCATCCACTGATCATGTCCCACTTGTTTCCACCATTCCATGCTGGAGTTCACTGCCGGGCCCTCTGCTTGTGTTGTAAGCCTTTCCTCTTCTCTTTCATACTCCTCCTTTCTGATTATTCCTGTTATCAAGCGTTTCCTCTTTTTCTCTGTTTCAGGCTGTGCTGCTCCAGCGTGCCATTGGTGTTTTGGTGTGATTAAGTTTGCATTATTTTGCATTTTTGTCTACTTGTACTGTTTTTGTATGTTCATTAAGTTAGCGTGGTTGTATATTTTGTGTTCTTTAAATTGTGTTAAACATTTTCACCTGTGTCTGAGTGTTCATCTGGTGTTGTTTGCTCTGCGTTTCAGCCTCTGGGTATTTGATCATGACAGTAACACAAGCACATTCGGAGAGAAGGATGGTGGCTAAACTGTCATCTCTGCTGGAGTCCAAGTTCCACCCTATGCAGGACATACTGAATGCACTGAGGAGCTCATTTAGCAGCAGACTACATCATCCCAGGTGCACAACCGAGAGGTTTCGCAGGTCCTTCCTACCAACGGCTGTCAGACTGTACAACCTAAGCAGGGCTGCTCGCAGAGATAGCAAAAAGACGTAATTGTGGCACATATGTTGGGCTCACATTTTCCACAAAGGTATGACTGCATGTTTATTGGAGGCTTCACGTCTCGAAGGACAAAAGGCTCGGATCTGCAGAGGATGACGAGGAGGTGTGAGATTTGGCCTTTGTCTCGGAGAAGATGCCCCAGAGAGATTTCCGGTTCATCAATGAATAAGAGACAATGGTGAAAGTTCAAAGGGTTACATTGTGGCTGGGATTAAGTACCATGTGACTGTATGTTTACTGAAGCACCATGTGACTTGAGTTCCGATGCTGGAAAGATATAAAGAGGTGATGTGATATAATTCTTTCTCTTCTTTCTGCTTTGAGAATGCTAGAGTATGTGTTCTGTCAATAAAGCTGAACCTGAGAAATAAAACTCAGCCTCATCATTGAACGCATCCTCTACACTGGTGACCCTACGACAAAGAATGAGCAGACAGAATTCTCCCGAGCGGGGCTCGGCGGAAGCCAGCCTGATGGCCGCCTCCACACTCCGGCTGCCCGACTTCTGGCAGCATAGTCTGCGCTCCTGGTTTAGCGCAGTTGAGGCACAGTTCAACCTCCGGAGAATTTCAAAGGACGACACAAAATTCTACCATGTGGTAGCGAAGCTGGACAGCCACACGGTCCAGAGGGTGGAAGATCTGGTCAATCATCCACCGGACAGCGACAAGTACAGCGCATTGAAGGACGCGCTGATCAGCCATTTCACCCCTTCGGTACAATAGCGAGCAGAAGGGCTCCTAACATTGACGGAGTCGGAGAACGACAGACCTGCGGACCTGATGGTTAAGATGCTGAGGCTGAAAGACTCCGAGGATGGCGAATTTATTTTCGCCCACCTTTTCCTCCGGACCCTGCCGCCAGCAGTGAGAGTAGCCCTGGCAGAGTCGCCCCGATTGGCCAGGCGAGACTACCATGGGCTGAGCAAGGAGGCGCAGCGGCTCGTCGACGCCCACAAGCGGAGCGCGGTTTCGGCCGCGGCAGCCAGCCCAGGAACGACGTCTGGAGACGGCTTGGAGCCAGTGGTTGCGGTGCCAGACGCACCAATGACGGCGGCGACGGGTACCAGGCGGCGCGGAGCGGATGACGGCCTGTGCTTCTACCATCGCCGTTTTGCAGAGAGGGCACACAAGTGCGTCCCACCGTGCCACTTCAAGCATCCGGGAAACGCCAAGACCGAGGGTCGGTAGCAGCTACGACCCTCGGGGAGGAGAACAGGCTGCTTTACCTGACGGATGCACGCTCGGGGAAACAATTCCTCGTGGACACGGGCTCCCAGCTGAGTTTCGTCACACCTACCTACGCGGAACGGCTGATGCTGTCTAAAGCTCCCTGGGTGTCGGTGTCAGCAGTGAATGGCTCAGCGATTAAGACTTTCGGTGAGAGGACTATGCTTCTGTCCTTACAGGGCCGCTCATTTGAGTGGACTTTTATTGTAGCAGCAGTCAGTTTCAACATGTTAGGGGCTGATTTTTTGTGCTCACATGGTTTATTGGTTGACCTTGCTAATAGACGTTTGGTTAATGCACTGTCTTTCCGTTCTATTCCCTGCACAGCTCGGGTGGCCCTGCCGACTGCACATGCCAGCGTCACAGCTGCAGGTGGTAAATTTCACGCACTGCTCGCTCAGTTCCCAGCACTCACAGTCCCCACGTTTTTGGCGACAGTCGCTAAACACGGGGTGGAGCATTTTATCACCACCACCGGGCCGCCTGTTTTTGCAAAAGCTCGGCGCTTGGACTCAGCTAAACTAGCCATAGCGCGCGAGGAATTCGCCAACCTGGAAAAACTGGGCATTATTAGACGCTCTAAAAGCCCCTGGGCTTCGCCGCTACACATGGTCCCAAAAGCTGATGGCTCGTGGCGACCTTGCGGTGATTTCCGCAGGTTGAACAACGTTTCAGCACATGACCGCTACCCGATTCCGCACATTCAGGATTTTTCAGTTCATTTGGCGGGGGCGCGCATTTTTTCTAAAATAGATTTGGTGCGCGGTTACCATCAAGTCCCAGTGCGCGCTCAGGATATACCCAAAACAGCGGTTATAACTCCTTTCGGGCTTTTTGAGTTTTTGCGCATGCCGTTCGTTCTCAAGGGTGCCGCGCAGACTTTCCAACGCATGATGGATGCAGTTTTACGCGACCTCCGTTTCGTGTTCATCTACTTGGATGACATTTTAGTAGCCAGCACGTCCGAAGGCGAACACGAAAGTCACCTCACAGCAGTTTTTCGGAGGCTGACAGAGCACGGGTTAATAATTAACCCAGCGAAGTGCCAGTTTGGGGTAGCGCAAATTGATTTTTTGGGGCATCGCGTTTCGCCAGAAGGAGCGGTCCCTCTGCCCGATAAAGTACGCGCAATAACAGATTTTCCGCAACCTCAAACGGTCAAGGCGCTGCAGGAGTTTTTGGGAATGGTTAATTTTTACAACAGGTTCCTCCCAAGTGCAGTGCGGCTCATGCAACCATTATACACTGTGTTAAAAAAACAAAAGCCCACAAATAAGGTTGAATGGTCTCCGGAGCGGGAGCGCGCTTTCGCCCAGGTCAAATCAGCCCTGGCAAACGCAGTTTTGTTAGCACACCCAGTTCCAAAGGCCCGCATGGCGCTCACCACTGACGCTTCCGATTTAGCGGTGGGGGCGGTCGTTGAACAGTTTGTGGCAGGGACCTGGCAACCTCTCACGTTTTTCAGCAAAACCTTGCGTGATAGCAAGCGTAAATACAGCGCGTTCAACAGGGAGCTTTTGGCCCTACACTTGGCCATCCGCCATTTCCAGTTCTGGCTGGAAGGGTGCCGTTTCACCGCGTTTGTGGATCACAAACCGCTAACGTTTGTGATGGCCAAGATTTCAGAACCCTGGTCAGGCCGGCAGCAAAGGCAGCTAGCCGCGATATCGGAGTTTACCACCGATATCCAGCATGTCGCAGGTAAACACAATGTAGTGGCAGACTGTCTCTCGCGTGCGGTAGCAACGCCAGGCCCCGTGGGGGCAGATTCTGTAGCCATGGCCGCGGGCCAGGGCAGCGACGCGGAAGCGCGCACAGCCCCGGTCCATGTAGGTTTAGATTATGCAGCCATGGACGCGGAGCAGGTTAATGATGCGGACGTGCGCGCGCTCCAGTCTGGACCAACAGGGTTAAGGCTGGAGCACAGGGTGCAGCAAATTGGTATGCTCCCCCTATTCTGCGATGTCTCCAGCTGCGTGGCATCGCCGCGTTTTTGACTCGGTCCATTCTCTGGCGCACCCGGGGGTGCGCGCATTGATTAAGATGGTGGGGGAGAAATTTGTTTGGCCCGGGTTGCGCAAACAGGTCAAGGAATGGGCAGCAGCCTGCATAGTGTGTCAGCGAGCCAAAATACACAAGCACACTAGAGTTCCGTTGGAGCCTTTTCACATCCCGGCTAAGCGTTTTGATCACGTGCATGTTGACTTGGTGGGCCCCCTTCCGTCATCACAAGGGCACACACACCTTTTGATGATGGTGGATCGCACCACGCGTTGGCCAGAAACGGTTCCTCTGGCATCAACCACAGCGGAAGAAGGTGCGCGAGCATTTTTAACAGCGTGGGTTGCGCGTTTCGGAGTCCCGTCGGACATAACGTCCGACAGGGGCCCCCAATTTATTTCCGAACTATGGTCGTCAATGGCCCGCAGCTTAGGGGTGAAGATTCACCGCACTACCGCGTATAACCCCCAGGCTAATGGTTTATGCGAACGCTTTCACAGGTCGTTGAAAGCAGCCCTCAGAGCGTCACTTACGGATACAAATTGGGTGGACAAACTTCCATGGGTTTTATTGGGGTTGCGTTCTGCACCTAACGAAGATTTGCAGGCTTCCCCGGCTGAGTTAGTTTTTGCACAACCTCTCCGTTTGCCGGGGGAATTTCTTCCCGACAATCCTGCACCAAATTGCCCCCCCGGTCAGCCGTTGCAGAGTGACACAGGATCAAACACACTCCCTGGCCCGGTTCATCACAGTTCCCCACGCGTTTTTGTGCCGAAGGCTTTAAAAAATGCGGAGTTTGTTTTTGTTAGACATGATGCTCAGCACCCAAGTTTGCGACCGTTTTATGACGGACCGTTCAGAGTGCTGGAAACCGGGGGGAAGCATTTTCTGCTAGATTTAGGGGGCAGAAAGGAGTTGATTTGCATAAACAGACTCAAACCCGCTTTTGTTCTGGCTGATGACCACATGCAGCTGGCGAGGCCCCCCCGCCGTGGCAGGCCCCCGAGAAGGCATTCTCCAGAACCCCCACAGAGACGTGCTAACAGCTGTAATCCACAGAGGCAGAAAGACGCTGCAGAGGTAGCAAAGCCGGTTTACAGCAGATTCGGCAGAAGGTTAAGACCTAGGCATCTGGTGGATTGATTTGTAATATGTGGAGTGTTTTTTATGCCATGCATGTTTTGTCCTTTAATAGACGTTTGGGGGGGGGGGGTGTTATGTGGCACATATGTTGGGCTCACATTTTCCACAAAGGTATGACTGCATGTTTATTGGAGGCTTCATGTCTCGAAGGACAAAAGGCTCGGATCTGCAGAGGATGACGAGGAGGTGTGAGATTTGGCCTTTGTCTCGGAGAAGATGCCCCAGAGAGATTTCCAGTTCATCAATGAATAAGAGACAATGGTGAAAGTTCAAAGGGTTACATTGTGGCTGGGATTAAGTACCATGTGACTGTATGTTTACTGAAGCACCATGTGACTTGAGTTCCGATGCTGGAAAGATATAAAGAGGTGATGGGATATAGTTCTTTCTCTTCTTCCTGCTTTGAGAATGCTAGAGTATGTGTTCTGTCAATAAAGCTGAACCTGAGAAATAAAACTCAGCCTCATCATTGAACGCATCCTTTACAGTAATAACCTAATAGTTTTGAATGCAAAAGATGCAATAGACTTACACAATGGTCCCCTCCGGCATACAACTAGGAAAATACCGGTCGCTATGGAGGGTGAGAATATGCATGGATACATAATCATACCATGTAGGATAACTAAGTAGACAGTTGTGCTGTTTCATCCCATCTAGCAACAATGCTCTGCACTGGGTGCGTTTATATATCTACACTACCGTTCAAAAGTTTGGGGTCACCCAGACAATTATTTTGTGTTTTCCATGAAAAGTCACACTTATTTACCACCATGAGTTGTAAAATGAATAGAAAATATAGTCAAGACATTGACAAGGTTAGAAATAATGATTTGTATTTGAAATAATAATTTTTTCCTTCAAACTTTGCTTTCGTCAAAGAATCCTCCATTTTCAGCAATTACAGCATTGCAGACCTAACACGATTGCACAAGGGTTTTCTAATCATCCATTAGCCTTCTGACGCAATGAGCAAACACATTGTACCATTAGAACACTGGAGTGATAGTTGCTGGAAATGGGCCTCTATACACCTATGTAGATATTACACCAAAAACCAGACATTTGCGGCTAGAATAGTCATTTACCACATTAGCAATGTATAGAGTGTATTTGTGATTAGTTTAAAGTTATCTTCATTGAAAAAAAGTGCTTTTCTTTCAAAAATAAGGAAATTTCTAAGTGACCCCAAACTTTTGAACGGTAGTGTATATATTTATTCCATCTAGCTACAATGCTCCGCACTGTGTATTTATATATCTACATATTATTCCATCTAGCTACAATGCTCCGCACTGTGTGTGTTTATATATTTACATATTTATTTCACCTAGCTGCAATGCTCCGTACTGTGTGTGTTTATATATCTACATATTTATTCCATCTAGCTACAATGCTCCGCACTGTGTGTTTATATACTCATATATTTATTCCATCCAGCTACAATGCTCTGCACTGTGTGTCTGTGTGTATATATATATATATATATATATATATATATATATATATATATATATATATATATATATATATATATATATATATATATATATATTTATAGTAATATGTACATATGTATATTAGCTGCTCTTGTTTTTTTTGTTTTTTTTTCTTGCCTTCTGATTGTTGCTCTGAGTGTTGCTATCCCTGTGCTGTTGCAATCCTGGAATTTCCCCATTGTGGGACTAATAAAGGCTTATCTTATCTTATCTTATCTTACATTCACTGTAGTCACCCCAGTTTTATAATTTTTTTCCCTTATGATCATTGATATTTCTTAAAAGACAGTACATTTATTGAAATGGGAAAAAATACACATTAAACCAATAATGCCCTTGTAAAAATCTGCATGTTGTATACTTTTTGTCCAGTAGATGGCCTAGTAGAGCAAATGAAGCTTCATATGAGGCTTTGTCCATTTGAACCAATTTGATGAAAAGCTTCAAGCATTCAAAAAAGCCTCATCTGACCATCACTAGCAAATGGCATGTCTTACCTTTTTAAAAGTTCTTCCTTCTGGCCTTCTTTAAAGAAAAATCCTACATTACGTCCTTTAAGTCCAGCTCACAAATATCGTCATACTCTATTGATGCATGCTTGATCCAGTCTACTTTTTACCAAGTTCGGAGTCCACTGTCCCACGCACAGCTGTCTGATGTAAGCAATCATGGCCTTTCTTCTCCCTTCTACTCTAGATGAGAGCTTTAACAGCCCACCTGTCTCCTCCGTGCGTAATTACCAGCCTCCTCCACTTGATGCTCTAGCTTAGAAAAATCCTCTATGCTTCGGGATTTTTTGAGCAATTCATTTTCTCTAAGCTCTTTTCCTATCAATAATTTGATGAGCGCCACTTTCAAGCTTTTTTTCTGGACATTTTGACCGAGCAAATTACTTCTTACCTCTGACTGACGCTTGCATAGTCACATGTCAAAACGAATTCTGATAGGCTATTGTTCCATGGTACTCATGTGGGCCACTTGTAAATTAGACCAATCAGCAGCCATACATAAATATCAAGTGATGGACATAGCATTTGACCAATTAGCAACAATGTGATCTTTTTCACTGGCTCATGATAGGCCTGGGTCTTCATAGGTCCCTGGGCTTCAGCCCAGCCTAGCCTGTTCATTAAGGCGGCCTTGAAAACGGGACAACACACATCCCACTTGGGACAAACATATTTAGCTCAATAAATGGGATGTCTTGGCTAAAACGGGGTAACCCTAGCTAACTACCTTTATGTGCAGTTTACATCAGGCACATCTGAATTGCCTCTAGTTATGCAATTTCATGATGTTATTTTTGGCAAAGAGAGGACATCTTACTTGTTATTAACTGTTGAAATGTATATCTTTGAAACCATGAGTAATAACAGATTCTTGGTTTCTTGGAGTCAGTCGCCAGCACTTCTTCAGTGCCTCTGGCTGATTAACTTGACTTGAGAGCTGATGCTGATTATTAATCAACAAAGGGGAAAACAAATGATATTTGGCTATAAAAAGGAAAACTTTAGAGACAAAATTTTGATACAATATTTGTTTTCCAATTAAATGTTTTATATTAATTTCTGTGTGAAGTCTGGTTTTTCAGCCATTGTCTGTGAAAGTTCATCAAGGTACATAAGAATTTTTAGTTGTCTGTCTGTGTTTCCTATAATTTAAAGGCTATCTGCCCAAGTAATATTAACCCATGAGAGCAATAACAGGGTGCTGCCCTATTCCACAACTCTAGCTTCTATGAGCACCTGGAAAATTTGATCACGCTAACAGGACTATAATAATGTAATTAAAACAGTTCCTTGATTTCAATAAGTTTAAAAACTGATGGAAAATGGCCTATTTTACTGTTAAAATTAACCCCTTGCATTCCGGTCAATTTTCCTAAAAACACCAAAAAATAATGTGCCCAAAGTAAATCGAAAGCTGTTATTCAACCCTTTGCAGCATCTTCATGGGGTTGGTCTCATTTAAAAGAAAACACTTTGAATTTTTTGGCAAAAAAAACATGATCTCTCTAAGTGCTCCGGCCACTGAGTTACAGTCATCTAAACATAGTGAACTTGAAGAAAATAAATTTGACCTGGGTGTTTTTTTGGATACAAATGCTTGCAAATAACACACAGCTTCAGATCCGGGCTGGAAAATGCAACGGAAATGTAGAACCAAGTATTATCCAGCTGAGGTCAAAATTTTGTAACAATACCACAAAAAATGAATATATTACACAGCTTTTTCCTCAGGTAGTTCCCAGGCGTTTTGGAACTGTGCCAAATTGTGCCAAATGGCACAGTTTGGAAAAACATCTGTAACTTTTGAATGATTCAATGTAGAACCTTCATTTTAGGCTCTAATGAAAGGGCACACTCAGGGCTGTCTGTGTGTGTGTGTGTGTGTGGTTGTCCCCACACACACACACACTTCGGCCATCGCTACACAACGGATTAGCCTCATGTGGCAATGTGGGACAGCAGCGCAATCACCGCGGCTTCACCCCCCCCCCCCCGCTACAAAAGAATAGCGGGGGTGGGGGGGCGTTCACGGTCTGAACGCGGCGAACAACCCCTTGTACAGCGGCACACAAACTGCACCGCGCAGTTGTAATTTACCGATCGGTCAAAAGTCATTTTGGATTACAATTTTCAGGGATAAATAATAATTTAGCTTTATAACACCTTACCTCTTCACAGCAGCAGAGTCTTGGCCAACTTCTCTTCCTCACTGTCAGACGAAGGCGACGCTGGTCCGCTCGTGGTTCTGGTCTCGTGACCCGATCAAAACATAATTCCATTATTGCGGTTTTGTGCTTCCATGATTGCGGTTTTTGGCGAACGATTTTTCAAAACAAATAACAGTAGTAATTAAAAAAAGACTGGCGAAGGCGTGTGTGTCACTCAGCCTTTGTCGTCAGCCTCCATCGGTCTATGATGACCATGGAAGAAATCATAACGTCTACTCTGCTGGAACCAATACAAAATAAGCACCGCCTGTGGCCGAAAATGCCGATCCACGAATGGCACTCCCTGTCACACAAGTTGCATTTGTGGATGGTCTCCATGCTGCTGGGTCTGTGGGGCTCTTCCTGCGTCCTTTTTTGATCTGCTCCAGCAGCCAGTCTTCACCCAGCCTTAAAAAAAACAGCTCGCGAACTTCTCTGCTTCAATTGGCTCATTGCATTCAAAGCGCTGGAAGGCGGGTCCTTCTGGCTAGGTTTTCATTCATTGGTTCTTCAAGGTTTCAGAAACCCAATTCAAAGCTCTTATTAGTCGAATGAGAGGTCAATCAGATGAACTACAGTGATCCCTCGCTACTTCGCGCTTCACCTTTCGCGCCCTCAGTGCATCGCAGATTTTTCAAAAATATTCATCAAAAATTTAAAATTGAGAAATAATGAGCGGGCGCTAGCAGAAGGCAGGGAGACTACATTAGACCATCAGGTATCAACACTGAGAGCCCCACCTCTCTGTTCGCTGTTCTCGTGTTGGCTCGGCTCGGGAATCTCGCAAGCTGATTGGCCGAGACGTTTCACCCCGCAAGCTGATTGGCCGAGACGTTTCACCCAGCTTCTGTCCCTGCCGAGCGCCAATGCATCGAAGGAAGACCGCATTCATTGCTCTTTATCGCTCGTGTTGCTTAGTCAAGCCGTGTGGAACTTTTCGCTGTTCTCTTGTGCCATTTTGTGCGAAATAGTCTTCCCGTCGAGCCACTACGCCGCCTCCTGCAGCTTCTCCAGCTCTATTGGAAGCTGCCCTCGACGATCCTGCGCTTCTAGCACCTGACGATGAGGCGTCACCTGAGGAGCAGTAAAGCTCTCATTAACCTGTGAAGTAAATCATCTTCATCTTGAGTTACGTATCTTGTTATAAGAATAAAAGAGTTCTAAAAACATATTTATGTACACTTTATTTACATCTACGTATGTATGTACACTTACACACACACACACACGTATCACACGAGAGAGAGAGTGAGAGAATGAACGTACGTATTATTTATGGGTGACGTCATTAGGGGTGACGTTACTTCGCGGTTTTTCACTTTTCGCGGTCGGTTCTGGAACCCATTAACCGCGATAAGTGAGGGATCACTGTAATCTGTTCGAGGCTGTGTCTGCAGCTTTTATTTTCAGTGCGCGCTTGGATGCCACTACATCACCATCACCACCTACATCACCATCTACACCATGCGTCCTAGAGCGCACGAGAGTGCCCTCGTGTGCTCTCGTGCGCTCTAGGACGCAGAGACTTGCCCGCCCGCGGTACAACGGAGCGCAAGAGGTTAAACTGTATTATTATTATTATTATTGTTAGCATATCACTTTTTAAAATATAGTACCACATAAAACATGCTTCAAAAGGCATAACATTTATTTTGATTGTGAACTTGCAAGGAGATGCCTGCAGGTGTCATTGTGTAAGCTGAATAAAAGCTGCCAAATCTTCATGCTGGAGCACGCTGCAAGAAACATGCCGTATCCTGTTGGCGTGTTTGCTGTGGCATAGCGGACAAGAAGCAAAAAAAAAGCTGCTGTTCTGTGCAGACGTGCTGCTGTTTGATCGTGTGCTCAATGATTATGTTCCCAGTGCATAAACTAGCTGTGGCTGTTGCTCCCTAAGAAGATGTGACAATGACATGCATACTGCAAAATTTCATGTTGCATTGAGACAGCTTTTTTTTAAAGTATATTAAAGGAACACCCACAAGCATTGTTATACTTTAGATTTATGCAGTTATAAGAACATTAAAAGTAAGGAATATTGTGTAAAACAGACATTTTTCAACAGAAAATGAACAATACTGGTGTAACTGGGCCAATCCTTTGTTCTGCAAGTGCAGCATTGGCATCATTAACATTTTTTACTTTCATATTGCATCACATCTGTATGGCATCTCTTCTTTTATCATTAACACTACATTAGGATCATTAAAATAATACAATAATCCATAAAACTTTATTCATTTACATTTCTAGGAGTGTAGAACAGTAGATGACTTCCCAGTCACATGTTGGTCAAAATAGTTTGAGCTGTTCTTCTGCATTATAGGATGCCAAGATTAAGTGACTCAGTTTATTGTGCCCAATAGAAGAGCTGAAGTGCCTTAGGTCACATTGTGGACAAAAAGGAGGAAAATGTGCAATGAAGACTTTAAAAATCAGTTTTTCGAGCCACTCAGTCACATGGCAATATCAAACTGGGATGCTACAAACAGAAATGTCAGTTGTAGTTCATGGTGTCAAGTTAACATCCATGCTCCTTCTCCTCCAGACTTGAGTTTGAACTGTGGTGGCTCCTGATGTTGTTGGAGACATCTGGAGACATGGAGGACAGCAGGGGATCACTTGGAGAAATAGGCCCAAGGGTGCTGTCCCTTACCAACTCCTTCAGTTTACAGGCCCTGGAGTTCCCATAGTCCCCATTGTCTGAAGGCATCTGGTCAAAAGTGATGATTCCGTTGTTGAGGTCCAGTGTGGTTGGAGGAGACATGTCAGGAGCTGAGCTGTGCTGGTAGAGCTCTGACGGGCAATCGCCAAGGATGGGCTCCTGTTTGATGGCTCGAGCCATCAGCTCTGATGTGCAGACAGATGGCGAGGATACCGCAGTGATGCCATGAGCACGGGCTTGGATCTCCAACTCCTAGATGAATACAAAGCACAATTAACTTAATGCACTGAAAAAATAATATGACAGATATTTTCAATATTTAGAATCTGGCATTTTGTCAGTTTAATTCAGTTCTGGTACCAGTTCAGCGCATTGTAAATGATGTAATAATTAGCTTGTGTTAGAATAAACGATTTACAGATACAGATACCTGGTTCCTCAGCTTAATTCTCAAGAACAGTTAAGCGTCAAACTTTTCTTGTGGTTTAGATTATACCGAGATTTATCAATATGGTGGATAATCATGCAAGAACCATGTGTACTAACTAGGGATGTTAATGATTAATCTACTTTTAATTAATTGTCCATAAGGATCTAGTCCACTAAAATAAATGAGTTGTCAATTAACTGATAACACTGCAGTCCTTTTCAATGAGAGTTTATTCTATGAAATGTGTTGGCGTCATCGTCCAGGCGGGGATGCATGTGGTCACCCATTGCCACCATCCAACCAAACCAAAGAAAAACAGTAGAAGAAGATGCTAATCCTCCAAAGCACATGTGCTGTGCAGCGTGAAATGCCTTGTCCTTCTAGTGTACATCGAAGAACCAAAACAAGAATGTGTCATGTCCGCCGCGTAATTGTGCAGCGAACAAATAAATTGGTTCAAGCTCAAAGTGCAGTAATGTAAACGTGTTTATTGACAGAAAGGGAGTAACACAAAATGTCCATGTAACAGTCCAAACAGAGTAGTCATCATGAGACAACCGGCTTCAAACTACGTTGGCTAGGGAGAGACGCCACAAGCGCTCCAGGCAGAACAGGAGTGGAGCGGATGGGCATAAATTAAAGAGTGACTTACATGAGCGTCGGAGTGAGAAAGCTCTGGGAGAAACAACACCATACAGTCAAAGGAAGGGAGCCAACAACCAGTGAGCCAGGAAGTCCAAAGTTGACTAAGCCGCCACACTGACTGATCACACTGCCTCACATAAGTACACAGATCACTAATGAGGGCAAGTGGATACAGCAGTGTGGCTGAGCAGGTGCATGAATGACAGAATGTGTGTGTGTGTGTGTGTGTGTGTGAGAAAGGGTGTGCTGAGTGCGCACATGCATGTATGTAAATGTGTGTGGTGAAGACACACAGCCGGTGAATGTTTGGCACAGAGGGAAGAGCGAGAGGAGGAGGCATGGCCATAGAACTGGCAGAGAACCAGGCTCAAATAATCTGCCAGCTGGAAATAATAAGCAACAATCAAAGACCTACAGCCACAGATCATGGGCGGGGTTGAGAACAATCCCGCACATGACAGAATGGCCATCCAGTTTAGATGTGCAAGCTTGAAGATCCACCCGCCTCCTTCAGATCAGCAGGACAGGGAAACAGGGTTAGAAAAAAATGACACAAGCACAAAAAAACATCCCCGCTGCCTTCAACCCACCGCTAGATGCAAAAGCAGACCAAGTTACCCAAGTTACCATCAAGATATCACCGAGGTAAAGGTCTTTTAACATTTCAATACACAGCAAAGCAGCCCGGATTGGACTGACAGGACAGGCTGTGTCAGCTTCACAGCAGCCAGAGATGGTCAGAGAGCCGCTGCAGACTCTGGGAAAATCAGTGAAAACATGCTCTTAATAGAAACCTCTCACTCTCAGCCACTGTGATATTTGTGTAATTGTGGCGGACACAGTTATCTGGTGCAGCTTTAAATTAATTTATTAATGTCAGAATAATGATAGCTAGCCTTCTGATTCATTTCCACCCTCTGTCGCTGTGCTGTGACGTGATGATGGTGACACCTACTTCATCACGTGTTTATCCGTGTTTCTTATTCAAATGTACATTGAGGTGAAGTGACCAATGACCCACATCGCTTGTAGGGTCATTTAGCCCACGTCAAATAAAGCAAGTAACCCTGATCAAAAAACAGGGAGCCGGGATCATACTAGGTTTGCCCGGATTGCCATCAAACTCTGAAGGGGGATAGATGAAGCAGCTCATAATTTATTTTCCTGTTAAAACAGTCTACTAGTGCATCTCAGAAAATTTCAACACTGTGAATGTTATATTTTATATATTTTTTTTTATATTTTTGTGTAAAATATAACTAAAAAAGATAAACTTTGATATATTAATTACATAAGGAAAATATTTCAAACCTTTCTGAATTAACTGTATGATATTGGTTAGTTTAAAAAATTAAGTATTAATAATGACATTTTAATTTACTGAGATGCACTAGAACATAGTACACATGATACAGTCCAGAAGTTGTTAAACCACAAAAAATACCATTGTCTGTAGTAAAAAAGAATGCAAATGGCACAAAAAAATCGGTATATCAAAAACAGCAATTAGCTTTTTATGTTACAGAAAGACCGTATTGTACTGAAGGAAATTCAGAATTCACGCCTCTGCAACATTGACACGCCTCTGCAACATTGCGTGGAGGTCGGGGGCAGTGCCTTTGGCATGGCAAACCGGGGTGGTGGTTCCTCTCTTCAAAAAAGGGGACCGGAGGGTGTGCTCCAACTTTAGAGGGATCACACTCCTCACTTGGAGAAGGCATTTGACCGCGTCCCTCGTGGATTTTTGTGGGGGGTGCTTCGGGAGTATGGGGTATCGGGCTTGTTGTTACGAGCTATTCGGTCTCTGTATGACCGTTGTGAGAGTTTGGTTCGTATTGCAAACACTCGGTTGGAGTCATTCCCAGTGAGAGTTGGACTCCGCCAGGGCTGCCCTTTGTCACCGATCCTGTTCATAATTTTTATGGACAGGATTTCTAGGCGCAGCCAGGGAATGGAGGGTGTCATGCTTGGTGACCACAGGATCTCATCTCTGTTGTTTGCAGATGATGTTGTCCTGTTGGCTTCATCCAGCAATGACCTACAGCTCTTGCTGGGACGGTTTGCCGCTGAGTGTGAAGCGGCTGGGATGAGAATCAGCACCTCCAAGTCCGAGTCCATGGTCCTCAGCCGGAAAAAGGTGGATTGTCCTCTCTGGGTTGGGGACAGGCTCCTGCCCCAAGTGGAGGAGTTTAAGTATCTTGGGGTCTTGTTCACGAGTGAAGGGAAAATGGAGCGAGAGATCGACAGACGGATTGGAGCAGCATCTGCAGTGATGCGGACGTTGTACCGGTCTGTTGTGGTGAAGAGGGAGCTTAGTTCTAAGGCAAAGCTGTCGATTTACCAGTCAATCTACGTTCCTACTCTCACCTATGGTCACGAGCTTTGGGTAATGACCGAAAGAACGAGATCGCGGATACAAGCGGCTGAAATGAGCTTTCTCCGTAGGATTGCTGGACTCACCCTCAGAAATAGGGTGAGGAGCTCAGTCATCTGGGAGAGGCTCAGAGTAGAACCGCTGCTCCTCCACATTGAAAGGAGTCAGTTGAGGTGGTATGGGCATCTGATTAGGATGCCTCCTGGACGCCTTCCACTTGAGGTGTTTCAGGCACGTCCCACTGGGAGGAGACCCCGGGGCAGACCCAGGACTCGGTGGAGAGACTATGTCTCCCAGCTGGTCTGGGAACGCCTTGGTATCCCCTCTGAAGAGCTGGAGCAGGTGGCTGGGGAGAGGGAAGTCTGGGCTTCTCTGCTTGAACTGCTGCCTCCGCAACCCGGACCTCCGGAAAAGCGGTAGAAGATGGATGGATGGATGGATGGATGGATGGATGTTTCAGAAAGACCGTATTGTACTGAAGGAAATTCAGAATTCTCAGGAAAACTGACGCTTATCAATTAATTGTTAATTGATCGATAAGGTGAATCAACTAACGATTAATGAATTAATCGATAACTTGCATCCCTAAGTGCTAACAAATTTGCTCGTAGTATTGCTAAGATTTTAACATGCATTGCTTTTCCAGGAATGGCAGCTCGGTGGAGCAGTGGTTAGCACTGTCACCTCACAACAAGAAGGTCCTGGGTTTAAACCTAAGAGCTGGTCAGCACGGACCTTTCTGTGTGGAGTTTGCATGCTCTCCTCGTGCATGCACATGTTTTCACCAGGTACTCCGGGTTCCTCTCACAGCCCAAAAGACATGCATGTTAGGTTAACTGGCATTAATGGGGATAAATTCTCCCTTAAGCTGGGTTCACACTATAGCATTTGGACCGACTTTTACAGACGTTTTGAAAAATCAGAGAAATTAGTCCAAACATTGGTGAAATTACATTAGTGAACAGGTTTTTTTAATCCAGCACACACCAACTTTTACGATCTTTTACGAACTTTTGCTGGCATTTGCCAGCATTGCTTTCAGTGTTGGCAAACTTTTCCTAATTTAGGTTAGTGTATGTGTAGCTGTTGCTAACTTAGGTTAACTTACGCAAACTAATACTCAGCGCCAGTCAGCTGAAATCAGCTTCAGGCAATGCTCATATAAACATCAGCGTTTGTGGAGGCTTCCTGCCATTCTGGACCTAATTTTTGGGTGGATTACAACGTTTGGACCAACTTTTACTGACATTTTGGCAAACGTCTGACTCTGCTGGCAAAAGTTGGTAAAAGTTAATGATAGTTGGTGTTTGTTGGCAAACGCTGGCGAAAGTTGTATTCTTTGAAAATTTTCAGCATGTTCGCCAAAATCGGCCTAAGTTGAGCTCTGTTGGCAAACACTGACTGAAATGCCGGTGGAAGCACATGCTTTTAGATCGAAACTCACTTCAGACATACACAGACGAAAGAGAAATGGAGAGAAGGGGGAATTTAAAATTAAAAAAATATATATATACTGTATATACTGTATATATATATATATAAATATACTGTATATATACTGTATATATATATATATATATATATATATATATACAGTGGGATAAAAAAGTATTTAGTCAGCCACCAATTGTGCAAGTTCTCCCACTTAAAAGATGAGAGAGGTCTCCAATTTTCATCATAGGTATACCTCAACTATGAGAGACAAAATGAGAAAAAAAATCCAGAAAATCACATTGAAGGATTTTTAATGAATTAATTGGTAAATTCCTCAGTAAAATAAGTATTTGGTCACCTACAAACAAGCAAGATTTCTGGCTGTCACAGACCTGTAACAACTTCTTTAAGAGGCTCCTCTGTCCTCCACTCGTTACCTGTATTAATGGCACCTGTTTGAACTCGTTATCAGTATAAAAGACACCTGTCCACAACCTCAAACAGTCAGACTCCAAACTCCACTATGGCCAAGACCAAAGAGCTGTCAGAGGACGCCAGAAACAAAATTGTAGACCTGCACCAGGCTGGGAAGACTGAATCTGCAATAGGTAAGCAGCTTGGTGTGAAGAAATCAACTGTGGGAGCAATTATTAGAAAATGGAAGACATACAAGACCAGTGATAATCTCCCTCCATCTGGGGCGCCACGCAAGATCTCACCCTGTGGGGTCAAAATTATCACGAGAACGGTGAGCAAAAATCCCAGAACCACATGGGGGGACCTAGTGAATGACCTGCAGAGAGCTGGGACCAAAGTAACAAAGGCTACATCAGAAACACACTACGCCGCTAGGGACTCAAATCCTGCAGTGCCAGACGTGTCCCCCTGCTTAAGCCAGTACATGTCCAGGCCCGTCTGAAGTTTGCTAGAGAGCATTTGGATGATCCAGAAGAGGACTGGGAGAATGTCATATGGTCAGATGAAACCAAAATAGAACTTCTTGGTAAAAACTCAACTTGTCGTGTTTGGAGGAGAAAGAACACCATACCTACTGTGAAGCATGGGGGTGGAAACATCATACTTTGGGGCTGTTTTTCTGCAAAGGGACCAGGACGACTGATCCGTGTAAAGGAAAGAATGAATGGGGCCATGTATTGTGACATTTTGAGTGAAAACCTCCTTCCACCAGCAAGGGCATTGAAGATGAAACTTGGCTGGGTCTTTCAGCATGACAATAATTCCAAACACACCGCCCGAGCAACGAAGGAGTGGCTTCGTAAGAAGCATTTCAAGGTCCTGGAGTGGCCTAGCCAGTCTCCAGATCTCAACCCCATAGAAAATCTTTGGAGGGAGTTGAAAGTCTGTGTTGCCCAGCGACAGCCCCAAACATCACTGCTCTAGAGGAGATCTGCATGGAGGAATGGGCCAAAATACCAACAACAGTGTGTGAAAACCTTATGAAAACTTACAGAAATCGTTTGACCTCTGTCATTGCCAACAAAGGGTATATAACAAAGTATTGAGATGAACTTTTGTTATTGACCAAATACTTATTTTATCGAGGAATTTACCAATTAATTCATTAAAAATCCTTCAATGTGATTTTCTGGATTTTTTTTTTCTTATTTTGTCTCTCATAGTTGAGGTATACCTGTGATGAAAATTGGAGACCTTTCTCATCTTTTAAGTGGGAGAACTTGCACAATTGGTGGCTGACTAAATACTTTTTTACCCCACTGTATATATATATATATATATATATATATATATATATATATATATATATATATATAAACAGTGCATCCGGAAAGTCTTCACAGCGCTTTACTTTTTTCATATTTTGTTATGTTACAGCCTTATGCCAAAAGGGATTAAATTCATTTTTTTCCTCAAACTTTTACACACAATACCCCATAATGACAACGTGATTTTTTTTTTTAAGATTTTTACAAATTTATTAAAAATAAAAAACTAAGAAATCACATGTACATAAGTATTCACAGCCTTTGCTCAATACTTTGTTGATGCACCTTTGGCAGCAATTACAGCCTCAAGTCTTTTTGAATATGATACCACAAGCTTGGCACACCTATCTTTGGGCAGTTTGGCCCATTCCTCTTTGCAGCACCTCTCAAGCTCCATCAGGTTGGATGAGAAGCGTCAGTGCACAGCCATTTTCAGATCTCTCCAGAGATGTTCAATTGGATTCAAGTCAGGGCTCTGGCTGGGCCACTCAAGGACATTCACAGAGTTGTCCTGAAGCCACTCCTTTCATATCTTGGCTGTGTGCTTAGGGTTGTTGTCTTGCTGAAAGATGAACCGTTGCCCCAGTCTGAGGTCAAGAGTGCTCTGGAGTAGGTTTTCATCCAGGATGTCTCTGTACATTGCTGCATTCATCTTTCCCTCTATCCTGACTAGTCTTCCTGTTCCTGCCACTGAAAAACATCCCCACAGCGTGACGCTGCCACCACCATTGGTGTGGTTATGAGCGGTGCCTGGTTTCCTCCAAACATGATGTCTGGCATGATGTCTGGCATTCGCGCCAAAGAGTTCAATCTTTGTCTTGGTTCTCATGGTCTGAGAGTCCTTCAGGTGCCTTTTGGCAAACTCCAGGTGGGCTGCCATCTGCCTTTTACTAAGGAGTGGCTTCCGTCTGGTCACTTCCATACAGGCCTGACTGGTGGATTGCGACTGAAATGGTTGTCCTTCTGGAAGGTTCTCCTCTCCCGACAGAGGAACGCTGGAGCTCTGACAGAGTGACCATCGGGTTCTTGATCACCTCCCTGACAAAGGCCCTTCTCCCCTGATCGCTCAGTTTAGACGGCCGGCCAGCTCTAGGAAGAGTCCAGGTGGTTCTGAACTTCTTCCATTTATGGATGATGGAGGCCACTGTGCTCATTGGGACCTTCAAAGCAGCAGAAATTTTTCTGTACCCTTCCCCAGATTTGTGCCTCAAGACAATCCTGTCTCGGAGGTCTAAAGACAATTCCTTTGACTTCATGCTTGGTTTGTGCTCTGACATGCACTGTCAACTGTGGGACCTTATATAGACAGGTGTGTGCCTTTCCAAATCATGTACAATCAACTGAATTTACCACAGGTGGACTCCAGTGAAGCTGTAGAAACATCTCAAGGATGATCAGTGGAAACAGGATGAACCTGAGCTCAATTTTGAGCTTCATGGCAACGGCTGTGAATACTTATGTACATGTGATTTCTTAGCTTTTTATTTTTAATAAATTTGCAAAAATCTCAAAAAAACTTTTTCATGTTGTCATTATGGGATATTGTGTGTAGAATTTTGAGGGAAAAAATGAATTAACCCCTTTTGGAATAAGGCTGTAACAAAACAAAATGTGGAAAAAGTGAAGCGCTGTGAAGACTTACCGGATGCACTATATATATATATATATATATATATATATATATATATATATATATATATATATATCCATCTTCTTCCGCTTAATCCTTTTCAGGTCGCGGGGGGGCTGGAGCCTATCCCAGTATCTTATATATACATATATATACACTACCGTTCAAAAGTTTGGGGTCACCCAGACAATTATTTTGTGTTTTCCATGAAATGTCACACTTATTTACCACCATGAGTTGTAAAATGAATAGAAAATATAGTCAAGACATTGACAAGGTTAGAAATAATGATTTGTATTTGAAATAATAATTTTTTCCAGATACTCAACCTGCTCAAAGGAAGGTCAGTTTTATAGCTTCTCTAACCCGCTAAACTGTTTTCAGCTGTGCTAACATGATTGCACAAGGGTTTTCTAATCATCCATTAGCCTTCTGACGCAATGAGCAAACACATTGTACCATTAGAACACTGGAGTGATAGTTACTGGAAATGGGCCTCTATACACCTATGTAGATATTGCACCAAAAACCAGACATTTGCAGCTAGAATAGTCATTTACCACATTAGCAATGTATATTAGATACTAGAGTGTATTTCTGATTAGTTTAAAGTTATCTTCATTGAAAAAAACAGTGCTTTTCTTTCAAAAATAAGGAAATGTCTAAGTGACCCCAAACTTTTAAACGGTAGTGTGTATATATATATATATATATATATATATATATATATATATATATACTGCTCAAAAAATAAAGGGAACACTTTGAAAACACATCAGATTTTAATGGGAAAAAATAAGCTGGATATCGAAATTGTGGCAGGCTAATCCAGCTTACTCAGATTAAAGGAACACTTTTTAAAGGAACACTTTTTAATCTGAGTAAACTGGACTAGCCTGCCACAGTTTCGATATCCAGCTTATTTTTTTCCATTAAAATCTGATGTGTTTTGAAAGTGTTCCCTTTAATTTTTTGTGCAGTATGTGTATATATATATATATATATATAATCTCCCAAAAATGTGACAGCCCAAAAGAAAAAAAAAATCTTCTCATTGAGAAATTTACCGTTCTTAATTTTCTGCTCCGTGCGTAATCATTCTCCAGGATTTACTGCTTCATTTCCATTGTGGGGAATCAAACAGCGCTGGTGTGGTGTCAAAAAGTAAATTGCGGCGGATGATAAAAATATAAGCAGCGTTGTTGAAGGTTTTAAGTAGAGTTTTATTATATCATACCACCGTCACGAGCTCCACTCCCGGCGCCGTGCATGCGCGCCGGAAGCGAGCCCAAGTGGCTCTCAGAGGAGGAGGACACAAAGTGCGTGTCCTGCAGCAGCAGTTGCAGAATCAGAATGAGAGAGGGTTTGCGTTACAGAGTTGCAGCATATATACCCAACTACAACAAAACATCAAAGGGCATTCCCCAGCAGTTGGTACGATCAAAGAGATAACAGAACAGGCATGAGACATTTGCATTCGAGAGACATATTGATCTCGGTCCTTAGGTCACAGTAAGGACAGGACGCATGAACACAATGCATGAAAGGCAACATTAACATCACAGAAGTGAGCCAGAAGAAACGAGTCCGTCTGTAGACATTAATACACATTTCACTGTTCTGTTAATTGCTCTAGCCGAGCGCTGTGTCTGACCAGTCTGTTTGTGGGGGTTACACCAAAGCACATCTACATATTGATCTCAGCCTCTAGGTCACAGTAAGGACAGGACGCATGAACACTATACATGAATGGCACATTACATCACAATACATGCATGGCACATTGCATCACAATACATGCGTGGCACATTGCATCACAATACATGCATGGCACATTGCATCACAATACATGAATGGCACATTACATCTCAGTAGTGCAGCGGGAAAAACCGAGAGAAGAGAGCTGAGTGTCCTGTGTGTTGTGGGGGGGGGTTGAATCAACCCGCCACACGCTCCCCCCAGAGGGCACGGCAGGGGGCCGAGACCTCGATAATCCATCTATGGGAGCGAGCTGTGGGAGAAGCTCGCTGCAGGTGGAGGGGGAGGGAGGGGAGGGGTAGTAAGTGCCGGCAGGGGCGGTGAATTCGTCCGAGCCGAGCAAAAATTGCTTGCTGCTCCGCGACGTCGAGGGGCTGTCCCGTTGTGCGTGCGGAGATCACAAGAAGAAAAATTTGTCTCTGACTCCTCTCGTGGACATGAAGAAAAGCAGGAGTGGCTGTGAGAAAAAAAAGAAGAAACAAAAGCAGAAGGACTGGCGTGTTGGCTTTAGGTGCAGGAGCAACCCCAAAGCCCCCCGGGAACAGCTGATGGCTGAAATCCCTTTGTGCCGTGGCTGAGACCATTAGAAAATCCAGTGGCGAGCTGCGTGCTTGCTTCAGGTGAACGAGCAGCCCTGAAGGTTCCGAGGGTGGCGATCGGCCGTTTTTCTCGGGCATGTGCAGCGGCGGAGGACGATGGCAGTCTCTGTAGCCTTTATTGCCCCGTGCGTGGTGCGTCGTCCTCGTAACTCCCCGGTGCGCGCGCGGGGGTTCCGTGCTTGGGTGGGCCGCCGGAGTGGCGAGTCAGGGTGCAGAATCTTGGTGGAGATCGGCACAGACGGCGCCGATAAAATCCAGATTTGGGCTGTGGCTGCAGCTTGGCCATGGTGCGTTGGAACGGTGGGAGGAAATAGATGATCTTTTGTCCCTCAGGCTCGTGCAGATGCGTTGGAGCGGTGGGAGGGAATAGACAATCTGTGGCACCGCTCGGCCGTGGTGCGTTCAGGTCCACGTGTTGCGTTCTCCGCCGGCCATGGAGGACGCCGTCGTGGAGAGGGGACGAGGTGCCTGCACTCTCATGTGGAGGAACTGCGAGCGCGGCCGGTCCAGCGTGGATGAGCAGATCTCAGACGTGCAGATCTCATCCTGAAGAACGGGTCACCAGCACAGCTGTCCAGATCAGAAGGCTGCCTCGCACAAACGTGTGCATGATCGGGGTCGCCAGTGAAGCGTTCACTGGCAGCGTGTTCCTTTCTGCCTTCAGGTCATGGTGCGTTGGGGCGGCGCGAGGGAGGAGACGTCTTGTGTCCCTCGGCCAGTTCAGCGTGGATGTCCAAACCAGAAGGCTGCGTTGCACAAAACGTGTGCGTCTTCGGGGTCACCAGTGCAGCGGATGATAAAATATATAAGCAGCGATGCTGTGGTTTTAAGTAGAGATTTATTATATCACACCACCGTCACGAGCTCCGCTCCCGGCGCCGTGCATGCGCGCCGGGAGCGAGCCCAAGTGGCTCTCAGAGGAGGAGGACACAAAGTGCGTGTCCTGCAGCAGCAGTTGCAGAATCAGAATGAGAGAGGGTTTGCGTTACAGAGTTGCAGCATATATACCCAACTACAACAATACATCAAAGGGCATTCCCCAGCAGTTGGTATGATCAAAGAGATAACAGAACAGGCATGAGACATTTGCATTCGAGAGACATATTGATCTCGGTCCTTAGGTCACAGTAAGGACAGGATGCATGAACACAATGCTTGAAAGGCAACATTAACATCACAGAAGTGAGCCAGAAGAAACGAGTCCGTCTGTAGACATTAATACACATTTCACTGTTCTGTTAATTGCTCTAGCCGAGCGCTGTGTCTGACCAGTCTGTTTGTGGGGGTTACACCAAAGCACATCTACATATTGATCTCAGCCTCTAGGTCACAGTAAGGACAGTGGAGATGATTGTAGACTTCAGGAAAGTCACTTCTCCTCTGCCCCCCCTCACCCTCTCAGGCTCTCCCATCACCACTGCTGATTCCTTCCGCTTCCTAGGCACTACCATCACCAGGGACCTCAAATGGGAGCTGACCATCAGCTCACTCATCAAAAAAGCCCAGCAGAGGATGTTCTTCCTGCGGCAGCTGAGGAAGCTCAAGCTACCCACCAAGATGTTAGTGCAGTTCTACACAGCCATCATCGAGTCCATCCTCACCACCTCCATAACCGTGTGGTACGCAGGAGCCACTGCCAGGGACAGACTAAGGCTGCAGCGCGTCGTGCGCACTGCTGAGAAGGTGATCGGCTGCAAGCTCCCATCTCTCCAGGATCTGTACATCTCCAGGACCCGGAGGCGTGCTGGCCGGATCATAGCCGATCCCTCACACCCTGGTCACGTACTGTTTGCCCCCCTCCCCTCTGGTAGAAGACTTCGGTCCATCCAGACTAAAACCTCCCGTCACATGAACAGCTTCTTCCCCTCTGCCATTAGACTGCTGAACACTAAGTGACTTATTGACTCTCGTGCACCATGTACAGCAGCTCAACCAGACTCATGTCAATCATCACTGTTTTCTTCCTGCATTACCGACTGCACTATATGGTTCTCCACATTATCTGCTGCTGGCTAATATATATTTTAACTGTTGACCAGTATCACTTAATCTTATCCTACACTTTATTACATGTATAGTTTATTTCTCTTATCTTATCATGTTTAATGTTGCAGCATTGTACCGAGACAAATTCCTAGTTTGTGTACTACATGAACAATGGCAATAAACCTGATTCTGATTCTGATTCTGACAGGACGCATGAACACTATACATGAATGGCACATTACATCACAATACATGCATGGCACATTGCATCGCAATACATGCGTGGCACATTGCATCACAATACATGCATGACACATTGCATCACAATACATGAATGGCACATTACATCTCAGTAGTGCAGCGGGAAAAACCGAGAGAAGACAGCTGAGTGTCCTGTGTGTTGTGGGGGGGTTGAATCAACCCGCCCGCCACAAAATGACATTTAACAGGATTTTATGTTATTTTAATAGAGAGAGTTGTAACAGTCAACATATAATCACCCGTCATTTTATTTATATGATGATACACTAAACAGCTTTTTTATTCTATCCACATTCACATTTTAATTGCGGACTTAGTGTTGGAGTCTATATAGGCATTACTGTATTATTTTTTTAGATGAATGAATGAATAAACAGGGGAAAATGATCTGCAGAAGAAACTACACAGGAATATAAAATGAAACATATGCCCAAGGGAGATGTGGTCACTCCAAAAGCAGAATGGCAGGAAGCACCCACAAATGCTAATCTTTAAATAAGCGTCGCCTGACGCTGATGTCAGCTGACCTGCGCTGAGTATTTCTCTGATTTTTCAAAATGTCTGTAAAAGTTGGTCCAAACACTATAGAGTGAACCCAGCTTTAACTTAGGCCAGCTTAGGTAAACTCTGCATAACTTAGCCCCGTGCTCAGGAACTTTTACAAACAGCACAACTTTTACCAATGTGTATTTCCAAACGTCGGCAAATTCTCAGCATGCTGAAAATTTTCAAAGAACACAACTTTCGCCAGCGTTTACCATCAAACACCATCCTTAACTTTTATCAACTTTTGCCAGCAGAGCCAGACATTTGCCAAAACGTCAGTAAAAGTTGGTCCAAAGGTTGTAGTGTGAATCCACCCTTAGATATGATTGTGGGAGTGAATGGTTGTGTGTCTCTCTGTGTTGGTCCTGTGGAGACGAGACAACAACTGCTATACTCTTATACACGCTGCATATGTCACAAGCTGGGTTCTGCAGGTTCTGCCAGACCCAGTCTCGTGGCTCCTTCCCTGTAATTGTATATACATTTGTGGTATTTTTTATGCCATTCTGAGTTGTTTTACTGCCTTCTATTTTCTCTGTTTATGTTTTAGTTTGCATTGGCCATGTCTTGTTTTATTTGTAATTATTATTTAGTCTGTATTTGAGTATGTTTATTTCTTATATTGGTTCTGTGGGCTGACAGCTGTCAGGCAACATTTCCGGGTTTGGGCTTTGTGTGGGCGTTGCCTGTCAGGCTGCCAGTCCAACTGCTTCTCTCTCATCACTGCCAGCTGATCCCAATCACTAGTTCTGGTTCTCTCTTTCCCCGCTCAGGTGAACCCACACCTGTGATCACTTACGTTGTTTTCCCACTAGTATTTAAACACTGCCTGCTCATTCGTTCTCTGCGGCTGTATTGAATGTTTCCACGAATGCTCCTTTTTCTCATCCTACTCCTGCATTCGCAGAGTGATGCCGGCTCTGGAACGCCAACTGTAAGTTATCCTCGTTTGTATTTTTTGTGTGCTCTGCACGCTTTTTTTTTTAAATTTCTGTTCTTTCTTTTAATAAATGTCATGACTGCAATTCAGCATCTGGGTTTGTCTTTCTGCCCCAGAGGGGCGTTCATTACAGCATACTTTAGATTACCCTAAAAAAGCATGGCCTGTCCATTTTATCCAATCAATACACACACCACAAAATAAACTAGAAAAGCACTCAGAGAGCGCATAACCTTGCCAAGGCTCCTTCCGTCTCTCATGGATCACCTCCAAAATGTAATAGGTTTGCATGCAGGCAGAGAGCCACTTGTGGTGAAAATTGCATCAAAGTCTGTCCATTAGTTTTGGAATATTGTTGCTAAGACACTGTAAGATAAGAGCCTTGGCGGAGGTATGCATTCTTGGATCATCACCACAATGTAATGGGTTCCTCTGCAGGCCAAGAACTACCTCTGGTAAAAATTTCATCCAAATCCATTCAGTAGTTTTGGAGTATTGTTGCTAACACTCTGTGAGGAGATAAGAGCCTTGGCAGAGGTATGCATTTTCGGATCCTCACCAAAATGTAATGGGTTCCTCTCTAACCAAGAACCATGTTTGGTGAAGATTTCATCCAGAACCAAGCAATAGTTTTTGTGTAATCCTGCTGCACAATTACAAACAAAGCCCTTGGTGGAGGTATGCACTCTCAGATCATCACCAAAATCTAATCATCTGTTCCCCATGCCATTACACACCTTTCCTGAAAATTTCATCAAAATCCATTTATAACTTTTTGAGTTATGTTGCTAACAGACAAACCAACCAACACCACTCACTGAAAACATTACCTCCTCCCTTGGCGGAGGTAAAAATATAGCTGCAAGCTGCAATCATTGGGTTCCAAGCAGCAGTACACTAGTGTTGTCGTCAAGACTACACTGATTGGTTGATTAAACAAAAGTTTGGATGCAAGCGGCTGAAATGAGCTTTCTCCGTAGGATTGCTGGACTCACCCTCAGAGATAGGGTGAGGAGCTCAGTCATCCGGGAGAGGCTCAGAGTAGAACCGCTGCTCCTCCACATTGAAAGGAGTCAGTTGAGGTGGTATGGGCATCTGATTAGGATGCCTCCTGGACGCCTCCCACTTGAGGTGTTTCAGGCACGTCTAACTAACTACTAACTAACTAACCTGCACTTATATGGCGCTTTTCTAGTCACAAAGACCACTCAAAGCGCTTTCATTAATACTAACCCTCTATTCTAAGGGCCTATAGGAAACAGATATCTAGGGACAATTTAGAACAGCCAATTAACCTAACCACGTCCCACTGGGAGGAGACCTCGGGGCAGACCCAGGACTCGGTGGAGAGACTATGTCTCCCAGCTGGTCTGGGAACGCCTTGGTATCCCCTCTGAAGAGCTGGAGCAGGTGGCTGGGGAGAGGGAAGTCTGGGCTTCTCTGCTTGAACTGCTGCCTCCGCGACCCGGACCTCCGGAAAAGCGGTAGAAGATGGATGGATGGATGGTTGCAGCTCTCCCTTCCTCTTTGTTTCCTCTCTTCTTCTCGCACTTGTGTAAAGGGGGTGTGGTTGCAACCATATTGTGGGTAGAAAGGTATGTGGTGTATCCTCTGGACAGGGGAAGGAAGACAAGGAGACTTGGTGGTGGAGTGAGGAGGTACAGGAAAGTATTCAAAGGAAGAGGTTAGCAAAGAAAAAGTGGGATAGTCAGGGAGATGAAGAAAGTACACAGGAGTATTTGGAATCTAGGCACATGGCAAAGAGAGAGGTGGCAAAGGTAAAGGAAAAGGCATATAGTGAGTTGTATGAGAGGCTGGACACTAAGGGAGGAGAAAAGGACTTGTATCGATTGGTTAGACAGAGAGATCGAGTTGAAAAGGATGTGCAGCAGGTTACATTGATTAAGGACAGAAATGGTAATGTACTAACAAATGACAAGAATGTGTTGGGAAGGTGGAAGGAGTACTCTGAAGAGCTGATGAATAAAGAAAATGAGAGAGGAGGATGGATGAAGGAAAGATGGTGAACAAGGAAGTCCCGAGGATTAGCAAGGCAGAAGTGAGGGCAGCTTTGAAGAGGATGAAGAATGGAAAGGCGGCTAGTCCAGATGACATACCTGTGGAGGTATGGAGATGTTTAGGAGAGATAGCAGTGGACTTTTTAACCAGATTGTTTACCACAATCTTGGAGAGTGAGAGGATGCCTGAGGAGTGGAGAAGAAATGTTTTGGCACCAATTTTCAGGAACAAAGGTAATGCTCAGAGCTGTAGTAACTACAGAAGCATAAAGTTGATCAGCCACATGATGAAGATAAGGGAAACAGTTGTTGAAGCCAGGTTGAGAGGAGAAGTGAGCAGCAGTACGGTTTCATGCCAAGAAAGAGTACTACAGATGCAATGTTTGCTCTAAGAGTGCTGATGAAGAAGTATCGAGAAGGTCAGAAGGAGTTGCACTGTGTTTTTGTGGATCTAGAGAAAGCAGATGATAGGGTGCCAAGAGAGGAAGTGTGGTACTGTATGAGAAAGTCAGGAGTGGCAGAGAAGTATGTGAGGGTGATGCAGGACATGTATGAGGACAGCAAGACGGTGGTGAAGTGTGCTGTAGGAGTGACGGATAGATTCAAGGTGGGGGTGGAATTACATCAGGGATCAGCTCTGAGCCCCTTCTTGTTTGCCATGGTGATGGACAGGCTGACAGACGAGGTCAGGCAGGAGTCTCTGTGGAGCAAGATGTTTGCAGACAACCATGTGATTTGCAGTGAGAGTAGGGAGCACGTGGAAGAGAACCTGGAGAGGTGGAGGTATGCTCTGGAGAGAAGAGGAATGAAAGTCAATCGAAGCAAGACAAAATACATGAGTGTGAATGAGAAGGAGGCATGTGCAACGGTGAAGGTGGAAAGAGTACAAGTAGTGAAAGTAGATGAGTTTAAATACCTGGGGTCAACCTGTCATAAATTGCCCTTTTTACGGGCTACAGAGGACACCAAATGCACGCTGTGAGTTTTCACATTTATTATCATAAAGATGAACACTACATGAAACATTGCAATTACATATAATGGGATAACAGTGCACTGGAGGGGGACGGGGCTCATGACTCAGGAGGAAAAAACAGCCTGGAGGAAAAGCAGGTTGAGGCATGTGGGAATGCCAGAGAAAAGAGATAATACTCAGCCAGAGTCACACCCAAAGGAAACCGGGGCTCACGGCTGAGAAAAACGGAAAAGGAAAAATGTACCTGGTCGGAGCACTCCCGTCCACCTCTGTGGGAAACCAAACTAACTCAGAGAATACTGGAATTTCTGAGGAAGTAAACAGTAGGATATGGCAACGGTAAAACATTGTCGTGTCCTTAAATAGGTGCATGGATAAATGATAGATGAATGACAGGTGTGGGTACATGAATGAGGAAATGATCACAACAACAAGTGACAGCTGTGCAGCCCGCGAAACCGAGTTTGACAGCCGGATGCTACACAGCACTGTCAAAATAAAAGCACAGACCAGACACAAAGTAATAATATAGGAATACAATAACAACCCCAAAAGGTGTAAATAATACCATAAATAAAACACAATAAATAGGTAGGACTAAAGGCAAAACTAAGAATACAAACACTTCATAAATAAACAAGGACCAACACAATAGACCATAATGCCTACAGCATAAACAAAGAAGCAAACAAACAGAAAAGGACTAAACTTAAACTGGAGACTGAGCATGGCCCCCATCTGTGCTCAGGATCATGACAACCATCCAAAGCAATGGAAAATGCACATGAAAGGTGAAGAAGAGAGTGCAGGCAGGGTGGAGTGGGTGGAGATTTGTGACAGAAAGGTAGCAGCTAGAGTGAAAGTGAAGATTTACAAGACGGTAGTGAGACCTGCTATGATGTATGGTTAGGAGACAGTGGTAACAAAGGCCTTGAAAATGTGATCCAGAGACTGACCTTGAGTATCAACACTAGTGTAAACTTCAAGGTCCTGTCCTGTTCAGCAACAGAACCTATAACCATATTAGATTTTCAAATGCACAGGAGAGGCGTGCTGTAGAAGAAGAATGAGACATCGCTGGGAGGATATGAACCTGGCTCCTCAGCATACGCACCAGACTATCACCACACGGCTGCTTTGGGTCACACACTGAATTTCTCACGCATTACCAAAATGTTTTGGTTCCAAGGTTGTCATAGCCAGGAGCGGCACTGGGGTTAAGCTCCCAGTGCTCATAAAATGCTCCTTATGGCGTGCGTCTCGAAAAGCCTCTGACAACTAAGTCCAACTCCTAGCCTGCCCGTGTGGTTTAGTCTCTAAGCCCGGCGGAACTGCTTTTACTAATAGGAGAAGGGGCGAGGGCGGATCTCTGGTGCCTTAAAACCAGATGCTTCGGGTAGATGGTGGCTCGTCAACCTGGGAAGGTAGCCCATCTAGGGGATGGTAAACCCTGATTTCAAACCTCCGCTGCCTTGCGGCACACCCGGTCACGGGAAAGGCTTCGGGAGTCAACCCTGAGGAAAAATCCGGAGTCAGAGTCCCTAAGGCAGTTCTCTGTTGTGCTCAACATCGTTCTGGCAGCTCCTGCGATGGCGCTGGTGCCAAACTGTAGCAGCCCTGCTGTTCCTTTGGATTCATCAGTGACGTGGAGAAGGGGGACATGCTGCATGGGCAACATCTTGTCCTCCATATCTTTCTGCCCAGGCTTGAGCCCTACCAACGCCCAACGCTGGAAGGTAGAACACCGGATCACTGGAAAGGACACTCCAGCTTTGCCTTTGGCGTAGACAAAACATGGGGAATGACAGTTACCGGTTATAAGCCACCACTCAATTGGCGTAGAGCGCGGCGCCAGGGGTTGTTCCCGACGGTGGGAGAGATCATCGGATCTCACTGGACAGCTACCACCCGCCTCAAGCTGGGCAGCCCCCAGCCAATAAGGTGTTGTCCCGCCACAGCTTGCTTTCCTCATTGGGTGCATGGGGATGAGGAGAAGTCCGAACAGCAGGCTGAGAACCTTCGCACCAGGCAAGACAAAAAAACAAAAGAGACCAACTCTAAAACTGGGAACTTGGAACGTCCGCACTATGATGACAGGACTCGCTGCTAACCTCAAGGACATCAACAACACCAGGAAGACTGCCATCATCAATAATGAGCTGAAGAGACTGGATGTGGATATCGCCACTCTCCAGGAAACACGGTTGGCTGATGCAGGCACACTGAGAGAGAAGGACTACACGTTCTACTGCCAGGGAAAGGGCAGTGACGAACACAGGGAACACGGAGTGGGCTTCGCAGTGAAGAACACCTTGCTGAAGATGATGGAACCGGGCAGCAATGGCTCTGCACGACTCCTCACCCTCCGCCTCAACACCACTCAAGGCCCAGTCACCCTCGTCAGTGTGTATGCCCCAACACTGACAGCCACACCAGAGGCAAAAGACGAGTTCTACGAGAATCTCGCAACAACTGCCAGGATCATCCCCAACTCTGAACAACTCATTCTCCTTGGAGACTTCAATGCCAGAGTGGGTGCTGACCACGACTCCTGGCCCTCCTGTCTTGGACCATTTGGCGTGGGCAGAATGAACGACAACGGACAGCGGCTGCTCGAGTTCTGCTCTTATCACGATCTGTGCATCACAAACTCGTTCTTCAAGACCAAGCCCCAACACAAGGTTTCCTGGCGACATCCGCGCTCAAAGCACTGGCACCAGCTGGACTTGATCCTGACCAGGCGCACCTCACTGAAGAACGTGCTAATCACCCGTTCATTCCAGAGTGCAGATTGCGACACAGACCATTCATTGGTGTGTTGCAAGGTCAAGCTGCAGCTGAAGAAATTCCATCATGCTAGACAGCCTGGAAAGGCACGGATTGACACCAGCCAGATGGCCCAACCAGAACTTGTTGAGCAGTTTGCCTCCACCTTTGAGAAGGAACTTGGTGTACCACAAGAAGGAGAATCTGCAAAGCAGAAGTGGGAAGAGCTGCGGAACACCATCCACCGCACAGCCTTGGCTACCTTTGGGAGGAAGACCTCGAAGTCACAGGACTGGTTTGATGCCAAGTTGACTGAATGACCCCCGTCATTGAAGCCAAGTGCTCAGCACTTGCTGAGTACAAGAAGTACCCAAACGAGAAGAATCTCCAGATTCTCAGGGCTGCAAGAAGCAAAGTTCAGCAGACTGCTCGGCGCTGTGCCAACGAATACTGGACTCAGCTCAGCCAAGACATTCAAACCGCTGCCATAACAGGGAACATCCGTGGTATGTACGATGGCATCAAGAAAGCACTTGGTCCGGCTCAGAGCAAGACGGCCCCCCTCAAATCCTCCACTGGGGAGATGATCACAGAAAAGAACAAGCAGATGGAGAGATGGGTGGAACACTACTCCGACCTCTACTCCAGACAGAACACCATGACACCGTCAGCCCTTGATGCCATCGACTGCCTGCCATCCACGGATGAACTTGACGCCAAGCCAACCATCGACGAACTCAGCAAGGCCATTGATAGCTTGGCCGCTGGCAAGGCACCCGGCAACGACGGCATACCCCCCGACCTGATCAAGCACTGCAAGACCGCCCTACTGCTGCCATTGCATGACGTCCTCTGCCAGTGCTGGAAGGAAGGTGCCGTACCACAGGACATGAGGGGCGCCAAGATCATCACCCTCTACAAAAACAAAGGGGAGAGAAGCGACTGCAACAACTACAGGGGCATCTCCCTCCTCAGCGTTGTTGGCAAAGTCTATGCACGAGTTGTTCTCGTTCGTCTACAGAAGCTTGCCGAACGTGTCTACCCCGAGTCTCAGTGTGGCTTCCACGCTGAGCGATCGACGGTAGATATGATATTCTCCATCCGCCAACTCCAGGAGAAATGCAGAGAACAGAACATGCCCCTGTACGTCGCCTTCATCGACCTCACCAAAGCGTTTGATCTGGTCAGCAGAGAGGGCCTTTTCAAGATCCTCCCAAAGATAGGATGCCCACCAAAGTTGCAAAGCCTCATCGAATCGTTTCACACCAACATGCAGGGGATAGTGCAGCATGACGGCAACGTCTCAGAGCCATTCAACATACGCAGCGGAGTGAAACAGGGCTGTGTACTTGTGCCAACCCTCTTTGGGATTTTCTTTGCTATGCTCCTGAGGCATGCCTTCAGCACAGCAACAGAGGGAATCTACCTACACACAAGATCTGATGGCAGGCTTTTCAACTTCGCCCGCCTGAAAGCCAGAACCAAAGTACGCGAGGCTCTAATCAGAGACATGCTGTTCGCAGACAACGCTGCAGTCGCAACCCACACACAGCAGGAGCTTCAGACCCCGACGGACCGCTTCTCCCAGGCATGCAAGGATTTCGGGCTTACCATCAGCCTGAAGAAGACTAACGTCTTGGCGCAAGGCACGGAAGCACCATCAACCATCACCATCGACGACTACAAGCTGGAGGTTGTGAATCAGTTCACGTACCTGGGGTCCACGATCAGCAACAACCTCTCCCTTGATACAGAGATCGTCAAGAGGATTGGAAAATCAGCCATCACACTCGCTCGCCTCACCACACGAGTGTGGGTGAGGCGAGCGAGTGTGGCGAGCGAGTGTGGCGAGTGTGGGTGAGGCGCACACGAGTGCGTGTTGTAGCTGGTGTGGTTTTAACCACCGAATCCGTACAGAGTACGGCCCTGCCTCTTCAGAGCATACACCACATCCATGGCGGTCACCGTCTTCCTCTTGGCGTGCTCGGTGTAGGTGACGGCATCACGGATGACGTTCTCCAGGAAGACCTTCAACACGCCGCGGGTCTCCTCGTAGATGAGACCGGAGATGCGCTTCACTCCACCGCGGCGAGCCAGACGGCGGATAGCGGGCTTGGTGATTCCCTGGATGTTATCACGGAGAACTTTACGGTGACGCTTAGCGCCTCCTTTCCCCAGACCTTTGCCGCCCTTTCCTCTTCCAGACATGCTGACTTCTTCTCTGAAATGTCAAAGACGAATGAAAAAAATCCAAGATGGCGCCCACAGCGGTCGACATGGTGCTTCGCTGCGCTCTTTGTTTGTTTTTGTTTGTCAATTGTGTGTCTGCTTGCACTTATACCCGTGAAGAACTTTTAAATATCAGGACTTTGACCCCCACGGACCTCCTCCCAGTTTTTCTAGCCCCTGCCGCCGATCTGGTTTATTGTTTGGCTCGGAAAGTGAGACGGCGGAAGAGAGGAAGACGAGCGGGCGCTCTCGTACGACTTCGCAGGAGAGGCTCGCGAACGGCGCTGCCTGGCATATTTCTGTCCAATACCAACTCTCTCTCTAACAAGGTGGATGAACTGAGACTGCTGATGCGTTTTAAGGACCTCGCCTCCTCAGCTGTCCTCTGCTTTACTGAGACCTGGCTCCGGGAAAATATACCGGACAGCGCGCTGCGCCTCGACGGCTTCCAGCTCTTCCGTGCTGATCGTGACACAGAGCTTTCCGGCAAGACCACAGGAGGCGGTGTCTGCTTCTACATCAACTGTAGCTGGTGCTCTGATGTAACGGAAATTTCCAAACACTGTTCTCCTGCCTTGGAATTTCTTGTTATCAACTGCAAGCCTTTTTATTCCCCACGGGAGTTTGCTTCTTTTATACTGATCGCTGTGTACGCCCCTCCCGACGCGGACACGCGCGAAGCTCAGCGCGTGCTCGCCGATCACATTCAACACACAGAGCGGAGTTTTCCAGACTCGCTGATTATTGTGGCTGGCGACTTTAATCAGTGCAATCTGAGCCACGATCTCCCCCGCTACAAACAGTTTATTAAATGCCCCACCAGAGGATTAAACACACTGGATCACTGTTACACCACAGTGAAAGACGCATATCGCGCTGTCCCTCGAGCTGCGCTGGGATTATCTGATCACGTGATGGTTCACCTCATTCCCACATACAGACAGAGATTGAAGCTCACTAAACCTGTTGTGAGCACTACGAAGATACGGACCAGTGATGCTGAGGAGAAGCTGGAAACGTGCATGGAAATATCTGACTGGGGCATGCTTAAAGGAGCCACGCATGATCTGGATGAGTACACGGACACTGTGAACTCATATATCCACTTTTGTGAAGAGAACATTCTTCCATCACGCACCAGGGTGAGTTACTCTAATGACAAACCCTGGTTCACAGCTAAGCTCAGACAGATCAGGAAGGAGAAGGAAGCAGCGCTGAAAAGTGGAGACAGGAACTGCTACAGGGAGGTTAAATACCGGTTTAACAGAGAGCTGAAGAGGGCTAAATCTGTGTACTCAGAGAGACTCCAGCAGCAGTTCACTGCTAATGATTCGGCTTCCGTGTGGAGAGGACTGAGGCAGATCACCAACTATCGGCCTCAGGCTCCTAAAGGTCAGGATGACAAAGCCCTTTGTCAGAGACTGTCCCAACACTATGCCCGTTTTGACACCTCGTCATCTGTGTCCAACTCCCCCCCTCCCTCCAGCTCCACAGCCTCCACATTCCCTACTTCATTTAAGGCACCCCCCCCACCTCCCCCCCTCCCCTTATCATCAGTGAGCAGGATGTGCTCAAACAGTTCTCCAGACTGAACCCGCGCAAGGCCCCCGGCCCAGACGGCGTGTCTCCCTCCACCCTGAGACTCTGTGCGAAACAGCTGGCTCCTGTATTCACAGACATTTTTAACACCTCCCTTAAGTTATGCCACGTGCCGTCCTGCCTCAAATCCTCCACCATCATCCCTGTCCCCAAGAAGCCACGGATCACTGGACTTAATGACTACAGACCTGTAGCGCTCACCTCTGTAGTCATGAAGTCCTTTGAGCGCCTGGTCCTGTCCCACCTCAAGTCCATCACCACCCCTCTCCTGGACCCGCTGCAGTTTGCCTACCGAGCCAAAAGGTCTGTAGACGATGCAGTCAACCTGGCCCTCCACTCCATCCTGCAGCACCTGGACTCCCCGGGAACCTACGCCAGGATCCTGTTTGTGGACTTCAGCTCCGCATTCAACACCATCCGCCCCGCTCTGCTCCGGGACAAGCTGTCCCTGCTCAACGTGCCTGACTCCCTCTGCAGGTGGATCATCGACTTCCTGACGGACCGGAGGCAGCATGTGCGGCTGGGAAAGACTGTCTCAGACTATACTAGCATCAGCACCGGATCACCCCAGGGCTGTGTACTTTCCCCCCTACTCTTCTCCCTTTACACCAACTCCTGCACCTCCAGCCACCAGTCTGTCAAGTTGATCAAGTTTGCGGACGACACCACCCTCATCGGGCTCATCTCCAACGGCGACGAGTCCGCCTACAGGAGAGAGGTGGCCCAGCTGGCGTCCTGGTGCAGCAATAACAACCTGCAGCTGAACGCTCTGAAGACAGTGGAGATGATTGTAGACTTCAGGAAAGTCACTACTCCTCTGCCCCCCCTCACCCTCTCAGGCTCTCCCATCACCACTGCTGATTCCTTCCGCTTCCTAGGCACTACCATCACCAGGGACCTCAAATGGGAGCTGACCATCAGCTCACTCATCAAAAAAGCCCAGCAGAGGATGTTCTTCCTGCGGCAGCTGAGGAAGCTCAAGCTACCCACCAAGATGTTAGTGCAGTTCTACACAGCCATCATCGAGTCCATCCTCACCACCTCCATAACCGTGTGGTACGCAGGAGCCACTGCCAGGGACAGACTAAGGCTGCAGCGCGTCGTGCGCACTGCTGAGAAGGTGATCGGCTGCAAGCTCCCATCTCTCCAGGATCTGTACATCTCCAGGACCCGGAGGCGTGCTGGCCGGATCATAGCCGATCCCTCACACCCTGGTCATGTACTGTTTGCCCCCCTCCCCTCTGGTAGAAGACTTCGGTCCATCCAGACTAAAACCTCCCGTCACATGAACAGCTTCTTCCCCTCTGCCATTAGACTGCTGAACACTAAGTGACTCTCGTGCACCATGTACAGCAGCTCAACCAGACTCATGTCAATCATCACTGTTTTCTTCCTGCATTACCGACTGCACTATATAGTTCTCCACAGTATCTGCTGCTGGCTAATATATATTTTAACTGTTGACCAGTATCACTTAATCTTATCCTACACTTTATTACATGTATAGTTTATTTCTCTTATCTTATCATGTTTAATGTTGCAGCATTGTACCGAGACAAATTCCTAGTTTGTGTACTACATGAACAATGGCAATAAACCTGATTCTGATTCTGATTCTGATTCTGAGTGTGGGAGAATCCCAAACTCTCTGTCAAGACGAAGATGGCAGTGTACAACGCCTGCGTCATCAGCACCCTGCTCTATGGGAGTGAGACGTGGACAACATACACCCGGCAGGAAAAGAGACTGAACTCCTTCCACTTGCACTGCATTCGCCACATCCTGGACATATCCTGGCAGGACAAAGTGCCCAACACAGAAGTTCTGTCCCGCGCCGGCCTTCCCTCCATGTTCAGTCTACTCAGGCAGCGCAGGCTCCGCTGGCTAGGCCACGTTCACCGTATGGAGGATGGCAGAATCCCCAAAGACGTCCTCTACGGAGAACTGGCGACTGGCAGGAGAGACGTTGGCCGCCCACAGCTGCGCTTTAGAGACGTCTGCAAGAGAGACATGAAGGCCCTGGAGATCAACACAGAGCGCTGGGTGGACCTTGCAACGGACCGCTCCAAATGGAGAGGCACCCTGACCAGACAGCTCAAGGCGGGTGAAGAGAGACTGACTGCTGCAGCAGATGAAAAAAGGACCCGCAGGAAGAACCGCCACAGACCCAGCAGCACGGAGACCACCCACAAGTGCGACCTGTGTGACAGGGACTGCCATTCGCGCATCGGCCTGTTCAGCCACAGGCGGTGCTGTTCCAGCAGAGTAGACATTTAGGATTCTCTTCCATGGTCATCATAGACAGACAGAGGCCAACGAACCAAAATGCTCCATTGACAAGACACGAAGGCTGATAGACTTTTCAGAAAGAAGACTTTAGTCACATGAACAGAAGAGCATGAAATCTGGTGTGTCTCTGTACAATTTAACTGGCCTATAAAATCAAAACGGTTTGACATCCATCCATCCATCCATCCATCCATCCATCCATCCATCCATCCATCCATCCATCTTCTTCCACTTAATTAGGATTATTTTAAAGGGGTCATTGTTGCACTTTTTCCCATATTTTAATAGTTCACATGTCTTAATGAAATGTTTGTGACATATTTTGTTCAATAAGAACAAAAGGTAAATAATTAAAAGAAGACAAAATGAACCTACTTGAGATATATTTTGTTCAAATTTTATTTAATCAGTGCAGCAAATTTTTTTTTTTACCTCCGCCAAGGGAGGAGGTAATGTTTTTACCGGTATTTGTTGGTTGGTTGGTTGGTTTGCCTGTTAGCAACATAACTCAAAAAGTTCTGAACGGATTTTGATGAAATTTCGGGAAAAGTGTGTAATGGCACGGAGAATAGATGATTAGATTTTGGTGGTTATCTGCATCACGATGTGCATGCAAGAATTTTTTTGGGAAAATAATAATAATGTTGAGCTTCCCCTTTAAGAGGTGTCCACGGAGTTACGTTCACCTCTGCACTCATACATAGTATGTGATGGTTGACATTATTTCATCTGAAGATGCCAAGAAAAAGCAAGCAACCTGTGGTTTATGAACGGACTTTGATGGCATTTTCAGGAAAGGTGTGTAATGGCACGAGGAACAGAGTACCAGCAGACAAGCTAAGGATGTATTACGAGGTACATTACCCGCACGGTATGTAAACACACAGCACTGGACAATGTTTCATTTTTATTACCTCCGTCAAGAGGAGGAGGTAATGCTTTTGTCAGTGTTGTGCCTAAAAGTACGCTGTAATTGTCCATTGTTGACACAAAGAATATGTATTTATACAGTATCTCCATGTATACAGGTATATCCAGCAAATCTATGTATTTTTCCATGTAACCTTGTGACAGCATTATTTTAATAGCTTTTAATCCTACATCAGGTTTGTTTCTGGTTCAAAATGCATTATAAGTGTTAAATATACTGCTCAAAAAAATTAAAGGAACACTTTTTAATCGGAGTAAGCTGGACTAGCCTGCCACAATTTCTTCACTTTAAGTTTTGGAGTGTTTTCATTTCCATCAAAAGACGTGGCATCTTTTCATTCTTAACACATTATCTCTTTTTCTTAAATTAAAAGCTCTCAAGTTGAAAGATCTGGTTGACTTTAAAACTGCAATAATAATGTTTAAAGTGAAGAATCTATCACTGCCCGCAAATATCCAAAAGTTGTTCCAAATAAGGGAGAAACAACATCATTTTAGAGGAACATGTATATTTCAAAAACCTTCAGTGAGAACTACCACCAAGCAACACTGTGTTTCCGTACAAGGAGTCAGATTATGGAACGATTTTGGACCTGAATTAAAATCATGTACAACGCTTGGACAATTTAAACAAAAACTAAAGGAAGAAATACTCCAAACATATATACAAGATGACATGTAAAATCACAAAAGGATTGTCATATCCAGCCTGTGTTGTGTTGTAGCTTAGTTTTTTTCTGTCACATTTTGTCTTAGTTTTGTTTTTGAATTGTAATCGCTCTTGTCTTGTTTTTTTTTTTCTTTTGAATTCTTGGATGGAATATGGGCGGGCAATATAAGCTGCGGCTTCAGCCATCACCCTTTTCGGATAACTTACGTTGAATTGTATAATCAGAGGAGTTATTGTCTAATTTGACCTTGTTGGATTTTCTTTCCCCCTTTGTTATATTATTCAGTTTCTTTTAACCTGTACTATCCGAAATAAAAAAGATTCATTCATTCATTCATTCATCTAGTCCATATCAGTGTAGATATCCAGCTTATTTTTTCCCATTAAAATCTGATGTGTTTTCAAAGCGTTCCTTTAATTTTTTTGAGCAGTATATATCTTATTATACTTAACTCAGTACTGTTTACCTGTTGAAATATATATTTTACAGCTAATATCCAAAATTCATGAATGGATTTTGATAAAATTTTCAGGAAAGGTGTGTAATTGTATGAGGAACAGATGATTACATGTTTGTGGTGATCCGGATAACCACCTGGATCCAGCAACTTTTAGGAAAAATCATTATCAACTTGGTTAAATTTTACTTTGGCTGGTACACCAGAATTTCTGGAGCTAAGTTACCTGATACTATTTATTTGTCATTTCAATAAATCGTATAGAAGGAAACTTGAATTAGTATTTTTCATCAATATCAAATGCAGAAAAGTTGCATTTAGAAAACTGCTGCATTTTTAGCAATGTCATTTGGGGGAAATGAGCTGCTTGGTGGAGGTCTGCGCTCTCCGAGTGCTTTTCTAGTTGTTTTTGCTGCTGTTTCTCAGTCTGTTAGCAGGATCAGACAAAAACTCATGGATGGATTTGGATGACAATTTCAACAGAGATGGTTCTTGGCTCAAAGATGAACTCATTACAGGTTGGAGGTGATCCGTGCGTGCGTACCTCCGCCAAGGCCCTATCTCACAATGTACAGATGGATGGCGATATGGATGGACAAAGGGATGGAGGGAAGGACAAAGGGAGGGAGAGAGGGCTTGGCGGAGGTATGCACTCCCTGAGTGCCCTCTAGTTATTTTTACAGCCTTTCTGAAAACTGTTTTAGTGTCTTTACCTTTAAATCTTCAGACTGGATTCAACACCCCCCTCCTCTATGTTGTATATAGTTTATATGGCATTTTGATCTTGACCTTTGACCTTGTGATTCCAAAAGCATGGTATGGATCTGAAAAGCCTACGTCATTTTTTTCTCTAGTTATGGTGTTTACAAGGAAGGTGTTGATGCTGCCGCCACTGCCCATCAATCCGGTGAATACCCATTCACCCTTTTAGAGGCTGAGGGGTGAAAAGGGTCAAAGATTAAAAAAATATGAAAGTAGATATGACTAAACTTCACATTTCCTGAAGCTCAGTGTTTTAAGGCAAAAGTAAATTTCCTAAAATGTCTTCCAAATCTACTAAATTTTGCAGAGTTATTAGAAATATTTTATTGAGAATTGATAACGGCTCTACTCAGAGGTTGAGCTACGCTTTCTCGTTATCGTTGACAGACAAGGTTGTAATAATATTCTATTATTACCTGTCATTTTAATTTTCATGTAATAAAATGCTGCCAGCTTTGGCTTTTTTTTTTTGTTTTTTTTTTGTTACTTATTTGTACCCGTAGGTAGATTTGGTTTGCAGTCTGGTGACAAGCCACCGGCTGCTGGTCGCTGCGTGCGCGAGCGCCCTAAACCTACATGTTTTTGGTATGCGGGAGGAAACCGGAGAAATCCCGGAGTAAACCCACGCAACACGAGGAGAACATGCAAACTCCACACAGCTCACTGTTGGTCGGGGGCTGGAATCGAACCCACGATCTCATGATCCCCGCGATCCCCCGGCCAAGGGTAAAACTGTGCTGCCACAGTGCTAAACCACTGCGCCACCGTGCAGCCCACCGTGCAGGCTTTGGTTCACACACTCAGTTTTACAGTATCTCACAAAAATCAAAATCAAATCAACCTTTATTGTCATATTGCTGTACATACAACTGTAGTGCAGGCAAGATGAAATTGCTTTTCTCTCGGCATCCATATAAGTAAAAAGAACATAATTTAAGACACACTCTGTCATCACCCGCAGCTCACGGGCCTCCACCTCAGCTGCGCGCACACCTGCTCCTCGTTAAGGCGCAGCTATTTATTCCATCCGGCCCTGAGCTGCAGCCTGGAGCCGTCTGTCTCCCTGCGTAGTCAACTCAGCAACTTCCTTCTCTTCAGGCCTGCTGACGACTCTTCTGACACGTAAGCTGTCTATTTTGCCTTACCTTCTCCCATTCAGACTTCCCCTGTGCACAGGTGGATTCCTTGGCGGCGGACTCACTCCCCCTCGTCACGCTGCTCCTCTACCTCGCTGCATCATCCCGGACGCACAGCAGGACGCTGTCTCCCAGGCTTGGAACTTTGCCAACGCCAACCACCGCGCCGCTACAAGTAAGCACAAGTACATCCTCACTCTCCCGTGTGGTTGCCCAGCTAATCCCTGCTCTCCTCTCTTATAGGGTTGCCTGGCCGTAAGGCGTACTGCTCTGTCCTGACTGCATCCTCCACCCACATCACACTCGTATCTCACATACACGCATCCATACACAAACACTGCTGATTAATAAAGCTTTCAAATCTGTCTGAGCCTGCGTGCGTGTTTCCTGGGCCGAACAATATGTCAGTACGGCTCCCGCAAAGCGGCCCAGCGGACAGCGGGCTCGCACGCCGTTTTTCCATCCTCGAGGCTCGGGTAGATATGATAGCTCATCAGCAGCAGGTGATTTTGAACCAACTTACCTCAATTACCAATCGGTTAGACCGCCTGAACCCTCCGCGGGCTTTCCCTCCGGGTCCTCCTGGCGTTGCGGCTCCAGGTGCCTCCACGGCCGGCCAGCCTAGCTCGGGAGCGCCTACCCACCTCACACCTATCCCAACTCCTGCTCGCTTCAACGGGAAACTCGGTGGAGCAAAGGGGTTTATCCTGCAGTGTGAGTCGGTGTTTCTGCGCGTTCCCGGGGATTTTCCCTCAGACCATAGCCGAATTGGGTACATGGCTAACCTTCTCGAGGGGCGAGCGTTAGCTTGGGCTTACGCTGTAATGACGAAGCCCAGCTACGCAAACCTCTCGTATGACCGGTTCGTGCGGGACTTCTTAGAAGTCTTTGATCATTCCCGACTCGACAGCGTCCTCGCTGACTGGCTCCTCAGTCTCCAACAGGGAGCCCGGTCCGCGGCGGAGTACGCGGTCGACTTCCGGGTGGCAGCGGAGGAGGTGGGCTGGGGAGAGGCTTCTCTCTGCAGCATTTTCCTCCGTAGCCTCAATTCTGGTCTGAGGGATGAACTAGCTGGTCGGGATCTCCCAGGGCGACTCTCTGAGCTGATCTCGCTCACGATTAGCCTGGACAACAGGCTGCGTGAGCGGGCTGCGGAGCGGAAGTCTGTCAGCAGCTCGCGCGGAGCTTCCCTCCGTCCAGCTCAGTCGCGCTCCCTGGCTTTACCAGCTCCGGAGTCCGCCGATGAACCAGAGGACATGGCCATTGGGCGCACTAGGCTCCCTCTAGCGGAGAGACAACGCCGGCGGGAACGGGGTCTCTGCATGTACTGCGGAGATGACCAGCATCCCGTGGAGCTGTGCCCGGTGAAGCCAAACCGGGAGGTCCGCGAGTCACTGTAGGGGGCCTCGCGGACTCTAACCGATCCAATCCCCTATCTTCATGCACACTGCCCATACGTTTCTGCCACAACTCCACCGGGCATTCCACTCACGCACTGGTGGATTCTGGGGCAGAGCAGAATTTTATTTCTAAGAGCCTGGCAACCCATTTGGGCATACCTTGCCAACTGCTGCCTACCCCCCTGAACTTGGTGACACTCTCACGCTCTTCTCTGGGCACAGTTACACATCGCACTAAGCCAGTTCCCATCATCGTCTCCGGCAACCACCGGGAGGATCTGACCCTCTACGTCCTGCCCTCCTTGTCGGACCGTGTCATTCTGGGTTACCCTTGGCTGCGGCTGCATAACCCTGTCCTGGATTGGAGAACCGGCAGCGTCCTGTCCTGGAGCACCTTCTGCCTGGGCACCTGCCTCCAGTCGGCGGCTTGTGCTCCATCTTCCCCCCTGCCGGCTCCGGTCTCTGAGCCCCCGGACCTGACTCTGGTGCCACAGGAGTTCCATGACTTGGGGGCAGCATTTAGTAAGTCCAGAGCCTTGTCCCTTCCGCCGCATCGACCCTACGACTGTGCGATTAACATCCGCCCGGGGGCCCCCCTGCCATCTGGCCGCCTATACAGTCTCTCTGCACCGGAACGCGAGGCGATGGATACTTACATTAAGGAGTCACTCAGCGCTGGGATCATCCGCCTCTCCTCGTCCCTGCTTGGCATGGGTTTCTTCTTCGTGGGTAAGAAGGATGGGTCCCTAAGTCCCTGTATTGACTTCAGAGCATTAAATGACATCACGATTAAGGACCGCTACACTCTGCCGCTCATGGACACTGCTTTCCACTCCCTCCAGGGGGCGACCTGGTTCACCAAGCTTGACCTCTGCAGCGCCTACCATCTCGTTAGGATCCGGGAGGGAGACGAGTGGAAGACGGCCTTTAGGACACCCAGCGGCCAATTCGAATATCTCGTGATGGCGTTTGGGCTCACCAACGCACCTGCCGTCTTCCAGCGCCTTATAAATGACGTTCTGTGGGACTTCCTGGGAGTTTTCGTCTTTGTTTATCTCGACGACATACTCATCTTCTCCAGATCACGGGAGGAGCACCAGGCCCATGTGAGGCGGGTCCTGCAACGTCTGCTGGAGAATCGCTTGTTCATAAAGGCAGAGAAGTGTGAATTCTATGCCCAGACCACCTCCTTCCTGGGGTTCGTGATCTCCCACAATCAGATCCTCCCCGACCCCACTAAGGTTAAAGCGGTGGTCGAGTGGCCCACGCCTACCTCCAGGAAGCAGGTGCAGCAATTCATCGGGTTCGCTAATTTCTACCGGCGCTTTGTCCCCAATTACAGCGCCATCGTCTCCCCCCTGACCCACCTCACGTCATCGAAGGTGCCCTTTCAGTGGTCTGAGGAGGCGGCTACCGCCTTTAAGACTCTCCAGGCGGAGTTCTCGTCCTCCCGGGTCCTGACCCAGGTTGATCCTGCACTTCAGTGTCTGGTGGAGGTCAACGCGTCCGACACAGGGGTGGGAGCGGTGCTCTCCCAGCGATCACCGGTGGATGGTGTCAAGCGGCCCTGTGCCTTCTTCTCCAGGAAGCTATCAGTGGCAGAGAGAAATTATGACATCGGCGACAGGGAGCTCCTCGCGGTCAAACTCGCCCTACAGGAGTGGCGTCACTGGTTAGAGGGGGCAGCCCAGCCCTTTGTGGTCTGGACGGGCCACAAAAACCTCGAGTACTTGAGGTCAGCGAGGCGCCTGAATGCCCGCCAGGCGCGCTGGTCCCTATTTTTTACTCGCTTTAACTTCACCATCACGTACCGTCCAGGCTCGAAGAATGGGTTGCCCGATGCCCTGTCCAGACAATTCGCCCCAGAAGGTCCGGAGAGGTCCGAGCATACCATCCTGCCCGATTCGTGTGTCGTGGGGGCGATTGCATGGTCCATCAAGGACAAGATTCTGAAGGCTCAGGAGGCGGAGCCGGATCCCGGCGGGGGGCCAGAGAGGAGGCTTTATGTTTCTTCGGCGTTTCAGGGTGAAGTGATCCACTGGGCCCACACCTCCAAACTCTCCTGTCATCCAGGCATCACCCGCTTGGTGAATTGGCTGCAACGCTTGTTTTGGTGGCCGGGTCTTCAGAAGGACATTACCAACTATGTCCGGGCCTGTCCCCAGTGCGCTACTGGCAAGTCCCAGAACTCTCCACCTGCAGGTCTACTCCAGCCCCTGCTGGTTCCGGGCAGGCCCTGGTCACACATCGCCCTTGATTTCGTCACCGGACTCCCTGTCTCTAACACCTATGACATGGTTCTGACCATTGTGGACAGGTTCTCCAAGGCCGCTCATTTTGTGCCTCTTCAGGGTCTCCCTTCGGCGCGTGAGACGGCCGATCTCCTGGTCCAGCATGTCGTCAGGCTGCATGGGATTCCGCTGGACGTGGTCTCAGACCGGGGTCCGCAGTTTGTCTCCCAGGTTTGGAGGAGCTTCTGCAGCGCCTTGGGGGCTACAGTCAGTCTCTCTTCTGGTTATCACCCCCAGTCTAACGGGCAGTGCGAGCGCACGAACCAGGAGTTGGAGGCCGCCCTGCGCTGCGTAACATCGTTCAACCCTTCGTCCTGGAGCTCCTACCTGACCTGGGTGGAATACGCCCATAACTCGGCCCGGTCCACTGCTACTGGGGTGTCGCCTTTTCAAGCGTCCTTGGGGTATGACCCCCCTGTTTTCCCTGAGCAGGAGGGTGAGCTGGCCGTTCCTTCTATCCGGGCACACATCAGGCGCTGCCGGAGCGTGTGGGCCAAGACCAGAGACGCGCTTTTACGCACAGCGGCGCGCAACAGCTCCACGGCCAATCGCCACAGAAGGCCGGCTCCTGCCTACCAGGTGGGTAAACGGGTTTGGCTCTCCTCCCAGGACATCAGCCTAAAAGGTGAGAAGAAGAAGTTGCCACCGAGGTTCCTCGGCCCCTTCACCATCTCCAAGATTATCAACCCGGTGGCTGTGCGTTTGGCCCTCCCCCCCTCCCTTCGTGTGTGTCCCACTTTCCACATCTCTAAGATCAAGCCTGTCCTTTCCAATTCACTTTGCCCTACTCCTAGGTCCCCTCCTGCACCTAGGATGATCGACGGTGACCCGGCGTGGGGTGTTACCACCATCCTGGATTCCCGGTGTTGGGGTCGTGGGCTGCAATATCTGGTGGATTGGGAAGGTTATGGTCCGGAGTGGAGATCCTGGATGCACTCTTCGTGGGTGTTGGATGGTGACCTCATCGCGGAGTTCCACCGGACACACCCAGGTAAGCCAGTGCCAGGAGGCGCTGGTAGGGGGGGTAGTACTGTCATCACCCGCAGCTCACGGGCCTCCACCTCAGCTGTGCGCACACCTGCTCCTCGTTAAGGTGCAGCTATTTATTCCATTCTGCCCTGAGCTGCAGCCTGGAGCCGTCTGTCTCCCTGCGTAGTCAACTCAGCAACTTCCTTCTCTTCAGCCCTGCTGACGACTCTTCTGACACGTAAGCTGTCTATTTTGCCTTACCTTCTCCCGTTCAGACTTCCCCTGTGCACAGGTGGATTCCTTGGCGGCGGACTCACTCCCCCTCGTCACGCTGCTCCTCTACCTCGCTGCATCATCCCGGACGCACAGCAGGACGCTGTCTCCCAGGCTTGGAACTTTGCCAACGCCAGCCACCGCGCCGCTACAAGTAAGCACAAGTACATCCTCACTCTCCCGTGTGGTTGCCCAGCTAATCCCTGCTCTCCTCTCTTATAGGGTTGCCTGGCCATACGGCGTACTGCTCTGTCCTGACTGCATCCTCCACCCACATCACACTCGTATCTCACATACACACATCCATACACAAACACTGCTGATTAATAAAGCTTTCAAATCTGTCTGAGCCTGCGTGCATGTTTCCTGGGCCGAACAATATGTCACACTCACACACACCCTCACCCCCCACCCTAACACAGCCATTCACACATCCCTGAGACATACTTGAAAACTAACCAGAACTATAATATACAAATAATATACATAATGTCCATAGGTGCAGTAGTATGTAAGAAAGATTCTGGATCAACTGTTCAGCATCCTAACAGCTTGTGGAAGGAAGCTGTTAATCAGTCTGGTGGTTCTGCCTCTGATGCTCCGGAATTGTTTGCCAGATGGCAGCAGTTCAAAGTGTTTATGCAGAGGGTGAGAATGGGAACGATGGCCTGGCTCAGGGAGATGTTATAAATGTCAGTCAGGACATCCGCCAACTCGCTCGCGCAATCTCGGAGCACACGTCCCGGGATGTTGTCCAGACCTGCAGCTTTACGTGGGTTGACCCTGGTTATGGTCCTCCGTGTGTCCGCTGTGTTGATGGTGATAGCTGGCCCAACCGATGGTGGAGATGGGCCAGCCCTCCCTCTGATTGTCGGGTTTGATGCTTCAGAATGTGCAAAGAAGTTGTTGAGCCTGTCTGGAAGCGAAGCATCATCATCATCGACCCCCTGCTTAGACTTATAGTCCGTCAGCGCCCGAACTCCCTGCCACATCCGCTTGGTGTTCCTTGTGTCACAGAGGTGTCCCTGGATTTTCTCCACATAGGTGCGCTTCGCCGTCTTAATTCCCTTTGAGAGCGCAGACCTGGCTGAGCGGAGGGTGATCCTGTCCTTCGCTCTGAAGGCTGCATCTCTGGCTGTGAGCAGTGAGCGCACCTCTGCAGTCATCCAGGGCTTATGGTTGCCCTGTGCATTGATAGTCTTCACTATAGTGACAGCCTCTGTGCACTTCGCGATGTAGCTGGTGGCCAATTCAGCATACTCCTCCACATCTGTCTTGTCTTCCTGGGAGGCTGCTATTTTGAAGATCTCCCAGTCTGTGTGCAGAAAACAGCCTTTTAGTGCTGAGGTTGCACTCTCTGGCCAAATCCTGATTTGTTCCACTACTGGCCTGCTGCGCTTCAATAAAGGTTTGTAGGCAGGCACTAGCATCACGGATAGGTGGTCAGAAAGGCCGAGGTGGGGGTGCGGTGTTGCCTTATAAGCATCTGTGTTTGTATACACTAAGTCCAACATATTCTCTCCTCTGGTCTTAAAGTCCACACATTGTTTGAACTTGGGGAGGACAGTCTTTAAACTGGTGTGGTTAAAATCCCCCGCAACCACCACAAAACTGTCCGGGTGTGAAGTTTGAATTTCACCAATAGCATCACGTAGCTCTCCGAGTGCCTCTTTAGCATTAACTTTAGCATTAGCGCTCGGCGCTATGTAAACAGCAGCTACAAACACGTTGGTGAATTCCCTCGGCAGATAAAATGGCCGACAATTTACAATAAGGAACTCCGCCAACGGAGAGCAGTGTTTAGATACTAACGTGGCATTAACGCACCAGTTCTTGTTAACATAGATGCATAGGCCCCCCCCACGGCTCTTACCGGAGCTCGCAGCTTCTCTGTCTGCCTGGACAAATGTCGCACCTTCCACTTGAATGGCCGCGTCAGGGATGTTGTCGTGGAGCCATGTCTCCGTGAACGCAAGCACACAGCAGTCCCTCCACTCTCTCCGGGTTTCTCTCAGCAGACACAGCTCGTCCAGCTTGTTGTCGAGGGAGCGGACATTAGAGAGAAGGAGCGACGGTACTGCTGGTCTGGAGGGGTTAGCCTTTAGCCTAGCATGAATCCTGGCCCTTTTTCCTTGCTTTTTCTTGCGTTCGCTCTGCTTACGCTTCCTCCTCTTCCGGGTAGCTTCCAGCGGAAACACCGACAGAATTCCATGCTGGCATAGAATGTCCAAGTCACAACTGAGCGCCGCGATTCTTGCAGCGTGCAGTACCTTGATGTTTAATAAGGTCTTACGGTTGTAAGTTTTACAGAATGTACGTCTGGGATGATCAAAACTCTCACACTTGCTGATGCCAAGAGGGGCCGCTGCGTCCATGCGCCCCGCCATCTTCCTAAATAAAAGTGAGTACCATCCCTCACATTTTTGTAAATATTGTAAATATTTTATTATATCTTTTCATGGGACAACACTGAAGATATGACACTTTGATACAATGTAAAGTAGTCAGTGTACAGCTTGTATAACAGTGTAAATTTGCTGTCCCCTCAAAATAACTCAACACACAGCCATTAATGTCTAAACTGCTGGCAACAAAAGTGAGTACACCCCTAAGTGAAAATGTCCAAACTGTGCCCAATTAGCCATTTTCCCTCCCCGGTGTCATGTGACTTGTTAGTGTTACAAGGTGTCAAGTGTGAATGGGGAGCAGGTGTGTTAAATTTGGTGTTATCGCTCTCACACTCTCTCATACTGGTCACTGGAAGTTCAACATGACACCTCATGGCAAAGAACTCTCTGAGGATCTAAAAAAAAAAAAGAATTGTCGCTCTACATATACTGTAGATGGCCTAGGCCACAGGTGTCAAACTCATTCCATGGAGGGCCAAGACCCTGCAGGTTTTACCTCCACCCAGTGTCTTCAACAGGTGATTTCTCTGAATTTCTTCCTACTGATTGCTGATCAGTGAAAACACCTGCTGAAGAGACTGGGTGGAAGTAAAACCTGCAGGGTCTTGGCCCTCCATGGAATGAGTTTGACACCCCTGGCCTAGGCTATAAGAAGATTGCCAACACCCTGAAACTGAGCTGCAGCACGGTGGCCAAGACCCTACAGTGGTTTAACAGACAGGTTCCACTCAGAACAGGCCTCGCCATGATCAACTAAAGAAGTTGAGTGCACGTGCTCAGAGTCTTATCCAGAGGTTGTCATTTGAAAATAGATGTATGAGTGCTGCCAGCATTGCTGCAGAGGTTGAAGGGGTGGGGAGTCAGCCTGTCAGTGCTCAGACCATACGCCGCACACTGCATCAAATTGGTCTGCATGGCTGTCATCCCAGAAGGAAGTCCCTTTTAAAGATGATGCACAAGAAAGCCCGCAAACAGTTTGCTGAAGACAAGCAGACTAAGGACATGGATTACTGGAACCATGTCCTGTGGTCTGATGAAACCAAGAAAAACTTACTTGATTCAGATGGTGTCAAGCGTGTGTTGCAGCAACCAGGTGTGGAGTACAAAGACAAGTGTGTCTTGCCTACAGTCAAGCATGGCGGTGGGAGTGTCATGGTTTGGGGCTGCATGAGTGCTACCGGCACTGGGGAGCTACAGTTCATTGGGGGAACCATGAATGCCAACATGTACTGTGACATAGTGAAGCAGAGCATGATCCCCTCTCTTCGGAGACTGGGCCGCAGGGCAGTATTTCAACATGATAACGACCCCAAACCACCGTAGTGGTGGCTCAGTTGGTAGAGCATCTGCCCCACACCCGGGAGGCCAGGGTTCAAATCCCGGCCGGATTATGCCGAAGACCATATAAAAGCGGAACTTCCTGCCGTCCAGCTTGGTGGATGACTTCCCTCTCCCCAGTCACCTGCTCCAGCTCTTCAGAGAGAACATCAAGATGTTCCCAGGACAGCTGGGAGATGTAGTCTCTCGAGCATGTCCTGGGTCTGCCCCAGGGTCTCCTCCCAGTGGGACATGCCCGGAACACCTCCGGGAACCCCCATTTATAATTGTTAATAATATAATATAATCTCTAATAAAAGAAAACTGTTCAAAACATCTATCCCTCCCAGCACAAACTCTTTGAAATTCTAAAATCTCTGAATCTTTTTTTATAAAAGATTCAAAGATTCAAAGTGCATTTTTATAAAGCACTTTTAACAAAGACTCCCAGTGGCTGTAAAAGTGTATTTGACTTTAGAGATACAGACCCCCACCACCATCACCAAATGACAAAAAACTATTTTGAGGACAAATTTGGGCTAAATCCAGTGGACTAAACGGCACAATTATTGGACTATTGTTTGCCCAATTTTTGACAACTTTTTCTTTTTTTTTTGTAATTAAAGTTTTTATTGACTTTATAGAAGATGGTACTACACATACTGATCTTCCAAGTATCACATCAGTCTCCAAAAAGGGTAAATAAATAAATAGGGAAAAAAAATATATATATATATATGTATACATATACTGTATATGTGGTTGATTACAAAGCAAGGATATCAGTGAGGGAAGGCAATAACCCCCCCCCCCCAAAAAAAAAAAAAAAAAAAAACAGGGAAAGAGAGAAAGACAGGCCTTCATTAAGAGATTGAATTGTTAGCCAAAGAAATAAAATTCCAAAAGTCTCTCCATATTGGTCCCTTAGTGTGATTCCCATCAGTCCTCCTATTTAACGTGGACTCATATGAGGCAGTCTTTATCATATAGCTAACCCGTTCTTCCATTCTAGGGGGTTCGATTGATTTCCAGTGAGAAAGTATAGTTCTGGCTGCTGTAGTTAGTCCAATCATGACCACTGAGAATTCTTCTTTCGATAAAATAGGTACTTGGGATTTGTCTCCAAGTAGACACATTCTTGGTGACAATGGGAGTGTCTTGCCCAACCACTCACCCATATGCCTGAGATTTTTAGTCCAAAAAGGCTGAACAAGTGGGCAATCCCAAATACAGTGCAAAAAAGTTCCTTTTTCTTTCTTACATTTCCAACATAGATTATTATTTAACAGACCCATCCTATGTAGTCTTGCTGGCGTCCAATAGTATCTATGCATTATTTTATACTGTATAAGTTTACTTCTGGCTTCCCTTACATATTTCCCAGTATCTGACAAAATGTTTAACCACTCTTCTTCACTCATTATACAATCCAGGTCTCCCTGCCATATTCTTCTCAAGCTGTCACATTCGTTACTAAGTAGACCATTAATTAGTCTGTAAAAAGCAGATGCATGAAGATATTTCAATGGTAATTTAAAAAAATCTATGATAGGGTTACAGTCCTTATACTGACTCATTGATGTCAGACAGCTCCTAATTTGGAGATACTTCCAAAAGTGACCTTTCCCTGTAAGAGTATATTTCTTGAGCAAATCTATATAAGACATAAACACACCATCTTGGTACAGGTCATTCACCTGGCGTATGCCACCAAGGTGCCACGTTTTCCAGTATAATGGTGTTTTCCCAATAATAATTGCTGGATTATATCATAAAGATGAGTAGGATTGGCTAAGGTGTGGGATCTTTAACATCCTATGTATTCTGATCCAGACCTCTTTTGAATGAGATAAGATAGGGTTCAGGGATCTATGTTGGGACTGGGAAAAACTATCTATAGGAGTAAATAGACAGCACATTTCAGCTTCAGTGTCAACCCAATCCAGTTTACTGTGTCTGCCTTTTGCTAATTTGGTCATTCCAAATGAGATATGATATAGCCTCAGGTTTGGTAACCCCAGGCCTCCTTTATCCTTTGGCCAACACAGTTTGTTCATACCAATCCTTGGTCTCTTCCCCTCCCACAGAAATTCTTTAATTATGAAGTCATATTGTTTAAAAAACTGTGGTGAGATGGCAATTGGCAACATCATTATTATATAATTGAGCTGGGGTGCAACAACCATTTTAACAACATTGATCTTGTCCCATAATGAGAGTTTTAATTTCCCCCACTTATCTAACTTAATTTTAATTTTCTGTAACATAGGCTCGAGATTCAAACTGGGGACATCTTCGATATTCCGGCTTAGCTTTATACCTAAGTATGACATTCCATTTGACACCCATTTGAAGTTAAAGCCAGACACTGAGCTAGGATGGCATGTACCAGAAATAGACATGGCTTCTGATTTCCTCCAGTTAATTTTGTATCCTGATAGTTTAGAATAAGACTGAATAGTTGTCATTAAATGTGGTAAAGAGTTCAAAGGATCTCTAATTAGTGTCAGAACATCATCCGCATACAGTAATAATTTATGTTCTTTCCTCCCTCCCACCACTCCCTTAATATTTCCGTCTGATCTGATGGCAGTAGCAAGTGGTTCAAGTACAATGTTGAAAAGTAAGGGGAACAGTGGACAACCTTGTCTGGTACCTCTCGAAAGGTCGAAGAATGATGAAATCGTCCCATTAGTTGTTAAGGCTGCCTTGGGATTTTTGTATATTATCTTAATCCAATTAATAAAAACTGGTCCAAAGCCAAACTGTGTTCACGTATAAAGTAAAAATTCCCATTCCACTCGATCAAAAGCCTTTTCGGCGTCAAGTGAAATGGCTACAATCGGGTCCTGGTTTGAATGATTAAGCCAGATCAGATGTAATAATTTTCTCATATGGTCTGTAGAAGATTGATTTTTCATAAATCCGGCCTGGTCTGAATGAATGATATTAGGGAGTACTCTCTCTAAGCGAAGGGTAAGAATCTTTGTAAGAATTTTGCAGTCCACGTTTAATAAACTTATGGGTCTATAATTACAGGGTTCTGTTGTGTCTTTATCTTTTTTAGGGATTACTGATATTAAGGCTTCATTAAATGATGGTGGGAGGAATCCTAATATGAATGCCTCATTGTAGACTTCCAATAACTTTGGTGCTAATATTTCAATGTATTGTTTATAATATTCTACTGGGAATCCATCCATGCCGGGTGATTTCCTCGTTTTCATCTGTGATACTGCCATCCTAATCTCTGCCTCTGTTATAGGATTATCTAAAAGTTCCACATGTTCATCGGCTAATTTTGGTAGAGTAATAATAGAAAAAAAATCATTGATGTCATTTGGATTTAAGCTGCCTTGTGATGTATAAAGTTCCCTATAAAATTGTTTAAATACATCATTTATTTCTTTACTAGATGACACGAGGGTATTCCCCTTCTTAATTATTGGTATCATATAAGATAAGATAAGATAAGATAAGCCTTTATTAGTCCCACAACGGGGAAATTCCAGGATTGCAACAGCACAGGGATAGCAACACTCAGAGCAACAATCAGAAGGCAAGAAAAAAAAAACAAAAAAAAAAAAAAACAAGCAAGCAAGAGCAGCTAATATACATATGTACATATTACTATAAAATATATATATACACACACACACACACACACAGACACACAGTGCAGAGCATTGTAGCTGGATGGAATAAATATATGAATATATGAACACACAGTGCAGAGCATTGTAGCTAGATGGAATAAATATGTAAATATATAAACACCCACAGTACGGAGCATTGCAGCTAGGTGGAATAAATATGCAAGTATATAAACACACACAGTGCGGAGCAATGTAGCTAGATGGAATAATATGTAGATATATAAAAACACAGTGCGGAGCATTGTAGCTAGATGGAATAAATATATAGATATATAAATATAAACACACCCAGTGCTGAGCATTGTAGCTAGATGGAATAAATATATAGATATATAAATATAAACACACCCAGTGCAGAGCATTGTAGCTAGATGGAATAAATATGTAAATATATAAACACACACAGTGCAGAGCATTGTTGCTAGGTGGGATGAAACAGCATAACCGTCTATTTAGTTATCCTACATGGTATGATTATGTGCCCATACATATTCTCACCCTCCATAGCGACCGGTATGTTCCTAGTTGTATGCCGGAGAGGACCATTGTGTAAGTCTATTGCATCTTTTGCATTCAGAAAAAACTATTAGTTTGTTACGTCTTTTTGCTATCTCTGCGAGCAGCCCTGCTTAGGTTGTACAGTCTGACAGCCGTTGGTAGGAAGGACCTACGAAACCTCTCGGTTGTGCACCTGGGATGATGTAGTCTGCTGCTAAATGAGCTCCTCAGTGCATCCAGTATGTCCTGCATAGGGTGGAACTCGGACTCCAGCAGAGATGACAGTTTAGCCACCGTCCTTCTCTCTCCTATCTCCTCCATCGGATCAAGGCGTTGCCCCAGGACAGAGCTAGCTTTCTTAATCAGTTTGTTCAGTCTCTTCCTATCGGCTGCAGTAATGCCACTGCCCCAGCAGACCACTCCAAAAGTGATGGCTGATGCCACCACCGTGTCATAGAATGACTTCAGCAGCGCCCCTTGTACACCAAAAGACCTGAGTCTCCTCAGCAGGAACAGCCTGCGCTGTCCCTTCTTGTAGAGTGCGTCAGTATTGTGTGACCAGTCTAGTTTATTGTTCAGATGAATACCCAGGTACTTGTAGGATGTCACCATCTCGATGTCTGTTCCCTGTATATTTACTGGTACTGTGAGGGGCTGCCCATGCCTGCGGCAGTCCACCACGAGCTCCTTAGTTTTCCTCGCGTTGATCTGGAGGCAGTTCCGATGGCACCAGTCCACAAAGTCCTGGATAAGCCCTCTGTACTCAGCTTCATCTCCGCTGGAGATGAGACCAACGATCGCAGAGTCATCAGAGAACTTCTGTAGATGGCAATGTGTTGTGTTGTGTGAGAAGTCCGCAGTATAAAGAGTGAACAGGAAGGGAGCCAGCACCGTTCCCTGGGGGGCCCCCGTGCTACTGATGATCGTGTCGGAAACACAGTCCCGGGTTCTCACAAACTGAGGCCGGTTCGTGAGGTAGTCCAGGATCCATGATGACAGGTGCTGGTCCACCCCTGCGCGCAGCAGCTTGTCCTTCAGGATCATCGGTTGGATGGTGTTGAAAGCACTGGAGAAGTCAAAGAACATGATCCTCACCATATTCCCGGGCTTCTCCAGGTGGGACAGAGAACGGTGAAGGAGGAAGCTCACCGCATCCTCCACCCCAATGCCATGCTGGTAGGCGAACTGGAGTGGATCCATCGCTGGTTCCACCAGGGGGCGGAGATGAGCAAGGAGCAGTCTCTCCAGGGTCTTCATCAAGTGGGACGTCAAGGCCACCGGTCTGAAGCTGTTCAGGTCTTTGGGGTGGGAAGTTTTTGGTACAGGTACCACACAAGATGTTTTCCACAGCTGTGGTACCCTCCCCAGTTTCAGGCTCATGTTGAAGATATACGTCACAATCCCACACAGCTGGTCTGCACAGGACTTGAGGAGCTTTGCGCTGATGCCGTCCGGTCCCGACGCCTTCCTCGCCTTGATCTTCCTCAGCTCCGTCCTCACCTGGGTCTTGGTCAGGGTCAGGATGGGGGGCTGTGTGTTGGGAGTGGGGGGGGGTGTCGGTGGAGTGGGGAGTGGGCAGCAGGACTTGATTTCTTAGTGGCAGCAGTGGTTGTTGTGCAGACAGGGGGGAGGGCGGTTGGTCAAATCTATTGAAAAACAGATTCAGGTTGTTCGCCCACTCCCTGCCCCCCGTGGCCTGGGGGGAGGTATTCTGGAGCCCCGAGATGGTTTTGAGGTTTCTCCAGACCCCGCTGATGTCGCTCTGTTGCAGCTTGTCCTCCATCTTCTTCCTGAAGCTGTCCTTGCCTTCTCTGATCTTTCTCCTCAGCTCCCTCTGTACGGACTTCAGCATCTCTCTGTTCCCCGACCTGAAGATCCTCTTCTTCTCTCTCAGAAGTGTTTTTATCTCAGGGTTGATCCAGGGTTTGTTGTTTGAGTGACGCCGTATGGTCTTGGTGGGAACGGATTTGTCCACACAGAAGCTGAGGTAGCCCGTGAAGGTGTGAATGAGGCCATCGATGTCCTCACCATGTGGATCGCAGAGCTGCTTCCAGGCAGTGGCTTCAAAACAGTCCTTTAGAGTGTCCATTGTCTCCTCAGACCATAACTCCACAGTGCGCATGGCCGGAGGTTGTCTGTGCACTAGGGGTTTGTACACCGGTCGGAGATGAACCAAGTTGTGATCCGATCTCCCAAGTGGGGGGAGTTGTGATGAGGTGTACGCCTCCTTAGTGTTTGCGTAGAACAAATCCAGTGTTTTATTGTCTCTAGTGTGGCATGTGACATACTGGGTGAACGTGGGCAGAATGGGAGACAGTGAAACGTGGTTGAAATCGCCTGAGATGAGGAGAAGAGCATCTGGGTGTTCTGTCTGCAGCCTGCTGGTAACTGAATGGATGACGTCACGCGCTGTCCCAGCGTTCGCCGTCGGATTTGCATAAACAACAATGCAGATCACGTGTGAGTGTTCTCTCGGGAGATATGTAGGCCTCATGCTAACAGCTAGCAACTCAATGTCTTTGCTGCAGTGTCGTTGTTTAACAGTGATATGTCCCGGTCTACACCAGTTGTTGTTAACATACATTATCACTCCACCGCCCCTAGTTTTGCCACTCTCTGGTGTTCGGTCAGCTCGTATCATGTGAAAACCCTCCAGCTCAATGTTAGCATCTGCTGCTAGTTCAGTTAGCCACGTCTCAGTAAACAAAAGGAGAGAGCACTCCCGGTAAGTGCTATCATAACGGGAGATAGCCGCTAGCTCATCTAACTTTCCCAGTATCGACCGTACATTTCCCATGACAACAGATGGAAGGGAGGGTCTGTACCTTATATTTTTTGTCCTCCGCCTTACTCCAGCCCGGCAGCCGCGGCGTTTTCGCCTCAGTTCTCTCGGTATGTCGAGTTTTTCCAGTGGGACCGGGTGGCGGTTAAATGCTAGCAGCTCTTCCCTGTTGTATCGAATCCTGCTATAAACAGTGGCTCCGTCCACCGGCTCAGGAGACATTTGGGACGATCTGTGTGTCCGTGATATAAGTGGGGTGAAAAAAAAAGTGATCAAAAGAGAGAGGAAGGGAAAAAAACTCGGAATCGAGCCGCTGTTGCAAAAGGCAGCCGACTGGTGTGGCGCCGAGAGAAGATATATTGTAGGAGTTCTGTTGTTTAAGTTGTCTACTAAGCAGCTTACCTGTTTTCTCTCCTTCCTCATAGAAAGTTGCTCTGAGCCTAAATAAGGCATATTCAGCTTTTTTATTATAAATTTCCTGCAACTGGAATTTAAATTTACATATATCTTGATATAATTTATCTGAAAAATGTCTTGATAATACTATTTCTAATTTTCTAATTTGATATTCCAGATCCTTGATTTTATCCCTATTTTCATTTTTCTTTTTTGATGCCTGTCCTATGATTTTCCCCCGGATAAATGCTTTACATGCTTCCCATTCTGTGGCTCTTGAGCCCGTAGTACCTGAATTAAGCTCAAAGTAATACTTGAGTTCTTCCTTCATTGTCAGGTTAAATGTTTCATCATGTAAAAGTGATGTATTTAACCTCCATCTGCCTTTTCTATCCTTGTCAATATCAGTGTCAATACATAACTCTATAGCTGCGTGATCTGACAGGGCCATTGCATTTATTTTACTCTCAATTATAGATTTTACAATATTACTTGAAATTAGAAAAAAGTCTATCCTGGAGTATGATTTCTGGCAGTGGGAGAAGAAGGTGTACTCCCTCCCCCTCGGACTTACCAGTCGCCAAATATCCACCAAGCCCACATCTTCACACAGCATATGGAATGCAGCCCTATCCTTTGAAGTTGCTGATCCACTGAATTTACTCTTATCCAAAAATACATCCATCACTTGGTTGAAGTCACCTGCCAATATAATTTGACCCTCTGTTTCCCCTAAAATTTTGTTCACTTCATTAAAAAAATTTGGGTCTTCTTTATTAGGTGCATATATGTTACACAACACCATTTTTATCCCATTAATAATTGCCTCAATACAGACCATTCTGCCTTCATTATCCTTATGTTCTTTGACCAAAACAAAACCCAATTTTTTATTTATTAGAATACAAACCCCATTCCTCTTGCTTGAGTAGGAGCTATGAAAAACCTGGCCCACCCAGCCCCATTTCAATTTGGCTGCCTCCTCTCCCTTAAAGTGGGTCTCTTGAATGAAAGCTATATCTACTTTATTATGTTTGAGATACGTTAGGACCTTCCCTCTCTTTTTAGGATCCCCACAGCCATTAATGTTCCAGCTGATATATTTAACATAATTATTAGCCATGTATTTGGTTAAAAGCATGAATATTCATGATAGGGGACTGGCTACCTGATGTCCTACTATAGCCAATATCCCACTTTAAAACTTGCGTCTTACTTATGATAATACTAGCAGTTATTTCCCTAGTTCTTTCAGTCAGTACCATACCCTTATCAAAACACATATTAATATAGACTTGAACATTTTTGAACTGAATACCTCTGAACATCCGGCCACTAGGTGTCTCCTCTGGCCTTGGCTCAGGCGGCACAAAACTAAATCCTCCCCCCCCCCCACCAATTCAACAACATAATATTAAATCTATTACCCATTGAATGTCATTGGTCCACACTATATGCATAATGGTATACAGATTCATTCATGCCTAGTAAAATTCTCCTCGATATATTGTTCAGCATCCCTTGCATCGGTAAAGCTGCAGCTCTTCCCTTCCCATGTAAAGCGCAACGTAGCTGGATATGTCAGCTTGTATCTTATGTTATGAAGCTGCAGAGATTTCCTCGCTGCTGTGAAAGTTTTCCTCTTTAGAGCCAGTTCTCTAGCAACATCCGGGAACACCGATAATTTCAGATTCTCCCATTTTATTCCGCGTTTCTCTTTCGCCATGGTGATCACTTTCTCCCTCGCTGATTGTCGTAGAAATCTAATGAGCACCGGTCCGGGCGGCTGGTCCCTGGCAGGTCTGGGGGCCGCTGTCCGGTGTGCTCTCTCCACCTCAAATTCTCCATCCACGTCAATGCCGAGCCCTTCGCATAAGATTTTCTTCACGCACGCTTCCATCATGCCGTTTGTTCCGTATGTTTCCTTCAGACCCACAAGTCTCACGTTATTTCTCTTAGAGTAGTTTTCCAGCTCCTGTAGGCGGTTCTGTAATATTTCCATCTTTTTATCGCGGGCTTCATTGTTGTTCACTAGTGGGTCTATTGTATCTTCCAGTTTAGAAATCCGTACCTCCATCTCCTCCAACCTCTCATGTATGTTGTTCACTGCATTCTTTAGCTCCGTAGTTGTAGTTTTAATGGTTGAGGTTATCTGCTGCGACCACCTGAAGCGTCATGCTTATTTTGGTGATTTCAGCAAACATAGTCTCCATGTTCCTTGGCTCGGCGTCCTGTGTATTAGATTCTAAAGTGGGTACAGCAGCTTCCTCCACACGGCTGGGATTTTTCCTGGTAGATACGCGGCCTGTATGTCCTCCCTTAGAAGTCATTTGGACTCAAAAACTATCGCCGGGCAGCTTAAAGAAACATACAGGCACTGACCGAGGCTGGTTTGCTCGAGGAATGTAGCAAATAGTCAGGTATAAAACAGTTTGATGTACAGGGCGAGAAGAGCTAAATTAGTGTGCTGCCATCTTGCTCGGCGTACCCACGTGACTCACGTACTTCGACAACTTTTTTCTTATTAAATATGGTCTGTGGTAGACAGACTTACAGCCTAATTTTCAGCATCTATTTGTGGACTAATTTAAGGCTTGGACTGACGGACCTGATTTAGCCCAAAATACAACGTCTAAATTACAGCTTGTGCTCGGGGGATATGTATCCATGTAATATTAATATGATCTTTACCACAGTGGATTCTCTTGTAGATGTTCTCTTGTAGATGTACGTAGATGCACTCTACAAGAAGGGACAGCGCAGGCTGTTCCTACTGAGGAGACTCAGGTCTTTTGGTGTACAAGGGGCGCTGCTGAAGACATTCTACGACACGGTGGTGGCATCAGCCATCACTTTTGGAGTGGTCTGCTGGGGCAGTGGCATTACAGCAGCCGATAGGAAGAGACTGAACAAACTGATCAAGAAAGCTAGCTCTGTCCTGGGGCAGCGCCTTGACCTAGTGGAGGAGATGGGAGAGAGAAGGATGGTGGCTAAACTGTCATCTCTGCTGGAGTCCGAGTCCCACCCTATGCAGGACATACTGAATACACTGAGGAGCTCATTTAGCAGCAGACTACATCATCCTAGGTGCACAACTGAGAGGTTTCGCAGGTCCTTCCTACCTACGGCTGTCAGACTGTATAACCTAAGCAGGGCTGCTCGCAGAGATAGCAAAAAAAACGTGACGACCTAATAGTATTGAATGCAAAAGACGCAATTGACTTACACAATGGTCCCCTCCAGTATACAACTAGGACAATATCGGTCGCTACGGAGGGTGACAATATGTATGGGTACATATTCATACTATGTAGGATAACTAAGCAGACGGTTATGCTGTTTATTCCATCTAGCTACAGTGCTCCGCACTGTGTGTATATATATTTATATATTTATATGTACATATGTATATTCGCTGCTCTTGTTTTTTCTTGTCTTCTTGACTGTTGCTCTGAGTGTTGCTATCCCTGTGCTGTTGCAATCCTGGAATTTCCCCATTGTGGGACTAATAAAGGCTTATCTTATCTTATCTTATGTTTAAATCAAAATACATCATCACCTGTGTGATCAAACCCCATCTTAAATGTTCCCTTTTCATCTCATCCTTTAATTAAACTGACAAAACTTCAGGATGGCCCACCTGTATATGAAGCATCAGGTGGCGATTAGCGTGCTCCAGCTTCCTCTGCCTGCACTCCAGCTCCTTGGCTCTCTGCTGCTCACGCTGCAGCTTCCTAATGTAGTCCACCGAGGCCTTCAGAATGGTGCCCTTATTCCAGCGCATATCTCTGTGGCGCACGCAAGACAAGAGTCTACAGTCAGATTCGGCTTACCTCAAAAACACAGGATCATTTATAGTCTTGGCCAGAAAATAAGTGATCGCTCTTTAAAGACATTCTGACATGTGAAAAGGAGCACGTTATTGTGCTACTCAAAATACAGACGAACAGATGCAGGACTTACGGATCATTTGACTTTGGGATTAGGGTTCCGAGCTCTTTAATGCGATCGTTGATGTTGAACCTCCGTCTTCGTTCAACTAAAACACACCAAAAAGACAATACAAGTAAGCACAAAACACAATCTATTATGTCATATAAAAACTGTGTGACTTGTACAAAAAAAAAAGTTCAAAGAGAAAAACTCTGACTCACTTAAATTGTGATTGTCCTTCTTCTGTCTCTCTTTAGCGAGAGCACGGACCTCAGCCTCTGAGAAGCAAAGACAAATGTTACTCTTCTGAATAACCTGTAAATAGGCATCAAGTTTATAAAAAACAATTAAATTATGTGTCACTACTCTGTAGTAAATGCACACAATAAGCCCTTAGTTTAAAAAACATGATTCCTTCATTAACTATGGGATAAACCAGAAAAAATAATCAAATTAACTGCAGATGAATTATATTGTGTGCAACTCAGTCATACACAAAACACTGAACATGTTGTTTCTAAATGATTAGCATTAACTGTCCTCTCCATTCTGCTTTGCTTACCTACTGAAAAGCTCTTTGGCCTTTGATAGCTTTCATACTGGCCACAGGATCCAGGCTCGTCTAGTACTTGCTTCATGCCAGGAGCTGGAGTAATTATGTGGCACATAGTTCACTTAACAGTATCTTGTGCACTTCCAGATTGCACACAATATCAACAGTGACCACATGTAATCCTTGCACTTTAAAGGGGTCATTGACTGAAAAATTGTGTTTTTTTTAGGTTTTAACCTTCTGGAATGCATTTATTGGTCAGGTGATTATAGAAAAAATATCAAATTGCTCAATTCTCTTAAAAAAAACACAGTCTTTATATCATTTTAACTTCAAAAAGCAAAATTGACTGTTCCGGATTTGCGACATGATGTCATTTAATAGTACACCCAGTGCGTCTCTGATACCCGCCCACTGCTCTATTATTGGCCAGCCTAGCTGGCAATCATGTGGACAACAGTAAGCTAACAAGTTCGCTTACCGAGGATCATTTATGTTATTGTTTTCTTCAGATGTCAGTCACCATAATAGACATTACTGTATCCACAGTTGATAATATATCTTGTGCCATTCTGGCTTATTTAGCGATGTCTTTGGCATGATGCTACATTGTGCTCTGTTAGTCTTAACTTGGCCAGGTGATCAGTTGGCATTGGTCACATGACCAACAGACCGCCTAGCTTAACTGTTCAGCCCGTCCGTTTGGATCATTATTTTCTATAAAATAGAAAATTGCGGGCAGTGGTGGCTTAATGGCTAGGGATGTGGACTGGTGAGTGGAGAGTCGCTGGTTCGACCCCTGGACCGGCAGGATCAGATCTGGGTGGGACAGATAACATAGCAGTGTTTGCCCCACCCTCCTTAACCCCACTGTGGTGCCCTTGAGCAAGGCCCTTAACCCCATCTGCTCCAATGGAGCTGCTCAATGGCCACAGGTCAGTCTGTGGTTGTACTGGGCAGCTTCCTGGTGTGAATGAACAGGGCATCCTTGAAAAAGAGAGGCTGCCTCTCAGTGGAACTACCCTGTATAAATACAGGTTTAATAAAAAAATTCTGTTCTGCCCCACTGGAATCCTTGTTCATCTACCAACACTTCACACACATGTTATTTTGTGCCACTAGCTAATGTCAGCAAGCTGCTAATGTCAGCTAGCCACTAACGTCAGCTAGCTGCCTTGAAGTTAGCAGCTTAGCCACTCATTTGCGTTTCTGTGCTTACTGTACTCCAGGGTCAGTCGTACCCAATCGACCATTGAAACCACACACTCCTGTCAACCAGTGACACATTATTTCATTCATTCTTTAAGACAAACGTTAGTTGGCTCAGTGATAACAGGTCAATTTAGCCCTGACACAGTCGGCCCCGATATCCTCAATGACACAGGCGGAGAAGAACTGCAAAACTGTTAAAAAGCCTTTTCTCCGTCATCATCAAATGTACAGAGTTTTACAGAAATTTTGCTTCTGTGTCACGAAAAATCCCAGGGCCGACCAGACCCGCATTCGTCTCAGAACAGATCCATTTCCGAGCTAAAGGTAGGAGCTAGCCAGTCAATGTTGTTAGCAATAGTGATGTAAGAGGGAGGGTGGAGTTTAGAGGATTTAGATGAATTTAGAGGTATACTGTATACACTCAGACAGGCCGTTTTTAGAAAGGCTGGAAAAATAATTTAAAAAGCTGCTGGAATAATTAGACAATTGAAGAAAATTTGAATAAAATATGTCACAAACATTTCATTCAGACATGTGTGAGCTGTTAGAATGTAGAAAAAAGATGCAATCAATGACCCCTTAAAATATTTTTCAAAGAAAATGGAATGTTTTTACAGCCATGATGAAACTTTGTCCAATTGAACAAACACAATACAGCATATTTGTCAAATATTGCACTGGGAAGACGTAGAAACAAATTTTGAATCATATTTGGGTATTAGATCAAATCAGGCCATAGAAAGTTGTCTTGCAAAAGATTTTACATGAGTTAATCATAAAGGAAACAATCAGCCAAATTACCTGTGAATTCCCTTTTGATGTTGGATGGACAGGAGTTGCTGATGGTGAGTCCCGGGAGAGTAAGCCCAGGGTTTCCATATCCAACATCCAGCAAAGTACTAGAAGTAGGGAGCTGTAAGGGTTAAACACACATGCATGCTTAAAAAAAATCAACACATGTAGATGATTTAAGACGAAGCATCTGACATCAGTCTGTATATGGTTTGTGCAGACATCTTACTGGGTTGGTCATCTGGAGCGCAGGGTCCATCAGTCCAAGAATGTCCTCATTGTAACTCGACTCCAAGCTGATAATGTCGTCAATGACATCATCCATCTGCAGAACAACACATCAACGTTCAATTCAGCCATGGCTCTGCAATGGGGCGATCAAATCAAACAGCAAGCCGGTGTACCTCTTTCTCACAGTTGACGCTGAGAGTGAGCAGGGCCATGGGGCTGTTAGGAGCGCTGCCGCCGGGCCCGGGCGGCATGCTGTGCTCGCTGGGCTGGCCGGGACAGTGGCCGCCGGCTTTGCCACCCAGAGTGGTGGAGAGATACTGCTTCACCTGCTGCCTCTGAGCCTGCTGGATGTGGTATTTGGTAGGATTCTCCAGGTGGGACTGCACCTATGAGAAGGATAGGAAAATATGCCACGTTTGACTCCTTCAGAGTGTGTGCTTTCTTTTGTAACTGGAACGCTAAGTCAGGCTGATACTGGCTGACTGGACCTACAGTACATGAATAAAAATTGAGTAGTGTGGTCAAGTTTTAAGATTTTACCGATGTAATCAGCCCATACACCACATATGAATCAAACATTTAAAGCTATGGATGCTTCAATGATAAATTCAAAAACTGAGCTCAGTATATTTTATCCAGTTAATCAAGACACTGTGTTGCAAATGACACAGTCATTCTTATTGTATTACCCTGGCAGCACATCTTAAAAACACCCCTCAGATCATCTTTTTTCAAGCTTGTTTTTGTGTATTTTTAGTCCTATCATGAAACTACAAACCTGTTTCTGTCACATGGCTACAGGTTTTAAGTCTTGATTACCCTCTTTTCAAATATTAAACTCTAGATTAACTGATGTTGACTGAGTCGATGTTAACTCATTTACTTGGCATATATGTTATAATATGTGGTATTTTTGAATCACAAATCCTACATTTTCAACTATTCTTCTATTTAAATATAACATCCATCATTATTAGATAAAAGAAACAGCAAAGTCAACCCATCTCACCTGGTAATGACTGTATTCAAGCATCTCCAGCAGGTTTTCTTTAGTTTTTTGAGAAGTAACTGGTGAAAAAAAAAAAAGTATATACAGATTGTAGTCCCTTTATCTGGTTAGCTTACACTTTGGACTGTTATCTAGCTAATGCATATTTGACAGCAGTCACTAGTCCCGCTTAAATTAACCAGGAGCTCATTAGTTATGCAAGTTAACAAAAGGAGGAGGATACCAAGACTCATCTTCCCACTGCTGTGTTGTTTCAGATCAACGATGAATTTATGTCTTTATGGAGACCATTTGACGTCACCAATCCCAGCTTACAAAGGAGTCTTTTTACTGACTGGCCGGTTGTCTGTGAACGAAAGTTTGCTCAAGGCCAACTAACATTTAATCTTTCGTTCTGCTCATGTAGTATAAGACATTTCTTGTTCTGAGAACCAGGAGTACAACTGACACCAGTGTTTCACAACAGATTGGCCATATGAAAACGTGAACTTAGACCGTCTTTACTAACCCCATCCGTTTACAGCATTTTTATGTAGATTCTCATTACACTTAATCATAGGCGTTTTCACATTTGCACTGTCAAGTAGGTTAATGTGTCATGAATTGCCCTTCGGGGCAGAGATGCAAGACCCACGTGTTGGACTGTGAGTTTGTGAGGTTTATTGAAAAAACAACAAACATAAAGTCCGACAGTGTACTAAACACAAAAAACACGAACAAGAGAGCAGACTTACTGACACAGCACACCAGAGCAAATCAGGGCTCTGGTGGAGACGAAGAGAACTCAAACGAGACTGCGGCAACCAGAAATGAACATAACTGCCCTTAAATAGGGTAAAAAACAATTTACATAATCAATGACAGGTGTGGGTCACATGAGCGGGCAGGAGGAAACAATGATACATAATCAGGACCAGCTGGGAGCAGTGAGAGGGGAGTGAAGCCAAAGCTGACAGAGCAATGCCCACACGGAGCACCACGCCACTGACAGCTGTCAACCAGTGAAAGAACAACAGTACAGATATAAAGAATAAAATATCAACCAAAGCAGATGAAAATATAAATGTAAATTAATACAAAATAAAAGTGTAACAAAACTAAAACATAAACAGGAAAATAGCAAAAAGTACACGAATGACAGAAACCCAAAAAGCACAAAATACAACAAATATATAAATACAGAAGTGGACAAAATTGTTGGTACCCCTCTGTTAACCTCTTGCACTCCGGTGTACCGTGGGCGGGCACGTCTCTGCGTCCTAGAGCGCACGAGGGCGCTGCGTCCTAGAGCGCACTGAAAAAAAAAGCTGCATTTCCGTTCTTCCACTACAGACACAGCCGCAAAAAGAAAGCCAAAGGAGTGCTTTGATTGGTTTAGATGTGATTGACCTCTCATTCGACTAATAAGAGCCTTGAATTGGGTTTCTGAAACCTTGAAGAACCAATGACTGAAAACCTAGCAAGAAGGACCCGCCTACCAACGGCTGCGAATACAGCCAGCCAATTGAAACACAGAAGTTTGAAAGCTGTTTTGTGTAAGGCTGGGTGACACACAGGCGTTCGCCAGTCTTTTTTTCTTACTACTGTTTTTATTTGTTTTGAAAAATCGTTCGCCAAAACCGCAATCATGGAAGCGCAAAACCGCAATAATGGAATTATGGTTTGACCGGGTCGCGTGACTAGAACCATGAGTCCGTAACAAGCGGACCAGCTTCATGTTCGTCTGACAATGAGGAAGAGAAGTTCGCCAGCTATGCTACTGTTGTGGACAGTGTTAAGTGTTATAAGCTAAATTATTCTTTATCCCTGAAAATTGTAATCCAAATGACTTTTGACCGATCGGTAAATTACAACTGTGCGTTATCGCAACATGACGGACCCGGACCGCTCCGGTCCGGGTCCATCATGTTGCGAACGGCCCCCCCCCCGTCATGTTGTGAACGCCCCATCCCCCGCTACTCTTCTGTAGCGGATTGCAGATATATTGCAGATATTTTAGTCCAACTGTGCGTAGTAGACCGCGGGGACTGTGCACCGCGATCGCCACATGACTGTTCCGTCATGTGGCGATGGGCGATGTCCATCCTCTGTAGCGGGGGTGGGGGGGTGGGAGTTGTTATCTTCTACATTACAGATATTTTAGAATAATTTTTAGTACACTGTAGGTTATTTTTTCTTGTAAAAAAAAGCCACACATTTTTTACGTGGCATGCTTCTTTGTGTGTGGGGGCTTGTTTGTTCATTCATTCATTCATGAATGAATGAATAAACAACCCCCCCCCCCCCCACACACACACACACACACAGCCCTGAGTGTCACCTTTCATTAGAGCCCAAGATGAAGCTTCTATATTGAATCATTCAAAAGTTACAGACGTTTTTCCAAACTGTGCCATTTGGCACAATTTGGCACAGTTCAAAAACGCCTGGGAACCTGAGAAAAAAGTTGTGTAATATATTCATTTTTTGTGGTATTGTTACAAAGTTTTGACCTTAGCTGGATAACACTTGGTTCTACATTTCTGTTGCATTTTCCAGCCCATATCTGACAGCTGTGTGTTATTTGCAAGCATTTGTATCCAAAAAAACACCCAGGCCAAATTTATTTTCTTCAAGTTCAGTATGTTTAGATGACTGTTACTCAGTGGCCGGAGCACTTAGAGAGATTATGACTGTTTTGCCAAAAAATTCAAAGTGTTTTCTTTTAAATGAGATCAACCCCATGAAGATGCTGCAAAGAGTTGAAGAACAGCTTTTGATTTGCTTTGGGTACATTATTTTTTGGCGTTTTTAGAGAAATTGACGAGAGTGCAAGGGGTTAATGAAAGAAAAACCCACAATGGTCACAGAAATAACTTGAATCTGACAAAAGTGGTAATAAATAAAAATTCTATGAAAATTAACCAATGAAAATCAGACAATGCTTTTGAATTGTGGTTCAACAGAATTATTTTAAAAAACAAACTCATGAAACAGGCCTGGACAAAAATGATGGTACCATTAACGTAATATTTTGTTGCACAAACTTTTGAGGCAATCACTGCAATCAAACAATTTCTGTAACTGTCAATGAGACTTCTGTACCTTTCAGCAGGTATTTTGGCCCACTCCTCATGAGCAAACTGCTCCAGTTGTCTCAGGTTTGAAGGGTGCCTTCTCCAGACGGCATGTTTCAGCTCCTTCCACAGATGTTCAATAGGATTTAGATCAGGGCTCATAGAAGGCCACTTTAGAATAGTCCAATGTTTCGCTCTTAGCCATTCTTGGGTGTTTTTAGCTGTGTGTTTTGGGTCATTATCCTGTTGCAAGACCCATGACCTGTGACTGAGACCAAGCTGTTTGACACTGGGCAGCACATTTCTCTCTAGAATACCTTGATAGTCTTGAGATTTCATTGTACCCTGCACAGATTCAAGACACCCTGTGCCAGATGCAGCAAAGCAGCCCCAGAACATAACAGACCCTCCTCCATGTTTCACAGTAGGGACAGTGTTCTTTTCTTGGTATGCTTCATTTTTGCGTCTGTGAACATAGAGCTGATGTGCCTTGCCAAAAAGTTCCAGTTTTTTCTCGTCTGTCCATAGGACAGACAAGAAGCTTTGTGGCGTGTCAACATGCAGTTTGGCAAATTCCAGTCTGGCTTTTTTATGATTTGTTTTCAACAGTGGTGTCCTCCTTGGTCGTTTCCCATGAAGTCCACTTTGGCTCAAACAACGACGGATGGTGCGATCTGACACTGATGTACCTTGACCTTGGAGTTCACCTTGAATGTGTTTAGAGGTTGTTCTGGGCTCTTTTGTTACCATTCGTATTATCCGTCTCCTCCTGCGGCCACGTCCGGGGAGGTTGGCTACAGTCCTGTGGATCTTAAATTTCTGAATAATATGTGCACAGGAACATCAAGCTGCTTGGAGATGGTCTTATAGCCTTTACCTTTAACATGCTTGTCTATAATTTTCTTTCTAATCTCCTGAGACAACTCTCTCCTTTGCTTCCTCTGGTCCATGTTTAGTGTGGTACACACCATGTCAACAAACAGCACAGTGACTACTTGTCACCCTTTAAATAGGCTGACTGACTGATTACAAGTTTGTAGACACCTGTGATGTTTATTAGAGTACACATCTTGGCTGAACATGTCCCTATGGTCACATTATTTTCAATCTTTTCTAGGGGTACCATCATTTTTGTCCAGGCCTGTTTCATGAGTTTGTTTTTTAAAATAATTCTGTTCCACAATTCAAAAGCACTGTCTGATTTTCTTTGGTTAATTTTCATAGAATTTTTATTTATTACCACTTTTGTCAGATTCAAGTTATTTCTGTGACCATTGTGGGTTTTTCTTTTATTAGCAGAGGGGTACTAACAATTTTGTCCACATCTGTATAAGGAAAAAGCCATGAGACTGAGCCTGACGGAAACCTCCAGTGCTCAGCTCATGACATAATGTTTTGAAGAACAGTATTATGAGACTGGGGGAAAATGTAATAGATTTGATTACAGTATTGTGTTGCCTGAGTTAGTTTACAATGTACTGAGTAGGGATGAGCCAATACCACTTTTCAAGTCCAATACGATACAGATACTGTGACGTTGAGTATCGGCCGATACAGGTCCAAACCCGATACCGTCTCTCTTATTTAAAACGACAAAAGTACAGAACATTGGTAATGAATGGTTGCATTTTGCACACATATATAAATCCAAAAATCTAAAAATCAAAGAATATATTACAAATGTGACTCAGTTCAGCAACACTGCTGCTTTTTCTTATTTTAAACTTTGCAACATTGGCAGCATTTCACTGGTCAGCACCATGTAAACATGCATTCTCAAGTTTTAAGTTCAAGTTTATGCAAAACTTTGAAGCTGTGTATTTAAGTAAACATTCAGATGAAATTCAAATTGCCACTTTATCCATGAGGTAAAAAATGCTGTAAATCTGAAAATAAAGGAACTATCCCTTTAAGATGTATTTTTGACATTTATTATTGTTGTTATCATCATAAGTATTCTCCTGGTCCTTGGTTTATTTAGTAGTGTTTCTGATATTTTTCTCTGTCCAATCTTAGATTTTATAATAATACATTTTATTTGTATAGCACTTTCCAAGGCACTCAAAGATGCTTCACATTGAAAAAATATCAGTTAAAATTAAAGTTTATAAGCAAGTCTGAACAGATGGGTTTTGAGTGATGATTTGAAGTAGTTTAAGTCTGTGCAGTCACGGATCTGTTGGGGGGGAGAGTTCCAGAGGGAAGGGGTCACGATGGAATAGGCTTTGTCCCCCCAGGTTCTGTGCTTGGTTCTGTGTGGTGGAGATAGGAGGTTTGCATTAGAGGAATGGAGGCAGCAGAGGGGTGGGGGTGGATGGGGGCAACAGGTCGGTGAGATAGGAAGGGGCTTGGTGATGGAGGGCTTTCAAGGTGAGGAGAAGGGCTTTGAACTGTATGCGTTGTGAGACTGGAAGCAAGTGGAGGTTCTGGAGGACGGGGGTGATGTGGTCATGGGAGCGGGACTGGGTAAGGAGATGGGCAGCTGACTGAATGTATTGAAGTTCCTGGAGGACTTTGGATGATAAGCCGCATTCATTTTAAGTTTGCTCTTATTTTGAAGTCATTCCTGTTCCATTTCATGTAGCCCTGTTCTTTTAGCCCTGCTTCCAGTTCACTGTTATAATTTGCTATTTATGTTTCTGTCACCTGCCTCTCATCAACTGTAACTCTCTGTCGAAAGGTAAGCCCATGTTATATCTTCGCTTCCATGCTCCAGTCTAGTTTTTACTTTCAGTTTCATTCTTTTGCTTAGGTTTCACTTTCAGTGTCCAGCCTCCGAGCTGGAAAAGCACTTCCTTCTGCTCGGTTCTTGACAGAATTCAGCATACTCCTTTACCGTGATACTTTTGCAAATGTTTCATCAAGTTGCTGGTGTTGACGTTCCGATGAAGAAAAAAAAGAAAATTGTAAACGCTGGTACCATACAGTAACATACCGAGGCGAGTCCCACAGACAGGTTCCAGTGAGGTGACACCTGTTGCTGTTAAGTACAGAAGCCACGCACAGAGCGGCTGAGAACATTATCACGCCTTCATTTTATTTTAATACTATTAACGTATCCGAACGGTAAATTACCTTTATTCCTTACCGATACCAATCCAGTCATTTTGCCTGGATCTAACCAGATACCGATACGGCAGATCAGATCGGCTCATACTTAATAGTGAGGTGGGTTTTTTTGGATAATACAACAACCTGAGACCATCAGACAGACAGTTAGGGCTGTATTACAAGGACGTGGTCAATCATCAGTTGTCTGAGGTGCAGGGCAGGATTATGGGCATTTCCAAGTTCATTTCACTATCACAGCCACACAAAACTAAATTTTGAGGTGAGGGGCTGCCCTCACCTCAATTTTAATTGCATTTTAGACACCGAGAGCTTGGGGGGATGGAAGCCCCACTGCCGATCGCACTGGCTAGTGGTGCTCCAACCCCCCCATTTTTTTTTTTTTTTACTTCCAGCGCCACACGAGTCGGCCGCCCTTTGCAACAGCGGCTCAATTCTGAGTCTTTTTTTCCCTCCCTCTCTCTTTTTGATCCGGTTTTTTTCACTCCATTTATATCACGGACACACAGATCGTCCCAAATGTCTCCTGAGCCGGTGGACGGAGCCACTGTTTATAGCAGGAGACGATACAGCAGGGAAGAGCTGCTAGCACTCAACCGCCACCCGGTGCTAACGGAAAAACTCGACATACCGAGAGAACTGAGGCGAAAACGCCGTGGCTGCCGGGCTGGAGTAAGGCGGAGGACAAAAAATATAAGGTACAGACCCTCGCTTCCATCTATTGTCATGGGGAATGTACGATCGTTACTGGGAAAGGTAGATGAGCTAGCGGCTATCTCCCGCTACGATAGCATATACCGGGAATGCTCTCTCCTTTTGTTTTCTGAGACGTGGCTAACTGAACTAGCAGCAGATGCTAACATTGAGCTGGAGGGTTTCCACATGATACGGGCAGACCGAACACCAGACAGTGGCAAAGCAAGGGGCGGTGGAGTGATAATGTATGTTAACAACAACTGGTGCAGACCGGGACATATCACTGTTAAACAACGACACTGCAGCAAAGACATTGAGTTGCTAGCTGTTAGCATGCGGCCTACATATCTCCCGAGAGAATACTCACACGTGATCTACATTGTTGTTTATGCAAATCCGACGGCGAACACTGGGACAGCGCGTGACGTCATCCATTCAGTAACCAGCAGGCTGCAGACAGAACACCCAGATGCTCTTCTCCTCATCTCAGGCGATTTCAACCATGTTTCACTATCTCCCATTCTACCCACGTTTACCCAGTATGTCACATGCCACACTAGAGACAATAAAACACTGGACTTATTCTATGCAATCACTAAGGAGGCGTACACCTCATCACAACTCCCCCCACTCGGGAGATCGGATCACAACTTGGTTCATCTCCGGCCGGTGTACAAACCCCTAGTGCACAGACAACCTCCGGCCATGCGCACAGTGAAGTTATGGTCTGAGGAGGCAATGGACACTCTAAAGGGCTGTTTTGAAACCACCGCCTGGAAGCAGCTCTGCAATCCACATGGTGAGGACATCGATGGCCTCACTCACACCTTCACGGGCTACCTCAGCTTCTGTGTGGACAAATCCGTTCCCACGAAGACCATATGCTGTGGCTCAAACAACAAACCCTGGATCAACCCTGAGATAAAAACACTTCTGAGAGAGAAGAAGAGGATCTTCAGGTCGGGGAACAGGGAGATGCTGAAGTCCGTACAGAGGGAGCTGAGGAGAAAGATCAGAGAAGGCAAGGACAGCTTCAGGAAGAAGACGGAGGACAAGCTGCAACAGAGCGACATCAGCGGGGTCTGGAGAAACCTCAAAACCATCTCTGGGCTCCAGAATACCTCCCCCCAGGCCATGGGGGGCAGGGAGTGGGCGAACAATCTGAATCTGTTTTTCAATAGGTTTGACCAACCGCCCTCCCCCCTGACTGCACAACAACCACTGCTGCCTCTAAAGACATCAAGTCCTGCTGCCCACTCCCCACTCCACCAACATCCCCCCACTCCCAACACACAGCCCCCCATCCTGACCCTGACCAAGACCCAGGTGAGGACGGAGCTGAGGAAGATCAAAGCGAGGAAGACGTCGGGACCGGACGGCATCAGCGCAAAGCTCCTCAAGTCCTGTGCAGACCAGCTGTGTGGGATTGTGGCGTACATCTTCAACCTGAGCCTGAAGCTGGGGAGGGTACCACAGCTGTGGAAAACATCTTGTGTGGTACCTGTACCAAAATCTTCCCACCCCAAAGACCTGAACAGCTACAGACCGGTGGCCTTGACGTCCCACTTGATGAAGACCCTGGAGAGACTGCTCCTTGCTCACCTCCGCCCCCTGGTGGGACCAGCGATGGATCCACTCCAGTTCGCCTACCAGCATGGCATTGGGGTGGAGGATGCGGTGATCTTCCTCCTTCACCGTTCTCTGTCCCACCTGGAGAAGCCCGGGAATGTGGTGAGGATCATGTTCTTTGACTTCTCCAGTGCTTTAAACACCATCCAACCGATGATCCTGATGGAAAAGCTGCTGCGCGCAAGGGTTGAACCAGCACCTGTCATCATGGATCCTGGACTACCTCACGAACCGGCCTCAGTTTGTGAGAACCCGGGACTGTGTGTCCGACACGATCATCGGTAGCACAGGGGCCCCCCAGGGAACGGTGTTGGCTCCCTTCCTGTTCACTCTTTATACTGCGGACTTCTCACACAACACAACACACTGCCATCTACAGAAGTTCTCTGATGACTCTGCGATCGTTGGCCTCATCTCCAATGGAGATGAAGCTGAGTACAGAGGGCTTATCCAGGACTTCGTGGACTGGTGCCATCGGAAATGCCTCCAGATCAACGCGAGGAAAACTAAGGAGCTGGTGGTGGACTGCCGCAGGCATGGACAACCCCTCACAGCACCAGTAAATATACAGGGAACAGACATTGAGATGGTGACATCCTACAAGTACCTGGGTGTTCATCTGAACAATAAACTAGATTGGTCACACAATACTGACACACTCTACAAGAAGGGACAGCGCAGGCAGTTCCTACTGAGGAGACTCAGGTCTTTTGGTGTACAAGGGGCGCTGCTGAAGACATTCTATGACATGGTGGTGGCATCAGCCATCACTTTTGGAGTGGTCTGCTGGGGCAGTGGCATTACCGTAGCCGATAGGAAGAGACTGAACAAACTGATCAAGAAAGCTAGCTCTGTCCTGGGGCAGCGCCTCTACCCGGTGGAGGAGATAGGAGAGAGAAGGACGGTGGCTAAACTGTCATCTCTGCTGGAGTCCGAGTTCCACCCTATGCAGGACATACTGAATGCACTGAGGAGCTCATTTAGCAGCAGACTACATCATCCCAGGTGCACAACCGAGAGGTTTCGCAGGTCCTTCCTACCAACGGCTGTCAGACTGTACAACCTAAGCAGGGCTGCTCGCAGAGATAGCAAAAAGACTTAACAACCTAATAGTTTTTGAATGCAAAAGATGCAATAGACTTACACAATGGTCCCCTCCGGCATACAACTAGGAAAACACCGGTCGCTATGGAGGGTGAGAATATGTATGGGCACATAATCATACCATGTAGGATAACTAAGTAGACGGTTGTGCTCTTTCATCCCATCTAGCAACAATGCTCTGCACTGTGTGTGTTTATATATTTACATATTTATTCCATCTAGCTACAATGCTCCGCACTGGGTGTGTTTATATTTATATATCTATATATTTATTCCATCTAGCTACAATGCTCCGCACTGTGTGTTTATATATCTACATATTATTCCATCTAGCTACAATGCTCCGCACTGTGTGTGTTTATATATTTACATATTTATTCCACCTAGCTGCAATGCTCTGTACTGTGGGTGTTTATATATCTACATATTTATTCCATCTAGCTACAATGCTCTGCACTGTGTGTCTGTGTATATATATATATTTATAGTAATATGTACATATGTATAAAAAATCTTCAGGAAAAAGTGTATGCAGGAAGTGACCCAAGGTTGGAGAATGAATTACTGATTTTGAGAGCTGAATACGACAAAAAATCAGCGAATAGAGCTGCCTCGAGTCTTCTAAGATTGAAACAATCTTTTTATGAACAAGGTGAAAAATCGGGAAAATTATTAGCATGGCAGATTAAACAATTGGAAATTAAAACACCAATTACCAGTATTATAAGTAACGGACAGGTAGTTATAGATCCTTTAGAAATTAATAGAGCCTTTAGAGATTACTATGAAAAATTATATGATACCAAAAATGAACCTGATTTAACAAAACTAAATGGGTTTTTGAACGAACTATCTATACCGTGTATTCCAAATGAAAACAGGGAGATATTGGATTCTAAAATTAGTCAAGAAGAAGTTGGGCTAGCCATTGATAATATGAAATCAGGAAAAAGTGCAGGACCAGATGGTCTTCCAGTTGACCTTTATAAAAAATTTAAGAATAAATTAATAAAACCTTTTTTGGAAATGGTTTTAGAAGCATTTCAAAATAATAATTTACCATCATACATAAATAATGCCTTAATTATACTGCTGCCAAAACCAGGTAAGCCCTCTAATAAATGTGAAAATATGAGACCAATAAGCCTATTAAACGCCGACCTTAAGATAATCTGTAAAATTTTAGCAAGACGAATACAAGAAATTTTACCAAATATTATTAATCGAGATCAGAATGGCTTTATAAAGGGTAGACAAGGCTTCCATAATGTAAGAAGACTATTTAATATTATTTATTTTAATAAAGAAGCACCGGATACAGCTCTCCTATCATTGGACGCCGAAAAGGCCTTTGATAGAGTTGAATGGCCCTTTCTTTTTGAAGTCCTACAAAGGTTTGGACTTGGAAATAATTTCATAAAATGGGTTCAAATAATATACAATAATGCTACAGCAGAAATCCTAACAAATAACAATATTTCAAAACCAATAAAAATCAATAGAGGATGTCGACAAGGCTGTCCACTTTCACCTTTACTGTTTACTATGGCAATTGAACCTTTAGCGATAGCGATACGTTTACATTCACAAATATATGGAATTAAAGTTGGACCAACAGAACATAAAATCTCCCTGTACGCCGATGACATAATTTTGTTTATGTCGAATCTAAAAAAATCAATTCCAACCTTGTTGAATTTAATAAAGAATTTTGGGGAAATATCAGGATATAAAATAAATAAAACTAAATCTTCAATATTAATGCTAAATGAGACCCAGAGAAATTACCCAGCCCCTGAGGTAAATCAATTCAATGTTGTAAATCAGTTTAAATATTTAGGAATCCAAATTATGCCTAAGCTAGAATCAGTCGCCAGTGTCAACTATGAAGCCTTAATGTCAGATATCAATGAGTTAACTCAGAGATGGATGTCACTACCAATGTCGATGATCGGGAGAATCAATATACTTAAAAGTAATATTTTACCTAAAATACTTTATTTATTTCAATACATTCCCTTATCACCACCTTTAGATCTATTCTCAAGAATAAAAAAAAAGTTAGTGGAATTTATATGGAACAACAGGAGGGCTAGATTACGTTTGTCTTTATTATATTTACCATTTGATCGTGGAGGTCTGAAATGTCCAAATTTTATGTTGTATTATTGGTCGGCACAACTGAGGTCTATGACATATTATTTTTCATCAAATGATCTCCCTCACTGGACTGAAATGGAATCATACAATTTACCTTTACCTCTTCCCATATTCATATACTCAGATTCGGCAAAAAAATTACAAAAACAAGTTAAAAATCCATTTGTAAAGCATATGATCAAAATATGGTGTGAAGCTAAAAACTATTTAAAAGAACCACAGTTATTGTCACAATTTAGTCCAATATGGGGTAATCAATATTTTAAACCAGGGAGAGCGGACGCTGTATTTAAAGTATGGAATTTAAAAGGGATACAAAAGATTCAGGATTTATATTTGCCATGTGCAGACAACATAATGTCTTTTGAAGAGCTGAGGATCAAATTTAATCTCAATAGAACACATTTTTTTAAATATCTTCAACTTAGAAACTTTATTCGATCAAATCAAAATAAAGCTCTCACTCGACCTATTTATTCATCCTTGGAAAAAATGATGATGAAAGATAGTAAAAGAAAGGGTATTATTTCAGAGTTTTATAACTCACTGACACTATCTTCAAGTGAAAATTCACTGAAAAGATTAAACTACTGGAAAGAAGATCTGCAAATTGAAATTTCAGAGGAACAATGGGAATTGGCTTGTACAGAAGCTCAAACCAAATCAATAAATGCACGCCTTAAATTGATACATTTCAAATGGTTAATGCGGATGTATGTTACACCGGAGGAGTTAAATAGATATAACAAAAATATACCAGATACATGCACAAAATGCATGGAAAGTAAAGGAACCCTATTTCATTGTTTATGGGAATGTAGATTAATAAGAATGTTTTGGGAAGAGGTGAGGGTAACAATTGAAAAAATAATCTCAAAACAAATCATATTGAATCCTAAACTGTTTTTGTTGGGTCTGTACCCAGAAAAGCATAATTTTAATAAAAGTGAAAGAACATTCATAGACCTCAGTTTGCTTAATGCCAAAAAATGTATTGCACTATTATGGAAAAAGACTCATAGACCAGATGTGACTCAGTGGTTAAGACAGATGTTAACAAACCTTCCATTAGAAAGAATAACATATATACTAAAATCAAAGGAAATTGTGTTTGAGAATATATGGAGACCTTTTATTGATTATGTAAAAAATTTAAACATAACTCTTGAAGAAGAAGGTGAATGATGTGTGTGGACCTTGTAAATTCCAAACTGGTGAACATAATATGTATACTTATGTATTGGATTGTCTAGACTAAACAGAGGAGCATTGTTGAAGACTTGATTTTGTTGGTGGTTGTTGGTGTTTTTAGTGCATTTTTTTTTTTTTTGTAGTACTTTAGTGTTAGTGTTTGATTGTTTGTATCATGTTTGTTAAAAAAAAAAAGGTTCAATAAAGATATTGTGGAAAAAAAAAATATGTACATATGTATATTAGCTGCTCTTGCTTTTTTTTCTTGCCTTTTGATTGTTGCTCTGAGTGCTGCTATCCCTGTGCTGTTGCAATCCTGGAATTTCCCCATTGTGGGACTAATAAAAGCTTATCTTATCTTATCTTATCCCCCCAATTTTAACTGCACTATGGTAGTTCACACACCAACACACAATCCCATTACGCAACTGACACACACCCATTATGATTTGTGCAAGGGGGATGGGCATGGGGTCTTCCCCCACCCCTGTTGCCCTCCTTCTGCCCAGCGGGGGGCCTGGGATCTGTCATGTTGTCAAAACCCTGGATGCTGCCGAATCAATAGATGCGAGCAAGGGAGTAAGAGAGTGACTGAACAAGAGAGTAAGCGAGAGTAAGGGAGTGATGAGTGGAGATGGTGATGGTAGGGTGGTTTTGTGTGGCACTTTGCATGTCAGGTGGCATCTTGGAGCACCTGTGGTGGACTGCTGATCAGTTGCTCGGGTGGGTGTTGGGAGTGGTGGTCTGCTTCTGTGGATGCAGCCACCCTGTGGTGGGTCGGCGGAGATGTGGCTGCTAGCCTGTGCTGGAGGTCTCCCTGGCCGCTGCTGGGCCAGGGAGACCTCCAGCATGCTCACTGCATTTGCATCGCGGTCGCCCTAAGTAATAAGAGTGTGGGTGAGTGTGTGGGGGAGAGCACGAATGATGTGAGTAGGTCGGAACACGAGTGAGAGTGTGTGTATGGGTGAATGTGAGTGAGTGTGGGTGACTCTGAGGGCGAGTAGGAGTTAGTTTGAGCAGGTACAGGAGTTAGAGTGGGTGGGTCCAGGAGTGTGAGTACGGGATTGTGGGGGGGAGAGGGCGAGCGAGAGTGAGTCAGTGCGTATGGGCGCATATGACAGCATGAGGGTGTGAATGCATGGGAATGGGTGTGTCTGCTGGTCGGGAGATGCTGGATTGAGGAGTTAGTGCCTCTTGGCCACGTTGGCTCCCCTGGGCGGGGGGGGGGGGGGGCTTCTATGGGCGTGGGGGTCCCCAGGGTGTGTGGCAGTGGTGTTGGGGTGGGGGCGGGCCCACTCTAGGGGTGCTTGGGGGGAGCTTGTCCCGGGGGCGCAGGCCGGTCTCCAGCCCAGGGGGTGGGGGCGCTGGCCTCCTGGTGCCTGGGGGCCGGGGGCTGGCGTTGGCCCCGCTGGGGGGGCGGGGGGTTGGCGGGTCTGGCCTCCTTCAGCTGTCCTTCCTGAGGCGGATGCCTGGCTTTCCTGGGGTTGTTGGCCTCGGACATTTGTACTCTGTGGGGGTTGGTGGCATTGTCCTGCTTGCTCGGGGTTTCCGGGGGGAGGGGGGCAGTGGGGTTGCTGCCACCAGCGCCCTCTTTGTATGTTTCCTGACAAACCACTCACATGCACACACTTATTTTGTGCGTGCTCTCATACACACGCACACGGATGCACACACACAAATGTCTCTCCTTTAACAGGTGTGGATACCAGACTCGTGTTGAGACTTCTTCGGTGGAAGAAGCAGTCTGTCTTCTGTTTGTTTTAGTTGTTGGCTTGTTTGTCTTGTTTGTCTGTTCCTCTCCCTTTTCTTTCCCCCTCCCCACACCTCCTTTCCCCATTCCCCATCCTGTCGGCTCCTTCATGGGTAAAATAATTTAAATTAAGTATTAAAAGTTATTACAAGAGGAGTTTACACCAATATACAGTACATAGATAGGTACTGTATAAAGCCCCTTTTGGCAAAGTAAATCTGTTTTTGTACAGTAAAAGTAGCAGATTTCTGTTTTGCTCACCTAGCTGCCTGACAGGACAAGGGGAAAACAAACAAACAAAAAATGTCCGCCAGTCGCAAAGTTGAAAAAGGCTGCCCTAATGCTCTTAATTATTCCGAGGTGTGTTTGGGGCGTGGGACGAAGAGGAAAAGTAAACGTAAAGTAAGTGTTTAAGGCATAATGTAAAATAAAATAGTAACTGCCTTTGCTCTCATTTCCTTCAATAAACAGAATAGAATAGAATAGACTTTATTTGTCATTATAACAAGTACAACGAAATTAAAATGCAAATCAATCAGTGAATGAGGAGTAAAAAGAAGCTTAAAAAAATTATATAAATTACTAATTTTAAATATCACACACACTCAATTTCACAGTTTCAAACCTCATGTTCTACTAGAATTCAGAAAGGTAATTGCGGTCGGATAAAAACTGTTTTTGAATCTGTTTGTCCTTGTTTTGATTGCTCTAAACCGCCTTCCTGATGGTAGTAGTTGGAAGAGAGAGTGACCGGGATGGAAGGGGTACTTCAGGATTTTTTGTGCCTTTTTAAGGCAGCGGGCGTGGTGCAGGGGCATGAGATCAAAGATGTGACACTAATATGAAAGCGTTTAAAAGGGAAGATAATTCCATTTGACAGAGCCGATGAGCTGAACCTGTTTTTTTAATTGGTTCAGCTCACCATCTGTCACCCCCACAACACAGCCAGACCCCCACATACCCTTCCCCCCTCATTCTCCTGTGTAGAACCTCTCACTCTTTCCTCCCTCACCCCCCTCCCCCTCCTCTGGGGACACTAGCACCAGCCCCCCTCACATCACTGTGACTACAGACCAGGTGAAGAAACAGCAAGAGAGAATCCATTAGCAGAAGGCTGCGGGCCCTGATGATATCTCCGCCAGGATCCTGAGGACCTGCGCCAACAAGCTAGCTACGGTAATGAAATACCTGTACAACCTCAGCCTAAGTCTGGAGAGAGTACCGGTGCTGTGGAAGACGTCCTGCCTGGTTCCTGTCCCCAAGAAGTCGTTTCCATCAGACCTGAATGACTTTCATCCAGTTGCTCTCACATCTCATGTGACGAAGGTCCTGGAGAGACCGGCCTTAGTCCACCAGAAGCCGCAGGGGAAGACATGGCTGGACCCTCTGCAATTTGCATATCAGCCCCATTTAGGAGTTGAAAACGGTGTCATCTACCTGCTGCAACAAGCCCATCTGCACCTGAATGGCAGAGGAGACACTGTGATGATCACATTCTTTGATTTCTCCAGTGCCTTTAATACCATCCAGCCACTGCTACTAGAGGAGAAGCTGTGGGGGATGGGGGTCAACAGCTTTGTGATCTTCTGGATTGCTGACTATCTGACAGGCAGGCCACAGTTTGTCTGGCTGGGCAGTGTCTTGTCTGATGTGGTGGTTAGTGGTACAGGAGCTCCACAGGGGGACTGTGCTTTCTCCTTTTCTCTTTACCTTATACATCACCGACTTTCAGTACAACACCGAGTCATGCCACCTGCAGAAATTCTCTGATGACTCAACTGTTGTTGTGTGTATAAGAGGGGGAGAGGAGGGGGAGTACAGGGCACTGGTAGACAGATTTGTGGAGTGGACCAAGCAGAATCACCTGAGGCTGAATGTCAGCAAGACCAGAGAGATGGTGATTGACATCAGGAAGAAGAGGACGCTTCTTCTTCTGTTGAATGTGGAGGAAGTGGAGGACTATAAGATTCCAAGGTTGTCATAGCCAGGAGTGGTGCTGTTGATAAGCTCCCAGCGCTCAAAAAATGCTCCTTATGGCATGCGTCTAAAATAGCCTCTGACAACCAAGACCAACTCCTGGCTTGCTCGTGTGGCTTAGCTTCTAAGCCTGGCGGAACTGCTTCTACTGACAGGAGAAGGGGCAAAGACGAGTCTCTGGCACCTTCAAACCTGATGCTTTAGGTAGATGGGGCTCGACAACCTGGGAGAGTAGTCCATCAAGGGGAAGGAAAAAACTGATTTCAAACCTCTGCTGCGTTGCGGCATACCCTGTCACGGCAAAGGCTTCTGGAGTCAACCCTGAGGTAAAATCTGGAGTCAGGGCCCCTAAGGCAGGCTGTCGTTGATTTAAACTTCGTTCTGGCAGCTCCTGCAACGGCGCTGGTGCCAAACTGTAACAGCCTTGCTGTTCCTTTGGATCCATCAGCGACGTGGAGAGCGGGGATATGCTACATGGGCAACAGCCTGTCCTCCATATCACATTGCCAAGGCTAGGATCCAACAACACTCACCAACACAAACTCAAACCCTACACCCTGGAGAGGTCACTCCACCTTTGCTTGCAGCATCGACACAACACGGGGAACAACAGTTACCAGTTATAAGTCATTGCTCAATTGGCGTAGAGCTTGGCACCAGGGGCTGTTCCCAACGGTGGGAGGTATCCTCGGATCTCACTGGACAACTACCGCCCACCTCAAGCTGGGCAGCCGCCAGCCAGTAAGGTATTGTCCCGCCACAGTCTGCCATCCTCATTGGGTGCATGAGGATTAGGAAACGGCCAAAGGGCAGGCTGCAATTGTCGCACCAGGAAAAAAAAAAAAACATTTACCTTTAGTTCTTATTAAACACAAAAATAGAAAGGAGATGTTTTTACCTTCTTTACATGTTTCGACTGTTCACTGCAGCCTTCGTCAGAAGTGTCAGCTGAATGCTGCGAGGTGTCATTTTATCAGCTGACTTTCATAGGTGGGGCCAGCCCTGCAGATCTGTCAGATCCACCAAGCTGGCCCCGCTTTCCACTGTCCGATGGTCTCTGGTGAATGTGGTCCCAGGTGTGGGAAAGCAAAAAGGCCCCTGGAGGGGGCCTTTATGCTTTCCTGCACCGGGGCTGGCTCGGTGGATCTGACAGGTCTGCTGGGCTGGCCCTGCTTACGCAAGTCAGCTGATAAATAATGACACCTCGCAGCAATCAGCTGACACTTCTGACGAAGGCTGCAGTGAACAGTCGAAACATGTAAAGAAGGTAAAAACATCTCCTTTCTATTTTTGTCTTTAATAAGAACAAAAGTTAAATAATTTGTCATAATAATAATAATATTTTTTGTCACATTTTGTCTTAGCTATGTTCTGAATTGTAATCACTCTTGTTTTGTTTTTCTTTTGAATTCTTGGATGGAATATGGGTGGGCAATATAAGCTGCGGCTTCAGCCATCACCCATTTTGGATAACTTATGTTGAACTGTATAATCAGAGGAGTTAATGTCTAATTTGACCTTGTTGGATTTTCTTTCCCCCTTTGTTATATTATTCTGTTTCTTTTGTAATCTCTACTTTTAATCTATCCGAAATAAAGATTCATTCATTCATTCATTCAATTAAAAGAAGACAAAATGAACCTACTTGAGGAAACAAAACAAAACAACGTAAGAAACCAGCTTTGAAACTGGGATGTTGGAACGTTCAGACAATGATGACCGGTCTTTCTGAAAACCTTCAGGACATCAGTGACTCCAGGAAAACAGCTGTCATAAATGACGAGCTCAGGAGGCTGATGTGGACATTGCCACCCTTCAGGAAACACGCCTTGCTGACTCAAGCACGCTGAAGGAGAAGGACTACACATTCTACTGGCAGGGGAAGGTTCTGACGAGCCAAGGGAGCATGGAGTCGGCTTTGCAGTAAGGAACAACCTGCTGAATATGATAGAGCCAGGCAGTAATGGCACAGAGCGTCTCCTCACTCTTCACCTCAACACCACCGAAGGACCAGTCACCCTTGTTAGGGTTATGTCCCGACACTGTCTTCCACACTGGACACAAAGGATGAGTTCTATGAGAAGCTTGCATCCATTGTTGCAAGCATCCCCAGCAAGGAGCAACTTGTTCTCCTGGGTGACTTCAGTGCCAGAGTGGGTGCAGATCATGACTCGTGGCCTCTTGCCTTGGACAGTTTGCTGTGGGCAAAATGAACGAGAACGGCCAATGGCTGCTTGAACTTTGCAGTTACCACGAATTGTGTATCGCCAACTCCTACTTCAGGACCAAGCCTCAGCACAAGGTCTCTTGGAGACACCCACGCTCAAAGCACTGGCATCAGCTAGATCTTATCCTGGTCAGGCATGCCGCCATCAAGAACGTCCTCCACACACGCTCTTACCACAGTGCGGACTGCGACACAGATCACTGCCTGGTCTGTTGCAAGATCAGGCTACAGCCAAAGAGGATCCCCCGCTCAAAGAAACATGGGAACCCCCGCACTGATGTCAGCAAGATGTCTCAACCAGACCTCGTGGAAAAGTTTGCAGAGACCTTTGAGAAGGAAATGCAAACCTCACAGCCCAGAGACTCTGCCACAGAGAAGTGGGAAGTACTGCGGGACACCATGAACCGCACCGTCTTGGCTACCTTTGGGAAGAAGTCCTCCAAGTCTCACGACTGGTTTGAGGCCAAGTCCACAGAGATGATTCCCATCATCAAAGCCAAGCGCCTCACCAAGTATAAGTGGTCACCCAGTGAGAAGAGCCTGCAGATTGTCAGGGCTGCCAAGAGCAAAGCTCAGCAGACTACCAGGTGTTGCTCCAATGAATACTGGACTGAGCTCAGTGAAGACATCCAGACAGCTGCTGCTACAGGCAATATTAGAGGGATGTACGATGACATCAAGAAGGTGCTCAGACCAGTCCAGAGCAAGACAGCTCCCCTCAAATCTTCCACTGGGTAGTAATTACAGACAAGGACCAAGAGATGGAGAGATGAGTGGAACACTACTCCGACCTCAACTCCAGACAGAACACAGTGTCCCCCACAGCTCTAGATGCCATTGAGGGTATGCCAATCATAGAGAAGCTGGATGTACAGTAGAGCCAACAGTAGAGGAACTCAGGAAGGTCATCGACAGCTTGGCCTTAGACAAAGCCCCAAGCAGCGATGGGATTCCCCCGGACCTGATCAAACACTGCAAGACTACCCTGCTCCCATAGCATGAAGTCCTCTGTCAGTGCTGGCAAGAAGGGGCTGTACCACAGGAGATGAGGGATGCCAAGATCATCACCCTCTATCAGAGCAAGGGTGAAAGAAGTGACTGCAACAACAACAGAGGCATCTCTCTACTCAGCATCGTTGGCAAAGTCTTTGCTCGGGTCATTTTGATCCGCCTGCAGAAGCTGGCAGAACGTGTCTACCCAAAGTTGCAGTGTGGCTTTCATGCCAAGAGATCAACGGTAGACATGGTCTTCTCCCTCCGCCAACTCCAGGAGAAGTGTAGAGAACAGCAGATGCCCCTGTATGTCGCCTTCATAGATCTCACCAAGGCGTTCAACCTCGTCAGCAGAGAGCCTGTTCAAGATTCTCCCAAAGATAGGCTGCCCACCAAAGCTGCAGAGCATGATCAAGTCTTTTCACTCAGACATGAAGGGGACTGTGCAGTTCAACGGGAGTTCATCCGACCCCTTCAGTATCTGCAGTGGCATCAAACAAGGCTGCGTCCTTGCTCCCACACTCTTTGGGATATTCTTCGCCATTCTCCTAAAGCCTGCCTTTGGCACAGCAACTGAAGGAATTTGTCTACGCACCAGGTCAGATGGCAGACTGTTCAACCTTGCCCACCTCAGAACCAAGACGAAGGTTCGCAAAATGTTCATCAGAGACATGCTGTTTGCTGATGATGCAGCAATTGCAACATACACCCAACAGGAGCTGCAGACACTGATGGACTACTTCTCGCAGGCCTGCAAGGATTTTGGACTCACCATTAGCCTGAAAAAGACCAATGTCCTGGGACAAGACACTGAATCACCACCTGCCATCACCATCGATGACTATGAACTCGACGTCGTCCACCACTTCACCTACTTTGGCTCTACCATAACCGACAACCTCTCCCTTGACACAGAAATAGACAGGAGGATCATGAAGGCAGCTATAACACTCACTCGCCTCACAACCAGAGTGTGGACAAACCCCAAGCTGTCGGTGATGACTAAGATGGCATTGTATAATGCCTGTGTCATCAGCACACTGCTGTATGGCAGTGAGTCATGGACAACAAATGCCAGACAGGAGAAGTGACTCAACACCTTCCAGCATCCGCTGCATCCTGGGCATATCCTGGTAGGACAGGGTAACCAACGCAGATGTCTTGAATTGCGTGAAACTTCCCAGCATGTTCACTCTCCTCAGACAGCGCAGGCTGCACTGGCTTGGCCATGTCCACCGTATGGACAATGGGATGCATCCCAAAGGACACCCTGTATGGAGAACTGGCATGTGGGAGGAGATCCACTGGCTGCCCCCAGCTCCGGTACAAAGATGTCATTAAGAGAGACATGAAGGCCACCAACCTCAACACAGAGACCTGGGAGAGCCTAGCAGGTGACCATGCAAAGTGGAAAGGGGCCCTGAAGCAACACCTGAACTCAGGGGAGGAGAAAATGATGACCGCTGCTGCAGAAAAAAACGAGCATGCAGGAAGGAAAGCAGCAGCTCCAACAGACCAGAGACTACATGCAGGTGTGACCTTTGCAATAGAGACGGCCACTCCCGCATCGGTCTATTTAGCCACAGACGATGCTGCTCCAGGTGAACAGACAACCAGAACTAGGATGCTTCACCCATGGTCAACCTTGACCGACAGAGGCCTAAGAAGGAGGACTACAAATACCTGGGTGTAATGATCAGCAATGGACTGGACTGGAAATCTAACACTGGTGCTGTGTACAAGAAGGGGATACTTCCTGAGGAAGCTGAGATCCTTCAACGTGTGCAACAGGATGTTGGAGCTTTTCTATCAGGCCGTTGTTGCCAGCGCCATCTTCTTTGTGGCTGTCTGTTGGGATAGCAGTATCAGAACCAGCGACACCAGCAGACTTGACAAGATTATCAAGAGGGATAGCTCTGTGATTCATCTCAGGCCGGAGACCTTTGAGACTGTGGTGGAGAGGAGGACGCTGAACAAACTGTGATCCATCATGGACAATCCTGATCACCCCCTCCACCACACACTTGACTGACAGTGGAGCACTTTCTCCTGCAGACTGCTACAACTTTGCTGCTGAATGGTCAGGCACAGGAAATCTTTCCTGCCACTCACTCTAATGTTGAATTCTGGTCAAAACTATGCTGCCATACTGCACTTTACAGTCTAAATGGTACTTCACATTTCACCCTGCACCTGATAGTCCTCCATTCTACAGCAAGTACGATTAATGTGTCTTTACGGATCATCATCTATTCATCTACGAAGTATATAAGTCATTTAGGCAGTTTTACTTTCTATGGATAATCCCTTGTCTATTATGCTGTGTGTGTTTCTGTCATTTTGGTCGTCTACTGTCATGCTGCTGTTACATTGTAATTTCCCAGTTTGGAATCAATCATCATCATCATAGCAGTCTGTCGGGGGCGACAATGACTGTTTCATTTAGGTCTGATCAGATTCCTCCACACAGCTCTGTCCTTTGCCCTCTGCTGCCAGGAACTCCTGACCTTGTTAACCTGGGTGTTGTCAGAGCTGGTATGAGTTGCTTTCTGACTGACCATTTCATGAAACTGCTTGCAAAGTATTTGAGTACCGTTAGCTTTTGCTGGACTAGCAGCACATTCTTGGCAGACAGAGGTATTATCAGTGGCAAGGACAGGCCAAGAAAAACTGACTCCAGTATCTGTTGTATCAGATTTTGATACTGGATTTGATACTGGATACCAGTATCCAGTATCAGTTTTTCTAGCCCCTGCCGCCGATCTGGTTTATTGTTTGGCTCGGAAAGTGAGACGGCGGAAGAGAGGAAGACGAGCGGGCGCTCTCGTGCGACTTCGCAGGAGAGGCTCGCGAACGGCGCTGCCTGGCATATTTCTGTCCAATACCAACTCTCTCTCTAACAAGGTGGATGAACTGAGACTGCTGATGCGTTTTAAGGACCTCGCCTCCTCAGCTGTCCTCTGCTTTACTGAGACCTGGCTCCGGGAAAATATACCGGACAGCGCGCTGCGCCTCGACGGCTTCCAGCTCTTCCGTGCTGATCGTGACACAGAGCTTTCCGGCAAGACCACAGGAGGCGGAGTCTGCTTCTACATCAACTGCATCTGGTGCTCTGATGTAACGGTAATTTCCAAACACTGTTCTCCTGCCTTGGAATTTCTTGTTATCAATTGCAAGCCCTTCTATTCCCCGCGGGAGTTTGCTTCTTTTATAATGATCGCTGTGTACGCCCCTCCCGACGCGGACACGCGCGAAGCTCAGCGCGTGCTCGCGGATCACATTCAACACACAGAGCGGAGTTTTCCAGACTCGCTGATTATTGTGGCTGGCGACTTTAATCAGTGCAATCTGAGCCACGATCTCCCCCGCTACAAACAGTTTATTAAATGCCCCACCAGAGGATTAAACACACTGGATCACTGTTACACCACAGTGAAAGACGCATATCGCGCTGTCCCTCGAGCTGCGCTGGGATTATCTGATCACGTGATGGTTCACCTCATTCCCACATACAGACAGAGATTGAAGCTCACTAAACCTGTTGTGAGCACTACGAAGATACGGACCAGTGATGCTGAGGAGAAGCTGGAAACGTGCATGGAAATATCTGACTGGGGCATGCTTAAAGGAGCCACGCATGATCTGGATGAGTACACGGACACTGTGAACTCATATATCCACTTTTGTGAAGAGAACATTCTTCCATCACGCACCAGGGTGAGTTACTCTAATGACAAACCCTGGTTCACAGCTAAGCTCAGACAGATCAGGAAGGAGAAGGAAGCAGCGCTGAAAAGTGGAGACAGGGACTGCTACAGGGAGGTTAAATACCGGTTTAACAGAGAGCTGAAGAGGGCTAAATCTGTGTACTCAGAGAGACTCCAGCAGCAGTTCACTGCTAATGATTCGGCTTCCGTGTGGAGAGGACTGAGGCAGATCACCAACTATCGGCCTCAGGCTCCTAAAGGTCAGGATGACAAAGCCCTTTGTCAGAGACTGTCCCAACACTATGCCCGTTTTGACACCTCGTCATCTGTGTCCAACTCCCCCCCTCCCTCCAGCTCCACAGCCTCCACATTCCCTACTTCATTTAAGGCACCCCCCCCCTCCTCCCCCCCTCCCCTTATCATCAGTGAGCAGGATGTGCTCAAACAGTTCTCCAGACTGAACCCGCGCAAGGCCCCCGGCCCAGACGGCGTGTCTCCCTCCACCCTGAGACTCTGTGCGAAACAGCTGGCTCCTGTATTCACAGACATTTTTAACACCTCCCTTAAGTTATGCCACGTGCCATCCTGCCTCAAATCCTCCACCATCATCCCTGTCCCCAAGAAGCCACGGATCACTGGACTTAATGACTACAGACCTGTAGCGCTCACCTCTGTAGTCATGAAGTCCTTTGAGCGCCTGGTCCTGTCCCACCTCAAGTCCATCACCACCCCTCTCCTGGACCCGCTGCAGTTTGCCTACCGAGCCAACAGGTCTGTAGACGATGCAGTCAACCTGGCCCTCCACTCCATCCTGCAGCACCTGGACTCCCCGGGAACCTACGCCAGGATCCTGTTTGTGGACTTCAGCTCCGCATTCAACACCATCCGCCCCGCTCTGCTCCGGGACAAGCTGTCCCTGCTCAACGTGCCTGACTCCCTCTGCAGGTGGATCATCGACTTCCTGACGGACCGGAGGCAGCATGTGCGGCTGGGAAAGACTGTCTCAGACTATACTAGCATCAGCACCGGATCACCCCAGGGCTGTGTACTTTCCCCCCTACTCTTCTCCCTTTACACCAACTCCTGCACCTCCAGCCACCAGTCTGTCAAGTTGATCAAGTTTGCGGACGACACCACCCTCATCGGGCTCATCTCCAACGGCGACGAGTCCGCCTACAGGAGAGAGGTGGCCCAGCTGGCGTCCTGGTGCAGCAATAACAACCTGCAGCTGAACGCTCTGAAGACAGTGGAGATGATTGTAGACTTCAGGAAAGTCACTACTCCTCTGCCCCCCCTCACCCTCTCAGGCTCTCCCATCACCACTGCTGATTCCTTCCGCTTCCTAGGCACTACCATCACCAGGGACCTCAAATGGGAGCTGACCATCAGCTCACTCATCAAAAAAGCCCAGCAGAGGATGTTCTTCCTGCGGCAGCTGAGGAAGCTCAAGCTACCCACCAAGATGTTAGTGCAGTTCTACACAGCCATCATCGAGTCCATCCTCACCACCTCCATAACCGTGTGGTACGCAGGAGCCACTGCCAGGGACAGACTAAGGCTGCAGCGCGTCGTGCGCACTGCTGAGAAGGTGATCGGCTGCAAGCTCCCATCTCTCCAGGATCTGTACATCTCCAGGACCCGGAGGCGTGCTGGCCGGATCATAGCCGATCCCTCACACCCTGGTCACGTACTGTTTGCCCCCCTCCCCTCTGGTAGAAGACTTCGGTCCATCCAGACTAAAACCTCCCGTCACATGAACAGCTTCTTCCCCTCTGCCATTAGACTGCTGAACACTAAGTGACTCTCGTGCACCATGTACAGCAGCTCAACCAGACTCATGTCAATCATCACTGTTTTCTTCCTGCATTACCGACTGCACTATATAGTTCTCCACAGTATCTGCTGCTGGCTAATATATATTTTAACTGTTGACCAGTATCACTTAATCTTATCCTACACTTTATTACATGTATAGTTTATTTCTCTTATCTTATCATGTTTAATGTTGCAGCATTGTACCGAGACAAATTCCTAGTTTGTGTACTACATGAACAATGGCAATAAACCTGATTCTGATTCTGATTCTGTTGCAGTGACTGACCACATGATAGGTTTGTTTAGCTCTGCTCTTTGTGTAGTGCATGTCATGATGCACCGAATAAAGTACATCTATCTATCTATCTATCTATCTATCTATCTATCTATCTATCTATCTATCTATCTATCTATCTATCTATCTATCTATCTACTTACTTACCTACCAACCTACACTGGATATAAAAAGTCTCCACACCCCTGTTCAGATGCCAGGTTTTTGTGATGTAAAAAAATGAGACCAAGATAAATCATTTCAAAACTTTTTACACCATTAATGTGACCTATAACCTGCACAACCCAATGGAAAAAAACAAAGTGAAACCTTTTAAGGGGAAAAATTAAAAACTAAAAAACTTACAACCCCCTTAATCTAATACTTTGTTGCAGCACCTTTGGCTTTTATTACAGCACTCAGTCTTTTTGGGTAGGAGTCTATCAGCGCGGCACATCTTGATGTGGCAATATTTGCCTACTCTTCTTTGCAAAAAATGCTGTAAATCTGTAAGATTGCGAGGGCATCTCCTGTGCACAGCTCTCTTCAGATCACCCCACAGATGTTCAATTGGATTCAGGTCTGGACCTTGGCTGAGCCATTCCAAAACCTTAACCTTCTTCTAGTGAAGCCATTCTTTTGTTGATTTGGATGTGTGCTTTGGGTCATTGTTGTGCTGAAAGATGAAGTTCCTCTTCATCTTCATCTTTCTAGCAGAAGCCTGAAGGTTTTGTGCCAACACTGACTGGTATTTGGAACTGTTTATAATTCCCTCCACCTTGACGAAGTTATATTAGTGTTCATCCAAGCTTCTCTTTTAAACCAAGAAAGGGCAAGCTGTTCATTGTGGCCTGAGCTGTATTAATCTGCTGTAGTGAATGCAAAATTGTAGCTTTTGTACAAGAAAATTTTGAATGCAAAATTGTAGATTTTTGTAGAACAGCCAAATGACTATGTTTCTCTGAATGAAGCTAATCCACCTGGGTTTGTTTACAATTGCAAACCACGTGACTCTGGCCGGGGAGGAGGTCTCGCGCTGTTCTTCCGCGAGCAGTGGAGAGTCTGACCAGTGTCTGTCCCCGCCTCCTCCTCGTTTGAGTCTATGGTCTCAGTGCTGCCTGGTCCTGTTCCTACAATTGTGGCAGCAATTTACCGTCCACCTAAGCCTAACAAGGACTTCATAAATGAATTTTCAGTTTTTTTGGCTGAGCTCTCTTCATGCTCTCCCAATATAGTTATTCTTGGTGATTTTAACATACACATAGACAATGTAAATAATAACCTCACCAGGGATTTTATATTATGTCTTAACAGTTTTGGTTTTCAACAGTTTATCTCTATTCCCACCCACTCAAAAGGACACACCCTTGATTTAATTTGCTGTTTAGGTGTTACTCCTACCGGTTGCAAAACAGATGTGCTCCCCTTCTTTGATCATATGTTAATCTCTTGATGTTAATCTGGTTCTTTCAAAAAACAAGTCCTCCCGTGACATCTTCTTCCGTAATATCAAGGACATTAATCTGGACGCTCTTTCAGCTGGTATTAATTCTCTACCCCACCCTGACAGTCTCTCCAGTCCTGATGAACTTGTCTCACACTATAATAACAGTCGCCAGAGTCTTCTCAATAACCTGGACCCCCTGAAAACCAGATCAGTCACATTCACCCATTCTTCACCCTGGTTCACTCCTGCTCTCAGACAACTTAAAGCCAAGGGACGCCAGTTGGAACGTCTCTTCAGGAAAACTGGTTTAACTGCTCATCAAGAAATGTACCAAAATCATATCACTCATTACAAGGACTGCTGCAAACACGCTAAATCCACCTACTACGCCAGTTTGATCAATTCATATGAAGGTGACACTAAGGTTCTATTCTCCATACTGAAAACCATCACTCAACCGCCTGACTCCCTTCCCCCACACATGGTTTCCCCTGCGTTCTGTGATAATTTGATTTCATTCTTTACCTCCAAAATCCAGAATATCCGTCAACAGCTCGTCCCAATGATCTCCCACAATCCTTCACCAACATTTCCTCCTGTGCCTCCTACCTTCTCCTTCTCTGCATTTACTCTTCCCTCCATCACTGCTATTTCTAAATTGATAAGCAAATCCAAGTCATCTACCTGTCGTCTAGATCCCCTCCCAACCATTCTCGTCAAAGCATCTCTGTCTTCACTGGCACCTTTTATTACTCATATCATCCACTCCTCCCTCACTACTGGTCTAGTCCCCTCACCCCTAAAAACAGCTGCCATTACCCCTATACTCAAGAAACCTGGTCTGGATCCCAACAATCTAAACAATTTCCATCCCATCTCCAACCTGCTATTTCTGTCTAAAATTTTGGAAAAATCAGTAGCAGCCCAAGTCCACTCCCACCTCTCCACTAATAACATTTATGAAGAGCTCCAGTCTGGTTTCCGTCCCCACCACAGCACAGAAATGGCCCTCCTTAAAATCACAAATGACCTGTTAATGTCAGCAGACTCTGGACTCCTCTCCATCCTCATCCTCCTCGACCTGACCGCAGCCTTTGATACCATTTCTCACCCCATCCTCCTCCATAGACTGGCATCTCTTGGTTTTTCTGGTACTGTTTTGAACTGGTTTACATCCTATCTCTCTGACTGCTCCCAATTCATTCAGTTAAAATCATACACATCCCAGCCATCGTCCATCTCTTCTGGTGTCCCCCAAGGTTCAGCCCTTGGTCCAATTCTGTTCATCATCTATCTTCTCCCCATTGGTCATATTTTCCGTAAATTTAATATCCAATTCCACTGTTACGCTGATGACACCCAGCTGTATCTTTCCTCCAGACCTACCTCCAACCTCCCTCCCACCTCCCTCTGTGACTGCCTTCATGAACTCACTTCCTGGTTTTCTTCTAACTTTCTTAAACTTAACAGTGATAAAACAGAAGTCCTCTTAATCGGTTCAAAATTCACCTTTTCAAAGTCAAACAGTATCACCATCACCATTGACAACACTACTGTTTCCCCTTCCCCTCATGTCAAAAACCTTGGGGTAATATTGGACAGCACCCTTTTCTACAAATCCCACATCAATAATGTCACCCGGTCAGCATTTTTCCACCTACGTAACATCAACCCTCTCCGTCCTTCCCTCACCCCTGCCAGCACCGCCATCCTGGTCCATTCTCTTGTTACAGTGGGGCAAAAAAGTATTTAGTCAGCCACCAATTGTGCAAGTTCTCCCACTTAAAAGATGAGAGAGGTCTCCAATCTTCATCATAGGTATACCTCAACTATGAGAGACAAAATGAGAAAAAAAAAAATCCAGAAAATCACACTGAAGGATTTTTAATGAATTAATTGGTAAATTCCTCGGTAAAATAAGTATTTGGTCAATAACAAAAGTTCATCTCAGTACTTTGTGATATACCCTTTGTTGGCAATGACAGAGGTCAAACGTTTTCTGTAAGTCTTCACAAGGTTTTCACACACTGTTGCTGGTATTTTGGCCCATTCCTCCATGCAGATCTCCTCTACAGCAGTGATGTTTTGGGGCTGTCACTGGGCAACTCAGACTTTCAACTCCCTCCAAAGATTTTCTATGGGGTTAAGATCTGGAGACTGGCTAGGCCACTCCAGGACCTTGAAATGCTTCTTATGAAGCCATTCCTTCATTGCCCGGGCGGTGTGTTTGGGATCATTGTCATGCTGAAAGACCCAGCCACGTTTCATCTTCATTGCCCTTGCTGATGGAATGAGGTTTTCATTCAAAATCTCACGATACATGGCCTCATTCATTCTTTCCTTTACACGGATCAGTCGTCCTGGTCCCTTTGCAGAAAAACAGCCCCAAAGCATGATGTTTCCACCCCCATGCTTCACAGTAGGTATGGTGTTCTTTCTCCTCCAAACACGACAAGTTGAGTTTTTACCAAAAAGTTCTATTTTGGTTTCATCTGACCATATGACATTCTCCCAATCCTCTTCTGGATCATCCAAATGCTCTCTAGCAAACTTCAGATGGGCCTGGACATGTACTGGCTTAAGCAGGGGGACACGTCAGGCACTGCAGGATTTGAGTCCCTGGCGGCGTAGTGTGTTACTGATGGTAGCCCTTGTTACTTTGGTCCCAGCTCTCTGCAGGTCATTCACTAGGTCCCCCCGTGTGGTTCTGGGATTTTTGCTCACCGTTCTCGTGATCATTTTGACCCCACGGGGTGAGATCTTGCATGGAGCCCCAGATGGAGGGAGATTATCACTGGTCTTGTATGTCTTCCATTTTCTAATAATTGCTCCCACAGTTGATTTCTTCACACCAAGCTGCTTACCTATTGCAGATTCAGTCTTCCCAGCCTGGTGCAGGTCTACAATTTTGGTTCTGGTGTCCTTTGACAGCTCTTTGGTCTTGGCCATAGTGGAGTTTGGAGTCTGACTGTTTGAGGTTGTGGAAAGATGTCTTTTATACTGATAACGAGTTCAAACAGGCGCCATTAATACAGGTAACAAGTGGAGGACAGAGGAGCCTCTTAAAGAAGAAGTTACAGGTCTGTGAGAGCCAGAAATCTTGCTTGTTTGTAGGCGACCAAATACTTATTTTACCGAGGAATTTACCAATTAATTCATTAAAAATCCTTCAATGTGATTTTCTGGATTTTTTTTTTCTCATTTTGTCTCTCATAGTTGAGGTATACCTATGATGAAAATTGGAGACCTCTCTTATCTTTTAAGTGGGAGAACTTGCACAATTGGTGGCTGACTAAATACTTTTTTGCCCCACTGTACCTCCCGCCTGGATTATTGTAACTCCCTCCTTTCTGGTCTCCCCCTCAAATCTCTTAAAAAACTTCAACTGGTCCAGAACGCTGCCGCCCGGATCATTACCAGAACTCCATCCACCCATCATATCACCCCGGTTCTGCAGCACCTCCATTGGCTCCCCATCAAACACCGCATCGACTATAAAATCATCCTCCTCACCTACAAAGCCCTTCATGGCCTTGCCCCCCCCCCCATACCTGGCTGCACTTCTCTCCGTCCATACACCATCCAGAACTCTCAGATCATCAATTACCATCAACCTCATTGTCCCTCCTGCACGCATGACCACCATGGGCCTCCGATCATTCAGTTGCACCGCCCCCCGCCTCTGGAATTCCCTCCCACCGGACCTCAGGAACTTAAACTCACTTTCTACCTTCAAATCCCACCTCAAGACTTTTCTGTTCACTAAGGCCTATTCTCTGTGATTCTTGAACTTGTGATGTGTTTTTAAATGTGTTTTATTGATTGTTTTATTCTTGTACGGCATCCTTGAGTGCCTTGAAAGGCGCCTTAAATAAAATGTATTATTATTATTATTATTTAATTTGAAACAACTGTTGGGATATTCAAGCAGCAGCAGAGCTTGAACTGCTGCCTCCGCGACCCGGACCTCCGGAAAAGCGGTAGAAGATGGATGGATGGATGGATGTTGGGATATTTTCATTTTGAATCATTCTTTTAAAAGAATGACAGTGAATGAGGTTAAAACAGTAAAAAAAAAACAAAAAAAAACTTGTCATTAGATAATGAATACTGGGCTTGTCTGCACATACCTGCTCTTCTTTATGGTGTTGTGGTTGTGGTGACAGCTTTAAAATGACAGGTGATTAGATTATAACTGTTAAACTCTCTTTAATAAGATAACAGAAAACCACAATGCATACTGTTTCCTCTTGAACTCCTGTACTCTGGAGCCGCGTGATTTCAAAATGCGATGCTGAAATGGCATTAAACAATACACTTCTGATGACAGACCTCCTTTTTCTGATCAAAAGGGCCTTGTCATTACATGCACTATAATACTGGTGCACATGAAATTGCTCGCCGCCACGCACTGTCTATTGGTAATTAGATGTTGTGACGCAAAGCGTGAAAAACAGATAATGCCTTGACAGAAAGTAACAAAAACACTGGTGAATGGCGGGAAATCTGGTGCAAAAGTCTGCTGTTGACCATTAAAATACGGCCCTTAGTCTTTCAGCCTACTTAATCACACCACCAAACACAGCCAATGGTGCACTCCAATTAGCCCAGAGGACACAATGATTGAACTGGAAAAAATGTTGCGGCCAGAGATGTTTCATGTAATTGAAATGCTGGGGTAATTAAGCTGGGATCCTGTCACTGACAAAATATCAAAAATAACTGCTCCCATCTTAAAAACAGGAAGACTTATTAGACTTGTTGCTATAATCAAGGCCTGCACAATCAGTGCTCCCGAACATGCATAAAGGATGCAGCAACCAGACGATTACATACACGTTAGACTTGGCTTCATGGTTAAGACAAGGATTAGGAATGATTAGGCAAGTAGGTGTCAAAGAAAATGAATTTGTTGTGGATCCAATGTGAATTCTGAAGTGACTGGTACTCAACTTTGTGTGTAGAGCTAGTTCAGAATCAGGGGAAGTGTGGCGTGATGGTAGAAAGTCAGTTTCCTGCAGCCAGCTGTAATAATCATGAACCAGCCTCAAACTTGGGAATTATATAGAAGATGAAGTAAAAAGTTAAAGTTTCCAAAAAATGGGAAACTACTTTGTAAACAAGCAGCTCTTGATACCAAAAAGATATCAAAAAGATCTAGATAAGGAAAAATATCATATGCAAGGAACGCAAACTATTTACAGGAATTGAAAGCCTGACTGACTGGTAGTAAGAGGAAATCTGGAAGCTGAGAAAAAGGCGGTGAAGGAATACGTCTGAGAAGACTGGATGTGCTAAAAACACAAAGGAAGTCAATAAAACAGAGGACACGAGGTAAGTAACTTTCAATAAAATAGAAAGTCTAAATCGACATGACCGGAGCACACACTCAGGGATTACTTATCTTTAGTTCAACTTCAGTCCCCAATCAGAAAGAGTTGGGATGGTTTGGAATATGCACATATTAATGATCAAATTAAATCAACCTTTACTGTCATGTTGCTGTACATACAACTGTAGTGCAGGCAAGATGAAATTGTGTTTCTCTAGGCATCCATATAAGTAAAAAATAACATAATTTAAGACACACTCACACACCCCCTCACCCCCCACCCCAACGCAGCCATTCACACATCCCTGAAACATACTTGAAACTAACTAGAACTATATACATAAAATATACATAATGTCCATAAGGTACAGTAGTATGTATGAAAGATTCCGGATCAACTGTTCAGAATCCTAACAGCTTGTGGAAGGAAGCTGTTAATCAGTCTTGTGGTTCTGCCTCTGATGTTCCGGAATCGTTTGCCAGATGGCAGCAGTTCAAAGTGTTTATGCAGAGGGTGAGTGTGATCCTTGACAATGTTCAGTGCCCTGCTCCTACAACGGTTCTGAAAAAGTTCTTGGACAGAGGGGAGGGAAACTCCAATTACCCTCTCAGCTCCCTTGACTATCCTCTGCAGGGCTTTTTTGTCTGACATACTGCAGCTGGAGTACCATGTTGCAATGCAGTACATCAGAACACTCTCCACCACACCTCTGTAGAAGGTCCTGAGGATGCAGATGGGGAGAGAGGCCTGTTTGAGATTCCTCAAGAAGTGCAGTCTCTGCTGGGCCTGCTTCCTGATCCCCAAGGAATTCTTACTCCAGGTCAGGTCCTGCGAGATCTGCACTCCGAGGAACTTGATGTTCTCCACTCTCTCCACCAAACGGCCGCTGATGCTGAGAGGGACGTGTTCAGGCCGTGACCGCCGGAATGTGATAATCATCTCCTTCGTTTTGTCCACGTTGAGCACCAGATTGTTCTCCCTGCACCAGCCCTCCAGGTTTCTAACTTCTTCCCTGTACATTGATTCCTCATCCCTCTGAATAAGTCCCACCACTGTGGTGTCGTCTGCAAACTTAATAATCTGGTTCCCCTCGTATCTGGATACACAGTCATGTGTTAGAAGTGTAAACAACAGTGGACTGAGTACGCAGCCTTGAGGGGATCCGGTGTGCAGCGTGATAGAGTTGGAGATGTTGTTTCCAACACGGACAGACTGAGGTCTCTCGGCCAGGAAGTCCAGGATCCAGAGACATGTGGCAGAGTTCAGACTGAGAAGGAGTAATTTCTCCATCAGTCTCTGGGGAATAATGGTGTTGAATGCTGAACTGAAATCAATGTACAGGAGTCTGGCGTAGGTGTCTTTCTGATCCAGGTGGGTGATGACAGAGTGCAGGGTGGTGACTATAGCATCCTCCGTGGAGCGATTTGAACGATACGCAAACTGGAGTGGGTCATGTGATGCAGGGAGGCAGGCTGTGATGTGTGGTTTGACAAGCCATTCAAAACACTTCATCACAATTGGTGTCAGTGCAACAGGACAATAGTCATTCAGACAGGACACAACTGGTTTCTTTGCCACTGGTACTATGGTAGAGGTCTTAAAGCATCTGGGAACGATGGCCTGACCCAGGGAGATGTTATAAATGTTGGTCAGGACATCAGCCAACTCGCTCGCGCAGACTCGGAGCACACGTCCCGGGATGTTGTCCGGACCTGCAGCTTTACATGGGTTGACCCTATTTAGGGTCCTCCGTGTGTCCGCTGCGTTGATGATGATAGCTGGCCCAACAGATGGTGGAGATGAGCCAGCCCTCCCTCTGATTGTCGGGTTTGATGCTTCAAAACGTGCAAAGAAGTTGTTGAGCCTGTCTGGAAGCGAAGCGTCATCATCATCAACCCCCTGCCTAGACTTATAATCCGTCAGTGTCTGAACTCCCTGCCACATCCGTTTGGTGTTCCTTGTGTCACAGAGGTGTCCCTGGATTTTCTCCACATAGGCGTGTTTCGCCGTCTTAATTCCCTGTGAGAGCGCAGACCTGGTTGAGCAGAGGGCGATCCTGTCCTTCACTCTGAAGGCTGCATCTCTGGCTGTGAGCAGCGAGCGCACCTCTGCAGTCATCCAGGGTTTATAGTTGTGCCGTGCAGTGAAAGTCTTCACTATAGTGACATCCTCTGTGCACTTTGCGATGTAGCTGGTGACCGTTTCAGAATCAGAATCAGAATCAGAATCAGAAAAAGATTTATTGCCAAGTACATTAACAGATCACTGATAACATACGAGAGAATTTGACTTGACACAGAAAATGAACCTGCATTTCCAGTGACACGGCTGCATCTGGAACGCGCCTGCCAACAGGATGGTACAGATAAGAAATCATACAATGGGAAGGAGCAAAAAAATCATTGAATTCAGAATATTGACCATAAGTAATCAATATTATGATTACAAAGACAAAAAAAGCCCACGATGCACATTCAAGACCAGAGTTCACAGGACACAAGGAGAGCAGTGAATGTTATCTTGTTGTCAGTTTCTGGGTCAGTGTGGATGTAGTGTTGAAGCAGTGTTGTATCAATCAATAAGAGCACAAGGACACTTTGGCAGAAGATGTTTTGTCTGGCTGCAGCAATTGTCCTTGGCAATTGTCCCAAGCAGCTACTGTCCGGAGGCCGTGTGCTCAGTGTTTTGAAAAACAAAGACTGGGGATTATCAGGAGGATTTTTGTAAGGGAAACTGAGCCAAATAGAACTGATCACAGAGAAAGAACTTTATTTTCTTCTGCAGATTCAGTGCTTAATCCTTCATTGCGGGGCTTTGAGTCCGTCGTGGATAGACTTAAGCGTAACCATGATGTAATCCACCTTCCGAGACAGTTCTCCATTTGTCGCTATCAAAGTCTTCTCCATTTTTTCAATTTGATGGATGCACCTCGCGTGGCCAGCATTTTGATAGGTTGTATCCATCTTCAGCAATTTGCGGTACACCAGGACAATCCCAGTTCCAATCAGAACGATCCCAGTCACCATTATTACGAAGATATACAAATCTTCAATATCTTCGATAGAGAGATTACTCAGGCACAAGATCTTCCAAACACTTGTCACCTGTAAATAGCCCGCTGGAGCCGTCCCTGCGGGGCAAACAGCTTCCCTCGGAGCACTATTCCTTGTTGAAAAAATAGTGTCAATTGCGTTCAAAGCCCAGCTTATCAATTCCATAATTTCTTTCGATAATCAGCAGTAGACGCAGACAGACGACAGCAAGCTGGGATCCAGTTAGTTAGGGAAGTGGGGAGCTAGAGCAGAGAGAAAAGAGAGAAGCGTCTACTCTCCTTGAAGAGCGGAAGTGAAGAGCGTACTCCTCCACATCTGTCCTGTCTCCCTGGGAGGCTGCTATTTTGAAAGCCTCCCAGTCTGTATGCAGAAAACAGTCTTGAAGTGCTGAGGCTGCACCCTCTGGCCAGATCCTGATTTGTTTCTCTACTGGCCTGCTGCGCTTCAGTAAAGGTTTGTAGGCAGGCACAAGCATCATGGATAGATGGTCAGAATGGCCAAGGTGGGGACGAGATGTTGTCTTATATGCATCTGGGAAGTTTGTGTACACCAAGTCCAACATAGTCCACACCAAGTCCACACCAAGTCCACCCGGCTGCAACACCCGTGCAGCCGGGTGGGCTGCACGGTGGCACAGTGGTTAGCACTGCGGCAGCACAGTTTACCCTTGGCCGGTGGATCGTGAGATCGTGGGTTCGATCTCAGCCCCCGCCCAACAGTGATTGTGCGGAGTTTGCATGTTCTCCCCGTGTTGCATGGGTTTACTCTGGGATTTCTCCGGTTTCCTCCCACATGCTAAAAACATGCATGTTAGGAATATGGGGCGCTCGCGCACGCAGCGACTGGCAGCCGGTGGCTTGTAAATACGGAAGTCACCAGACTGCAAAACAAATCTACCTATGGGTACAAAGAAGTAAAAAAAAAAAAAAAAAAAAAAAAATTCTCTCTGGTCTTAAAGTCCAAACATTGTTTGAACTTGGGGAGCACAGTCTTTAAACTGGTGTGATTAAAATCCCCTGCAACCACCACAAAACTGTCCGGGTGTGAAGTTTGAAATTCACTGATAGTGTCGTGCAGCTCTCTGAGTGCCTCGTTAGCATTAGCGCTAGGAGCTATATAAACAGCAGCTACAAACACGCTGGTGAATTCCCTTGGCAGGTAAATGGCCGGCAATTCACGATAAGGAACTCCGCCAATGGACAGCAGTGTTTAGTTACTAACATGGCGTTAACACACCAGTTCTTGTTAATATATAAACACATAGCCCCCCCCCCACCACCACCACCACCACCAGCTCTTACCGGAGCTAGCAGCCTCCCTGTCCACCCGGAACAATGTCATCCCTTCCAGCTGAATGGCCGCATCAGGGATGTTGTCGTGGAGCCATGTCTCCGTAAATGCAAACACACAGCAGTTCCTCCACTCTCTCCGGGTTTCTCTCAGCAGACGCAGCTCGTCCAGCTTGCTGTCGAGGGAGCGGACATTGGAAAGTAGGAGCGACGGTACTGCTGGTCTGGAGGGGTTAGCCTTAAGCCTAGCATGAATCCCGCGTCTCTTTCCTCTCCTTTGTTTGCATTCGCTCCGCTTACGCTTCCTCCTCTCCTGGGTAGCTGCCAGCGAAACCTCCGATAGTATTCCATGCTGGCGTAGAATGTCCAAGTCACACCCAAACGCCACAATTCTTGCAGCGTGCATTACCTTGATGTTTAATAAGGTCTTACGGTTGTAAGCTTCACAGAATGTACATCTGGGATGATTAAAACACTCAAAACTCTCACACTCACTGATGCTTAGAGGGGCCGCAGCGTCCATGCGCGCCGCCATCATCATTCATACAGTCAATATTACATTAAAGTTGACTTTTATTTTTCTTCTGGCTGCTCCCTTTAGGGGTCTCCACAGTGGATCATCTGCCTCCATCTTACCCCATCTCCTGCAACAGAGGGACCTCTGATATACTCATTTTTAATCCTGTCCCTTCTAGTCACTTCCATTGAGAATCTCAGCCTCTTCAACTCTGTCACCTGCAGCTCCACCTCCTGTCTTTTTGTCAGTGCCACCATCTCCGAACCATACATCATAGCAGGTCTCACAACCATCTTTCACTCTAGCTGCTATCCTTGTCACAAATCACTCCTGACACTCATCTCTACCCGCTCCATTCTGCCTGCACTCTCTTCTTCACCTCTCTTGTGCATTTTCCATTGCTTTGGATGACTGACCCCAGGTACTTAAACTCATCTGCTTTCACTACCTCTGCTCTTTTCATCCTTGCCATTGCCTCTGCCTCCCTCTCATTCACACACATCTGTCTTGCTTCTACTGACTTTCATTCCTCTTCTCTCCAGTGCATGCCTCCACCTCTCCAGGTTATCTCCCACCTGCTCCCTACTCTCATTACAGATCACAATGTCATCTGCTAACACCGTGGTCCATGAAGACTCCTGCCTGAGCTAATCTGTCAGCCTGTCCATCACCATAGTAAACAAGACAGGGCTCAGAGCGGATCCCTGATGTAATCCCACCCCCACCTTGAATCCATCAGTCACTCCTACAGCACACCTCACCACTCTCACTGTCCTCAAACATCTCCTACACCACCATCGCATATGTCTCTGCTACTCCTGATTTCCTCACACAGTACCACACATCCTCTCTTGACACCCTATCATCTGCTTTCTATCGATTCATGAAAACACAGTGCAACTCCTGCAACTGTTGAGCTGAGGATAATTATTGTTTATCCAGCAAATGTCATCTGGACAGCTGCTGAGAATGGAGACTTGGACGATTTTAGTAGCTTTTTAGACTTTGTATTTTTTGTGTTGACCTGGGTGTCATTTCATATTTCTTTCATGCAAAGGTCTTCTAGAGCTTAGAGCGTCATGCCTCTGTCTGACTTGGAAACTCACTCCTAGCTGCAGAGGTGAACACAACAAGCACAGAGAAAGTGCCCTTGAGTAGGACACAGCTTTGTGGGATCAAACAGAGAAACAATTCTCTAGAAGCTCATAGTAAAACAGTTGTCTCCCCTTTACAGTTTGGCCTTTTCCTTCAGCTAAACCTTTGGCCTCAGAGGGAACTATTAACAAGGGAAGTATTTTATCAATCCCTGCAGCAAGGCGCCCTCTCACTTTTTTCACTGAGGCTTTGTGAGGCAGTGGTTTATTACCTTTTCAAGGGAAAGCACATGGGTCTGTGTGCCTGGTCTATCCCTTGAGGACCACTAATATTTTGAGAGATAGTTGTCCTTCTTTGACCCCTGAAAAGAAACAGATCCATTTATACATATTTCTCGACCAGCTCCACTCTGGATTCCACTGTTTCCTCATTGACAACCAACCACATTCAGTTAAAAGATGTTTGATATTTAATGAGAGCTAACATTTAAGATGGCTACAGAAGAGCTCTTCAGTGCTGAGACCTTTAAAAAAAAACCCCACAGGTCAATAATGCCAAGTGCATAGTGTAGGGATGAGACCATGTGCTCTTCTGCACACACATACTGTTATTTCAGTTTACTTAATGGCCCTTCCTTGAAACGCACATGCTCAGAAAGCAATTGCTTGGTAATGAATGGGATGTTTACATAGACATTGTCCAAATGCACTGGTAGCATCGCTGAGGAATTTAGACATTACTGTGAAACTTCAACTGAAAGTCAGAGTTTTTGCTACATGGCATACATCTGGTTTTGTTCCACAATACTCCTTACCCAGGTGAACCAAAGAATTTTACGTGATACAACTACTACTTGTTATGACAACATTTGTGTTCTTAGCACAGACCGGTAGTTAGCAAGCATGCTACTCACTCTCCAAGGTGAGATAACACATATTTTTGTGTTGGAAATAAACTATCTATCTATCTATCTATCTATCTATCTATCTATCTATCTATCTATCTATCTATCTATCTATCTATCTATCTATCTATCCAAAGTGTTTTCTCCAGCTCTGGGGACATCTATCTATAAATGCAAAGAATCTGTGTGTGTGTGTGTGTGTGTGTGTGTGTGTGTGTGTGTGTCTGTTCTTCACACATCTCTCAAACCGTTCGTCAGACTGGCCTCAGGTTTTATACAGACATGGACAAAATTGTTGGTACCCCTCTGTTAATGAAAGAAAAACCCACAATAGTCACAGAAATAACTTGAATCTGACAAAAGTGGTAATAAATAAAAATTCTATGAAAATTAACCAGTGAAAATCAGACAATGCTTTTGAATTGTGGTTCAACAGAATTATTTTAAAAACAAACTCATGAAACAGGCCTGGACAAAACTGATGGTACCCTTAACTTAATATTTTGTTGCACAACCTTTTGAGGCAATCACTGCAATCAAACGGTTTCTGTAACTGTCAATGAGACTTCTGCACCTCTCAGCAGGTATTTTGGCCCACTCCTCATGAGCAAACTGCTCCAGTTGTCTCAGGTTTGAAGGGTGCCTTCTCCAGACGGCATGTTTCAGCTCCTTCCACAGATATTCTATAGGATTTAGATCAGGGCTCATAGAAGGCCACTTTAGAATAGTCCAATGTTTCACTCTTAGCCATTCTTGGGTGTTCTTAGCTGTGTGTTTTGGGTCATTATCCTGTTGCAAGACCCATGACCTACGACTGAGACCAAGCTGTCTGACACTGGGCAGCACATTTCTCTCTAGAATACCTTGATAGTCTTGAGATTTCATTGTACCCTGCACAGATTCAAGACACCCTGTGCCAGATGCAGCAAAGCAGCCCCAGAACATAACAGAACCTCCTCCATGTTTCACAGTGGGGACAGTATTCTTTTCTTGGTATGCTTCATTTTGCGTCTGTGAACATAGAGCTGATGTGCCTTGCCAAAAAGTTCCAGTTTTGTCTCGACTGTCCATAGGCCAGTCTCCCAGAAGTTTTGTGGCTTGTCAACATACAGTTTGGCAAATTCCTGTCTGGCTTTTTTATGATTTGTTTTCAACAGTGGTGTCCTCCTTGGTCGTCTCCCATAAAGTCCACTTTGGCTCAAACAACGACGAATGGTGCGATCTGACACTAATGTACCTTGACCTTGGAGTTCACCATGAATGTGTTTAGAGGTTGTTCTGGGCTCTTTTGTTACCATTCGTATTATCCGTCGCCTCCTGCGGCCACGTCCAAGGAGGTTGGCTACAGTCTTGAGGATCTTAAATTTCTGAATAATATGTGCAACTGTAGTCACAGGAACATCAAGCTGCTTGGAGATGGTCTTATAGCCTTTACCTTTAACATGCTTGTCTATAATTTTCTTTCTAATCTCCTGAGACAACTCTCTCCTTTGCTTCCTCTGGTCCATGTTTAGTGTGCTACACACCATGTCAACAAACAGCACAGTGACTACTTGTCACCCTTTAAATAGGCCGACTGACTGATTACAAGTTTGTAGACACCTGGGATGTTAATTAGAGGACAAATCTTGGTTGAACATGTCCCTATGGTCACATTATTTTCAATCTTTTCTACGGGCACCATCATTTTTGTCCAGGCCTGTTTCATGAGTTTGCTTTTTAAAGTAATTCTGTTGAACCACAATTCAAAAGCATTGTCTGATTTTCATTGGTTAATTTTCATAGAATTTTTATTTATTACCACTTTTGTCAGATTCAAGTTATTTCTGTGACCACTGTGGGTTTTTCTTTCATTAACAGAGGCGTACCAACAATTTTGTCCACGTCTGTAAGTGCTTTGCTGAGGTTACTAGGGTGTGCATTCCCAAGTATAGAGGTGTTCAGTCAATATATGCAATTTTTATCAATAAAAGTTTAGTAATCGCTCTCTCCTCAGGCCAAGGCTTCTACAGGTGTGGGTGGGGTTTCAGATTGACTCCACACTGATTGGATAATACGTGGCATCGTGACCAGTCACCACAGCACTCTGTAAACAAAACGAGGAAGTGAAAAGTGACAAATTTGACCAGAAAAACACAAGAGTAAAATTCAATGCTTAAAAAAATTATACTAAAGTTTTGCTGTAATTGTGTAGCTCTAAAGGATAATTCGATATATGTGAAGAACACGAGGTGTGTGGGAGCGCTGGGGGAGGGGGGGCGGTGCCAGCGGGGACCCGGGGTCTGGCAGGGAACACCGGTGTTGGAGAACACCGGCGGACTGCAGTCCTTCGCACAGAGCCAAGCCAAGCCCAGCCTGCCCCGGTTAACGGGAGTCCCAGCAGCTGCTTCACCTGTGTGCCACCACTGTCCTTTGCAGGAAAGCGGGTTCCTGATGGCACTCCTCCCCCCGGTGTGCTCGCACAGCTATCTAGAAATTAAAAGTTAATAATAATACCACCATGATTGTGGAGTGGAATGGCCAGATGAATTGCATATCATATGCAGACACATATGCACGCTTTGACTAAACGACCATGACCAAACACACAAAAACACCCAAATAACAAAATAAATCATTTTTTATTTACTGACAAATGGGCAAGCAACAGTGATGCAACAGTTGCAGCCAAACAGATCATTCTGCTGTGTATAATAATGTCCGGTGTTTTGTGCTTATAATATTGCTAAAATATAAAAGGATGCACTGGAATGGGTCTCGAATATCTGTAAATGTGTCCTGTTATAGTACTGCATAAGTTTATTGACGATAGACTATAAACTACACATATAAACGAAAACAATTTTAATGGTGACTGAACAACTCCCATTCCCCAAAGTGCAAAATACAACACTTATGAATATAAGTCATAAAAGATCAGACAAATAAGTGGCCTGACAAACAAATAAAACAAGGGTTCTTAAACAGTCACTAATACTGGATGTCCCATTCATTTTCAATAATTCTCTAATTAATATTCACACAATCAAATAAATCTTAGTGACATTCAGTCCCTTTTCTATTTGTCAAAGTCTAACATGTGATTGCCTATGTATAGGCTGCACCTCTTTGTATTCCACTTTAAAACACAGCCTATATTTGGGCCTGGAAAGCCTGATTGGCCTACCTGTTTTCAGACAGGAATACTTGGTTCCTACAGGCATGCAGTAGTTGGTATTGGTAACTAAAACTGGGGAAGACTTCATCATATTAAGATATGAACTAGTTTAGTGAAGCTACAATATTAGATAAGATAAGCCTTTATTCGTCCCACAATGTGGAAATTACAGGATCGCTGCAGCAGCAAAGGGATAGTAGCACTCAGAGCAATAATAAATAAGATAAAGAAATTGGGTAGAAAAAGAGTAAATATACATATCAGTATGTATATACACAGTGCAAGAGCATTACAATTAAAATATCTGTCTTCATTAAAAAGGACACTTGCCCTTCTCATCAGCCGTGCTGATTTTCAGGCAGGATTTCTTGTCCAATCCTCTCCAAAAATATCTGGTTTCTACATTTTTATAAGATTTTCTTTTCAGTTGACTATTCATACTGCTAATGGCTGTATTTTAATTAAAAACAGGGTCTCTTCCTCTCCCTGAGTGCTACCATGGCCCATTTTCCCTATTTTCAACTGCTGTAACTTGTAAAGGTGTGTTCAGACGAAACGTGAGTAAGTTTGCTTGCATGTATCTAACCTGTTATCACTTTATTTGTAGAAACTGGGTCCCCATCAAAAGCTTTCAATAGCTTCCTCAGGGTGACCCTTTCACACTCTTAATGTGGAAAAAAAATGTCTGTTGTATAATCCATGCTGTTGATAATGTGTGATGTGTGAATAAACTAAACTAAACAAATACCTTGAGATAACATGTACTTGTGTCACGTGACTAAATTTACTTGTGTTTGGTCTCTTTGGTAAAGGTGTCTAATAACACATATAAAAAGATTTAAATTCAGCTGCCATGGCAAAATCTGTGACAGCTGCTGAAAGTTGGGATACCTGGAACCCTATCTGCGAAAAATTGAAAATGTTTAATTCTGCCCTAAATATCATGTGAGAGGTCAAACCAGGGGTTTTTCATGATTCTAAATCATTTGCAAACATATTTTGCACTGAAACCACTCCTTGGTGAAAAAATGGCCCACCCACATTTCCCATTCACTGCAAACCCTTTTTTTGTGAAAATAAATATTGTTGGATGCATGTCAACTAAAAATCAGCTTCATTAATTAATTTATTCATGTAATAGACGGGTGAGTTTGGAGTGGCAGGGGTCATGCTCAAGCCATTTGCAACCCTCTCCTGCAGGGGGGTCCAATCATGTGCCATGGAGGGCCAAGACCCTGCAGGTTTTCTCTTCTACCCAGTCTCTTCAGCAGGTGTTTTCACTTATCAGCAACGAGTGGGAAGAAATTCAGTGAAATCTGCTGTTGGAGACATTGGTTGGAGGTCAAGCCTGCAGGGTCTTGGCCCTCCATGGCACATGACTGGACACCCCTGCTCTACTGTGTGGATCACAGACAGGGACAATAGACTCTACACATGTCAAATAACAATATTCACCACTCAGCAAGATACTGCAAGATTTTACATCTGATATGTAAGCAGCCTATTATCTACATTTTCTTTCACAATTTTTATGTCATTGCATTGATAATATGCATGTGTACATAATATATACTGTATATGTACCATCTTACTTGTTAGCTTGCCTTGTCCTTGTTCAGTAGCAAAGATCAGAAAATGAACAAGGTGAACAAGGCAGGCTTTTCCAAGACTAGGCTGAAGGAACTGACCGAGTCACTTGACCTCTCTAAACAATCCTGTTCAAGCTTGGTCGTTGATGGCGGATGGCTTCTCTACATGGTGAAGTGAGAACAAGGTCAGACTTGGCAGAAGATTGCTGACAGTGACCTGTGATGCGTGCTGTGTCTTAGCAGTTGCTCTCAGAAGATCACAGTGGTCTTTGATGGCTATAGCAGCTCACCAAAAGGCCATGACCACATCCGGCGGACCATGAACTCCTGCTGTGATCTACAGATTCAACTGGATATGACACATTTGACACCAAGGGCAAAGTTGCTGAACAATACTCACAAGTGAGTTCATCCACCTTCTCTCCTCAATACTACAGAAATGTCAGAACACTGGAGTAGTGTGTCAGTGATGCTGACATTTCGATAGTGAGATGCATTGGTCTGCTGCTACAGATGGCTCTGCTGAGGTCAGTAAAATGTTTTTTGGTATTTTATTTAAATCAACTATGATTACTTTCAAAATCATAGCATTTTTAAATAACTTCATGGTTGTTAAAGTCATATTTTTGTACAGTTCAAGACACTATGCACATATCTATTTTCAGGTGCAGGCAGAAGTAGTCGTGTTATAGTCGTGTTAGTTTTTGACTTTCCATGGGCAATCCCTTTGTTTGTCATGTGTGTGTTTCTGTTGTTTGGTTGTCAACTGTCATGCTGCTGTTACACTGTAATTTCCCAGTTTGGGATCAATAAAGTACATCTATCTATCTATCTATCTATCTATCTATCTATCGAAGATGCGGACATGCTGGTGCACCATAGCTCTAGCACAAACCATCCAATCTTCAACGCAGGGAAGAACTCTTATGAAGTCAAGAAGCTCCGAGAAGCATTCTCTGAAAGACAGCGGCACTACCTGCTCTTTTGTCATGCCCTCATTTTTTTGTGACACAGTTTCTGCAATTGAGGGCCATAGCAAAACAACTCTATTTGACAGGTTTTGCGCTAGAGACATTGATGAATACATGGACATCTTCCTTGATGTACATGCAACTAAGGATGCAGTGATCAGGACAGACATTGCAATTTTCCAGTATATTTACCATGCACCAGGTACTGCTTTGGGTGCCATTTGATACACCATGTTCTTGTGGAAGGCAGCAGCCAAGCTGGTCAAACTAGAAGCTCTACCTCCAACTGAAGGTGCATCTGCACAGCACTCTCTCCACGCTTATCTCCAAACCTGTGACTGGATGCTGCTGCAGAGCATGTCTTTGGACCCCAGTGACTATGGATGGATGGCAGGGGTTCATGGTTATGAGCCAGGTCCAACACTAGACCCCATGGCCCCTGAATTGTAATTGTAATGGAGATTGCAGCTGCAAGAAGAATGGTTTCAAGTGCATCTGAGCATGTGGAAATTGTAAAAGCATTGCATGCAAGAATTGTAGTTATGATGTAGAGTCTGGAGAAGACTCAGACCTTGACTTGTAAGGCATTTGACATTGTGGATCAGTATTCTTTTCTGACTTAAAGATATGGAAATAACCCAATAAAGCTACTTTTCAAACTTCATGTAAAAGTGAGTGTGGCCATTTTTCCACCAATGAGTGATTTTAATGGAAAACAAATTCTGGCAATGGGTTCAGAATCATGAAAAAACCTCTAGTTTGACTCCTCACAAGCTACTTAAGGCAGAAATAAACTATTTCAAATTTTCATGGATAAGGTTCCAGGTATCCCAACTTTCAGCAGCTGTCACAGATTTTCCCATGGGAGCTGAATTTAAATCTTTTCATGTGTTATTAGACACCTTTACAAACACATTGGTGAAGAAATTTCTTGGTAAGGAATGTATTCCTAGATTTTTTCATATTTCCCTTACTAAACGAGAAGGATGATCCCATGGAATGTGGAAATTTCAGAGCGATTAAGCTGCTGGAGCATGAGATTGTCATGTCCGCTGCATAACTTTGAAGCGAACAAATAATTTAATACGAGCTCAAAATGTAGGTGAAGAGGACATGTTTATCAACAGAAAGGGGGAACTCAAAAATACACAATGCCATGGCTGCCAATTATCCTCAGCTGTGCGCACACCTGCTCTCCATCCCAGCCTGGGTTATTTAAACCGTGCGGTCCTGAGATCGGCGCGGAGTCGTCTGTCTCCTTACCCAGAGACCTTCACTCGCCAATCTCCAAGCTGAGCTTCCAAGCCTCACCTGTTCTTCCAGTCCTGCCTGTCGACGCCAGGACTCACCTTCACCTCCAACCAAGTAAGCCTTACATCCATTCCTCTAACCTCTCAGAGTCCCCTGTGCACGCGTGGAGTTCCGTGGCGGCAGACCTCTTTCCCTCCTGGCGGTGGACTGAGCTGCACTGCTTCACACACCAACGCTAACCACCATTGGGATTGCGGGCACTGTCCTCCTGGCCGTAGCCGCTGAGCTTAACCTGAGTTCCACCTCCACATCGCAAACAGTAAGCACAGAGCAATCTCGTACATTCCCTCCGGGGTCTGCCACTAATTCTCCCTCTGTCTGTTTGTCCATAGGGTTGCCAGTTTTCACGGTGCTCTGCTCACCCCAGTGGATACATACATACACACACGCATCCACACACACACACACACATTATTTGCAATAAAGAGATAATTGTGTTTATACTTGAGTCGTGTCTGCTCTTTGGGTCTGAAACCATGTCAGTACGACTCCGCCAAAATGACCCAGCAGACAGCATGCTAGCATGCAAAGTTAACAACCTGGAGGCTCGAGTTGACCAATTAGCTTATCAACAGCAGACTATCCTCACACAGTTAGCTCCCATAACCAACCGGATGGACCGCCTGGCTAGTTCAAAGGCCTTCCCTCTGGCTCCCAGTAGTTCCTCTGATCCCGCTAGCACCCCAGCTAGTCAAGCTACACAAGGCTCCCCGTCCCAGCTTACCCCATCCCTGCTCCCACCCGCTTTAGGGGTAAATTAGGGGAGGCAAGGGGGTTCATTATGCAATGTGACATCATGTTTCAGTAGGTATCGGGGGATTTTCCCACAGACCATAGCTGGATAGGTTATGTAGTGAATCTGTTGGAAGGGCGGGCATTAGCTTGGGCTTACGCTGTTATGGCTAGGGCTAATTATGCTTCTTTGACTTACACACAGTTTGTCAGCGAGTTTAATGAGGTGTTTGACCACTCCGACCGGGACAGTGTGCTTACCTCCTGGCTGTTAAACCTGAAGCAAGGGGCTAGATCCGTGGCCGAATATGCTGTCGATTTCCGGGTGGTGCCTATGGAGGTGGGGTGGGAAGACGCCTTGCTGTGTAGCATCTTTATTAGGAGCCTTAGTCCTAGCCTGCAGGACGAGTTAGCCCACCTAGAAAAAACAGCTAAGCTAACTGAGTTGATTTCACTGGCTATTAGCCTCGATAACAGACTGAGGGAACGGGCGGCCGAGCGTAAAACTTCCGGTCGCTCGGATAACCAATACTGCCACTCGCCACAACCCCCCGATTCCCCGGATGCCCCGGAACCTATGGTGGTGGGTCAGTCTAAGTTGCCGTTAGCGGAGAAGCAGTGCCGCCGTGAGCTGAGGTTGTGCCTCTATTGCGGGAGCGAGGATCACGAGGTAACTTCATGTCCCATTCAGCCAAAAGGGGAAGTCCGTGCATCGCAGTAGGGGGACTCACGGACTCACCTCAGTCAAATCCTCTCTCTCAGTTTCTTATTCCCATCCGCTTCATTCATAATCACATGGAAATAACCACACATGCACTGATTGATTCTGGGGCTGAGCAGAGCTTTATTTTGGTGGAACTGGCAAACTTGCTGGAGCTCCCCTGTCAATCACTCAAGACTCCCCTGAAACTCATTGCCCTGTCTAAAGCCCCCTTGGCCATTGTTTCCCAGTCATAGTGTCAGGCAACCATCGGGAGGAGCTGAGATTGTTCAGGTTGCCGGCTTCTTCTTCCCCTGTCATCCTCGGCTATCCCTGGCTCCGTCTCCATAATCCCTCCATTGACTGGCGTTCCGGGAGTGTGTTATCATGGAGTTCTTTCTGCCTGAGTGCCTGTTTGCAGTCCGCTGCGTGCTCGCCATCCATGCCCCTGGGTGTCCCCGTCACCCCCCCTCCCGATTTGTCTAAAGTTCCCCCCGAATATCACGACTTGGGGGCTGCCTTCAGTAAAACCCAGGCCCTTTCACTCCCCCCTCACCGCCCATATGACTGTGCCATCAATCTCTGCGCCGGAGCCCCGCTGCCATCAAGCCAGCTTTACAACCTGTCAGCTCCGGAGCGGGAAGCCATGGAAACATATATTAAGGAGTCATTGAGCTCGGGCATAATCCGGCCGTCATCTTCGGCAGTGGGGATGGGGTTTTTGTTCGTTGGCAAGAAGGACGGCTCGCTAAGGCCATGTATTGACTTTCGGGAGCTGAATAATATTACCATCAAAGACAAATACACCCTCCCATTGATTAATTCAGCGTTCGATTCCCTCCAGGGGGCCTCCTAGTTCACCAAGTTGGACCTCCGCAACGCCTACAATCTGGTGTGGATCCGGGACGGCGACGAATGGAAGACGGGTTTCCGGACCCCTAGTGGGCATTTTGAATATCTGGTCATGCCGTTCGGGCTGACCAATGCCCCTGCCGTGTTCCAGCAGCTGATTAATGATGTGCTGAGGGACTCTTTGGGTACATTTGTATTTGTTTATTTGGATGACATTCTCATCTTTTCACAGTCCCTGGATGAGCATTGGGTGCACGTGAGGCGGGTACTGCAGCGGCTATTAGAGAATAAGCTCTATGTCAAGGCCGAGAAATGTGAGTTCCATGCCCCCAAGACATCCTTTCTCGGATTCATAATCTCCCACAACGAGATCATCCCTGACCCGGATAAGGTAAAAGCGGTGGTAGATTGGCCCACTCCGTCTTCCAGGAAGCAGCTCCAGCAGTTCTTGGGGTTTGCTAACTTCTACCGCCGCTTCATCCAAAATTATAGTATCATTGCTCTTCCCCTGACCCATTTGACTTCCCCTAAGGTGCCCTTCCAGAGGACTGAGGAGGCAGCTGCTGCCTTTGCGGATCTGAAGGATAAATTCTCATCCTCTCCCATCTTGGCACAGGTGGATTCCGCTCCCCAATGCCTGGTGGAGGTGGACGCTTTGGACTCGGGGGTTGGAGCCGTCTTATCCCATCGCTCCCCGGCTGATGGCAGGATCCGGCGCTGTGCGTTGTTCTCCCATCGCCTATACCGGGCTGAGCATAATAATGACATCGGTGACAGAGAGCTCTTGGCTGTCAAGCTTGCACTAGAGGAGTGGCGTCATTGGCTGGAGGGGGCCTCTCAGCCGTTCGTCGTCTGGACTGATCATAAAATCCTGGAGTACCTCTGGACGGCCAAGTGTCTGAATGTGCGCCAGGCCCGTTGGTCCCTGTTCTTTGGGCGTTTTGATTTCACCATTACCTACCGCCCCGGGTCCAAGAATACAAAGCCGGACGCCTTGTCCAGACAGTTTGCCTCGGAGGCGGCGGAGGTGACCGAGCACCCTATCCTCCCTTCATCGTGTGTCGTGGGCACCCTCTCCTGGGGCATTAAGGAAACAGTCCTGAGAGTGCAGGAGAACGAGCTGGACCCGGGTGGGGGGCCAGCGGATAGACTGTTTGTTCCATCGGCCATTCAGGGGGAGGTTATCCATTGGGGCCACTCTTCCAGGTTTGCGTGTCACCCCGGGAGGGTTCGTACAGTGGACCTTCTGCAAAGGACGTTTTGGTGGCCATCGCTCCAGAAAGACGTCGGGGATTACATCTGCACCTGTCCCCAGTGCGCCACCGGCAAGACGTCCTCTTCCCTACAGGCCAGACTGCTCCATCCCCTTCCCACTCCAGGCAGACCCTGGTCCCATGTGGTGTTAGATGTCATCACCGGCCTCCCAAATTCCAACCATCATACGGTCATCCTCACCATAGTTGACCGATTCTCCAAGGCCGCCTATTTTGTCCCCCTGCAGGAGCTGCCTACAGCGAGGGAGATGGTGGACCTTCTCGTCCAGCACGTGGTGAGGTTGCATGGGATCCCCCTGGACATCGCCTCTGATCGGGGTCCCCAGCTTGTCTCTCAGGTTTGGAGGTTGTTCTGCAATGCCCTGGGGGCTACAGTGAGTCTATCGTCAGGCTATCATCCACAGAGCAATGGGCAGTGTGAGCGGACGAACCAGGAGTTGGAGGCTGTGCTGCGGTGTATCGCCACTGCCAACCCAGCATCGTGGAGCTCCCACCTTCCTTGGATTGAGTATGCCCATAACACCACCATCTCCTCGGCAATTGGCATGTCCCCTTTTGAGGCCTTGCTGGGCTACAACCCCTCGTTGTTCCCAGAAGAGGAGGGGGACATGGCCGTTCCTTCCATCCGTGCTCATCTGAGGTGCTGCCGTCGGATCTGGACAGTGACCCAGGCAGTGCTACGACGCACGGCAGAGCGCAACTCCTCGGTGGCTAATCGCCACAGAGCTCCAGCTCCCACCTACCAGATGGGTCAACAGGTATGGCTTTCTACGAAGCATATCAACTTGAAGGCTGAGAGGAGAAAGATGTCACAGCGGTTCAATGGGCCTTTCCCCATTAGCTGCATCATTAACTCTGTTTCTGTGTGCCTAGCTCTCCCCCCCTCCCTCCGCATCTGATCAACCTTTCACGTCTCACAGGTCAAGTCCTTCTGCTCCAGCCTTTTACGTCCCCCTCCCAGGTCTCCACCGCCACCAATGGTGATCGATGGCGACCCGGCTTGGAAAGTCAACGCCATCCTGGACGTCCGACGCCGGGGTCGCGGACTGCAGTACCTGGTGGACTGGAAGGGCTACGGTCCGGAGTGGAGATCCTGGGTGCGTCCCTCCTTCGTGCTGGATAAGCAGCTGAATCAGAATCAGAAAGCTTTATTGCCAAGCATGTTTACATAAAAAACATAAACATACGAGGAATTTGACTTGACATTGGGCGCGCTGAATAAGCGCATCTCAATGACGCGGCAGCCATGGAGGCGCCTGTCAGCAGTAGAGGGTAAAGAAGGGAATGAGGGGAAAGGGAAGTGACACAATGGGCAGAGAGAAAAAAGCATTGTTAATCAAAATAAAGCTCATTTTATGACCAAAATTGTGATTACATAGAAAAAAACTCTCCACTGCACAATTAGCAGACAATAGATCACACAAAAACAAAAGTTGAGAGAGATAGTGTGTGTGTGTGTGTGTGTGTGTCAGTGTATGTATCAGTCATGTGATGTTGTATGCAGTGTGTAGTGTGGGTGTGTCAGTTGCTAGTGAACAGCAGAGGGCGCCTCTTGGCAGTGGATGGATGTTATAATCATGTGATCTATAAGCAAGTCCAGAGTCTATCTCTCTCGTGCTTGCAGATGGCAGAGTTTGAAGACACATGGTAACACTGTCCTTGAAGAGTTCAGTCTGCTGAAACAACAGCAATTGTTTGTCAATTGTTTGGGTTAGCAGAGCCGCCTCTTCCACCTTATCTTCATCGAGGAGGAATGTAAACAGGGCAGTCTCATCAGAGACTTCCACCAGGCGCACCCAGGCAGGCTGGAACGACCGCTGAGGGGTGTCTCGTGGGGGGGGGGGGAAGTACTGTCATGGCTACCAATTATCCTCAGCTGTGCGCACACCTGCTCTCCATCCCAGCCTGGGTTATTTAAACCGTGCGGTCCTGAGATTGGCACGGAGTCATCTGTCTCCTTACCTAGAGACCTTCACTCGCCAATCTCCAAGCTGAGCTTCCAAGGCTCAGCTGTTCTTCCAGTCCTGCCTGTCGACGCCAGGACTCACCTTCACCTCCAACCAAGTAAGCCTTCGTCCATTCCTCTAACCTCTCAGAGTCCCCTGTGCACAGGTGGAGTTCCGTGGCAGCAGACCTCTTTCCCTCCTGGCGGCAGACCGAGCTGCACTGCTTCACACATCAACGCTAACCACCATTGGGACTGCGGGCACTGTCCTCCTGGCTGTAGCCGCTGAGCTTAACCTGAGTTCCACCTCCACATCGCAAACAGTAAGCACAGAGCAATTTCGTACATTCCCTCCGGGGTCTGCCACTAATTCTCCCTCTGTCTGTTTGTCCATAGGGTTGCCAGGTTGCACGGTGCTCTGCTCACCCCAGTGGATACATACATACACACACGCATCCACACACACACATTATTTACAATAAAGAGATAATTGTGTTTATACTCAAGTCGTGCCTGCTCTTTGGGTCTGAAACCATGTCACACAAAATACAAGAAAACGATCAGTAGTAATACAGTCTGGCACACAAGCGTTGGATGTCCGAGCTTAGTTGGTAGAAAGAGGAGACCCACTTACTCCCAGGACGGAACCGGGTAGTGGATAAAGGAGGGCAATTAATGACGAAGGAAGACTTACATTCGGTGTCGGAGCTCAGCGGGCTCTGGGAAAAAAACAACGCCGTAGTAGTCCAAAGGGAAGGGGAACCAACAGCTCCAGGACGTCAACATAGGCTGGTAACTACAGACTGAACTATGCAGTGTTGACTTACGCCACGGAACTAAATGCCCCCACTGTCACTCAATAAATACCGAGCAGGCTAATGAGTGACAAGTGGACGCAGGTGTGCGGCGGGAGTCTGTGTATGAGTGCGTGTCAGGATGAGTGTGTGTGTGTGTGTGTGTGTGAAACCCCAGGTGATGGCAATCAGCTGATAGGTGCCTGGCAGAGAGAGGTGAGAGGAGGGCTGTAGCTGAGGACTGGCAGAGGAACCAATAATCTGCCAGCTGGAAATGATAACCGCAATCAGAGGCTAGAGCCACAGGTCATGAAACGGGGCAGGAAACAACAGCCCCGTACATGACAGAAATGAAGATTTTGGAGAAGATCATAAAGAAGAGACTGTGTACACTCACAGCTATCAACAATATGCAAGTTGGCTTTAGTCCAGGAAGGGGAACAACAGATGCTGTGTTTATCATCAAACAAATGCAGGTGAATAGAGACCTGTATTTAACCTGGGTGGACCTGGAGAAAGCATATGATCGCATCCCAAGAGACTTGATATACTGGAGTCTACGGACACAGAACATCCTAGAGAGACTGGTTAGATTAGTAAGAGCTACATATCATGAAGCACGAACAACAGTGAGGACTAAATATGGAAGCACAGTTGAGTTTCCTATTAAAGTTGGTCTACGTCAAGGCTCAGGCCTTAGTTCATTCCTGTTCACTGTTGTACTAGATGTTATCACTGATGAGCTTAGAAGAGGGCTGCCCTGGGAATTGCTGCTCACAAATGACCTAGTCTTGATGGCAGAGAGAGAGGAAGAGATGCAAAGTGTCAGGGCTGACCTCTAGCAGGCAGGAATAGTCGACTCAGGATGCAGGCAGGACTTCAGTCACAACATGGTTTATTTCCAGATCCAAAAACAAAGATAGTAGAGGGCTGTAGCAAAAGTGAGCTTGTGAAAACCGAAACACATACAGTACACTCATGACAAGATTTCCACAATGCATAACAAAAGCCAGAGGGTAAAGTCCTGATATGACAGCACATAGAACTAAAGCCAAACACAACATATATAGGGAACAGGTGATCACAAAATGTAAGACAGCTGGGGACAAATCAAGACTAATATCATGTGTGGAGCTGGTGTTTCAGCTCCGCCCATGACTGGTGGCTTCAGCTTCTGATTTTCAATTCAATTCAATTCAATTCAACTTTATTTATATAGCGCCATTTCACAACAACAGTCATCTCATAGCACTATCAACTGTAGGGAGGACCCCCACAGTTGCAGAAAGACCCCAGCAATCAGGCGATCCCCTGTGAGCAAGCACTTGGCGACAGTGGAGAGGAAAAACTCCCTTTTAACAGGAAGAAACCTCCAGCAGAACCAGGCTCAGGGAGGGGCAGTCATCTGCTGCGACTGGCTGGGGGGTGAGGGGATAGAGAAGAAGAAAAGAACAGACATGTAGAGAGCAAACAGCACGATGGGGACTCAATCTATGGGAGAGAACAAACAAACGTTAATGACCAGCAAAAACAAAATATTTCATAGAGAGTGAGGAAAGGAGTGAGGCCCAGTGCATTACTGGAGGTCCCCCGGCTGACTAAACCTATTAGCAGCATAACTAAGGGAGGGTTCAGAAAACACATGATCCCTCCCTAATTGTAGGCTATATCAAAAAGGTAGGTTTTAGCCCTATTCTTAAAAACAGAGATCGAGTCTGACTCCCGAATCCAGATTGGCAGCTGATTCCACAGGAGAGGAGCTTGATAACTGAAGGCTCTGCCTCCCATTGTACTTTTGGAGATTCAATTTGTTAATTGATTCCAGCTGGCAGGCTGAGCCCTGAGTTTTGGCTCTCGCCAGTCTACAGCCACACCCCTCTCTCTATCAGACACTCACCAGTATTAGTTATTCTCTCATCTGTTCTGGCATACACACACAAACACACACACACATACATGCTTGCACACATTTTCACCTACATTCATCAGTTGCCGCTGCACCTGCATCCATTTGCATCCATTTGCATCACAGACTTCTTCTGGCTTTCAGAGAGAGCAGACACATTTCTTCTCCTCTCCTCCTCCTCTCCTCCCTTCACTGATCCCAGCTTGCTGTGTCCTGTCTGTGTCTCGCTCCTCTTCTCGCTGCATCTCGATCCAAACGGAAAATTATGGAATTGGTGAGCTGGGCTTTAAATGCAATTGACACCACTTATTCAAACAGAAAATCGGGCCCGGGGGAGCCCAAGTGTGTGAGAGACTCATGGGACAATTGGAAACTCATGTGTCTGTGTGATTTTTCGATTGAAGATGTGGAAGACATCCACCTGTTTGGCTTCATGATCACAGGATTTCTGCTGTTTGACTTTGGAGTTTTCCTGGTGTATCGGAAATTAAAGAAGTTGGAAAGAGCTAGTCAAAATGCGGACCCGGCGAAGCTCCTTCAACAATTCGACCAGTTGGGGAGGGCACTGATAGCGGCTAATGGCGAACTGAATCGCAAGGTGGGAAACATCTCGGAGTCGCTGGGTGCTCTCCAGGGAATGATTTTAAAGCCTGTGAATATTGTAAATTGCGATGCACAGAATCGCATGAGAGATGAAAATTCTATGCTCTAAGTGAACTGTGCTTATCAGGCCTTGATTCGGCGTCCTTGGGAGAACTCATTCCTCCAGGAGAAAAGATAAGGCAGAAGGGAGTTTTGGCTTTTCTCTAACCCAAACATTCTGATGTGCAGCAATCTGAACTCTCTATGGACAGCGTCATCATGTGACTAGCATGGAATTTTACCATCTGACATGCACTGAAGAGAGATGAACTCTGTGGACATGTTATCTATGTTTAGGATACCATGGACATAACATCTAGTCGTTGCCTTGGAGAGGAATTTTGTTGTTCACCAGTAACTGATACTTTACACTGCATTCACTCTGCATCCATGAATATCACATGACTGACATACACACACTGGTCTCTCTCAACTTGCTTTGTTAATGTGTGAAACTGTATCTTGTCTGCTAAGTGTGCAATTAGAGGTTTTTTTTCTAAGTGATCACAATCTTGCTCACTTGAGCTCTATTTTGATAACTATGCTTTTTTCTCTCTGCCCAATGTGTCACCCCTCCCCCTCCCCCTCTTTACCCCCACTGTATGAGGCGCCTGTGGCTGCCGCGTCATTAGGGAGCGCTTAACATGAGCGCACCTTAATGATAAGTAAAATTCCTCGTATGTGTAAAAGCATGCTTGGCAATAAAGTTCATTCTGATTCTGATTTGCCACTCATTAGTGTATGAGGGTATTTATGTGTGGCGGTGTGATTACTCAGTGCGACGGCAACAAGTCAGCTTTGTCCACAAGAGTCTTCTCCAGACTATCATGATAGTGTCTACAATTGATGTCCAGGCTCTGCTCCCTTTGGCTTTTTCCCCTTGGACTTTTCACGATGTTGTTTCCCAGAGCCTAGCTGAGCTCCGACACTCAGTTTAAGTCTTTCCCTTTTGGAGTTACGTTTTCCTTCCCTCTGAGGCTGATTTTTCTCTGAGGCGTGATGTAACCCTTCCTCTCGCCTACGGAGTTATGCTTCCTGTACATCTGTTACCCAACCCTATGACTGTTTTTCATGGACTTGTATGACATTATTTCTGTTCAATAAACCACATACTGCACTTGCAATTGGGCTCGTGTTTACTCATTGGTTTGCTGCATGATTATGCAGCAGACATGGCAGTTTGCCGTCGCCAGTTTGAGCCCAGCAGTGTAGTATGTGTGTGGTTTTTTTTCACCTTTTTGTCTTTTTCACTCACCTGTTTGGGGAAGCAATCATGGCTCCGGCAGGCGAGGAAGTTTGGAGTAGAGGATGGAGCCGCGAGGAGCTGAAGAGCGTGGCAGTGATTGAGGGCTTGACAGCCGACGCTTGAAACTGTTTTTCCCAAGAAGATACATTAAGCTGGGGAGGAGTCTTCAACCAGTTGGAGCTCCGACCCAGCGTGCGTTTCCATCCCTGGGTCCTCACTCTCTACCTGCCCCTGCTGCCGTCTCTGTTCGCAGTCACCTCGTCGATAGCTCCAGCTGAACCAGCTCCTCCACGTCAGTCGCATGGTCAACCGCGATGACAATGTAGTTGTACCCAGGGTCCCCGAATGGATTACTCAGCCACCTCAGCAGCCATTTCCCTGGCACTGACTCTGGCCAACCCCGTAGCGGAGCCTTCCCCGGTGCCTCCTCCCACTGCCAAGGGACGCTTGTTTTCCTCACCGGTGACTCCCGTTCCCGTAGCCCCAGGGGTGGCTCTCCTACAGTCCTTCGGGAGAGTCAGACCCATTTTGGACATGGAGAGGGACGACAAAACGATTCCTGCAGCAGACATCGCCTACCAGGATAACAGGCAAGTGCAATTAACTTCTATTCAAACTAATCATGTTGTGTCTTGCCTGGATCCTGGTAGAGAGGCTCATGGTGTGCAGCCCCCTGAGAGCTCTTCATCTGCTGCAGTTTGTAAATTCCCTTCTGCCCTCTCCTTGTCTTCCCCTCCTGTCTATGAGAGTTTGCCTGCTACAGTGAGGACACTGGGGACCTGAGAGGAGCACAGACTGTTGAGGTTGGTGGATATTGATCACCTAATGGACGAAGAAGGATCTGTGGCCGTTTCTCCCTCAATTTTTACCTCCGCCAAGGCATGAATTACCTTCTAATCCATCCCCTCCGGAGCCGGTTTTGGAGGCTTCACAGCAGCCTGTGGAGGAACCCAGGGCCATTACTTCATCAGAGAGGGGCACCACCTCACCAGCTGTAGCAGAGGACTCCACAAACCAGGAGGACAGGCAAGTTAACTCCTTTTTCCCTCCTAACGTTGATAAAAACTTTTGCCCGATTCCTGGAGGAGAATCTCAGGGGGAGCAGTCCCCAGAGATTTCTCTGCCTGCTACAGCTATGAAATGCTCACCAGCCCTCTCCATGCTCTCTCCCGCCTTCTCTGAGGGTATGCCGGCTCCGGAGCTGAACCGCCGGGACCAGGAGGAGCAAGAGGCTCATGAGGATTTGCTCCTCACCACCATGGTGAGCCAGACCCCAGCCGCCATGCCAGAGGAATCGTCAGCGTGGGTTATGACGGCTGGGATGCCGTCATAACATGCAGCTGCAGCCATACGCTGCACCTGAGCCCTCCCCGCCGGGCTCCGCTGCTGCCGGTGACCCTGACCCCTCCTCTTCTTTGTTTGAGTCCTCTTCCAGGGTCGCCGGGAGTCGTGAAACATCACTGAACGAGTTCAAGGTTCCAGGCTTGCTCGTGGAGGTCGCAGGTGCAACACTGGCCCAGCCTGGTCTCACTGCGGGAGCAATGAGGTTCCAGACAGGAACCACTGCTGGTGAGACTTCGACCCAGGCTGGGTCCACCATAGGGACGTCCGAGCTGCAGTCCCAAGCAGGGACCGCCGAGGGTGCACCCAACTGGCCCAGGGACACCAGGGTAGTCTCTTTTATAATAGAAGTAACCTGGGTGTTCCTGTCATTCTTCTTTGGTTGGGTTTTTGTTTCTCTCCCTCCGCCACCAGTCACCGCAGGGGTTCTCCTTCCCCTGTCAGGTCACCCACCTTCTAGCCTTTCGGTGGGTAGGCCACTGTTTCGTCCGCCTCTCCGGTACTGGTGGCTTAACTGTATGGGCCGGTCGCCCGATGAACTGGGGTTTCGTGTCATGTGGCCCATTCTGCCTGGTAGACCACCTGACGCTACTCTGAAGGCTGCCGCTGGCCTGGGACTTGGCTGACCCCTGAACTGTGGGAGTCTTAGGGTTCGGGGGGAGGGGGCTTACCTTGGGGTTGGGGGTTTGTGTCTTGGCACCACTGTATTATTTTTGTTTTTTGTTTTTTTCTGTATGATTATTCCCTCCTACCTGTGTTCCCCCACCTCCCGCCCTGGTTGCCATGTTGGCCCCTTGGGTGGTGGTGGTGGTGGGGTTTTCTCCGGTATTTTGTGTCTTTTTTTTTTTGTGATGGTACGTGGGTGTCTGGATTCCACCCTTTGGGAGGGGGGCTCTGTCATGTGTGGAGCTGGTGTTTCAGCTCCACCCATGACTGGTGGCTTCAGCTTCTGATTTTGTTAATTGATTCCAGCTGGCAGGCTGAGCCCTGAGTTTTGGCTCTCACCAGTCTACAGCCACACCCCTCTCTCTATCAGACACTCACTAGTATTAGTTATTCTCTCATCTGTTCTGGCATACACACACAAACACACACACACACACACACATACATGCTTGCACACATTTTCACCTACATTCATCAGTTGCCGCCACACCTGCATCCATTTGCCACTCATTAGTCTATGAGGGTATTTATGTGTGGCGGTGTGATTGCTCAGTGCAACGGCAACAAGTCAGCTTTGTCCACAAGAGTCTTCTCCAGTCTATCGGGTTAGTGTCTACAATTGATGTCCAGGCTCTGCTCCCTTTGGCTTTTTCCCCTTGGACTTTTCACAATGTTGTTTCCCAGAGCCTAGCTGAGCTCCGACACTCAGTGTAAGTCTTTCCCTTTTGGAGTTACGTTTTCCTTCCCTCTGAGGCTGATTTTTCCCTGAGGCGTGACATAACCCTTCCTCTCGCCTACGGAGTTATGCTTCCTGTACATCTGTTACCCAACCCTATGACTGTTTTTCATAGACTTGTATGACATTATTTCTGTTCAATAAACCACACACTGCACTTGCAATTGGGCTTGTGTTTACTCATTGGTTTGCTGCATGATTATGCAGCAGACATGACAATTAAATGGTAACACATAAGGAGCAGACTACAGGCATAGAAAACACGAGGGAATGAGAACTACAGCTAAACAATGGTAATGGTGTTCACTTATACAGCACTTTTCTCATCTCTGGATGACCACAGCACTTTACAGATCCTGCTATCCACCCAGTCACACACTGATGGCGGCGGAGCTGCCATACACAGGCACTGGCCTGACCCACCAGGAGCAAATGGGGGTTCAGTGTCTTGCTCAAGGACACTTCGACATGCAGACTGCAGACAGAGCGGGACTCAAACCCCTGACCCTCCAATCAGTAGTCGGCCACGCTACACCTGCCCCACAGCCACCCCCATACACAAGAATAAGAACGCAAACATACCCAAGACCAGGCAGGGGATGGACAAAGGACAAAACCAAGTACAGGGGAAGCACAAAGACGACCATGACAACAGAGAATGATGCAGGACATAACTACAAGACCAGGAATCATTGCGAAACACAGAGGATGACCTTACACAAAAAGACCTAACAAAACCTAATAATAGACACGAAACACAATGAACATGAAAACTAAGACAAGGAATAAAATCAGAATAACCAGCATAACCCAAAATTAAGGAACACCACTACTGACATGAAACCAAATAAAAGAATCCAAAAATAACACAAAGCATGGACATGGTTGCCAACTTTTGGCAAAGTAAATCTCTTTGGCACAATAAGTGAAGCAGAGTTCTGTTCTGCTTATCTAACTACTTGACAGGACAAGGGGAAAAATCTCTTTGTAATATATGCAATTGAATTGAAAAGGATTTACAAATTGTATTTTCATTTTCATTACGTTTTACACATCTCAATTACACTGGGATTTGTACATCAGTATCACCATAATCTATATAGTATGTTTGTGTTTTTTTCTCTTTGTCTGGATAATACGTAAACATGGTACCTGAATAGTCATCTGGTTTGTAGATAGTGGGCCTGCTAGAGCAAATTTGATAGGAAATACTAATACAACAGAAACTACATTAGTATGCCAGTTTACATTCAAAAACTGGGGGGATAGAATAATCAATTAAATCTAGGTAACACTGGATAACCTGTTTTTTTAATCATACAAAAAAAACGGTAAAAGGAAAAAAACAAAGTATGTGCTATCTTATACACATACAGATACAGAAAACTTTATTAATCCCCAAGGAGCAATTCAGTTTCTACAGTCCACCGACCACTATTCACATACACATCCAAACATTCAAACAGCAGTTTGTGGGAATCATTCATTCATTCATTCATTCATTCATCTTCTTCCACTTAATCCTTTTCGGGTCACGGGGTGGGGGGGGGGGGTGCTGGAGCCTATCCCAGCATCTTTGGGCGAGAGGCAGGGTACACCCTGGACACATTGCCAGTCCATCGCAGGACCAACACAGGTTGTGGGAATCAATTAATAAAAGACCCTTAAACCTCCAAGACCAAATAACCCTGAGTGTGGAAGCACTCAAGACATACTGTGTAATAAAAATGGGAAAGGTTTTGTGCAAAAACAGTGCAAGAATAAATAAGTCTAAATACAACTAAAACCAGAGTTTTAAAAGGGAAAAAGCTAAGCACCCAAAAAAGTTGATAAAAACAACACAAAGAAAAACACATCTAAAAAGAATACAGTCGTTGAAAGGTTAAATACAACTGTGGACAAAATTGTTGGTACCCCTCTGTTAATGAAAGAAAAACCCACAATGGTCACAGAAATAACTTGAATCTGACAAAAGTGGTAATAAATAAAAATTCTATGAAAATTAACCAATGAAAATCAGACAATGCTTTTGAATTGTGGTTCAACAGAATTATTTTAAAAAACAAACTCATGAAACAGGCCTGGACAAAAATGATAGTACCCCTAGAAAAGATTGAAAATAATGTTACCATAGGGACATGTTCAACCAAGATGTGTCCTCTAATTAACATCACAGGTGTCTACAAACTTGTAATCAGTCAGTCGGCCTATTTAAAGGGTGACAAGTAGTCACTGTGCTGTTTGGTGACATGGTGTGTATCATACTAAACATGGACCAGAGGAAGCAAAGGAGAGAGTTGTCTCAGGAGATTAGAAAGAAAATTATAAACATGCATGTTAACGGTAAAGGCTATAAGACCATCTCCAAGCAGCTTGATGTTCCTGTGACTACAGTTGCACATATTATTCAGAAATTTAAGATCCACGGGACAGTAGCCAACCTCCCTGGACGTGGCCGCAGGAGAAGACGGATAATACGAATGGTAACAAAAGAGCCCAGAACAACCTCTAAACACATTCATGGTGAACTCCAAGGTCAAGGTACATCAGTGTCAGATTGCACCATCCGTTGTTGTTTGAGCCAAAGTGGACTTCATTGGAGACGACCAAGGAGGACACCACTGTTGAAAACAAATCATAAAAAAGCCAGACTGCAATTTGCTAAACTGCATGTTGACAAGCCACAAAGCTTCTGGGACAATGTCCTATGGACAGACAAGACAAAACTGGAACTTTTTGGCAAGGCACATCAGCTCTATGTCCACAGACGCAAAAATGAAGCATACCAAGAAAAGAACACTGTCCCTACTGTGAAACATGGAGGAGGTTCTGTTATGTTCTGGGGCTGCTTTGCTGCATCTGGCACAGGGTGTCTTGAATCTGTGTAGGGTACAATGAAATATCAAGACTATCAAGGTATTCTAGAGAGAAATGTGCTGCCCAGTGTCAGACAGCTTGCTTGGTCTCAGTCACAGGTCATGGGTCTTGCAACAGGATAATGACCCAAAACACACAGCTAAAAACACCCAAGAATGGCTAAGAGCAAAACATTGGACTATTCTAAAGTGGCCTTCTATGAGCCCTGATCTAAATCCTATTGAACATCTGTGGAAGGAGCTGAAACACGCCGTCTGGAGAAGGCACCCTTCAAACCTGAAACAACTGGAGCAGTTTGCTCATGAGGAGTGGGCCAAAATACCTGCTGAGAGGTGCAGAAGTCTCATTGACAGTTACAGAAATTGTTTGATTGCAGTGATTGCCTCAAAAGGTTGTGCAACAAAATATTAAGGGTACCATCATATTTGTCCAGGCCTGTTTCATGAGTTTTTTTTTTTTTTTACACAATATTTTTATTGAACCTTTTTTTAACAAACATGACACCAACAATCAAACTCTAACACTAAAGTAAATTAAAAATAAATGTTCTAAAAACACCAACAACCATTAACAAAACAAGTCAAACAATGCTCCTCTGTTTAGCCTAGGTAATCCATTGCATAAGTATACATATTATACATTCACCAATTTGGAATTTACAAGGTCCACACATATCATTCACCTTCTTCTTCAGAAGTTATGTTTAGTTTCTTTACATAATCAATGAAAGGTCTCCATATATTCTCAAACACATTTTCCTTTGATTTCAATATGTATGTTATTCTTCCTAGTGGAAGGTTTGTTAACATCTGTCTTAACCACTGAGTCACATCTGGTCTATGAGTCTTTTTCCACAGTAGTGCAATACATTTTTTGGCGTTAAGCAAACTGAGGTCTATGAATGTTCTTTCACTCTTATTAAAGTTATGCTTTTCTGGATACAGACCCAACAAAAACAATTTAGGATTCAATATGAGTTGTTTTGAAATTATTTTTTCAATTGTTACCCTCACCTCTTCCCAAAACATTCTAATTTTTCTACATTCCCATAAACAATGAAATAGAGTTCCTTTACTTTCCATACATTTTGTGCATATATCTAGTATGTTTTCGTTATATCTATTTAACTCCACCGGTGTAACATACATCCGCATTAACCATTTAAAATGTATCAATTTAAGACGTACATTTATTGATTTGGTTTGAGCTTCTGTGCAAACCAATTCCCATTGTTCCTCTGAAATTTCAGTTTGCAGATCTTCTTTCCAATAATTCATTCTTTTCTGTGAGTTTTCACTTGAGGATAATATCAGTGAGTTATAGAACTCTGAAATAATACCCTTTCTCTTACTATTTTTCGTCAAAATTTTTTCCAAGTATGAATAGCTAGGTCGGGTGAGAGCATTCTTTTGATTTGATCGAATAAAATTCCTAAGTTGAAGATATTTAAAAAAATGTGTTCTATTAAGATTAAATTTGGCCCTCAGTTCTTCAAAAGACATTATGTTGTCTGAACGTGCCAAATATAAGTCTTGAATCTTTTGAATCCCTTTTAAATTCCATAATTTAAATACAGCATCCGCTCTCCCTGGTGTAAAATATTGATTACCCCATATTGGGCTAAATTGTGACAATAAGTGCGGTTCTTTTAAATATTTTTTGATTTCATACCATATTTTGATCATATGCTTTACAATAGGATTTTTAACTTGTTTCTGTAATTTTTTAGCCGAGTCTGAGTATATGAATAAGGGAAGAGGTAAAGGTAAATTGTATGATTCCATCTCCGTCCAGTGAGGGAGATCATTTGATGAAAAATAATATGTCATAGACCTCAGTTGTGCTGACCAGTAATACAACATAAAGTTTGGACATTTCAGACCTCCACGATCAAATGGTAAATATAGTAAGGACAGACGTAATCTAGCCTTCCTACTGTTCCATATAAATTCCACTAACTTTTTTTTAATTCTTGAGAATAGATCTGAAGGTGGTGGTAAAGGAATGTATTGAAATAAATATAGTATTTTGGGTAAGATATTACTTTTAAGTATATTAATTCTCCCGATCATCGACATTGGTAGTGACATCCATCTCTGAAGTAACTCATTAATGTCTGTCATTAAGGCTTCATAGTTGATACTAGCGGCTGATTCTAGCTTAGGCACAATTTGAATTCCTAAGTATTTAAACTGATTTACAACATTGAATTGATTTACCTCAGGAGCTGGGTGATTTCTCTGGGTCTCATTTAGCATTAATATTGAAGATTTAGTTTTATTTATTTTATATTCTGATATTTCCCCAAACTTCTTTATTAAATTTAACAAGGTCGGAATTGATTTTTTAAGGTTTGACATAAACAAAATTATGTCATCAGCATACAGGGAGATTTTATGTTCTGTTGGTCCTACTTTAATTCCATATATTTGTGGATGTAAACGTACTGCCATCGCTAAAGGTTCAATTGCCATAGTAAACAGTAAAGGTGAAAGTGGACAACCTTGTCGACAACCTCTATTAATTTTTATTGATTTTGAGATATTTCTATTTGTTAGGATTTCTGCTGTAGCATTATTGTATATTATCTGAACCCATTTTATGAAATTCTTTCCAAGTCCAAACCTTTGTAAAACTTCAAAAAGAAAGGGCCATTCGACCCTATCAAAGGCCTTTTCAGCATCCAATGATAGGAGAGCTGTATCCGGTGCTTCTTCATTAGAATAAATAATATTAAATAGTCTTCTTACATTATGGAAGCCTTGTCTTCCCATTATAAAGCCATTCTGATCTCGATTAATTATATTTGGTAATATTTCTTGTCGTCCTCTTGCTAAAATTTTACAGATTATCTTTAGGTCTGCATTTAATAGGCTTATTGGTCTCATGTTTTCACATTTATTAGAAGGTTTACTTGGTTTTGGCAACAGTATAATTAAGGCATTATTTATATATGGCGGTAATTTACTATTTTGAAATGCTTCTAAAACCATTTCCAAAAATGGTTTTATTACTTTATTTTTTTTTTTGTTTACTGAGACGTGGCTAACTGAACTAGCAGCAGATGCTAACATTGAGCTGGAGGGTTTTCACATGATACGAGATGACCGAACACCAGACAGTGGCAAGGCTAGGGGCGGTGGAGTGATAATGTATGTTAACAACAACTGGTGCAGACCGGGACATATCACTGTTAAACAACGACACTGCAGCAAAGACATTGAGTTGCTAGCTGTTAGCATGAGGCCTACATATCTCCCGAGAGAACACTCACACGTGATCTGCATTGTTGTTTATGCAAATCCGACGGCGAACGCTGGGACAGCACGTGACGTCATCCATTCAGTAACCAGCAGGCTGCAGACAGAACACCCAGATGCTCTTCTCCTCATCTCAGGCGATTTCAACCATGTTTCACTGTCTCCCATTCTACCCACGTTCACCCAGTATGTCACATGCCACACTAGAGACAATAAAACACTGGATTTATTCTACGCAAACACTAAGGAGGCGTACACCTCATCACAACTCCCCCCACTCGGGAGATCGGATCACAACTTGGTTCATCTCCGGCCGGTGTACAAACCCCTAGTGCACAGACAACCTCCGGCCATGCACACTGTGGAGTTATGGTCTGAGGAGACAATGGACACCCTAAAGGGCTGTTTTGAAGCCACCGCCTGGAAGCAGCTCTGCGATCCACATGGTGAGGACATCGATGGCCTCATTCACACCTTCACGGGCTACCTCAGCTTCTGTGTGGACAAATCCGTTCCCACCAAGACCATACGGCGTCACTCAAACAACAAACCCTGGATCAACCCTGAGATAAAAACACTTCTGAGAGAGAAGAAGAGGATCTTCAGGTCAGGGAACAGGGAGATGCTGAAGTCCGTACAGAGGGAGCTGAGGAGAAAGATCAGAGAAGGCAAGGACAGCTTCAGGAAGAAGATGGAGGACAAGCTGCAACAGAGCGACATCAGCGGGGTCTGGAGAAACCTCAAAACCATCTCGGGGCTCCAGAATACCTCCCCCCAGGCCACAGGGGGCAGGGAGTGGGCGAACAACCTGAATCTGTTTTTCAATAGATTTGACCAACCGCCCTCCCCCCTGACTGCACAACAACCACTGCTGCCTCTAAAGAAATCAAGTCCTGCTGCCCACTCCCCACTCCACCAACACCCCCCCACTCCCAACACACAGCCCCCCATCCTGACCCTGACCAGGACCCAGGTGAGGACGGAGCTGAGGAAGATCAAGGCGAGGAAGGCGCCGGGACCGGACGGCATCAGCGCAAAGCTCCTCAAGTCCTGTGCAGACCAGCTGTGTGGGATTGTGATGTATATCTTCAACATGAGCCTGAAACTGGGGAGGGTACCACAGCTGTGGAAAACATCTTGTGTGGTACCTGTACCAAAAACTTCCCACCCCAAAGACCTGAACAGCTACAGACCGGTGGCCTTGACGTCCCACTTGATGAAGACCCTGGAGAGACTGCTCCTTGCTCACCTCCGCCCCCTGGTGGAACCAGCGATGGATCCACTCCAGTTCGCCTACCAGCATGGCATTGGGGTGGAGGATGCGGTGATCTTCCTCCTTCACCGTTCTCTGTCCCACCTGGAGAAGCCCGGGAATATGGTGAGGATCATGTTCTTTGACTTCTCCAGTGCTTTCAACACCATCCAACCGATGATCCTGAAGGACAAGCTGCTGCGCGCAGGGGTGGACCAGCACCTGTCATCATGGATCCTGGACTACCTCACGAACCGGCCTCAGTTTGTGAGAACCCGGGACTGTGTGTCCGACACGATCATCAGTAGCACGGGGGCCCCCCAGGGAACGGTGCTGGCTCCCTTCCTGTTCACTCTTTATACTGCGGACTTCTCACACAACACAACACACTGCCATCTACAGAAGTTCTCTGATGACTCTGCGATCGTTGGCCTCATCTCCAATGGAGATGAAGCTGAGTACAGAGGGCTTATCCAGGACTTCGTGGACTGGTGCCATCGGAACTGCCTCCAGATCAACGCGAGGAAAACTAAGGAGCTGGTGGTGGACTGCCGCAGGCATGGGCAGCCCCTCACAGTACCAGTAAATATACAGGGAACAGACATCGAGATGGTGACATCCTATAAGTACCTGGGTATTCATCTGAACAATAAACTAGACTGGTCACACAATACTGATGCACTCTACAAGAAGGGACAGCGCAGGCTGTTCCTGCTGAGGAGACTCAGGTCTTTTGGTGTACAAGGGGCGCTGCTGAAGTCATTCTATGACACGGTGGTGGCATCAGCCATCACTTTTGGAGTGGTCTGCTGGGGCAGTGGCATTACTGCAGCCGATAGGAAGAGACTGAACAAACTGATTAAGAAAGCTAGCTCTGTCCTGGGGCAGCGCCTTGATCCGATGGAGGAGATAGGAGAGAGAAGGACGGTGGCTAAACTGTCATCTCTGCTGGAGTCCGAGTTCCACCCTATGCAGGACATACTGAATGCACTGAGGAGCTCATTTAGCAGCAGACTACATCATCCCAGGTGCACAACCGAGAGGTTTCGTAGGTCCTTCCTACCAACGGCTGTCAGACTGTACAACCTAAGCAGGGCTGCTCGCAGAGATAGCAAAAAGACGTAACAAACTAATAGTTTTTTGAATGCAAAAGATGCAATAGACTTACACAATGGTCCCCTCCGGCATACAACTAGGAACATACCGGTCGCTATGGAGGGTGAGAATATGTATGGGCACATAATCATACCATGTAGGATAACTAAGTAGACGGTTATGCTGTTTCATTCCATCTAGCAACAATGCTCTGCACTGTGTGTATTTATATATTTGCATATTTATTCCATCTAGCTACAATGCTCAGCACTGGGTGTGTTTATATATTTATATATCTACATATTATTCCATCTAGCTACATTGCTCCGCACTGTGTGTGTTTATATACTTGCATATTTATTCCACCTAGCTGCAATGCTCCGTACTGTGGGTGTTTATATATTTACATATTTATTCCATCTAGCTACAATGCTCTGCACTGTGTGTTCATATATTCATATATTTATTCCATCCAGCTACAATGCTCTGCACTGTGTGTCTGTGTGTGTGTGTGTGTGTATATATATATATTTTATAGTAATACGTACATATGTTTATTAGCTGCTCTTGCTTGCTTGTTTTTTTTCTTGCCTTCTGATTGTTGCTCTGAGTGTTGCTATCCCTGTGCTGTTGCAATCCTGGAATTTCCCCGTTGTGGGACTAATAAAGGCTTATCTTATCTTATCTTATCTTATTAATTTATTCTTAAATTTTTTATAGAGGTCAACTGGAAGACTGTCAGGTCCCGCACTTTTTCCTGGTTTCATATTATCAATGGCTAGCCCAACTTCTTCTTGACTAATTTTTGACTCCAGTATCTCCCTATTTTCATTTGGAATACACGGTATTGATAATCCGTCCAAAAACCCATTTAGTTTTGTTAAGTCAGTTTCATTTTTTGTATCATATAGTTTTTCATAATAATCTCTAAAGGCACTGTTAATTTCTAAAGGATCTACGACTGCCTGTCCGTTACTTATAATACTGGTAATTGGTGTTTTAAATTCTAATTGTTTAATCTGCCAAGCCAATAATTTTCCTGATTTTTCACCTTGTTCATAAAAGGTTTGCTTCAATCTTAGAAGACTCAAGGCAGCTCTATTCGCTGATTTTTTGTCATATTCAGCTCTCAGAATCAGTAATTCATTCTCTAATTTGGGATTATTTCCTGCATACACTTTTTCTTGAAGAATTTTTATTTTACGTTCCAATTGGACTCTCTCCTCTCGAGTCTTCCTAGATTTTGAACCTGTGTAACTAATAATATGCCCCCTAATAAAAGCTTTGAAAGCTTCCCACTTTATACATGCTGATGTTTGTGTAGTGTTGATATCAAAGAGCCCATCTATCTGTTTTTCTATGTACTTAACAAATTCCTCATCTTGAAGCCATTTATGCTGAAATTGCCACCTACCAGGAACCTTTGTCAATTTCTTATCTACATATATTAGACAACAGGGTGCGTGATCAGAGATCACAATGTTATCATAGAAACAATTTTGAATCATGGACCTTAATTCTGTGGAGATCAAAAAATAGTCAATACGTGAAAATGTCTTGTAGGTGTTAGAATAACAAGAATAGGCTTTGACTTGTGGTTTCATTTCTCTCCATATATCTAGCAATCTCAATTCTTTCATAAAATGATTAATGGTCATCCTACATCCATTGTGCGTACAGTCCTGTCCTGTTGACCTATCTATACTGGTGTAATGTTCTCCTGGAACCATGTAATGACGAGGCGCACACACACCGGGTGTCAGTTAGGACTTTTTACTTGTCACTTCAACTTCAACCAACAACTAACCACACAGTGGCTCTAGTACATCTCCTTTTATAGTCAGGTCATGGCCGGGGTCATACTGCCCTCTAGTGGTGACTCTATAGGAACTTCACATATCAATACATCTCCCTTTTTTTCAAGTAAGGTCATGTCCAACTATAAACTTAAAACTGTTTCTCTAATTTCAATAAACAAAATAAACTCCATTTCTATTTACATTTCTTTCAACCTTGTACACTGAATCACAAGTTCAATTTTTTTCTCTGTTTACAATTCAACATCAACACATTTTTTTTTCTCTGTTTACAATTCAACATCAACACATTTTTTTTTTTTTTCATTCATCTCAGTACTCCTTACATTTCCTCAATCAATCTTTTCGGTTTCACAATTTGCCTTTGTGAGCATCTCCTTTGTGTCACCTCAGTCTGTTCGTTAGTGTCTGTCTCTATGTTCTGGTTCTCAGCCATTTCTGGTTGTTCGGTTTGGCTGGAAATTAGCATGTCGCTTGTTTCACTGTCTGTGACTCTCATTTTTGTCTGAGGCACTTTCAGTAAGTGACGTCGGTTTCGCCTCATTGTTTTTCCATGCTCTGTGATGACTTCATATGATCTGGGAGTTGTTTCTTTAACCACTTTTGCCAGCGGTCCCCATTCTCCATCACATCTCACTCGCACAATGTCCTCATGTGCAAGTGGTCTCAGAGGTCGTGCTGTTCTGTTGTACAGTTCAGTTTGCCTCTCATCTCGCCTCACATCTCTCTTTTCCATCACCTGAGATGCTGATGGAAGTCGCGTTCTGAGTTTTCTGTTCATGAGCATTTCTGCTGGGGACAGTCCATTCTCCAGTGGTGATGCTCGGTAATTCAGGGTCGCCAGATGTGGGTCTTCTGCATTGTCTGCAGCTTTTTTCAGTATGCGCTTCACAATTTGCACCCCTTTCTCTGCTAACCCATTCGACTGTGGGTACAGAGGGCTTGAGGTCACGTGCTTGAACCCATATGTGTCTGCAAAGTCTTTGAAGCACTGACTCGTGAATTGTGGTCCGTTATCACTCACAACAGTCATTGGAATTCCATGGCGTGCGAACATTGTCTTTGTATGTGCAATCACCTTTTCTGCTGTTGTGTCACTCAACCCTGCAAACTCTGGGTAGGTGGAATGATAGTCCATGACTAACAGATAGTCCTTGCCCTTAAGCTGAAATAGATCCATGCCCACTTTTCTCCATGGCCCTTGAGGCTTCTCATGGGGCCTCATAGGCTCCTTTGGCTGTTGATACCTGTGGCGCTGGCAAATCTCACAGCGCTGCACATATGCCTCAATGTCCTTGTGCATGCTGGGCCAATATAAAACATCACGTGCACGTCTTTTGCACTTTTCAATACCCAAATGCCCCTCATGCACTAATTTAACCATTTCTGATCTCATGGAGGTAGGTATGACTATCCTTGTACCCTTTAACAGAACCCCATCTAACACAGACAGTTCACCTTTAAAGTGTTGGTAAGGCTTGTCAATCATAACCTGTCCTGGCTGATGTATCTGTTCCATTACTCTTTTTAGTTTCTCCTCCTTTTGTGTTTCTTTCACTATCTTCGTCCATTTTGCATCTGACACTCGCATGTGTGCCTTAATAGAGTCTACATGTATTTGCACAGCTTCCTCTGTTGTGCTGCTGGTGTTGCTCAAGCTAGCCCTACTCAGCGCATCGGCTACAATTAGTTGCTTGCCTGGTGTAAACTCAAATTTCAAGTCATATTTCTGTAATCTTAACATTAGACGCTGGATGCGCGGTGGTGCGTCACCCAGTGGCTTCTGTGAGATCGCAATCAGTGGTTTGTGGTCTGTTTCTAGTATTACTGACCGTCCATACACATATTCATGAAACTTCTCACATCCAAACACTGCACCTAGAGTCTCTTTCTCTATTTGCGCGTAATTTTTTTCTGCGCTTGTCATGGTGCGCGATGCGTATGCGACTGGATACCACTCTGTGTCATGTTTTTGCAATAGCACAGCTCCTAGGCCGGCTTTGGACGCATCTGTGGACACTTTTAGCAGTTTGTCCTGATCATAGAATTTTAACACTGGCTCCTTTATTAGACTGCTTTTGAGCCACTCCCATTCTCTGGCATGCTCTGCCATCCACTTCCACATTGTATTGGTCTCTAACAAGCTTCTAAGAGCTATTGTGTTAGCTGATAAATTTGGGATGAATTTCCCCATGTAATTGACTAGCCCTAGGGCTCTTTGCAAGTCATTTTTGTCCTGCGGTACTGGCAGCTCTGCTATGGCCCGCACTTTTTCCGGATCTGGTTGCACGCCTGCCCCAGATAATTTTTCTCCCAGGTATGTAATCTCCTGTACCTCAAATTGGCACTTACTCTTATTCAGTTTCATACCTGACTTTTGCGCCTGTGTGAGAACTCTAGCCAACCTTTCGTCGTGCTCCTCTTTTGTTTTTCCCCAGACTACCACGTCATCAAGAAAAACTCCCACCCCTTCTATTCCGTCAAACAATTGCTGCACAGTTCTATGGAAAATTTCGGGGGCTGAGCTAATCCCGAACGGCATTCGTAGAAAGCAATGCCTTCCGAATGGCGTATTAAATGTGCACAATTTAGCGCTTTCCTCGTCGAGCACTAGTTGGTAAAACCCAGATTTGGCATCTAATTTTGTGAAGTAGTTTGCTCCACTCATTGTGCTGGTTATGTCAGATTTTGTTGGTAGCCTGTAATGCTCCCGCTGTATTACTTTATTTAGATCTTTTGGATCTATGCACAATCTCAAATCTCCATTTGGCTTCTCCACTATAACTAGTGAGTTAACCCATCCAGTTGGTTCTTCTATTTTTCTGACCACTCCGTCTGCTATCAGTGAGTCTAGTGTTTCTCTCAGCCTCTTTTTAAGAGCTATTGGCACTTTTCTTGCTGGATGTATGACTGGCTCTGCATTCTCTTTCAGCCTAATTTTTTGTTTGCCTGGTAGGCGGCCTATTCCTTTGAACACCTCTTTGTATTCTTTCACCCAGTCAGTGTGTTTGTGCTTACTTGTTGTAGCCTCTGTATTTTCTCGTGCTGTCACCTTGTCTGTATCAATGACATTCACCCTTTTGATCAGACCTAGCTGATCGCATGTTTTTAAACCCAAAATTGCTTGTCTATTTCCATCAACAAGTACAAACAATGCATTCACTGTCTTATCTTTGTTTGACAGTGTAACCCTGCACATTCCTTTAGTGGGTATTGGCTTATCGTCATATGTTCTCAGATTAATCTTTTTATCTCTTATTTTCGGTTTGTTTTTCAGTCTTTTAAAATCTTTCATTGGCAGGATGTTTACCTGCGCACCTGTGTTGAGCTTCAGTGACATGTCCGTGCCATTCATCTCCAGGCACACTATCCATTCGTCAGCGCTCGTCTCTCCCTCGATGGCGTCCACGTAAAACTGATCCTCTTCGCTGTCGCTCTTTTTCTCCACGAGTTGCACCCTCTTCTTTGAGAAGCAGGTCTTTGCGAAGTGATTTTTTCCGCCACACTTGCGACATTCCTTCCCGAATGCTGGACACTGCTTCGGCGCATGTTGCATTCCACACCGCTCACAGTTCCCGCGCGCGCGCTCTGGGTTTGCCTCCCTTTTTCTTGCATGCAACGTTCCTTTTGGCTTCGCGCACTGCACTGCATCGACCTCAGCAGTCTCTTTTTCCTTGCTGCTAAAAGTCTTTAATTGTGCCTTTGTACTCTCAGACGCTTGGCAAATCTGTATCGCTTTCTCCAGCGTTAAGTTAGTCTCTTTCAGTAATTGCATCCGCAATTTGTTGTCTTGGACCCCAATTACAATTTGGTCCCGTATCATTGACTCACTCAATGTTCCAAAGTTGCATGACTGACATTTCAACCGTAGGTCTGTGACATACAGCTCGATGGACTCTGACTCTTTCTGAAGTCTTTTTCTGAACACATACCTCTCGTACGTTTCATTCTTTCTCGGTGTGCAATAATCGTCAAATTTCTTCATCACGGCGTCGAAGTTGCCTTTTTCTTCTTCCGTGAAGACGAATGTGTTAAACACATTTAGCGCCGCTCGCCCTGCTACTGTTAGCAGTAATGCTATCTTCCTCTCCTCGTCACGGAGACCGATAGCAAGCGAATAAAGTTCAAAACTTTGTTTGAATGCTTTCCAGTTCTCGTTGATGTTACCGGTCAACTTTAACTCGTCCGGCTGTCGAAGAGCGTTCATCTTCGCCGTCGGTTCGTAGTTTTATCCTGGTACCATGTAATGTTCTCCTGGAACCATGTAATGACGAGGCGCACACACACCGGGTGTCAGTTAGGACTTTTTACTTGTCACTTCAACTTCAACCAACAACTAACCACACAGTGGCTCTAGTACATCTCCTTTTATAGTCAGGTCATGGCCGGGGTCATACTGCCCTCTAGTGGTGACTCTATAGGAACTTCACATATCAATACAACTGGGATTCAATGTACAATTAAAATCCCCTGCTATTATATATAGCCTGTGAGTGATGCTAAAGTAAGAAATAAATTAACGAAGAAGTTTTGATCATCTATATTGGGACCATATAAGTTCACCAGATTTATATTTTCTAATAACAAAGATCCTTGGATGATTAGATATCTTCCCAATTTATCTCCAATTACATTTTTCACTTGAAATGGGACTGATTTATGTATGAGAGTCATGACTCCCCTGGCTCGGGATGAAAATGATGAGGTGAACACACTTCCCTGCCATCTACTCCTTATTCTTTTTACATCCTCCTCTGTTAGATGAGTTTCTTGTAAAAACACAATTTTTGAACGTATGTCTTTTATTTTATTCAAAACTTGTTTAAGTTTTTTTAGATTTTGTAGACCTCTGCAATTCCATGATGTTAAATTAAGCTTAACGCTTTGGTCTATGATCAAAAACATGCTCATACAGAGAAGCAAAAACATGGATGGTTGAACATTCATCCCACAAACTACACACAAACAAATTCCCCCTTCCCACATTCGTGGTAATCCCCCCAAAATCAAAAAAAAAAAATCCGTCTCCCGTTATAGCCTGAATCTGCTCCTCCCCCGTGAGGATCAGTCAAACCACTCACTCTTTCCTCCTCTCAATCACCCTGACTCTGCTACTTTTAATGACATGACAATAACTCTCTTCTGTAGTTTTTTCAATTTAACTCCAAAATTTTATAGCAACTTTGTACATCATAGCTTTTTTTTTAAACATATAATACAATCTATATTTTGTAGACATGCTATATGTTTCAAATCAGTCAGATACTTGAACACTTGCTTAAATATTCTACCTTTTATATCTTGTTCTTGCTTCATGCTTGGCTCTCGCCAGTCTCTCCTTGGATCTGCTTAATGAGTTCCTGCGCCTCCTGAGGGGTCTTGAAGACTTGGGTTCTCCCTTTATACGTGACCAGCAGTCTTGCAGGATAAATCACTCCGTGACGAATCCCAAGGCTGCGCAGCTCTTTACGGGCGGGGTCAAACTGTTCCCTTAATTGTTGGATTCCTGCGGCCAGATCTGGGTAGAACCGCACCTGTTGATCCTGGTATTTAATTTCTCCTTTAGTATGTGCTGCGTTGGAGACCGTCATCTTGTCCCTGTAGTTAAGGAACTTCATAATCAGCGACCTCGGTGTTGTCTTCTTATCTCTCGGTGGGCCTATTCGGTGTGCGCTCTCCAAGACGACTGATGACTGTAGATCTACGTTATTCAGCGCTTCTGGAATCCACTTTTCCAAAAAGGAACACGCATCCTGTTCCTCCGCCCCCTCCGGAAGGCCCACAAGCCTTAAATTATTCCGTCTCGACTGGGATTCTAAGTCCAAGACGTTATCTTCCAGACGTTTATTTTTTAATTCTAATGTCTGGACCTTTAATTGCAGGCTGTTGACGTCATCTTCAGCGTTGGAGATCCGGAGCTCTGCCTGCGATATTCGCTCCATACAGTCACTTATTTCTTTTCTCATAGCTTCTAACACAGCTATAATCCCATCAAACTTAGATGAAAAGTCTGTTCTCATAGCGCTGATGGCAGCAAGGACCGCATTCGTTCCTTCGGCAGTCACCGCACCACCGCTAGCTCCCTCCTCAGCCATGGTCACAGGCGATTTATCTGCTGCGTCATGAGCGTGGAAATCTGTTAACTTGGCTTGTCTCAACGAATCAGTTTTTCCTCCGCCTGATTTCACAGCCTTAGTTTTTACCATATCTGCCCCCAAACGCTAGAATAGGTTTTTGTTCCAATTGGGAGAGTTTTAGCCTACTTTTTTATCATTAGGAGCAGAGCAGAGTGGAGCACACCCTCCTACGCGGCCGCCATAACCGGAAGTCCCATGAGTTTCTTTTTTAAAATAATTCTGTTGAACCACAATTCAAAAGCATTGTCTGATTTTCATTGGTTAATTTTCATAGAATTTTTATTTATTACCACTTTTGTCAGATTCAAGTTATTTCTGTGACCACTGTGGGTTTTTTCTTTCATTAACAGAGGGGTACCAACAATTTTGTCCACGTCTGTATAAGCATAAATAGAACAAGTACTCAGGTCAACAGTAGCTGATATCAGCTGACCTGCGCTGAGTATTAGTTTGCTTAAGTTAACCTAAGTTGGCAACAGCTATACATACACTAGCCTACGTAAGTTGGCAAAAGTTTGCAAACGCTGAATGCAACACTGGCAAATGCAAGTAAAAGTTTCTAAAAGTTGGTGTACGCTGGATTAAAAAAAAAAAAAACACTGCTCACGAATGTAATTTCACCAACGTTTGGACTAATTTCTCTGATTTTTCAAAATGTACACTACCGTTCAAAAGTTTGGGGTCACCCAGACAATTATTTTGTGTTTTCCATGAAAAGTCACACTTATTTATCACCATGAGTTGTAAAATGAATAGAAAATATAGTCAAGACATTGACAAGGTTAGAAATAGTGATTTGTATTTGAAATAATAATTTTTTCCTTCAAACTTTGCTTTTGTCAAAGAATCCTCCATTTGCAGCAATTACAGCATTGCAGACCTAACATGATTGCACAAGGGTTTTCTAATCATCCATTAGCCTTCTGACGCAATGAGCAAACACATTGTACCATTAGAACACTGGAGTGATAGTTGCTGGAAATGGGCCTCTATACACCTATGTAGATATTGCACCAAAAACCAGACATTTGCAGCTAGAATAGCCATTTACCACATTAGCAATGTATAGAGTGTATTTCTGATTAGTTTAAAGTTATCTTCATTGAAAAAAAGTACTTTTCTTTCAAAAATAAGGAAATTTCTAAGTGACCCCAAACTTTTGAATGGTAGTGTATGTAAAAGTTGGTCCAAACGCTATAGTATGAGCCCAGCTTTAGAATGATAAAACGACCAAAATTCATTGTTTCATTTCTAATAAAACATTGAAAAACCACATCTGCTCTGTTTTTCTGTTCTTGCCAATTTGTTTTCTCCACTTTCATTTTTGAACAAACTCATGAAATGTGGCTGACTAGTCTCACTAACTTTGTTTTGTCATTCAAGCATGGATGAACCAAACCCACACCATTCCTCATTAGTCTGTTTTGAAAACCAAAATCAGATTACCAGACTTGGTGACAGAAAGTTGTAAATCCAGGGTAGGATGTCAGTATAAAAGCCTGTGACAGTATAAAAGATGTGCATGTCACAATATTTTTATTCAGAATGCCAGCTTCTGGATGAATTATTTTGTGATTTCCAGACAGCATTCTGCTTGAACAGGATTATTTCTTACTTGAAGAATATTTGCAGATAGATGCACCTACAGTGGCTACTTCTTTTCCTTTGATTTCATCATTATTATTAATTACACAACTCTTAAATATTTATTTGTGATACATTTACAAATATCTCAATATAAGACTGCATGTCTCTGCATGCTCTTTGCTAAATGTGATCCATGCTGGCAAAATGAGTTGGAATGCGCACAGCGTCATAACGAGCTGCAGGCAGGAGAAGTCATAAATCATGACTCTTTCTTTGCTAGCGGCAAGTCCTGGCAAAAAACCCATGAGTGCCTGGTATCAATGGAAAGCTTAGAAAACATACTTTCTGGCTGGCAATGGAGTAGGTGTGTGCGTTGCTGGCTCCTGCTATATTTTTTTCTTTACTTTTTAAACCCTATTTTGCTGTAAGCTGTTAATGTTTTGGACATTTAATACGTGCAGAATCTGTTTTGAAATATGTCCAAAACAAGAAAGCAGACTGAAAAGGAGGCAGCAGGGAACAATATTAACACCAGCTTAGCTGAGGATGCTAGTATCAGCCTTAACCCTGCACTTGTTGCCTTGCTTGAGCAACACAGAATGTCCATAGCTGCTGACTTCAAAGCTTCATTTGAACTTATTAATGGTAAGCTGGACAAAATTCAAGCAGATGTGGCGAACCAGGAGCAACGCATTGGCGACCTTGAAAACAACGCGGAGGACGTCAGCCAGTGCCTAGCGGCGCTTGAAGTTACATGCGAGTCAATACAGGAGGAGAACAAACTTTTGAAAAACAAACTTTCTGACCTGGAGGGAAGAAGCAGGAGGCTGAATATTCGTCTGGTGGGTCTGCCGGAGTCCTTTGATGTGGGTCCACGGCCATCTGAATTTTTTTCTCGGCTGTTGGTGGACGTCTTTGGCACACAAACTTTGCCATCTCCCCCAGAGCTGGATAGAGCCCACCGCAGCCTCATGTCCAAGCCGAGTCCGAATGGGAAGCCGCGCGCTGTTATTATTTGTTTCCACCGGTTTCGGACCAAAGACTTGGTGATGAGAGAAGCGCGGAGACGCCGTGGGACTTTGGAATATCGTGGGCATAAACTTCAGTTCTACGAGGATTATAACGCCGACGTTCAGAAGCAACGAGCCAAATATAAGGAGGTTATGTCCGAGTTGTACAAGAGGGGTTTTCGTCCTTCTCTTCTTTTCCCCGCCAGGCTCCGGATAACTCTTCCAGACGGCAAAAACCAGTGGCTGGCGTCCGTCTCGGAGGCCACCTGCTTCATGCAAACTATGGAGAGAAACCAGCAATTTTCGCCTTGAACTGGACATTTCTGGGTTGACCAGCTGCCGCGCTGGGCTGCTTGTTACTTCATTGAAGCTGCACTGACTGGACATTGATGCATTTTCAGATGTTTAAAAACAAGGTAAAATTGGCTCCCTATACGTTGTTGTTTACTTAATTCTTTTTTTTAATTTTATCTTATTTTTTTTTTTTTTTTTTAGGGTAAAACGTTCATATTATGCAGGATTGAAGCCAGTTGTATGGGAGCATTCTGTTAGGATGAAAATAGAGCTGGAGATGGAGCGGTTGCTGTTTTTTTGCAACCGGCTGGAGTGTTGTTATAGGTTTGGTTGTTGGATTTTTTTTTTTTTTTAATTTTTTTATTTATTTTTTTTTTGTTTTGTTTTTTTGTTATGGTTTTATTTACACCCCCCTTACCCCTTCTTTTTTTTTTTTTTTACCCGTACCTCACTTTATTCTTCTTTGGGCTACACAACATAATATATAAATTTTACTCTTTGAATGAATAGTAATCTTACTTTGGTAAGCTGGAATGTGAAGGGGTTGAACCATCCAATTAAACGAAAGAGAGTCATGTCACGTCTAAAGCAGTTTAAGCCTGGGGTACTGTTTTTGCAGGAAACCCATTTGCAGGATTCCGACCACTTGCGTTTGTCAAAATGTTGGTCAGGACAATTTTTTCATTCAAATTTTAAAGCTAAGGCCAGGGGCGCTGCTATTCTTATTGATCGAAATATCCCATTTATTCCCTCTAATGTTGTATCAGATAAAAATGGACGATTTGTAATAGTATCAGGTAAACTTGGCGATAAACATGTCACTTTGGCTAATCTGTATGCACCGAATTTTGATGATGTGCACTTTTTTCGCAACCTTTTTTCGCAACTTCTAGATTTAAATACTCATTCTCTAATTCTTGGGGGTGACTTTAATTTGTATATGGATCCGATCTTAGATCGCTCATCTTCAAAACCTGCTAGTCTTAATAAATCTGCAACTTATGTTAAGTCTTTTCTTGAGGAATATAGCCTTACAGATCCTTGGCGTTTTTTACATCCTAAAGGCAGGGACTATTCTTTTTTCTCTCACGTACACCATACTTATACCAGAATAGATTATTTTTTTGTTGACAATTTATTAATTAATAACCTTTGCTCTTGCAGTTATGATAGCATCTCGGTTTCTGATCATGCCCCTCTTGTACTTAAAATGATCCTCCATGGATGTGACTCCATGAGAAAGCATTGGAGATTGGATCCATTATTACTTACAGATGAAAAATTGGTTGCGAATATTTCTTCTAAAATTAATTTTTTTTTGAAAGAAAATAAAACTCCTGGTATGTCAAATAAAACGATATGGGAGGCCATGAAGGCATTTCTTAGGGGGGAATTTATTTCATTGGCAGCATTTAAAAGACGATCCTTAATACAGGAACAGAAGGCTATTTTAGATCAAATCCTGGACATTGACAGACAATATGCTCAATCTCCATCACCCGCTCTGTACAAGGAACATATGACATTACAAACTAAACTTAATTTACTTTCTACTCGACAAATTGAAGGTTGTTTAATAAGGAACAAGAGTGAATTTTATGAACATGGCGAAAAAACCAGTAAACTTCTAGCTAATCAACTACGTGGTATTAGAGCTAAGCAAATTATTACTGGAGTTAGGACAGATAAAGGAGAGGTGACATCTGACCAACAAGCGATTAATGATATTTTCAGGTCATTTTATTCCAAATTATATACCTCAGAATATACAACAAACTTAAAGGATTTGGAAATTTTTTTTTGATTCTATTGATATTCCTTCGATTTCTTCAGAATCTCGGCAAATTTTAGAAGCTCCCATCACAAAAGAAGAAATTCAGCTGGCAATATCATCCATGCAATCAGGAAAATCTCCAGGACCTGATGGGTTTTCCGCTGATTTTTTCAAAAAATTCTCTGATGACCTCGCCCCTTTCCTTTGTCAAGTTTTTACAGAGTCGCTTGACTCTGGTACACTTCCTCCTTCATGCTATCAGGCCTGTATCACTGTGTTGCTTAAAAAGGATAAGGATCCTGTTGATTGTGCTTCTTACAGGCCTATTTCCTTGTTAAATACCGATGTTAAAATTTTGTCAAAGTTGTTAGCTTCAAGGTTGGAAAAGATTCTTCCTTTTATAATTTCACAGGACCAAACCGGTTTCATTAAAAATCGCCATTCTTTTTTTAACTTGCGGCGGTTGTTTAATATTATTTATACTCCTCACCACAACATACCTGAATGTCTTATTAGTTTGGACGCTGAAAAGGCATTCGATAGGGTTGAGTGGGAGTATTTGTTTTTTACTTTGGAGAGGTTCGGTTTTGGTCCTTCCTTCTGTTCCTGGATTAAACTTCTCTATGCTAGTCCTTTAGCTTCAGTGTTAACTAATTGTCGCTATTCTGACTATTTTAGACTTTACCGTGGTACGAGGCAAGGCTGTCCTTTGAGCCCGTTGCTCTTTGCCTTGGCAGTTGAGCCGTTAGCTATTGCAATCCGTGGGAGCCGGGACTTTCTAGGCATTCGTAGGGGTGGCATTGAGCATAGGGTTTCACTCTATGCTGATGATCTTTTATTATTTCTCTCCAACCCACTTACTTCATTACCCGCTATACTTAATATTTTGGATAGTTTTAGTAGGTTTTCTGGTTATAAAATTAATCTTAATAAGAGTGAACTGTTTCTGATTAATGAAAAGATTCAAGTTCAGGATTTTGAAAATTTTCCTTTCAAGGTTGTTATTGATCATTTTAATTATCTTGGGATATGTGTCACTAAACAATTTAATTACTTGTTTAAAAATAATTTTCTCCCCTTACTTGACCAGTGCAAGTTAATACTTTCCAAATGGTCCCCATTATCCTTGTCTTTAATTGGCAGAATCAATTCTGTAAAAATGATGTTACTTCCAAAGTTTTTATATTTGTTTCAATGTCTCCCCATTTTTATTCCTAAATCCTTTTTTAAGTCTTTGGACTCTCTGATTACCTCATTTATTTGGAATGGTAAACATCCGAGATTGAGGAAAGTTTTTCTTCAAAGACCCAAATCAGTAGGTGGCATGGCTCTGCCTAACTTTCAATATTACTACTGGGCAGCAAATATCAGGTGCATGTTATATTGGAAACATTTTTATCTGGAACCCAAATCACCTATTTGGATCCTTATGGAGTCACATGTGGACAATCAAACTTCCCTACCGGCAATTTTAGGTTCACCACTTCCCCTTGCTTTGTCTACACTGGGTAATAATAAAGTAGTTTGTCAGTCTCTTAGAATTTGGTCTCAATTCAGGAAAAATTTCGGTCTTCAGTTTTTTTCCATTAGAAGTCCAATTGCCGCAAATCATTTATTTACCCCATCAACTATTGATAGTGCATTTCATATATGGCACAGAAAAGGTTTAAAATCTTTTGCGGATTTATATTTTGATGGTCAATTTGCAAGTTTTTCTCAACTTTCCACCAAATTCGACATCACTTCTACACATTTTTTCCGCTTCCTCCAGGTCAGACATTATGTGCAAACCATGACAAAACAATTCCCTCAAAAACCTTCTGATAATCCTCTAGATGATTTTTTATTAGTTAAACCAACTTCTAAGGGGGTAATGTCAGTTTTATATAATTTAATTTCAAATTTACAATCTTCTTCTCTGGCCGCTATCAAATTGAACTGGGAACAAGATCTTAATTTTACTTTTACTGATGAACTGTGGGACTCTATTCTTGGCCAGGTTCACACTGTATCAATGTGTGCTCGTCACGCTCTTATTCAATTTAAGATTGTACACCGGATGCACCTGTCCAAGGTTAAGTTAGCACGTATTTACTCGGATATAGACCCAACTTGTGAAAAGTGTGGTAGCGCTCCTGGCACTTTGCTTCACATGTATTGGTCCTGCCCTGCATTGATGAATTTTTGGCATTCTGTTTTTATCACTATGTCTGAAGTCCTGCAATATCAAATTAAACCTGATCCATTATGCGCCATTTTTGGTGTGGCTCCAGAACTTGTCTTGCCAAGTTCCAAATTAAAAGTATTCAAATTTTCATTATTATTGGCCAGACGTGCTGTATTACTGAAGTGGAAAGACTCTTCGCCCCCTTCACATTTACAGTGGATAAAAGATATAATGTCCTGTTTGGATTTAGAAAAAATCAGATATACAGTCTGTGGCTCTGAAAACAAATTCTATAAATTATGGCGCCCGTTTCTTGATTTCTTTGAAAGACCCACGATTATAGTTTCTGAGTAGCTCATATCCCCTTTACCCCACCCCCACTTCACACACACAATTTTTCTTTGTATTTTTTTTTTTTTTTATTGTTTATTTAAAGGTTTTTGTGCTTTGAAGCATTTACATTTGTTGGCTTTAAGTTCTAGTTTTTTACTGTTTGGTTGAAACAAAAATGAAAATTTCTAATACTTTGTATTGTATTGATACTTCAATTAATAATAATAAAAAGACCTTTGAAAGAAAGAAAGAAAACATACTTTCTAAAAATACATATGTTTTTGCAGAAGACGTAACTCCCGACTGATCGAACGCGAGTTTTATACCGAGCCAAAATATAAACAAACTGTCTTTTTCCGGGTCTGTTTTTGTGCACTTCCTACAAATTAAATATCATTTTGAAGGTCTTTCAATACAGAATATGGAAAAAAACGTTACCTCAGTTTTTACAATTTCCTCAAAGTGACTCATTTTGCCAGCACAGGTCACAAATGCTGAAATTTCTTTTCCCTATCTCACCAAAAGAATTATTCTGGAACAGTACCACAAAATACCCTTGAGGAATTAATGAAGACCTAAAAACACGTTTTTCTAATCTTGTTACAAGCAAGGCCACAGCCCCCCACAGGTTGGATCCAGCGGCGACCTCTGGATTTGGACAGATGACGGAGAAGTGGAAAATCCAACAAAGCATTGGTAGTGGTGCAATGATCAGTTAGACCAGGGGTGTCAAACTCATTCCATGGAGGGCCAAGACCCTGCATGTTTTACTTCCATCCAGTGTCTTCAGCAGGTGTTTTCACTGATCAGCAATCAGTGAGAAGAAATTCAGTGAAATCACCTGTTGAAGACACTGGGTGGAGGTAAAACCTGCAGGGTCTTGGCCCTCTGTGGAATGAGTTTGACACCTATGAATTAGACCATTAAATTTCAGGTAGGTCTTAATCCATACCAAGAAGCCACCTCGCTTTCCCCATCTCTTCGAGCGTTTCGGTTGTATACGAGTAGAGTAGAATCATCAGGACAACATATCAGGAGACAAACAAGAACAAACGGGAGACATCTGAACAGAGAGAGACGACAAGTCGTGCACACTGGCGCCATCTTGATATGCTGTTTTAATTGTCCGGTTGCGGCCCGTTTGGACCGAATACTTTATTATATGAAAGGGATGTCAACAGTTTTACTATGGGACATGATTTAAGGTTGAATAAGGTTGTGATGACGGAGTGTCACCACGGTTATGGTCCACTGTATTTGTGATTATATTATATCTGTAGTATGGTAAATGTTAATGTGATTGTTTGTTAAAATGTACACATTATTCTGGGATCTGTTTCTGACTATGTGGAGTGCCTTTTTGTGAGATATTTATTTGGGTAAAACAAGTGGTGATTAAATTCACATACCTTTGCCAACATGCTTCCTGAGGGTGTCCGGGCAAAAGACTCTGTGATGGGTTGAATGCCTTTTAAAGGACACCAGCAGGAAGGAAGCATGTGATGGTGAGTCAGAGGGGTGATTTAGAATTTTGTAAATAGGGGTTTAAATTATTTATTGAATTATTTATGGTATTATTTATTCTGTGTTATTTATATGTATTTGTAAATAGGTGGGAATTGTTTATGAACTTTTAGATGTTAGTGGGTATGTGTGAAGGATGAAAATGTTTATTGTTTTACCTGGGGTTATGGTAGGGGATAATTAGTCCTAATTATCTCAGTTAATATATAACAGGTGCTTATTGTGGGAGAGAAGAGATTCTTTCACTATTGTTGATGGAGAGTCGTGTCGGTGTGGAGTTTGGGTATGTACACTGAAGTTGTTACTTGAGAAGATTGAAAATAAAAATGGAAATTTGCTGATTGCAATTGCCTCAAGCCTCCTTTCATGAGAGACTGCCTTACGTCGAATATCTCTACGTTACAAAGGTGAATTTTTTTTTTAAACATATGAGATTGTGATACTCTATCGCGATATCGTGACTACTGTTGAATCATGATAGGATCGAATCGTGACCCAAGTATCGCAATCTGAATCGAATGATTCCCTCCCCTAGTAGTTTTGGAGTATTGTTGCTAACACTCTGTGAGAAGATAAGCACGGTGTTACAGTGGTTAGCACTGCTGCCTAATAGCTAGAAGGTTCCAGGATTGAATCCCCAGACTGGCAGGGGTAGGAACCCCTCTGTGCGGAGTTTGCATGTTCTCCCTGTGCTGCATGAGTTCACTCCAGAGGCTCTGGTTTCCTCCTACAATCCAAAGACATGCATGTTAGGTTAACTGGTCATTCTAAATTGTCCCTAGATATCTGTCTCCTATAGGCCGTTAGAGTAGAGGGTTAGTACTAGTGAAGTAATTTGAGTGGTCCTTTGAGACTAGAAATAGTGCTATATAAGTACAAGTCCTTATCCCTTGTAAAAGCCTTGGTGGAGATATGCATTCTCAGATCATCACCAAAATGTTATGATTTCCTCTCTAGCCCAAGAACCATCTCTGGTGAAAATTTATCCAAATCCACCCAGTAGTTTTTGTGTAGTCCTGCTGCACAAATACAAACAAAGCCAGTGGTGGAGGTATGCACTCCCAGATCATCACCAAAATCTAATCATGTGTTCCCCGTGCCATTATACACCTTTCCTGAAAATTTCATCAAAATCCATTAATAACATTTTGAGTTAATGCTGCTAATAGACGGACAGACAAACCAGCCAGCGCCTGCAAAAACATAACCTCCTTGGTGGAGGTAATAAAGTATTAAAGTTATTACAAGAGAAGTCCGTAAATACTATTTATGATGGGGGGGGGGGGGGCTGAAAAGTTCATAGGCTGACCAGGACGTATTGGTCAAATTTGACCAAATGTGGTTTATTATACCCATACTCTTGACAGTTCTCTCACTCTCAGCTCTGCCCTCTTGCTCCTCAGCAACTGAAGCACAAATACTACTGGCTCAGCACCTACAAGCATAACTCCTTAGTAAGCCTATGAACTTTTCAGTCCCCCCCCCCCCCCATACAGTATATACAGCATACTGTATATCAAATATGAGCAAAGCTCCTTTTGGCAAAGTAAATCTGTTTGGCATAATAAGGGAAGCAGACATCTGTCTGCTTACCTAGCTGCCAGACAGGTAAGGGAAGAAAAAAAAGAAAATTTGAAGTACACCTAAAGTAAATAAATCATTTACTGAGTCTAACACCATGAACAGCTGATTGTCAAGAGGCAGAAAATAGCAATTATCTCAAGCTAAGAGTTTTTATTAGTAGCTATTACTTATCATTACAACGAATTCCCATTCCAGGACATCAATCAGATAACACAAGGCCATTCATTGAGTTACACACTGTACTTCCCCTGTTGCAAACAAATCAGAATAAAATGTCTATGACATTAAAAAATGGTGTCACTGGGTCTCATGACTCCTTGGCTGAATCTTTACAAGTGAGTCCATAAAAAGCCACTTTTTTACCAGACTAGTCACAATTAAAACTGCTTTTATCCCCCGCCGGTTGAAGAACAAAAGGGGTTGAAGACCGAAGGGGGATTATGTTATGAGGCTGTCCGTCTGTCTGTCCCACTTTTGTGAAATCAACTTCTCCTACAGTTTTGAAACTTGATACACTGATCTGATATCCTCTGATGATGCACATACTGCAATTTGGCTCCAATCAGATGATATCTGCAGGAGCTGTAGCCCCTGACTTATGACGTCCTATTTCATCTCAGTTAATAGACAGTAACTGCTTTGTGAAATCAACTCCTCCTATAGTTTTGTTTCAAATGTTTTGAAGCTTGGTACCATGGTTTGATATACTCTGATGATGCGCATATTGCAATTTGGCTCTGATCAGATGACCTTGAGGTCAAAGAGCACGTCAGATTTTACCCAAATTTTCTAAACACAATAACTACTGAAAGAAATGATGAAGGCTTTTCAAATCGATAAAGTAGTTGTATCTAAGACACATTGTGGACGACTTACACCCTGATCTGGGTATGACTTTGGGATCAAAAGGTCAAAGGTCAAAGTTAACATTCCATTTGCACTGTGTTAAATGGTAAATTTACCATTACTATAAAACGAGAAAAACTAGGGCCACCAAACCTGGTACACAGGTTCACCTTGTGACCCTGAAGTGTGACTATGGTTTTGGGATCACAAGGTCAAAGTTCAACATCAAAATGGCATATAAACAATATCTCAACAACAAAGAAAGCTAGGGTCACCAAACCTGGTACACAGGTTCATCTTGGGACCCTGACCTCTGCCTATAGTTTTGGGGTCAAAATGTCACAGGTCAAGGTTAACATTGCCTATGCTCTATTACTGTACAACGAGTAAAGCTAGAGTTACCAAACTTGGTACACAGGTTCACCTGTGACCCTGAAGAGTGACTATGGATTTGGGATCACAAGGTCAAAGGTCAACATTAAAATAGCTTATAAACGATATTTCAACAACAAAGACAAAAGCTGAAACAAACAAACCCAGTTACTAAGCAAATTAAGCGCTGGACTTCAGAGACTGAGAACATCCTGCAAGACTGTTTTGCCTGCACAGACTGGGATGTATTTAAAGCTGCAGCCACTTGGGAGGACTCTTCTGTTAACATACAGGACTACGCTGAATACGTGACTGCGTACATCAGCACGTGCGTTGATACCATTGTACCCACCATACAGGTCAGGAAGTTCCCCAACCAGAAGCCCTGGATCAGCAGTCAGGTACGTCAGATGCTGCGTGCTCGCTCTCATGCATTTAAATCAGGCTGTGAGGTTGAGTACAAAGCTGCAAAGTATGGACTGAGGAAGGCTATAACAACAGCCAAGAGGCAGTAAAGAGAAAAGCTGGACAGTCTCTATTCCACTCCTGACCCGGGACGCACGTGGCAAGGCAGGCAACACATCACAGACTACAAGAAGACCAACAGCAGCACCGCTAGTCCTACAGACAGCCTGCTGGACGATCCCAACATCTTTTATACCCGCTTCGAGACCATCAGCCACAGCACAGAGAAGAGACACACATTCACGCACCTCCCCACTCACCAAGAGTCTCACCAGACCAGGTAAACAAAGCACTGAGAAATATCAACCCTCGCAAGGCAGCAGGATCAGACAACATCCCTGGGCTGGCCCTCAGAGCATGCGCTGCAGAGCTGACTGATGTTCTCACAGCAATCTTCAACCTAACTCCCTCAACCAGAACACTGTCCCCTTGTGCTTCAAAACAACAACTATCATCCCCCTCCCCAAAAGGAGCCCGCCAACATGTCTGAATGATTACAGACCAGAAGCACTCATTCCAATCATCATGAAGTGCTTTGAGAGAGTGGTGCTGCCCCTCATTCAGGACAGCACATTGGGCACTCTGGACCCTGCAGTATGCCTACCAGCCCAACAGGTCCACCTCAGATGCAATCGCTGCAGCACTCCATTATTCTCTTTCCCACCTGGAAGATAAAGACTCCTACATTAGGATGCTCTTTGTCGACTACAGCTCCGCCTTCAACACGGTCATCCCCCACAAACTCACCGACAAACTGTCTTCACTTGGCCTGCACCCCACCCTCTGTGACTGGCTACTGGACTTTCTAACTGGCAGCCCTCAGTCTGTCAGGATGGGTAACAGGACCTCAGCCAGCATCATCACAAACACAGGTATCCCCCAGGGTTGTGTTCTCAGCCCCATCCTCTACAGCCTCTTCACCCATGACTGTATTGCCTCCCACAAAGACAACATCATCCTAAAGTTTGCAGATGACACAGCAGTGATAGGACGCATCACTGGTGATGACGAAGCATCCTACAGGAGGGAGGTGGCCAACCTGATGTCATGGTGTGAGGACAACAATCTCACCTTCAACACGGACAAGACAAAGGAAATCATAGTGGACATGAGAAAAGGGAGGAGGAGACCCCATCGGCCACTGTTTATCCAGAAGCTTGAGGTGGAGAGAGTGAGCAGCTTTAAATACCTGGGTATCCACATCAGCGAGGACCTTAAGTGGACACACAACACCACAGAGCTGGTTAAGAGAGCTCAACAGCGACTGTACTTTCTGAGGAGGCTGAAGAAGTTCGGCATGTCTTCCAGGATCCTCAACAATTTCTACAGTTGCATCATCGAGAGCATCCTAACCAACGGCATCACTGCGTGTTACGGAAACACCACTGCCCTGGAGCGCAGACACCTGCAGAGAGTGGTGAAGACAGCAGAGAAGATCATCAAGACTCCACTCCCCTCTCTGCAGAGCACCTACCACTGCAGAGTCCAAAAGAGAGTTGACGTCATCCTCTGGGATCCCACCCGCCCCCAACACAGACTGTTCACACTTCTACCCTCAAGTCAGAGGTACAGAAGTGTGAAATGCTGGACAACCAGACTGAAAAACTCCTTCTTTCCCACTGCCATCAGACTCATGAACAGACAACAACTCCCAAAACTCTAACACAGCTTTGCATATAGGAACTCACACAACGGCTGCTAAATTTGCACACTGCTCACCTGTACAGTAGATATAGTATCACCTGTCTGATGTCCATATCATCTCTGCTGCTACTTACCAATAATTAGTAATTATACACTGCTTGTTGCACAATGCTCATTTGCACACTGTACATAGGTTCATGCTATCTCAGGTTCACATCATCTCTGATATCAATATACCACTATCACTTTAGTCATCCGGTGACTTCATTTTCATTCCTCTACTGCCTAACTGTGTGTTGGTGTATGTGTCTTAGCATCCATCAGTACTAGGACTGAGTTACTGTGTTAGTGTGTCATGACCTATTAGAATTATTGTTTCTGTACCTTTAACTTGGCATTCGTTCGGAGAGCAAAGTAAGAATTTCATTGCTCAGGAAATGTAGCATTTCTTAACTGTGCACATGATAATAAAGCCTTTGAATCTTTGAATCATGAAGAAAGTTAGGGTCACCAAACCTGGCACACAGGTTCACTCTGAGACCATGACCTCTGACTATGGGTTTGGGGTCAAAAGGTAAAAGGTCAATGTTAGCACTCATTATGTCCTCTTATTATAGAACGTGTAACGCTCTCTATAGTCACCAAACTTGTTACACAGGTTTACTTTGGGATCCTGACCTAGAGCTATGGGTTGTATACTTTGTTGTATATTCATGGAAGATGGGTTTATCATAATTTGGTTCTGCCACAGTAATTATATTGAAAAGCTGAAAACTGCTATCTGTCAGTCAGTATTGGGATCTTCAAAGAAAAAGGAGGCGGGGGATATTGCACTTGCCTCAGACTGCTCTAGTTAAAAAATTTAAGTAAGCTAATTTAGAGAAAAACAAATTTCTTTTCAAGAAACAATTATTTTTAACACATTTCAAACAAGTTGGATTTGATCATTTTTGCAGTCTAATATGAAAAAGGTGCCGATACTTGTACCCTGACAAAACAAAGAATACTTCAAATATACAGTGCATCCAGGAAGTATTCACAGTACATCACTTTTTCCACATTTTGTTATGTTACAGCCTTATTCCAAAAGGGATTAAATTCATTTTTCCCCCTCAAAATTCTACACACAATACCCCATAATGACAACGTGTGGTTTTTTTTTGTTGAGATTTTTGCAAATTTATTAAAAATAAAAAACTAAGAAATCACATGTACATAAGCATTCACCGGAGTGGTGACTCAGTTGGTAGAGCGTCCGCCCCACATCCGGGAGGCCGAGGTTCGAATCCTGGTCGGGTCATGCCGAAGACTATATAAAAGTGGAACTTCCTGCCGTCCAGCTTGGTGCTCAGCAATAATGGAAAGGAGGAGGGAAATTTGAGGCGGCGCCTTGCATGGCAGCGATCCCTCTGATTCTATATATATATATATATATGTGTGTGTGATTAACATTGTAGATAAGAGAAACACAATTTTGTTCTACTGTACATGATTGGCTGTACGGATCTGAATGACAATAAAGATGACTTATCCTTATTCACAGCCTTTGCCATGAAGCTCAAAATTGAGCTCAGATGCATCCTGTTTCCACTGATCATCCTTGAGATGTTTCTACAGCTTAATTGGAGTCCACCTGTGGTAAATTCAGCTGATTGGACATGATTTGGAAAGGCACACACCTGTCTATATAAGGTCCCACAGTTGACAGTGCATGTCAGAGCACAAACCAAGCATGAAGTCAAAGGAATTGTCTGTAGACCTCCAGGACAGGATTGTTTCGAGGCTCAACTCTGGGGATGGGTATAGAAAAATTTCTGCTGCTTTGAAGGTCCCAGTGAGCACAGTGGCCTCCATCATCCGTAAATGGAAGAAGTTCAGAACCACCAGGACTCTTCCTAGAGCTGGCCGGCTGTCTAAACTGAGCAATCGGGGGAGAAGGGCCTTAGTCAGGGAGGTGACCAAGAACCCGATGGTGACTCTGTCAGAGCTCCAGTGGTCCTCTGTGGATGGAGGAGAAACTTCCAGAAAGACAACCATCTCTACAGCAATCCACCAATAAGGCCTGTATGGTAGAGTGGCCAGACGGAAGCCACTTCTTAGAAAAAGGCACATGACAGCCTGCCTGGAGTTTGTCAAAAGGCACCTGAAGGACTCTCAGACCATGAGAAACAAAATTCGCTGGTCTGATGAGATAAAGATTGAACTCTTTGGCGTGAATGCCAGGCGTCATGTTTGGAGGAAACCAGGCACTGCTCATAACCATGCCAATGGTGGTGGCAGCATCATGCTGTGGGTATATTTTTCAGCGGCAGGAACTGGAGAACTAGTAAGGGTAGTGGGAAAGATGAATGCAGCAATGTACAGAGATATCCTGAATGAAAACCTGCTCCAGAGTGCTCTTGACCTCAGACTGGGGCAACGGTTCATCTTTCACCAGGACAACAACCTTAAGCACACAGCAAAGATATCGAAGGAGTGGCTTCAGGACAACTCTGTGAATGTCCTTGAGTGGCCCAGCCAGAGCCCAGACTTGAATCCAATTGAACATCTCTGGAGAGATCTGAAAATGGCTGTGCACTGACGCTACCCATCCAACCTGATGGAGCTTGAGAGATGCTGCAAAGAAGAATAGGCCAAACTGCCCAAAGATAGGTGTGCCAAGCTTGTGGCATCATATTCAAAAAAAAGTTGAGGCTGTAATTGCTGCCAAATGTGCATCAACAAAGTATTGAGCAAAGGTTGTGAATACTTATGTACATATGATTTCTTAGTTTTTTATTTTTAATAAATTTGTAAAAATCTCAAAAATAGAATTTTGAGGAAAAAATGAATTTAATCCCTTTTGGAATAAGGGTGAAACATAACAAAATGTGGAAAAAGCGAAGCGCTGTGAATACTTTGCGGATGCACTGTAGATAAGTATGGACTGTCAGGGAGGGATTGTACCCCTGACGGGGCAACAGTCGCACCTCCGGGTGGTCAGTCCGCTTTGGTTTCCACTTGGCACTCAACTCTCACCTATGGCTCGAAGTAGCTGTTTGCATGCAACAGCGGCCACACCCCGGTAAACCGCTTTGACTGGCGGGCGAAACCAGGTGAGGGTAGCCGGTGGGTTTGAAACCCTCGGTGAGGTAGGGCTTGTCTACCTAAACATGCGTAGACTGGACCTAGCGGACTGCGTGGAGGAAACCACCAAATTAGCTCAATGGGCAGGAGGGCAGACCCAACAAAGCGTTGTGGAGCACAGCTAGGGCACAGTGAGACACGTAGGACACTGCTGGCCATCCACTGCATCCTAACCTATCTCCAGCCGTCTTGACTACGTCTTGCCACTGGATCCAGATAGGCTGTGACGAGACAGTGAGGCTGACGACCCTGTGCAACTCTCCCTCACTTTAATCAAATTCACGTGTAAGTCAAGACATCACCATCACCACCACCCCCAATTTCCTTCTCATTGCCCCCCCCCCCCCCAAGTCCTGTGGCGATGGGCAAGTGACGAAGCAGCAGGTGTGGATACACTGGAAGCTGTAGCCACAATCCCACACACAGGCGGCCCAGGGCATAGGGTCGCTCTCTGCTGGACCGAAGCAGCAGTGGAGTTGGGCAGCCCCCTGGATGTCTTAACAGCCCTCTTTAGGATTCGCTCTGCTCACCTCAATGGCCTGAGGAAGGGGCTACAAAAGGTGCCCTAAACATAGCCTGCTTCACTACACCCTGGCCAGCAAGCCGCGGCTGGCAGGGATCCCACCCTAGCAGTTGAAATTCTCAGAAGAAATCAACTAAGGTGACATCACTCACCATTGGCACTTGGATTGTGCGAACGCTCATGGACAGCTTCAAAGCGGACAGACCTGAGAGACGGACAGCACTTGTCGCAAGAGAACTCAGCAGGTACAACATCCACATCGCAGCTCTGAGCGAGACCAGGTTTGCAGACAAGGGTCAGCTGACAGAAGTCAAAACCGGCTACATCTTTTTCTGGAGTGGCTGAGGCAGTGAAGAACGCCGTGAAGCAGGAGTGGGTTTCACGATCAGATCCAATCTGATCAGCAAGCTTACCAGGCTCCCCAAAGGAACAAACAACCGCCTCATGACTCTGCGGCTCCCCCTCCAAGGAAAACGCCATGCCATATTCATCAGTGCATATGCCCCCACCATGACAAACCCAGATAAGATCAAAGACAAGTTTTATGAGGACTTAGAGACTCTCAATGAAGGCATACCGAAGAAGGACAAACTCATTGTTCTTGGAGACTTTAACGCCAGAGTTGGTACAGACTACCAGACATGGGAGGGAGTCCTTGGGAGAAATGGAGTTGGAAAGTGCAACAGCAACAGTCTTCTCCTGTTGACGACGTGTGCCTCTCATGACCGTCTGATCACTAATACCGTCTACTGCTTGCCTAATTGCAGCAAGACCTCCTGAAAGCATTCACGCAGCAAGCATTGGCATTTGATTGATTACATCATTGTGAGAAGGAGAGACAGGCAAGACGTTAGAGTGACAAAGGCGATGTGTGGCGCAGACTGCTGGACGGATCACAGACTCATTCTCTCAAAGCTCAACATGTACATCCAGCCCAAACGGTGTCCACATGGGAAAAAGGCAAACAAGGGACTCAATGTTAGCAAGCTGGAACAGCACTCTGAGCGACAGAACCTCAGTGAGGACCTGGTCAGCAAGCTTAGTCAGCTCGACCTCGGGGCATATGGAGCAGAAGAAGACTGGGCAGCGTTCAGAGACATGATGTATGACACCTCACTCACTCATCTGGGCCAGAACACACACAAACACCAAGAGTGGTTCAATGAAAACGATGAGGACATCCAAAAGCTGCTTGACAAGAAGCGTGAAGCCCACAGAACGTATCAGCAAGACAGCAGATCTGCCGCCAAGAAGGCAACCTTCAACTCCATCAAAGAAAAGGTGCAGGAAAAGCTCAGAGAGATGCAGGACTTCTGGCTCAGCAAAAAGGTAGATGAAATACAGCAGTACGCTGACAGCAACAACTCCAACCGCTTCTATGATGCCCTTAAGACCATCTATGGGCCTCAGTCTTCTGGAACATCACCACTGCTCAGTGCTGACAGGTCCACTTTCCTCACTGACAAGAATGCAATCCTGGAAACATGGGCAGAACATTTCGGCAGCATCCTGAACAGACTTTCGTTCATCATTGCAGAAGCAATCACTTGCATGCCCCAAGTAGAGGTGAACACATCTCTGGCAGAACCAACGGAATCAGAAGTCCAAAAAGCAATCAAACTCCTTTCGAATGGCAAAGCATCAGGCTCTCACTCCATCCCAGCTGAAATCTATAAGGCAGGAGGACCAGTTCTAATACAGAAACTCACCGAGCTCTTTCAGACCATGTGGCAGCAGGAAGTTATCCCCTAGAAGCTCAAGGACGCCTTCATTGTCCATCTCTACAAGAGAAAAGGAAACAGGCAGTCCTGCGACAACCACTGTGGGATCTCTCTCCTCACCATCTCAGGCAAGATCCTCGCAACAGTCCTTCTCAACCACCTCATTCAGCACATGGAAGGCGGTCACCTGCTGGAGAGCCACTGTGGCTTCAGAGAGGGTCGTAGAACTGCTGACATGATCTTCGCTGCAAGCCAACTTCAGGAAAAGTGTCAAGAGCGGAACAGAGATCTCTACACAACATTTGTAGATCTGACCAAGGCTTTTGATACCATCAGCCGTGAGGGGCTGGGAAGATCATGGTGAAGTTCAGCTGCTCGGACAAGTTCATCAGCATGGTGCGCCAGTTCAACGATGGCATGCTTGCTCCAGTACTGGACGATGGAGACTCCTCCGAAGCTTTCCCAGTCACCAACGGGGTCAAGCAGGGCTGTGAACTCATGCCCATACTTTTCAGCATGATGTTCACAGCCATGCTGTCTGATGCCTTCTGCGACAATGAAGAAAGCGCCATCAGGATCAGGTACAGGATGACAGCAGGTTCTTCAACCTGCAGAGGCTCCAAGCCAAAACCAAGGTGGAAGGGGACTCAGTGCGTGACTTCCTGTTCGCAGACGACTGTGCACTCAACGCTGCTACAGAGGCCCGATGCAGGAGAGCATGAACTGCTTCTCCACTGCTTGTGACAATTTTGAGCTCACAATCAGTACGAAGAAAACCGAGGTCCGGCACCAACCCGCACTACAGAAAACTCAGGTGGAACCAACCATCACTGTCAACGGGGAGACCCTCAAGGCTATCGACAAGTTCACGTACCTCGGCAGCACACTCTCCAGGTTTGTCAATATCGACAACGAGGTCAATTTGCGCATTGCCAAGGCAAGCTCAGCATTCAGACGGCTACGTGCAACAGTGTGGGAAAGGAGAGGCATCAGGCTGACCACAAAACTGAAGGTATACAAGGCAGTTTTCCTGCCTTCCCTACTGTACACCTGCGAGACCTGGACAGTCTACGAGCGCCATGCCAGAAAGCTAAACCGCTTCCACCTGAACTACCTCAGAAAGCTCCTGAAGATCACCTGGCAGGACAAAATCCCTGACACAGAGGTCCTCTCCGGAGCTGAGCTGCCTAGCATCCACACCCTGCTCAAGAGAGCCCAGATTACTTGGGCTGGCCACCTTGTTCGCATGCCTGACTCACACCTACCAAAGAGACTGATCTACAGTGAACTACGAGAGGGCAGGCGCTCACAAGGTGGTCAGAAGAAGTGCTACAAAGACACTCTTAAGGCCTCCCTGAAGAGCTTTGAAATCAGTCCTGACACCTGGTGAGGGGGGCCATTAAGCTGAAGAAGGAGTCCTATCAAGCTTGGCTGGCTTGTGGGACTCCCGAAGCAGCTGAGGTGTACCGGCAGGCCAAGCGGAGTGCAGCTCGGGTGGTCGCTGAAGCAAAAACCCCGGTATGGGAGGAGTTCGGTGAGGCCATGGAAACAAGACTTTCAGTCGGCCTCAAAGAGATTCTGGCAAACTGTCCGGCGGCTCAGGAGGGGAAAGCAGCTCCCTGTCCACACTGTGTATGGTGTGGATGGGACACTGTTGACTTCGACTGGGGATATCGTCGGGCGGTTGAAGGAATACTTTGAGGATCTCCTCAATCCCACTGATACGCCTTCCACAGAGGAAGCAGGGTTTGGGGACAAGGGGGATGACTCGCCTATCACAGGGGCTGAGGTCGCCAAGGTGGTTAAAAATCTCCTTGGTGGCCGGGTTCCGGGGGTGGACGAGATTCGCCCTGAGTACCTCAAGGCCCTGGATGTTGTTGGGCTGTCATGGTTGACACGCCTCTGCAACATTGCGTGGAGGTCGGGGGCAGTGCTTTTGGCATGGCAAACCGGGGTGGTGGTTCCTCTCTTCAAAAAAGGGGACTGGAGGGTGTGCTCCAACTTTAGAGGGATCACACTCCTCAGCCTCCCTGGGAAGGTCTATGCCAAGGTACAGGAGAGGAGAGTCCGGCCGTTGGTCGAACCTCGGATTCAGGAGGAGCAATGTGGTTTTCGTCCTGGCCGTGGCACATCAGACCAGCTCTTTAATTCTTGAGGGTTTGTGGGAGTTTGCCCAACCAGTTTACATGTGTTTTGTGGACTTGGAGAAGGCATTTGACCGCGTCCCTCATGGTTTTTGTGGGGGGTGCTTCGGGAGTATGGGGCATCGGGCTTGTTGTTACGAGCTATTCAGTCTCTGTACAACCATTGTGAGAGTTTGGTTCATATTGCCAACACTCAGTCGGAGTCATTCCCAGTGAGAGTTGGACTCCGCCAGGGCTGCCCTTTGTCACTGATCCTGTTCATAATTTTTATGGACAGGATTTCTAGGCGCAGCCAGGGAATGGAGGGTGTCATGCTTGGTGACCACAGGATCTCATCTCTGTTGTTTGCAGATGATGTTGTCCTGTTGGCTTCATCCAGCAATGACCTACAGGTCTTGCTGGGACGGTTTGTCGCTGAGTGTGAAGCGGCTGGGATGAGCATCAGCACCTCCAAGTCCGAGTCCATGGTCCTCAGCCGGAAAAAGGTGGATTGTCCTCTCTGGGTTGGGGACAGGCTACTGCCCCAAGTGGAGGAGTTTAAGTACCTTGGGGTCTTGTTCCCGAGTGAGGGGAAAATGGAGCGAGAGATTGACAGATGGATTGGAACAGCATCTGCAGTGATGCGGACATTGTACCGGTCTGTTGTGGTGAAGAGGGAGCTTAGTTCTAAGGCAAAGCTGTCGATTTACCAGTCAATCTATGTTCCTACTCTCACCTATCGTCATGAGCTTTGGGTAATGACCGAAAGAACAAGATCACGGATACAAGCGGCTGAAATGAGCTTTCTCCGTAGGATTGCTGGACTCACCCTCAGAGATAGGGTGAGGAGCTCAGTCATCCGGGAGAGGCTCAGAGTAGAACCGCTGCTCCTCCACATCGAAAGGAGTCAGTTGAGGTGGTATGGGCATCTGATTAGGATGCCTCCTGGACGCCTCCCACTTGAGGTGTTTCGGGCATGTCCCACTGGAAGGAGACCCCGGGGCAGACCCAGGACTCGGTGGAGAGACTATGTCTCCTAGCTGGTCTGGGAACGCCTTGGTATCCTCTCTGAAGAGCTGGAGCAGGTGGCTGGGGAGAGGGAAGTCTGGGCTTCTCTACTTGAACTGCTGCCTCCGCGACCCGGACCTCCGGAAAAGCGGTAGAAGATGGATGGATGGATGGATGGATGGATGGCACCTGGGAGACCCTAGCACCAGACTGACCAGACTGGCATAATACTTCTTGGGATTAAACTGACCACTCAAGTGTAAATATAGGCCCAAGAAGTATAAGCATACATATAAGTATTAATTTGTGTTCCAAATACCCAAGTGAACTTTTAGATATATTGTCAGTTTACCTGTAGTATACTTATAGCCTACTGTAGCATCAGCTTCTCCTTAGGCTAATTCAGGAAATCACTCTTCTTCATCTTAAAGAAACTCTCACTCAAGATCTGTTCAAGAATTGCTTTGTGTCTTCATCATCAGGACCCCAGTGTAAACAATTTCCCTTTTGTAGAGAAACCTGATAAGACCTTGCTTTTAAAAGCTTAAATGGTAAATGGTAAATGGCATTCACTTATATAGCACTTTTATTCTCATCTCTTGATGGCCTTAAGTGGACTATAAACTTCTGGAGTCAAACCCCAATTAGGCAGTTTGTGCTGATAGCATCCGTTCGTACCAGGAACTGATACTCTTAAAAAGTCATAAACTTCCAAACTTTCACTCCTTACCCTGTCAGGTTATGCTGATAAACTCCTGAAGCCTTTCCAGAAGCCTCATAAAACTCTCTAGGCTGCCCTCTGTTCACATACCAAGACCTAAAAATTAGCTACAGCTCAACAGTACCTCCTAGTGGACATCTACGGAATATGTTTCATTACTTGTGCAATCTGGAACTGTTAATTCTGACTGAACATTAAACTCTTCTTCAAGCGCTCATTCCACAGAATAACTCTGGACACTGTGAAGAAAATCGCCCTTTTGATGGACAATAATGGTTTGCAGTAATTCATTAAGCCTTGATTTAAATGTGAGTGCATGTCTTAGGAATGTCTTTTTCATGAATGTTATTCAAATGAATGTTAAATTTATTAGTAATAGTATAAATGCATGGTCACTGAATATTAGCCTTGAGTCACTTAATTTAATTAGATTTTATATTGAGTATATAATGAATTTCATAGGAACTGAATGAATGTTTTCTGAAACTTGTGAGTCAGCTATTTCTAACCAATCCTCAGGCTGCCTCTCTGTTGGATAACGCTCCTGCATTTGATTGGCTGTTCACAGACAAAGAACTGTTCCCTCACTGGACAAAAGTCCATTCAAACTCCTCTTTATGGAAGATAATTGGCCCGTCTTGCTGCCAGTCACATGTTTATAACCCAGCAGCACGCTTCAGTTAAACACAAACAGAGCTGCCCCGGTTTTTCAGTCTTTGGTTGTCTTCAGGTAGTCTTTAAGTTGTTTTTGTCTAAGTTGTTCTGTGAGTCCTGTATGTTCGAGTTTTAAGAAGTCTTTTGTGTGTGTCTGAACCTTGTCAAGTCCTGTGCTAGCTTTCTTAAATTGTCTTTTGATAAGCTTTTGCCTGTTTTCTGGTTAACTGAGGAGAAACCATCCTTTTTTTTTCTGAGCTCGCCTTTAAAGAGAGTTAAACTCTCAAATCCTTTTTTTCTTCACCCCAGAAGCCATTCTTATCCTATTTGAACGTTTTTTCTTGGACTTTTTGTCTTTTCCTGTTGTTAAAGTGAACTCTTAGTTTTCCTGCCTCTTAAAGTGAACTGATAGAGTTTTTTGGACTTTCTTTCCCTGCCTCACCCACGTATGACCACGTTAAGAATTCAGACCTCGTGGGTGAAACTGACTAAAACATTTTTCCTTCAGCCCTTGGGTTTGTCCTGCGGGCCGGAGACACACTAAATTTGGACTGGTTGCCAAAGGACGTCACGCCTGCTCTGGGGCCAGCCTTCACTCTGTCGCCAGCTCCTCGCCGCATGCCCTGTGGGAGCCCCAGCCAAGTTTATGCTTCTCACAGCTGTGAACGATCTGAAAGACGACCAGCAGTCACTTTCCCCCGTGTGCCACCTTACTGGCGCCGACCACCGCTGAATACCCAGAACCGGCTCTTCATAAGTGAGACTCCCACTTTCCTATCTGCTAGGTTTAAACGAGATGTTCTAAATATCAATTATAATTGAACATAACCAAAATTTCATGGTACAATTAGTCCCTTAGCCGTACGACAAAGCTATAAACTGAAGGAAAATTCTTATTCATTTTTTTATAACCTCCGGTAATTTCTGTAGAGTAATTCATAAGTTCCTTTTCCAGATAATCAGCTTATGTAATTTTTCACCATAAAGTTGTGTTCTGATTTTTAGTTATCTCAGTCTTCCAATGCATTATAGTTGAAACATAAAATCTGGTTTCCTCTTGGTTCCACAAAGGTTTAACTGTAGATTTTATGCTCAGGAATCCATTAACAGTTTATGTGATATCTAACACCTGTTTATCATTTGAATCTGTTTACCCATCATTTGAATGCCATGTCATGTAACCTGAATGAGTTTCATTTAATAAACTTGTAAACGAGAGAAGATGAAGCATTTTCTTTTTTTTTAAATCACCCTTATTGTCATTCAACCGTACAACCAATAATGTACAGCAGAACGAGATTGTGCTTTACCTATCTACAGTGTAAATCACACACACCCCAAGTGCAGAATCAGAGGGCCGCTGCCACGCAAGGCGCCGCCACAGAGTTCCCTCCTCCATTCCATTTATTGCTGAGCACCAAGCTGGATGGCAGGAAGTTCCACTTTTATATGGTCTTCGGCATGACCCGGCCGGGATTTGAACCCCTGCCTCCCGGGTGTGGGGCAGATGCTCTACCAACTGAGCCACCACTCCTTTGCATATATGCTTTCCTGGGTCACGGCAGTAAAAGAACTCACTAATTTTTGAGACTGAATTAATTAAGTAATTAAAGTACAGAAATTAATTAATTAACAATTTGTTCTTTTAGAACTGGTGCCCCCTTTTTACGAGTGCTTTTCTATTTTATTTAGTGAGTGTTGGGGTGACTGTTTAACTCTGTCCCCTCGCACACCCACTATTAAATAAATAATTCTTGTACCACTATTAAATAAATAATTCTTGTACCTTAGCTACACTACCTTTTTAGGTCATAAATATGTAGTTTCAGTACATAACTGACTTATATGTAAACTCTCATATTGTCCACACTGTGACAAAACTGTAACAGATAGCACCTGTCTAAGGGCAGGTCAGCGACACTTGTGCTACGTTCTGATCCACATTGTACTTCAACTGTATTCCCTACTCCCTGTTCCATTCTCAGGGAATATCAGTTAAGTTAACTGCCCTTCACAAAATTTCTCAATTTTTAACACCCTGTAACCGTCGCCTCCCTCCTCCGTGCATTACCATGGTAACCATGGACAAGTTTTTGTTTTTGTTAGCACTAGATTAGATTACTGTAACTCTTTATTATCAGGTTGTCCTACAAAAATCTTTAAAAAGTCTTCAGCTGAGCCAAAATGCTGCAGCAAGAGTTTTAACAGGTACTAGAAAGAGAGATCATATCTCTCCGGTTCTGGCCTCCCTTCATTGGCTTCCCATAGAGTTTAGAATTAAGTTTAAAATCCTTCTTCTCACTTACAAAGCTCTAAATAATGAGGTTCCTTTTTATTTAAAAGATCTGACACTACCCTATTATCCTAACAGAGCACTACGCTCCCAAAATGCAGTATTACTTGTAATACCTAGAATCTCCAAAAGTACAATGAGGCAGAGCCTTCAGTTATCAAGCTCCTCTCCTGTGGAACCAGCTGCCAATCTGGATTCGGGAGTCAGACTCAGTCTCTATTTTTAAAAGGAACTCCGATTATATTGGCATGTTAGCTCTATATGCTTTATTTTGATGTTAGTAACATAACTATATTTTTTTTGAAAATAATTCCCAGTTTTATATATTTTTAAAAAACTTTATTACGATGTAAATCGCCATTTTTGTTTACGTCGCAATGCATTCTGGGGGCGATGACGTAGAATGGTTGCAGCCATTTTTTCTTATACAAGCCAAGAAGCGAAGCTACGAACTACTGCCATTTGTCAGTGAAAATGCCACATTGCGCGGCTTTTGGATGTAATTTCCAATCAAAGGGAAATAAAGAGAGCGGGGTAAGCCTCCATAGCTTTCCTAAAGAGGGAAAGTTGAGGAAAAAGTGGGGCGGCAGCGGCTCAGGAGGTAGAGCAGGTCGTCTAATAACCCGATGGTTGGCGGTTCGAATCACGCTCTCCCCAGATATCCTGCCGTTGTGTCCCTGGGCAAGACACTTCACCCGCATTGCCTCCAGTGCCCATAACACTGGGTATGAATGTGTAAAAATGTTTAAATGTTCGGTGGTGGCCGGAGAGGCCGTTGGCGCGGATTGGCAGTCACATTTCCATCACTCTATGAGTGTCTATGATCAAGCGCTATAGCGCACGCTTGATAAAGCTGATATATACTGTATATTTATCACGCTATGATAAAGCGCTATATCGCTCAAAGCGCACGCTCTTGAGACACTCTTTGAGTGTCTATGATAAAGCACTAGAGCGCACGCTTGATAAAGCTGATATATATATTTATCACGCTATGATAAAGCGCTGTATAGAGCGATATAGCGTGCGCTTGAGTGTCTCTCCGCTCTGCGAGTGTCTCTCCGCTTTGAGTATCTCAAGCGTGCGCTTGAGGAAGCATTATTTTAAGGTGAAACTTACGTATATATTGTTGATTTACTTACAATAGAATGCTCAAACACAAAAAATTGTCTACAAGCATGATGGGCACTGAACTGATAAACATGGACTCTCAGCAACATAAAGCATTTTCTCTGTTGCTTTCTCAGACTGCGGGTTGAACGTCCATAAGCAGTGCTCCAAAGTCGTTCCAAATGACTGCCAGCCAGATCTTTGACATGTCAAGCTTGAGCGTGCGCTTTGCGCACGCTCAAGCGTGCGCTTTGAGCAATACAGCACTTTATCATAGCGTGATAAATATATATATCAGCTTTATCGAGGGTGCGCTATAGCGCTTTATCATAGACACTCAAAGTGCACGAAGCGTGCGCTTTGAGTGTCTCAAGCACACGCTCAAGCGTGCGCTTTGAGCAATATAGCGCTTTATCATAGCGTGATAAATATATATATCAGATTTATCAAGCGTGTGCTATAGCGCTTGATCATAGACACTCAGAGTGACAGAAATGTGGCTGCCAATCCGCGCCAACGGCCTCTATCGAGCATTTAAACATTTTTACACATTCATACCCAGTGTTATGGGCACTGGAGACAATGCGGGTGAAGTGTCTTGCCCAGGGACACAACGGCAGGATATCTGGGGAGAGCGTGATTCGAACCGCCAACCATCGGGTTATTAGACGACCTGCTCTACCTCCTGAGCCGCTGCCGCCCCACTTTTTCCTCAACTTTCCCTCTTTAGGAAAGCTATGGAGGCTTACCCCGCTCTCTTTATTTCCCTTTGATTGGAAATTACATCCAAAAGCCGCGCAATGTGGCATTTTCACTGACAAATGGCAGTAGTTCGTAGCTTCGCTTCTTGGCTTGTATAAGAAAAAATGGCTGCAACCATTCTACGTCATCGCCCCCAGAATGCATTGCGACGTAAACAAAAATGGCGATTTACATCGTAATAAAGTTTTTTAAAAATATATAAAACTGGGAATTATTTTCAAAAAATTATATTATAGTTATGTTACTAACATCAAAATAAAGCATATAGAGCTAACATGCCAATATAATCGGAGTTCCTTTTAAGAATAGGGTTAAAACCTTCCTTTGTGACATAGCCTATAATTAGGATGGGATCATGCGGCCCTGAACCCTCCCTTAGTTATGCTGCTAATGGGCGCAGTCGGGCATCCGGGCATTTGGCCTACTTCCGGTTAGCAACCCACATGGCAACGCCGTACTAGGTGAAAACAATTCAGTGGTGACCTATTCCCAGGCAGCTGCCGTGACCCAGTCAAGCTTGTCCAGCCCGTCGTAGTGCATTATATTCAGCTCATCACGTCCTATATCAGGTAATTGAGTGATATTGTGTTAGTTTAATTAGTTGCCACTTGATGGGTCACGTTTTGAAAATGCTAGCCGCCAACACAAGCCTCTCTGTATTGTAAACAGAGACGGACATTTCGTCTATGGAAATGCATGACTGATTCCCTTTTCACTCAACAATACAGACCTCTCTATGTGCAGTCAGCCTGACTAATTTAACTGTAGACTGTAGTAAATAGTGCAACAAAGGGGCTGGCCATTAATGAAAGAGGTGACAAATACGGTTTCGCCGTATTTTAACACGGGGAAAATGCAATTTTAGCAAATACGGGCGTATTGCCATTTCTGTACGCCAAAAAGAAAACTATACGGGAAAAGAGAACACCACCGTGTGACTCCCACAGCAAGCTGGCAGAGCGCTCAGCGTGAGCAATTACTGATCGTTATAGATGCGCCTCGCACCTTCTGCGGCTCCGGAACAGAGGAATCCCGGTGCCAGTAATGCTGCGCCTGATATGTGTGACTAATGCAAATGTATATGCTTTCCTGCTGTCTACTGTGATGCTAATGTGCCATGCATGCATTAGCCGGGTATCTAAGTTGACTGTCTGCATGAAGCACCCTTTTAAACTTCACTCGTGTCCGCCTGCACTTATTTCGATCCAACACAAGCGCACCTAAGCAGTGTTTAGCATCAGTGAACATTTTCTTGTTTAATTATTTCTTTTAAGAATTACTCCTGTGCTGCCCTGATATTTAATGGATTGGTCATGTTACCCATAGGGGTCTTTCCTTAAAAACATTCAAAACATGTAAGAGGGTTAATCATGTTAATATGGGTCGAAGCAAATATGCTTACCAGGGGTGTCGATCAAGTAGCTGTACACGTCCGGCCACTGCACAGCCGGCCACCTGGTCGGGTCATTAACCCATTTTCCGGCTGGTAGCTTGTATGGGCAATCTGTCAGTCCACTTGCTGTCAGCTTCTCCAGGTAATGTAGCCTGGCTGACTCATCAAGCTTTTCTACGTAGTCACATGCCATGAGAAAAAGTCAAAAAACTGCACTCGACAATGCTTGGTAACGGGTTGTTTTCACCGAGTTAAGATGGCGGCGATGTGTTACTAACCGGAAGTGACGTAGCCCCGACTGCACCCATAGGTTTAGACAGCCGGGGGACCTCCAACAGTGTACTGGGCTTCACTCCTTTCTTCACTCTCAATGAAATATTTTTGCTGGCCATTGACATCTGTTTGTTTTCTCCCAAAGATCGAGTCCCCGACATGCTGTTTGCTCTCTGCATGTCTGTTCTTTTCTTCTTCTTCTCTATCCCCTCATCCCCCAGCCAGTCACAGCAGATGACTGCCCCTCCCTGAGCCTGGTTCTGCTGGAGGTTTCTTCTGCTAAAAGGGAGTTTTTCCTCTCCACCGTCGCCAAGTGCTGCTCACAGGGGATTGCCTGATTGCTGGGGTCGCAATTGTGGGGGTTTCCCCTACAGTTGAAAGTGCTATGAGATGATTGTTGTTGTGAAATGGCGCTATAGGGTTTCCTCTGGTAACATTTCTCCGTGGGGGCCCACCTCACCAGAAATTTTACTGCCACAGCAACGCGATATTAATGTATTAATAAAAATATATGAAGCAATGACTTTCCGCAAGCGCGCACACGAACAACACGTGTGGCCGTCATCCGCGCGGAGTTTAGAAGCACCCCGCTCACACGAGTCTTTCACTTAGTCAGCAAACAGTGTCTCGCTAAGCGTGACTGTCCGACAGAAACATGAGTTTATTAAAGTACTTTAAATGTGGAAAAAAAATGAGAAGAGGTATGTAAGTACTGGCGTTTATCACGGTTTTAACCTGCTGGAAACGGGAGCAATAATGGAAGAGTCGCTTAGCTAAGAGATGTGGTTAGAATTCAAATGCAGCCGGCTTCATATGAAGGGAAAGACAATGGGGACTGATGAATTGCTGAGGATATATTTCACCAGCCACTACAATATGAAGTTATGAGACTGGCAATTTCTCTCTTTTCTCACATGAGCAGGCGTGCCGTTTTTATTCTCCAGCGGCAGTGACAAAAAGCAACAGCTAAAAGCGCTAGCTCAAAACTGAGGTCCTTCAGAGGCTGCCTAGAAAGGTGCCTGATGAGAAAGCCTGAGAGCACAACTATAACTGCCTAAGCAGATCCTTCTGTACATGAACACATATTGTGGTGGATTATGTCTTTAGAGTCCGCTACAGTTCCCGATTTATGTATCTGGCAGGTTAAGGTGACCAAAATTCACGAAGTCAATGACTTTAACCTGTCAGCAGCCTTCAGACAAACTAAACGTGTCAACATTTGATTTCAAAATAAGGGAGTTTTTCCTGCTGTCTGGGTGGTGAGGAGATTTGTTAAAAAAAAACTATAAATATAAAGAAATATTGTAACAGAAATAATGGCATCCTTGGTCATTTAAGTTAATTTAGTTCATTAAATACGATTTTATTAATATTTTTTCTTTGTAATCAGAGTTAAATTATTGTTGTTCTGACTGCAAAATTATGGTCAAAAATGTAAATTGTTATAAGGAAAAAGTAAAAAAAAAAATACCACAGTCTGTTTCAAATTTATCTAAAAAAAAAAAAAACCAAAACAGTAATTTTATTTTAAAAAAGACAAAAATTAGACATAAAATAATCCACAAATTTATAATAAAGTTTCAAATATACAAGAAAAGTCAATTTTACAAGAGGAAATTACAAATTTGAGGAACATGGTTTCAACTTCAGATTTACAGAGAAAAGTAGAAAACTATAAGAAAATTGTTATAAATTTTTGAGAAAAACCTCAAACCTTCAAGACTGAAGTCATTACTCAAGTTTTTAAGTGGGGGCTCTTTGTACCCTTAACTCAAATAGAAATTTTTAGTTGTCTACTTTTAATTATTAATTTCAAAGCACTGCTTTTACATGAGTAGAATTTCTGGTTACTATACCCACCTAATCATATAATTTAAGTATGCATGAGTACATTACTATTATGAATGTTTCTTCCCCTTCCCTACTCTCTCAATGGAAAAAAAGAAACACTCGAATAAAAACACAAAAAAATACACATTTTTGTCATTTATATAAACCATGACAAAAAAATCCTGCAGGACAAAACATGACACTTGATATTTTCTAACCTGTTTGTATACCACCATAGACAGAGAGAGAAGCTGAATTAGACAGAGCTCAGAGAGGGCAAGATGAGACAGAAGAGAGGAGCCAAGGTGAGGAAAGTGTTCAGGCAGAGGAAGGAGAGAAGGATAACACCACTAAAAAGTCTAAACACAGGATGTCTGGGTGGGACCCCAACTGGCCCAATATTCAAGCTTTGGTTGTACAATACGTCAAATGGTAAGTTCAATATGCAACGTTACTGTGGAAAATTTTAAAAAGAAATAAATAGTATAAAATTAACATATTCCGGTATGTTCCCCCCGGGAAAATATGTTGCCACTGTGCCAAGGTCTTTAAGCCAGAGGAAACACTGTGCTGTATAAATAAAGTTGAATTGAATCAAGTTGAATTGAAGTACTGATACTAATGTGGACATTTTATACTTAAATAAAATATTCATCTCCATCTTTTACCACTTAATCCTTTTTGGGTCATGGGGGTGCTGCAGCCCATCCCAGCATCTTTGGGCAAGAGGCAGGATTCACCATGGACAAATCGCCAGTCTTTCACAGGGCATCATTTAACCTATTAAAAAATAATATCTAATATCTAAAAAAAAGAATAATATCTCTGTCTATTGCCTATCACTTGGTTTTGAAACAAAAACCAAGTGACACTCTTGGTTTTTGTTTCTACTGTAGATAACTTACCAGTTATCTAGACCAGGTAAGCTGAGACACTTACTGAGTGACACAGAGGAAAATGGGCAAAGATGAACAACTTCATCAAAATGAAAAGACAGAAGGTCATGGGCCGTAACACAGCTAGAATTTCTCAGTGTCTGCCAAAATGACTGAGAGGGTTGTAGAAGTTATATCATAATCTTATTATTGGAAATAATTATGTTCTTCATATGATCATAAGACACAGAATAGCAGTGAGAGCAGGACACTAAAGCCACTTTTCCACCAGCACCTACTCAGCTCGACTCGCCTCAACACAGTTTCGGTCGTTTTCCATTACAACTGAGTCCCACCTCAAAGCGGGTGGGTTCAATATAGCAAGGCGGCCCGTATGTTGTTGTTGACATGCTGACATTTTGCTGTCAGAAGTGAATACTTAAGAGACAGCAAGTGCACAATACAAGCAAAGCATGGAGTTAGTGTTGATGGGTAGCTAGCTCATTATCTGCATACGGGAGAGAATAGATAGCTAGATAGATAGACTTTATTGATCCCAAACTGGGAAACTGCAGTGTAACAGCCACATGACAGCACACAACCAAACGACAGAAACACACACACCATAACGGACAAAGGGATTACCCATGGATGTAAAACTACTATAAAAAAACCCTATCTACATCATAGATGAATAGATGGTGATCCGTATAAACACATGACTCATATCCGCTGTGCAATGCAGGACTATCAGGAGCAGAGTGAGATGTGAGGTACTAATTAGACTGTAAGGTGCAGTATGGCAGCATAGTTATGACCAGAGTACAACATCAGTGAGTTACTGTACAGTGAAATGGGGCAGGAAAGATTTCCTGTACCTAACCGTTTGACAGTGAAGCTGTAGCAGTCTGCTGGAGAAAGTGCTCCGCTGTCTGTCCAGTGTGTGGTGGAGGGGGTGATCAGGATTCTACATGATGGATCACAGTTTATTCAGTGTCCTCCTCTCCACCACTGTCTCAAAGGTCTCCGGTCTGAGACCAATTACAGAGTCAGCCCTCTTGATAATCTTGTCAAGTCTGTTGGTGTCGCTGGTTCTGATACTACAACCCCAACAGACAGCAGTAAAGAAGATGGTGCTGGCAACAATGGTCTGGTAGAAAAGCTCCAACATCCTGCTGCACAAGTTGAAGGATCTCAGGTTCCTCAGGAAGTAGAGTCTGCTCATCCCCTTCTTGTGCGCTGCATCAGTGTTGGATCTCCAGTCCAGCCCGTTGCTGATCCTGACACCCAGGTATTTATAGTCCTCAACCACTCCCACATCCTCCCCCCTAATCTGCAATGGCTGAGAAGGCGTCCTCTTCTTCCTGAAGTCAATCACCATCTCTCTGGTCTTGCTGCTGACATTCATCCTCAGGTGATTCTGCTCCGTCAGCTCTACAAATCTGTCTACCAGTGCCCTATACTCCCCCTCCTCTCCCCCCTTATACACCCAACAACAGCTGAGTCGTCAGAGAATTTCTGCAGGTGGCATGACTCAGTGTTGTACTGAAAGTCAGTGGTGTATAAGGTGAAGAGAAAAGGAGCAACCACAGTCCCCTGTGGAGCTCCCGTATCACTAACCACCACGTCAGACAAGACACTGCTCAGCCGGACAAACTGTGACCTGCCTGTCAGATAGTCAGTAATCCAGGAAATTGAAGAGCTGTCAACCCCCATTACCTGCAGCTTCTCCCCCAGCAGCAGTGGCTGGATGGTGTTAAACACACTGGAGAAATCAAAAAATGTGATTCTCACAGTGTCTCCTCCACTATCCAGGTGCAGATGGGCTTGTTGCAGCAGGTAGATGACAGTGTCTTCAACTCCTAAATGGGGCTGATATGCAAACTGCAGAGGGTCCAGCCACATCTTCACCTTTGGCCTCAGGTGGGCAAAGACCAGTCTCTCCAGGACCTTCATCACATGAGATGTGAAGGCAACTGGTCGATAGTCATTCAAGTCCAATGGAGATGACTTCTTGGGGACAGGAACCAGGCAGGACATCTTCCACAGCACCGGTACTCTCTCCAGACTCAGGTTCAGGTTGTACAGGTGTTTCATTACTGGTTGACACAGGTCCTCAGCATCCTGGCAGAGATGCCATCAGCGCCCACCGCCTTCCGTTGACGGAGTCTCTCCAGTTGTTTCTTAACCTGGTCGGTAGTCACAGTGATGGGGGTGGGGGTGGGGGCTGGTGTCCCCCAAGGAGGGGAAAGGGGTGAGGGGAGAGATGGAGAGAGGTGCTGCACAGGAAGGTGTGTGTGTGTGTGTGGGGGGGGGGGGGGGGTCTGGCTGTGCTGTGGGGGTGACAGGAGGGTGGAGGGGAGGGGTATGTGGGGGCCTGGCTGTGTTGTGGGGGTGACAGACGTTGAGTTGAACCTATTAAAAAACAGATTCTGCTCATCAGCTCTCTCATGGCTCCCAGATGTCTGTCTGACTCTCCCCTTGCACCCAGTTATTTGTTTCATACCCATCCGAACATCCTTGGTATTGTTTTGCCTGAGTTTATCCTCCAACTTCCACCTATAATTGTCTTTGCACCTCCTCAGCATCTCTCTCAGCTCATGCTGCACTCTCCTCAGTTTCTCCTTGTCTCTGGCTCTAAAAGCTCTCTTCTTCTTGAATGAATGAATGAATGAATCTTTATTTTGGATAGATTAAAAGTAAAGATTAAAAAGAAACAGAATAATATAACAAAGGCGAAAAAATCCAACAAGGTCAAATTAAACAATAACTCCTCTGATTATACAGTTCAACATAAGTTATCCGAAATGGGTGATGGCTGAAGCCGCGGCTTATATTGCCCACCCATATTCCATCCAAGAATTCAAAGAAAAACAAAGCAAGAGCGATTACAATTCGGAACAAAGCTAAGACAAAATGTGACAAAAAAAACTAAGCAACAACACAACACAGACTGGATATGACAATCCTTATGTGATTTTACATGTCATCTTGTATATATGTTTGGAGTATTTCTTCCTTTAGTTTTTGTTTAAATTGTCCAAGCGTTGTACATGATTTTAATTACACAATGGTCCCCTCCGGTATACAACTAGGAAAATACCGGTAGCTACGGAGGGTGACAATATGTATGGGTACATCATCATACCATGTAGGATAACTAAGCAGACGGTTATGCTGTTTCATTCCATCTAGCTACAATGCTCCGCACTGTGTGTGTTTACATATTTATATATTTATTCCATCTAGCGACAATGCTTCACACTGTGTGTTTATATATTTACATATTTATTCCATCTAGCTACAATGCTCCGCACTGTGTGTGTTTATATATTACATATTTATTCCATCTAGCTACAATGCTCCGCACTGTGTGTGTTTATATATTTACATATTTATTCCATCTAGCTGCAATGCGCCGCACTGTGTGTTTATATATTTACATATTTATTCCATCTAGCTACAATGCTCCGCACTGTGTTTATATATTCATATATCTATTCCATCTAGCTACAACGCTCCACACTGTGTGTGACTATATATTCACATATTTATTCCATCTAGCTACAATGCTCCGCACTGTGTGTTTATATATTTATATATTTATTCCATCGAGCTACAATGCTCCGCACCGTGTGCCTATATATTTATGTTTATATGTACATATGTATACTTGATGCTCTTGTTTTTTCTTGTCTTCTGATTGTTGCTCTGAGTGTTGCTATCCCTGTGCTGTTGCAATCCTGGAATTTCCCCATTGTGGGACTAATAAAGCCTTATCTTATCTTATCTTATCTTAATTCAGGTCCAAAATCATTCCATAATCTGACTCCTTGCACTGAAACACAGTGTTGCTTGGTGGTAGTTCTCACTGAAGGTTTTTGAAATATTCATGTTCCTCTGAAATGATATTGTTTCTCCCTTATTTGGAACAGCTTTTGGATATTTGCGGGCGGTGATAGATTCTTCACTTTAAACATTATTACTGCAGTTTTAAAGTCAACCAGATCTTTCAACTTGAGAGCTTTTAATTTAAGAAAAAGTGGGTTTGTTGGTTCCCTGTAAGCAGCTTTGTTTATTATTCTAATAGCTTTCTTCTGAAGCATAAAGACTGGATATATGTTTGTTTTATATGTATTTCCCCATACTTGAGTACCATATATCATGTATGGGAGTATTAATGAATGATACAAAGTATATAATGTGGGTTGATTCAGCAAATATTTCGCTCTGTGTAGTATTGCGATTGATTTAGATATTTTACCTTCAATATAATTAATATGTGACTTCCAACACAGTTAATTATCAACTATTACTCCAAGAAATTTAGTTTCAGATACCCTTTCAATCTCTACACCATTTACACTGAGTTTAGATACTAAGTTGTTGTGATGGTTGTTAAAAACTATAAATTTTGTCTTACTTAAATTGAGCGTTAATTTGTTTGAATCAAACCACAGTTTAAGCTTTCCTAATTCCTTTCTGAGTGTATCCAAAAGTTGTTCCAAATTGCTTCCACTGCATAATAGATTAGTGTCATCGGCAAACTATATTAAATCCATTTTTTCCGAGACTTTACATATATCATTTATATAAATATTGAATAACAATGGCCCCAAAACTGAACCCTGTGGGACTCCACAAGTAACCTTCAGTAACTGTGAGTTTTTGTTACCAACACATACATACTGATATCTATTCTTTAAGTAACTACTTAACCAGGACAGTGCTACTCCCCTAATACCACAATTTTGTAGTTTCTTTAACCCCTTGAACTCTGTGAATTCCGCGGGCGGTCACGTCTCCGCATCTTAGTGCGTCTCAGTGCGCACTGAAAAAAAAAAAAAGCTGTATTTCTGGTCTTCCAGTAAAGACACAGCCTTGTTACAACCTGAGAAAAAAGCTGTGTAATATATTCATTTTTTGTGGTATTTTTACAAAATTTTGACCTGAGCTTGAAAACACTTGGTTCTACATTTCTGTTGTGTTTTCCAGCCAGTATCTGACAGCTGTATGTTATTTACAAGCATTTGTATCTAAAAAAAACACCCAGGTGAACTTTCTTGTTACTCACTGGCAGAAGCACTTAGAGAGATTATGACTGTTTTGCCAAAAAATTCAGAGTTTTTTCTTTTAAATGGGACTAACCCCATGAAGATGCTGCAAAGGGTTGAAGAACAGCTTTTGATTTACTTTGGGCATGTTATTTTTAGGCGTTTTGAGGGAAGTTGAACTGAGTTCAACAGGTTAATAATAAATTGTGATCCACTGTATCAAATGCTTTTTTAAGATCCAGGAATACCTCAACTGAATACTCTTTATTTTCAACGGCAGTTGAAACGTTGGCCACGTTTCGTTACCTTCAAATCAAATCAAATCAAACTTTATTGTCATATTGCTGTACATACAACTGTAGTGCAGGCAAGATGAAATTGCGTTTCTCTCGGCATCCATATAAGAAGCAGCATGATTAAGACACACTCCCACATAGCTCCACCCCCACCCCACCCCCACCCCCCCATCCATTCACACATCCCTGAGACATACTTTGGGAAAAAGAATAACTAACTATAATATACAAAATGTCCATAGGTGCAGTAGTGTGTATGTGAGATTCCGGGTCAGCTGTTCAGCATCCTGACAGCTTGTGGGAGGAAGCTGTTGATCAGTCTGGTGGTTCTGCCTCTGATGCTCCGGAATCGTTTACCAGATGGAAGAAGTTCAAAGTGTTTATACAGAGGGTGAGAACGGTCCTTGACAATGTTCAGTGCCCTGCTCCTACAACGGTTCTGAAAAAGTTCTTGGACAGAGGGGAGGGAGACTCCAATTACCCTCTCCGCCCCCTTGACTATCCTCTGCAGGGCTTTTTTGTCTGACATACTACAGCTGGAGTACCATGTAGCAATGCAGTACGTCAGAACACTCTCCACCACACCAAGGTATTCATGTATGAATACCTTGTATTCATACGTGTAATGACAATAAAGTTGAATCTCATCTCATCTCATATTTTTTCTATAAATTCCATTAGAGCAAATGCAGTTGTCCTCTTGTGTCTGAACCCATATTGCTGCTCACACAATAAGTTATTCTTCATTATGAAGTTGTCAATTCTCTCACAGAATATTTTTTCAAGTATCTTGGAAAATTGCGGCAATAGTGAAATTGGTCTATAGTTTGAAAGTTCCCCTCTGTCACCCGTCTTGTATATCGGAATTACTTTAGCCATTTTCATTGCATTGGGAAATATACCTGTTTGGAGAGACAGGTTACAAATATACGTCAGTGGTTTCACTAAGCATTCGATAATAGTTTTGACTAAGAGCATGTCAATACCATCACAGTCCGTAGATGTCTTACTTTTAAACGATTTAACAATTTCAATGACCTCTCTCTCGTCTGTGTTCTTTATAAAATTGGAGTCTTTTATAGCAGTGTTTTTGCTTATTGTATCACCCGTAGGTGCCGTAATGGGTATTTCTCGAGCCAAATTAGGACCAATGTTAACAAAAAAGTTATTAAATTCATCTGCAGGTGAAACTGCATTCACACTCTGAGTCGTTTTATTATTTTTTGAAAAATTGTTTGGGTAGCTTGTATTTCTGTTTTTATTTCCAAGAATATTGTTAAGTATTGTCCATGTATTTTTAATATTGTCTCTGTTTTTCTCCAGTTCTTTACTGTAATAGTCTCTTTTACTACATCTCATTATACATGTTAACTTATTTTTGTATGTTTTATACCGCTGCTCTGCTTCTTTTGTCCTTTTCTTTAGAAAAGCTTTATATAATAAATTTTTCTTTTTACACGCCTTTTGTAATCCTTTGGTTAACCATGGCTTATTGACAAATTTATGTTTAAGCTTTTTCTTTAATAATGGACAATTTTTTTCATAAAGAGTGGTTACTATGTTCATAAATGTGTCGTAGGCTTCATTTACATCTGATACATAGACTTTTCCAGTCCTGCTTCAGCAAGTCTTCTTTAAAAGAACTGATTGCATTTGGTGATTTGTATCTGAACAATTTTAAATTTTTTTCTGTATTGGCCTTCGTTTGGCCATGGATAAGTGCAAAGATTGGCAAATGGTCACTTATATCATTTATCAATAATCCACTTTCTATTTTCTTATCAATAATATTAACAAACAAGTTGTCAATAAGTGTAGCAGTGTGAACTGTGATTCTACTGGGATGTGTTATTGTGGGAAATAGACTCATACTGTACATAGAATTCATGAACTCTGTAATTTGTCGGCCTCCGTCGGTCTATGATGACCATGGAAGAGAATCCTAAACGTCTACTCCGCTGGAACAGCACCGCCTGCGGCTGAACAGGCCGATGTGCACCGGTGTTCTACCTTCCAGCGTTGGGTGTTGGTGGGATTCAAGCCTGGGCAGGAAGATATGGAGGACAAGATGTTACCCATGCAGCATGTCCCCCCTCTCCACGTCACTGATGAATCCAAAGGAACAGCAGGGCTGCTATAGTTTGGCACCAGCGCCGTCGCAGGAGCTGCCAGAACAATGTTGAGCACAACAGAGAACTGCCTTAGGGGCTCCGACTCCGGATTTTTCCTCAGGGTTGACTCCCGAAGCCTTTCCCGTGACCGTGTGTGCCGCAAGGCAGCGGAGGTTTGAAATCAGGGTTTACCTTCCCCTAGATGGGCTACCTTCCCAGGTTGACGAGCCACCATCTACCCAAAGCATCTGGTTTTAAGGCGCCAGAGATCCGCCCTCGCCCCTTCTCCTATTAGTAAAAGCAGTTCCGCCGGGCTTAGAGACTAAACCACACGGGCAGGCTAGGAGTTGGACTTAGTTGTCAGAGGCTTTTCGAGACGCACGCCATAAGGAGCATTTTATGAGCACTGGGAGCTTAACCCCAGTGCCGCCCCTGGCTATGACAACCTTGGAACCACTCTGTAATTACATTTTGTTGATATGGATTTAGTAAATCAATATTGAAATCTCCACAAATTACTACCATTTTCTTACTAGTGATATTATTGTACAGCTCGACTAATTTATCTCTGAATGTCTCAATGCAAGTTCCCGGCGTTCTATATATACAACTTATAATTAGATTTTTTGTTTTATCTTGGTCAATCTCAACAGTAACACATTCCAAAATCCCTGGTAGTGCAAAGGACATTCCATTTACAAGCTTGCACCTATACAGGTCATCAATATACAGTGCAACACCACCACCCTTTTTTTGAGATCTGTTAATATGAAACATCTGATATCCCTCTATTGCCACCAGGGGAGCCTGCTCTTCATTAAGCCAAGTTTCAGAGACTGCGATGGCTGTAAATTTTCTGTCTAGCTGTTTTAAATAGTCCTGAATCTGGGGAAAGTTTTTGTTAAGACCTCTGCTGTTGAAGTGTGTTATTGATAGTTTACCATGTAGCTGCACTTGACTTTTTAATTGCTTTTCAGTGTAATATTCACTCTCTTAAGGCAACTCAGCTCGCCTGGAACCCCAGGTACTAGATACTAAGGGAAAACCCTACAAACCCAGTAGAGTTGAGGTGAGTTGGGCTGAGTAGGTGCTAGTGGAAAAGGGCCATAAGACATGAGGGGCCCTATTACCACCAGTCAGCGGTGGACTTTTCCGGCACACTTCTCACCTTGCACCAGTGCTTTACTTTCTGTCAGCGAATAGTCTGTTTTTCACACCTTTCGTCATGCCATCTAATTACCTGTGGACAATGCGTCGGCGTTGTGTTGCCGGCAGGGATCTCATTTCAAAGAGGTGTGACAGCAGCGCAGTGTCAGCACATTGGTATTTTTGTCCATTTTATGGTAAATGATGTTCACTTATATAGCACTTTTTCTCATCTCTAGATGACCAGCGCGCTTTACAGATCCTGCTATCCACCCAATTCACACACACATTCACGGCAGCAGAGCTGCCATACACCGGCGCTAGCATGACCCACCAGGAGCAACTAAGGGTTCAGTGTCTTGCTCAAGGACACTTTGACATGCAGACTGCAGACAGAGCGAGAATCGAACCCCTGAACCTCCGATCAGCAGTCAGCCACACAACACCTGTGCCACATCCACCCCAATGCACTTTTGATCAGAAAAAAGGTCTGTCATCTGAAGTGCATTTGTTATTGCTATTTCAGTGGTGTGTTTTGAAACTGCGTAGCTCAGGAACCCATGAGAAAACACAGCATGTGCTGAGAGTTTATGTTGGTTTAATGGACTGCACTGGAGCAGCTGTAATATAGTCACCCATCATTTTATTTATAATATGATGATGCAGTTGATGGTTTTTTATTCCATCCACATTTTCATTTTAATCAGGGACTTATTAGGCACTAATGTGTTTATTTATAGGGTAGTAAATTTATGAATAAACAGGGAATGTGTGTGTTTTACTATTCACTGTAATTTCCAGGAGAGGCAGGTACAGCTACAGCTGCCTCGGCTGGTGCGGCCTCTGATCAGGTCTGGACTGTATGGTCTGGACAGACCAGTGGTTTGGTGCCCGTGCCAGCTGGTGTTTACCCTCTCTCTCCTCCATCCTCGGTGGGATGGAACTGTTAGTCTGAGGGTTTTAAACTGCAAACCTCTCTGCTGTGACAGAGTAGCCTACTGTTCTGTCCAAATGTGGTCTATCATTTCTGTGTCCTCAGTCATCTCCTTTGAGCAATCTTTTGTCCGCATACACTACCGTTCAAAAGTTTGGGGTCACCCAGACAATTATTTTGTGTTTTCCATGAAAAGTCACACTTATTTACCACCATGAGTTGTAAAATGAATAGAAAATATAGTAAAGACATTGACAAGTTTAGAAATTATGATTTGTATTTGAAATAATAATTTTTTCCAGATACTCAACCTGCTCAAAGGAAGGTCAGTTTTATAGCTTCTCTAACCAGCTAAACTGTTTTCAGCTGTGCTAACATGATTGCACAAGGGTTTTCTAATCATCCATTAGCCTTCTGATGCAATGAGCAAACACATTGTACTATTAGAACACTGGAGTGATAGTTGCTGGAAATGGGCCTCTATACACCTATGTAGATATTGCACCAAAAACCAGACATTTGCAGCTAGAATAGTCAGTTACCACATTAGCAATGTATATTAGATATTAGAGTGTATTTCTGATTAGTTTAAAGTTATCTTCATTGAAAAAAAAGTGCTTTTCTTTCAAAAATAAGGAAATTTCTAAGTGACCCCAAACTTTTGAACGGTAGTGTAGGTGTGAGTGTGTGTGTGTGTGTGTGTGTGTGTGTGTGTGTGTGTGTGTGTGTGTGTGTGTGTGTGTGTTGTCCAGGGTGAATGCATTAATTTATTAATTAATTAATTTATCCATTTAAACAGGGACAGTGCATATTAAGTAACACAAAGTAATCCATGTAAATACGCCAGATTTAGCCTTCCAAGCTAATTACCTCCGCCAGGTCGAAAAGGCCAGGAGGAGGTTATGTTTTTGCCGGGGTTTGTCTGTGTGTTTGTTTGTCTGTCTGTCTGTCTGTCTGTCTGTCTGTCTGTCTGTTGGTTAGCAAGATAACTCAAAAAGTCTTGGACGGATTTCCATGAAACTTTCAGGCGTTGTTGTTGAAATGGTACAAGGAAGAACTGATTAAATTTTGGGGGTGATCCGGTTCACCGTCTGGATACAGGAATTTTTTAAAGCATTTTTCAACACTGTGACATAGGGCCATTTTCAACATGTGCGCAGGCGCAATGGAGGGCGCTGGTCGTCGTGTCTGCAACACAAACTCTGCGTTCTTCAACGTTTTAGGCACAAAAGCACGCGGAAAACACTGCTGGTCTGGGCCCGCCAGCATGCCTGTGTTTGCGCGCAACTGCAAAACCTCACACGGGCAGCTGTCCGCCGACGGATTCTTTGGCAGAAATTCCCCGGCCAGCCATAGGAGCTGCGCATTTGGCAGAAATTCACCGGCCAGCCATAGGCGCTGCGCAAAAACGAGCTCTCTGCCGGCGAAGCTTCTAAATTCTCGTTTGCCGCGGAGCGCAACCCCAAAATAATATAATATAAAACCCATGGCAACCTGTCTACCCAATTTGCATCCGTCAGTGGAGGAGATGGACACAACAGCAACACTTCAGTTTATTACCTCTGCCAAGGAGGCAATGCTTTTACTACTGAACCACTAATCCTATCACTATCCCATTGATTGTCATTGATTAATTGTAGTAGTAGTAGTAGATTAGTTTATTTGACAGGGTCTTTATTGCACTGTCCCTGTCAAATAAACAAATAATCATTGTGAATCCAATTGCTACTCATATGTTTACATGCTCAAGGAATCTGAAAACGTACACACAAACACTGTATGGGGGGAATTGTGGCGCTTGGCGGAGGTCTGCGCTCTCCAAGTGCTTTTCTAGTTTTCATCTGTAGTCCCACAGCAGGTTGACGTTACAAAAACATGTTAAAATACAGACATTAACAATGATAAATTTCAACCATATTTCACTGTCCCCCATTCTGCCCACATTCACCCAGTATGTCACATGCCACACTAGAGACAATAAAACACTGGACTTATTCTACGTAAACACTAAGGAGGTGTACACCTCATCGCCACTCCCCCCACTCGGGAGATCGGATCACAACTTGGTTCATCTCCTGACAGTGTACAAACCCCTAGTTCACAGACAACCTCCGGTCATGCACACGGTGAAGATATGGTCGGAGAAGGCAATGGACGCTTTAAAGGACTGTCTTGAAACCACTGCCTGGGAGCAGCAACGTGATCCACATGGTGAGGACATCGATGGCCTCGCTCACACCATCACGGACTACATCAACTTCTGTGTGGACAACACCGTACCCACCAAGACCATACGGTGTTGCTCGAACAACAAACCCTGGATCAACCCTGAGATAAAAACATTTCTGAGAGAGAAGAGGATCTTCAGGTTGGGGAACAGGGAGATGCTGAAGTCTGTTTAGAGGGAGCTGAGGAGGAAGATCAGAGAAGGCAAGGACAGCTTCAGGAAGAAGATGGAGGACAAGCTGCAACAGAGCGACATCAGCGGGGTCTGGAGAAACCTTAAAACCATCTCTGGCCTCCAGAATACCTCCTCCCAGGCCACGGGGGGCAGGGAGTGGGTGAACAATCTGAACCTGTTTTTTAATAGGTTTGACCAACCGCCCTCCCCCCCCAACTGCACAAGAACCACTGCTGCCTCTAAAGTCATCGAGACCTGCTGTCCACACCCCACTCCACCAACACCCCCCCCCCCCACACACTCTTAGCACACAGCCCCCCAACCTGACCCTCACTAAGACCCAGGTGAGGACGGAGCTGAGGAAGATCAAGGCGAGGAAGGCCTCGGGACCGGACGACATCAGCGCAAAACTCCTCAAGTCCTGCGCAGACCAGCTGTGTGGGATTGTGGAGCACATCTTCAACCTGAGCCTGAAGCTGGGGAGGGTACCACAGTTGTGGAAAACATCTTGTGTGGTACCTGTACCAAAGACTTCCCACCCCAAAGACCTGAACAGCTACAGACCAGTCGCCCTGATGTAGCCTAGTGTTAAAAACGCGAATAAAAATATAATATTGATACTGCTTTTAAAAAGAAAAACATCCATCTCACAATGGGAGTAAATAATTTAAAGATGAATATTTAAATAAATATATATTCATAAAACTGTAGGGAACATTTTCTGGGGAGTTTTGATAAAGTTCCAAATGTTTTATTTGGTATTTTGAGCAACCTATGGCTGCGTCTTTTGTTAGGCAGCAACAGCTAATGGGGTCACGCCAGCCAATGGGGTCACGCGCTCCCTCGCTCGGTCTGTGTGTAACCTGTAGAACGTTTTCAGATGCTGAAAGACATCGACCGACAGAGCGCGTTTCCCTTATGGAGACGGTGAGCTAACGTGCTAATAGCAGTCTTTGTCTTGGATAAAACTTGAGATTGATTTAGATCCAAAGGCTGTTAACGCCGTCGAGCGCGGGAACCCCATGACGCACGTGTCACTTAGCTTGGCCAGGTTGTTTTTCTTTGGAATGGTTTGACCAGCACGTGGATTCTCCAGATCTGGATGGCGAGCCGAAGCCCGAACCCGATTGACTGGTAAAAGTGACCCAACTGGTCACCTGGACTGATACCAAGAACTGTACATATTGTAACTATATTTTGGAGTACTTTCTTGTTATTTTTTTTATTATTATTGTTGTAAGCACCGTGGTTTTATTTATGTGTACATATCTGTAAAAATATACAGTGTATAGTTGCAAGTTCCATACACCGTGTGTATGAGTCATCTGTTGTTACGCCCTCCAGGCTCCTACGAACCTAGGGTCTACCTGACCTGGCCCAATTGTCCCTTCCATCCAGGTAGTAGAGATAAAGGTAACTACACTGCCATAACCCAATACTACCACAAGGGTACAAGATTGTACACCTAAAGTAGTATTACACACCTAAAGTGCTACAAAGAGGTGTTACACACAAGTGGGTGTTACACTGATGTCTCACATGATGAAGACCCTGGAGAGACTGCTCCTTGTTCACCTCCAACCCCTGGTGGGGCTAGCGATGGATCCACTCCAGTTTGCCTACCAGCATGGCATTGGGGTGGAGGATGCAGTGATCTTCCTCCTTCACCGCTCCCTGTCCCACCTGGAGAAGCCCGGGAATGCGGTGAGGATCATGTTCTTTGATTTCTCCAGTGCTTTCAACACCATCCAACCGATGATCCTGAAGGACAAGTTGCTGTGCACAAGGGTGGACCAGCACCTGTCATCATGGATCCTGGACTACCTCACTAACCGGCCACAGTTTGTGAGAACCAGGGATTGTGTGTCCGACACGATCATTGGCAGAACGGGGGCCCCCTAGGGAACAGTTTTGGCTCCCTTCCTGTTCACCCTTTATACTGCGGACTTCTCACACAACACAACACACGCATGACCGAGATGCAGACCTGTGGATTGACGGCTTTGGAGCCCCACTGCGCTCGGATCGGCAGGAAGAGGTAACGGGGAAACGTCAGGGGGGCGGCGTATGTTTATATATTAATAAACAGTACTGCACATCTGTCACGGTCAGAGAGCGCATCTGTACACCCGATGTGGAGCTGCTGTCTGTGTCACTACGCCCCTTTTTTTTGCCTCGCGAGTTCCCCCAGCTTTTCATCACAACTGTGTACATTCACCCGAGGGCAGACGCTGACTCCGCCTCCAGCACAATCTTTGATGTGGTCCAGCGGCTGCAATCAATTTCTCCAGAGGCGCCAAACTTCATTCTTGGGGATTTTAACCATGTTTCTTTAAAGAAAACACTTAAAAACTTTTATCAGTATGTGTCCTGCCCAACCAGGTGAAAAAAGACATTGGACCTGTGCTATGGATCCATAGAGAGGGCCTATAAATCATTCCCCCTTCCTCCTGTAGGATCCTCAGATCACAACTGTGTACATTTGCTGCCCACATATAAAACTGCTCTCAGAAGAGGCAAGGTGGAGATGAGAGACATTGATGTGTGGACAGAAGATTCAGTGCACAGCCTCCAGGAATGCTTTGACTGTACAGACTGGGAGATGTTCACACTGGCCTGCAGGGATGATTTGGACTCTTTGGTGGACATCACATGCTCATACATGGCTTTCTGTAAAAATAAGATTGTTCCACGTAAACGTGTCAAAATATATCCCAACAACAAACCATGGATTACAAAATCAGTTAAATCCTGCTTACAGTGGAAAGCACTTGCCTTTAAACAAGGGTCTGTTTCTGAGCTACAGGTTGCCACAAAAGAGCTGAAGTCCGAAATTTTAAGAGCAAAACAGAATTATAAATCAGAATTGGAAAGCAAGATGGCAACAAAGAAACTTGGTTCAGCCTGGGCCAGTATGAAAACTATTGCAGGCCTTCAGAGCACAGAGCGCAGTAATCGTGTGTTTTTAGATGGTTTTAATTCAGACACAGAGCTGGCTAATGTTCTTAATTGTTTTTATGGTCGTTTTGACTCCTCTGATTTTAGCACAGAAACCCAAGATTTGAAACAGAAACTCAAAGACAATCAGCACTTTAATATTGAGGTGCAGGATGTTAAAAGAGAGTTCTGCGACTTCCGGTTTTGGCGGCCATGTGAGAGGGACACGTATCACTCTGCTCTGCTCCTGGAGAAAAAAAAATCTGCAAATAACTCTCTCATTTGGGACAGAACGTATCCCAGCGTTTGGGCGAGGATATGTCGGTGAAGCCTAAGGCTGGAAAACCAGGTAGAGGAAAAAGCGAGCCGCCGAAACAGTCCAAATTAACGGACTTTCAGGTCTGTGACGCAGCAGATAAAGCTCCATATATGGCGGAGGAAGCTAGCAGCGGTGCGGTGACTGTGGGAAACGGCACAGGTGCAGTGCTAGCTGCCATTAGTTCAATGAGAGCAGACTTTTCCTCTAAATTTGATGGGATTATGGCAGCGTTGGAAGGAATGAGAAAGGAATTGGGTGACTGTGTAGAACGAATGGCGCAGGTGGAGCTTCGTGTCTCTAGTGCTGAGGATGACGTCACCTGTCTTCAATTAAAGGTGCGCACTTTGGAAAAAAAAATGCCTGGAAGATAATGTCCTGGATTTGGAGTCCCGGTCGAGACGGAACAACTTGAGGCTGGTGGGTCTACCGGAGGAATCCGAAGGTCGGGACACATGTTCCTTTTTGGAAAAGTGGATTCCGGAGGCGCTGGGCAGCGTGGAGCTGCAATCAGCAGTCGTTCTGGAAAGTGCATACCGTATTGGCCCACGGAGAGATAAGGGACCACCGAGGACGCTTATTATAGAAGTTCCTCAGCAACAGAGACAGGATGAAGATCTTCAGCGCTGCGCGAGCTAAGGGAGAGATTAAACACCAGGACCAGCAGGTGCGGTTCTACCCAGATTTGGCCACAGGAATCCAACAATTGAGGAAGCAGTTTGATCCCGTACGTAAAGAGCTGCGCAACCTTGGGATTCGTCATGGTGTAATTTATCCTGCGAGACTGTTGACCACGTATGGGGGCAGAACACACATCTTCAAGACCCCAGAGGAGGCGCAGGAGTTCATCAAGAAGATCCAAGAAGAGACTGGTGGGAGCTAAGCATGAACAAAATATAAGGTAGAATATTTAAGCATTTGCACAGGCATCTGACTGATTTGAAGCAAATAGCAAGTTTACAAAATATAGATTGTATTATATATTAAAAAAAAAACTATGATGTACAAAGTTGCTAAAAATTTTGGAGTTAAGTTGGAAAACTACAGAAGAGAGTTAATGTTACGTCATTAAAAGCAGTAGAGTTAGGGTGATTGGCAGGATGAAGAAGGAGTGGCTTTGGCTGATCCTCGTGGGTGTGGAGCGGTCGATGGCTATATCGGGAGACAGAATTTTTCTTTTGATTTTGGGGGGATTAGCACGAATGTGGGAAGGGGGAATTTATTTGTGTGTAGTTTGTAGGATGAATGTTCAACCACTCATGTTTTTGCTTCTCTGTATGAGCATGTTTACACTGCAAGGTAATCCCAAACTCCCTATTGATCATAAACCAAAGCGTTAATCTTAATTTAACTTCATGGAATTGCAGAGGTCTACAGAATTTAAAAAAACTTAAACAAGTTATGAATAAAATAAAAGACATGGGTTCAAAAATTGTGTTTTTACAAGAAACTCATCTAATAGAGGAGGATGTAAAAAGAATTAGGAGTAGATGGCAAGGAAGTGTTTTCACCTCATCATTTTCATCCCGAGCCAGGGGAGTTATGACTCTCATACATAAATCAGTCCCATTTCAAGTGAAAAATGTAATTGGAGACAAATTTGGAAGATATTTAATCATTCAAGGATCTTTGTTATTAGAAAATATAAATTTGGTGAACTTATACGGTCCCAATATAGATGATCAAAACTTCTTTGCTAATTTATTTCTTATCTTATCATCACTTACAGGGCAACATATAATAGCAGGGGATTTTAATTGTACATTGAATCCCGGTATAGATAGATCAACAGGACTGGACTGTACGCACAATGGATGCAGGATGATCATTAAGCATTTTATGAAAGAATTGAGATTGCTAGATATATGGAGAGAAATGAAACCACAAGTTAAAGCCTACTCTTGTTATTCCAATACCTACAAGACATTCTCACGTATTGATTATTTTTTGATCTCTACAGAATTAAGGTTCAAGATTCAAAACTGCTTTTATGATAACATCGTGATCTCTGATCATGCACCTTGCTGTCTAATATATGTAGATAAGAAATTGACAAAGGAATCAGGTAGATGGCAATTTCAGCATAAATGGCTTCAGGATGAGGAATTTGTTAAGTATATAGAAAAACAGATAGATGAGTTCTTTGACATCAATACTACACAAACATCAGCATGTGTAAAGTGGGAGGCTTTCAAAGCTTTTATTAGGGGACATATTATTAGTTATACAGGTTCAAAATCTAAGAAGACTCGAGAGGAGAGAGTCCAATTGGAACATAAAATAAAAATTCTTCAAGAAAAAGTGTATGCAGGAAGTGATCCAAGGTTGGAGAACGAATTACTGATTTTGAGAGCTGAATATGACAAAAAATCAGCGAATAGAGCTGCCTCGAGTCTTCAAGATTGAAACAATCTTTTTATGAACAAGGTGAAAAATCAGGGAAATTATTGGCATGGCAGATTAAACAATTAGAATTTAAAACACCAATTACCAGTATTATAAGTAACGGACAGGTAGTTATAGATCCTTTAGAAATTAATAGAGCCTTTAGAGATTACTATGAAAAATTATATGATACCAAAAATGAATCTGACTTAACAAAACTAAATGGGTTTTTGAACAAACTATCTATACCGTGTATTTCAAATGAAAACAGGGAGATACTGGAGTGTAAAGTTAGTCAAGAAGAAGTTGGGCTAGCCATTGATAATATGAAATCAGGAAAAAATGCAGGACCAGATGGTCTTCCAGTTGACCTTTATAAAAAATTTAAGAATAAATTAATAAAACCTTTTTTGGAAATGGTTTTAGAAGCATTTCAAAATAGTAATTTACCATCATACATGAATAATGCCTTAATTATACTGTTGCCAAAACCAGGTAAACCCTCTAATAAATGTGAAAATATGAGACCAATAAGCCTATTAAATGCCGACCTTAAGATAATCTGTAAAATTTTAGCAAGACGAATACAAGAAATTTTACCAAATATTATTAATCGAGATCAGAATGGCTTTATAAAGGGAAGACAAGGCTTCCATAATGTAAGAAGACTATTTAATATTATCTATTCTAATAAAGAAGCACCGGATACAGCTCTCCTATTACTGGACACCGAAAAGGCCTTTGATAGAGTCGAATGGCCCTTTCTTTTTGAAGTCTTACAAAGGTTTGGACTTGGAAATAATTTCATAAAATGGGTTCAGATAATATACAATAATGCTACAGCAGAAATCCTAACAAATAGCAATATTTCAAAATCAATAAAAATCAATAGAGGATGTCGACAAGGCTGTCCACTTTCACCTTTACTGTTTACTATGGCAATTGAACCTTTAGCGATGGCGATATGTTTACATTCACAAATATATGGAATTAAAGTTGGACCAACAGAACATAAAATCTCCCTGTATGCCGATGACATAATTTTGTTTATGTCGAATCTTAAAAAATCAATTCCGACCTTATTGAATTTAATAAAGAATTTTGGGGAAATATCAGGATATAAAATAAATAAAACTAAATCTTCAATATTAATGCTAAATGAGACCCAGAGAAATTCCCCAGCCCCTGAGGTAAATCAATTCAATGTTGTAAATCAGTTTAAATATTTAGGAATCCAAATTGTGCCTAAGCTAGAATCAGTCGCCAGTGTCAACTATGAAGCCTTAATGACAGAAATTAATGAGTTACTTCAGAGATGGATGTCACTACCAATGTGGATGATCGGGAGAATCAATATACTTAAAAGTAATATCTTACCTAAAATACTTTATTTATTTCAATACATTCCCTTACCACCACCTTTAGATTTATTCTCAAGAATTAAAAAAAAGTTAGTGGAATTTATATGGAACAACAGGAGGGCTAGATTACGTCTGTCTTTATTATATTTACCATTTGATCGTGGAGGTCTGAAATGTCCAAATTTTATGTTGTATTATTGGTCGGCACAACTGAGGTCTATGACATATTATTTTTCATCAAATGATCTCCCTCACTGGACTGAAATGGAATCATACAATTTACCTTTACCTCTTCCCATATTCATATACTCAGATTCGGCAAAAACATTACAAAAACAAGTTAAAAATCCATTTGTAAAGCATATGATCAAAATATGGTGTGAAACTAAAAACTATTTAAAAGAACCACACTTACTGTCACAGTTTAGCCCAATATGGGGTAATCAATATTTTAAACCAGGGAGAGGAGATGCTGTAATTAAAGTATGGAATTTAAAAGGGATTCAAAAGATTCAAGATTTATATCTGCCATGTGCAGATAACATAATGTCTTTTGAAGAGCTGAGGATCAAATTTAATCTTAATAGAACACATTTTTTAAAATATCTTCAACTTAGGAACTTTATTCGATCAAATCAAAATGGAGCTCTCACTCGACCTATTTACTCATCCTTGGAAAAAATGTTGATGAAAGATAGTAAAAGAAAGGGTATTATTTCAGAGTTTTATAACTCATTGACACTATCCTCAAGTGAAAACTCACAGAAAAGATTAAACTACTGGAAAGAAGACCTGCAAACTGAAATTTCAGAGGAACAATGGGAATTGGCTTGTACAGAAGTTCAAACCAAATCAATAAATGTACGTCTTAAATTGATACATTTTAAATGGTTAATGCGGATGTATGTTACACCAGAGGAGTTAAATAGATATAACAAAAACATACCAGATATGTGCACAAAATGCATGGAAAGTAAAGGAACCCTATTTCATTGTGTATGGGAATGTAGAATAATTAGAATGTTTTGGGAAGAGGTGACGGTAACAATTGAAAAAATAATTTCAAAACAAATCATATTGAATCCTAAACTGTTTTTGTTGGGTCTGTACCCAGAAAAGCATAACTTTAATAAAAGTGAAAGAACATTCATAGACCTCAGTTTGCTTAATGCCAAAAAATGTATTGCACTACTGTGGAAAAAGACTCATAGACCAGATGTGACTCAGTGGTTAAGACAGATGTTAACAAACCTTCCATTAGAAAGAATAACATACATACTGAAATCAAAGGAAATTGTGTTTGAGAATATATGGAGACCTTTTATTGATTATGTAAAAAATTTAAACATAACTCTTGAAGAAGAAGGTGAATGATGTGTGTGGACCTTGTAAATTCCAAACTGGTGAACATAATATGTATACTTATGTAATGGATTGTCTAGGCTAAACAGAGGAGCATTGTTGAAGACTTGATTCTGTCGGTGGTTGTTGGTGTTTTTAGTGCATTTTTTTTTGTAGTACTTTAGTGTTAGTGTTTGATTGTGTGTGTCATGTTTGTTAAAAAAAAAGGTTCAATAAAGATATTGTGGAAAAAAAAAGAGAGTTCTGCGCTGTAAAAGTGAACAAAAGTCAGGGCCCTGATAATATATGTGGGCGCTTGGTAAAGTCCTGTGCTCATGAACTGAGTCCTATATTTCATTACATTTTCATTAAGTCCTTACAGACACAACATATGCCTAAGATCTGGAAAGAAGCCGTGGTTGTTCCTGTTCCAAAATCCAGCTGTCCTAAAATGGTAAATGACTTTAGACCAGTTGCTTTGACTTCAATTTTAATGAAAATTTTTGAAAAACTGGTCAGATGTGAGGTCCTAAAGCAGACTGAGCATGAATTGGATCCTCTGCAGTTTGCCTATAGGCCTCACAGAGGAGTGGAGGATGCCACTGTCACTCTGTTTAACATGCTTTTTAAACATCTGGATTTTAATGGGACACACGCCAGGCTTTTATTTGTGGACTTTTCCTCTGCCTTTAATACAATCCAACCTCATATCTTAGTTGAAAGGCTCCTGCAACAATTTGATTTGAGCAATAATCTGGTGGGTTGGATTCTGGATTTCTTAACCAACAGGACGCAGAGAGTAAGGGTCAATGGTACATTGTCTGACCTAAAGTGCTCTTCTACTGGCTCTCCTCAGGGGTGTGTGTTGTCACCACTACTCTTCATCCTGTACACAAACATGTGTCGGAGCAGACACGACAACAGACACATTATAAAGTATGCTGATGACTCAGTTATTGTCAGTCTCCTCCAGGATGGTGAGAGTGGCCACAGCCCAGTAGTTGATGATTTTGTTCACTGGTGTGAGGATTCCTACCTGCAGCTGAATACGACAAAAACTAAAGACATCATTATTGACTTTAGGAGGAAAAATCCCAGGCACAAAGTCACTGTACTAAAAGGCCAGACCACCGAATGTGTACAATCCTACAAATATCTTGGGATGATTATTGATAGTAATTTAAACTTTGAAGAGAACTGTGAAAGGGTGTGCAAAAAGGGTCAGCAACATTTGCATTGTTTGAGAAAACTTGCACGCTTCCAAATTGACCGAACCATAATGACAATGTTTTATCGGGCTTTTATTGAATCTGTTTTATCCTTTTCTTTAGTGTCATGGTTTGGTCAGATAAAACTGAAACAGAGGAAATCCTTGGATCAGGTAGTTAGATGGTCCAGTCGTTTGCTTGGTGAGTCACAGCTGAGCCTGACATCCCTGTTCACCAGACAAGTACAGAGGATGGCTACCTCCATTTTAAATGATGACTCCCACCCTTTGCACTGCAACTTTCAGCTTCTTCCATCAAGTCGGAGGTTTGCTGTCCCAAAAAGTAGAACCCAGCGCTACAAAAACAGCTTTATTCCTGCTGCTGTCAAAGAGTTGAACAAGCTGTAACAATATATTGCACATAATTTAGGTACCTATTTATTAACTCCATTTTACATTTACTTATTTTTGTAGGATGTTACTTGGGTTCTAAATATGTTATTGGGTTTTAGACCTTTGAGTTTTTAACCTCTTTGACTAGTTTTTAACTTTTAATATGATCCTTCTTTCTTATCTCTGGTTTTTCTCCCATCTTTTTGTCTTTTTATACCCTGATTGATGGAGCCTTGAGTATTTTTATCATGTTTATAGTCAGCTTCATATGTGCCTGTGTTTGTGTCTATGTTGAATGTAATTTGTGGCTTGTAAATATGGATGTCACCAGACTGCAAAACAAATCTACCTACGGGTACAAATAAAGGAACCTGAACCTGAACCTGAACACACTGCCATCTACAGAAGTTCTCGGACGACTCCGCGATCGTCGGCCTCATCTCCAGCGGAGATGAAGCTGAGTACAGAGGACTTATCCAGGACTTCGTGGACTGGTGCCATCAGAACTGCCTCCAGATCAATGCGAGGAAAACTAAGGAGCTGGTGGTGGACTGCCGCAGGCAAGGACAACCCCTCACAGCACCAGTGAACATCCAGGGAACAGACATTGAGATGGTGACATCCTACAAGCACCTGGGTGTTCATCTGAACAATAAACTAGACTGGTCACACAATACCGACGCACTCTACAAGAAAAGACAGCGCAGGCTCTTCCTACTGAAGAGGCTCAGGTCTTTTGTACAAGGGGTGCTCTTGAAGACATTCTATGACACAGTGGTGGCATCAGCCATCACGTTTGGAGTGGTCTACTGAGGCAACGCCATTACAGCAGCCGATAGGAAGAGACTGAACAAACTGATCAAGAAAGCTAGCTCTATCCTGGGGCAGCACCTTGACCCAGTGGAGGAGACAGGAGAGAGAAGGATGGTGGCTAAACTGTCATCTCTGCTGGAGTCCGAGTCCCACCCTATGCAGGACATACTGAACGCACTGAGGAGCTCATTTAGCAGTAGACTACATCATCCCAGATGCGCGACCGAGAGGTTTCACAGGTCCTTCCTACCTACGGCTGTCAGACTGTATAACCTAAGCATGGCTGCTCGCCGAGATAGCAAAAAAACGTGACGACCTAATAGTATTGAATACAAAAGACGCAACAGACTTACACAAATGGTCCCCTCCAGAATACAACTAGGAAAATATCAGTCGCTATGGAGGGTGACAATATGTATGGGTACATATTCATACCATGTAGGGTAACTAAATAGACGGTTATGCTGTTTAGTCCATCTAGCTACAATGCTCCGCACTGTGTATATATATATACAGTATATTTATATATTTATGTGTACATATGTATATTCACCGCTCTTATTTTCTTATCTCCTAAATCATTGCTGTGAGTGTTGCTATCCCTGTGCTGTTGCAATTCTGGAATTTCCCCATTGTGGGACTAATAAAGGCTTATCTTATCTTAAATAAAAACACCAGTGCACTCAAATGTGCACAGTGTGCATACTAATTGGCCAAATTGTGGGTGCAAGTTTGATTGTCTAGGAGCCACTTTTTCACTGATTCAGAGGTCTTGAGCGATGGAATGTTTCTGAGTTCTATTGGGATGGTATTCCAGGTGTGGGACGCTCTGACAGAGAAGGACATCTGCCCAAAGCTGCTCTTCCTGAAGGGAACGTCACAGTCCCCTCGACTCTGGGATCGAGTGCCCACGTTGTCCTTCAGATGGATGTATTCAGTCAGAGGAGGTGGAGCCAAACCATGAAGAGTTTTATACACCAATATGACGTCATGAAACTTGATAATATTATCCCAGCTGAGAAAATCATATCTGGAAAGAATGTGACAGTAATGATAGATGTTTGCTTTTTTGTCCAGAGTTTTGAGAGTTTGTTTATATAATCTTTCATCTGGTTGTAATGTATATTTACTTGTTTGTGTCCAGCTAGTTAGACAGTATTGAATGTGTGAGAGGATCATGATGCTAAAATATGTTTTTGCAGCTTCAGTGGTTAGATTGTTTCGAATAATCTGAGGACAATTAAATACAGGCTATCCCCTGTGGCATAAATTGTTCCAGATCATTTGAAGAAATAGCAGTGGCTTTCACTGCACAGGGGGAAAAATGTTGTCCAGGGGTATATGAAAATATCCGTTTCAAACCCATTCATGCCAGCATGTTGCAGCCGTGCACACAAAGTTAAACCACTGAGCTCAGTTGTTCAGCCCAGCATTATTTCTTCCCCCTTCTCCTCTTTAAGATAAATAACAGGGCATCAACTGTGATTAATGCCTTCTTTATTGCCAAGCAGCATTACTACCACATGCATTTTCACTCACACACTGTCAGGACGTGGTCTGGGCCCTATGTCCTTACCCTGAGTTGTAACATTATTTCTTGTCTCCAGGGCATGGGTCCCGGCCCTCATCCTCGCTTTAAGTTGTATTTTGGGACTTTCTGTACTTCACCTTTATTATCATCATGATCCTGGGTTGCAATTAATGTATTATTATTCTGTCTTGTATAGTTATTTCTCCGTGGATCGTCATCTTACTTTAAGTTATCAGTATTATTATTATTATCATCATCACTATCATCATTGCCATGGTCTTGTTGCCCCTGATCCTCTGTGTGTGATTATCTGTGCAGCCCCGCCTGTCCTGTTTTGTGTCTGATCATTCCCTGCCGTCTCCATTTGCCCCTGATTGTGCCCACCTGTTCTGTGTTGTATTGATTACCTGTGTCTATATATGTCAGTCCCAATCTGTGTTTTGTATGGGTGTCCTTTGTCATACATGCGTGAACAACATGCTTCAGTTCTTGCCAAGTCTTGTATCCAGCCAAATTTTTGGGAGTTTTTGTTACAGCTTCCGAGTTATTTTTTTGTTTCACCCTCGAGCTGTGCCCATCTGGCCAGCTCTTTAATAAATCACTGAGAACTTCAAGTGTTGCGTTTGGGTCTTGTTCTCTACAAACTGTGATATTAGGACACCCATCTAATAGACCCAGCGTACATAAAGTTCCGGCAGTTGGGCCTCGAAAAGAAGGAAGCATAGATGGCGACCAACACTGAAGCCTGCATCAAAGATGCTCGCACTTCCTGCACACCGGAGGAAGCCCCCTCTGCCTCGAATGTGCCACGGGACTGAGTGAGGTGCTTCCATCCCTGCGAAGGTTCCCTCAGCTCACCCGACTGCATGAGCAGAGTGTTAATATGCAGATCATCATCTGGTGGCTGATGGAGTCATTCCCAGTGGCAGAAGAGGAGCCGATGGAGGAGGGACTGCATTCATCTGCTAGAAGATGTGGTCGTCGCTGGCGCCGACGGAGACAGCGGCCCGGTTTTCCATTTCCGGCGGGGGCACCTTAGGCCTCCGTTTCCTCTTCCTTCAGTCCTGTGCCAGCTCAAAACTATCGGGCACACTCACTGCATCAGACGAGTTCCAGCAGCTCCCGGGAGGACTCACCTGATGTGTCAGCGGCAGCAGAACGGGAATACAAGCAAGTACACGTTCATTTTTTAACATCAATAAATGAAGGGACTTGTCTGGTTTCCAGTGGGGAGACTCAGCCGCAACCACCTGCCGCTGCCGAGTTCTCTCCACCTCACTCTGCTATTAACTCTGCTGCCCCGTCCATGTCCATCCTCACCTGCATCTCGTGTGTCCACTTCTGGTTTTTCTGAGAGACTGGCCATACTTGGGGGGGGGGGGGGGAGTCAGCTGCTCAAGGATCCCATGGTTTGCCAGATTGGAGAAGCAGCATTGGTACTCCTGTGTGGGGGTGACGAGGAGGAACAGGAGGAGCGCTGGCAGGCTGTGCTCACTCAGAAGGAGCTAATGCTGGACTACAAACCATGGCTCCAGCATGTATCCCAGCTGAGTTGGAACCAGCTGGCATCGGATGACCCAGCTGTCTTGGCTCCCAAACCAACTCCACATCGCTCTCCAGCCCCAGTACCAGACCCACGCTATGGTTGGCGGTTCGAATCCCACTCTCCCCAGATATCCTGCTGTTGTGTTCCTGGGCAAGACACTTTGCCCACCTTGCCTCCAGTGTCCATAACACTGGGTATGAATGTGTATAAATGTTCAGTGGTGGCTGGAGAGACTGTTGGCCCGGATTGGCAGCCATGTTTCCATCAACCTACCCCAGGGCAGTTGTGGCTACAGTAGCAGCTTACCACTACCATTGTCTGGCTGGAGTGAATGAATAACAATTGTCAACACCAAATTTATTGTCTAATTTTTTTTTTAGCTGATTTAGGACAATTTTGATGTGTTGAATCCAAAAATCACATTGGTTTTGCTCAGTCAGGTCAACTTTTTGAACTATGGCCACATGTTTTTTACATTTTTGTTTACATGTACGGGTATTTTCGCATTCTCTGAATTTTGAACAATGATGACGTAACATTCAATTTACATGTACTTACCCTTATCAATGTCTACTATTCAATTTACAGTACAACTGTACAACTGCTGTACAACTGCTTACAACTTAGCATAAAAACCTGACCTGATTGAGAGAAACGGATGCCATTTTCAGATTCAGCAGTGCAAAATTGTCTTAAATCAATTAAAAAACACACAGACAACTTACAAAAAAAATTATTTTTGTTATGTTGTGTAATGTATCTGTATAAAGTGTCTTTGAGTGTCTATGATAAAGTGCTATATAAATCTGCTGCATAATTATTATTATATTCAAAGTTACTGTGCAAAATTAAAAAAAGGAAATAAATAGTATAAAATTAACATATTCATACATATGTGTTTTCTGCCCCCCCCCCCTCCGCAAATATGATGCTGTGGCGCCCATAACAGTAACATTATGTAGCTCACATATGACATGGCAGAGACCCAAGCATGGAAGGACTTTAAGCTCGCGGTGTGTATTGACATCACGCCTCAGATGGACAATGAGTCTGGACCACCTGCGAACTTGGAAGGAAGTGAGAAGAACTGGAGCGAGAGCCTGAAAGGACTGTCTGACCTCCTGGGGTCAGACAGAGGAGCCGAGAGGACAATGGAGGGATTAAATGTAAATGTGATTCTGTGTTTGATGTGGAGGTATAAATGTATGTGGTTGACTGCAGTTCTTCCTCTGTTTTCCTGATTGAGAGAGAGAGCTGTGGGACGTGAGATGGAATAAACCAATACTGAGAAATCATCCAGTCTCATCATTTCATGATTCCCACATTGGTGACCCACACGTGAGATATATGGAAAGGCTTGGAGACCGTTTCTCCGACCCGGATTCACCGGGGACCGCCCGCACGGGCGCAAGCTCAATTAAGCTCCCCGAGTTCTGGCAAGATGACCCGCACTCATGGTTCCAACACGTGGAATCGTGGTTCGTGCTCGAAGGAGTATCAGCAGATGACATCAAGTTCCATAATGTCATCGCAAGACTCGACAGCCGCACAGCTCGATGTGTGCGGAGCCTGGTGCAGCAGCCGCCCGCTGCTGGCAAATACGACGCCCTGAAAGCCGCCCTCATTCGGAGTTTTGTGCCATCAGCCGAGGTGAGGGCCAGGCGGCTTCTGGACCTGCGCGACAGAGGAGGACGCAGGCCGACCGTCCTCATGGAGGACATGCTGCAGATGATCGGGGCAGACAACGATGCGTTTCTGTTTAAACACATCTTCTTGAGGACCCTCCCAGTGCACATGAGGGGTCTCCTGTCCGGCATGAGGTGCGTGAACCAGCAGGACGCCTGCGACGAGCAGGAGACTTCAGTGGCAGCAGCAGACCTCGGCGCGGCAGCCGAGGGCGGTGGAGTGCCAGGGGCAGCAGAAACAACCCCAGCGACGACGGCAGTGGCGCGGTCCCGAAGCAGAGGAGGGGACGGCCTCTGTTTTTACCATCGACGCTTCGCTGAGAAGGCGCACAGATGCATTCCGCCATGCAGCTTCAAAGAAACAGGGAAACGCACGAGCCGGGGGTCGTTAGCAGCTTCGACTCTCGGTGAACTGAACAAGCTGCTGTACCTGACAGACGCGAGCTCCGGACGGCAATTCCTTGTAGACACCGGAGCACAGAGAAGTTTCATCACCGCGACCTATGCAGATCGTGTGGCTGGCCCCCGCGGAGACGGGGCAACGGCCGCAAACGGCTCGTCTATCAAGACTTTTGGCGAAAGGACTCTATGCCTGTCCTTGCACGGCCGCACCTATGAATGGACCTTCACAGTAGCGGCAGTGAGTTTCAACATGTTAGGCGCTGACTTTTTGTGCTCACATGGCTTGTTGGTAGATCTGGTTAATAGACGCCTGGTTAATGCACTCTCTTTTTGTTCCATCCCTTGTGCAGCTCGAGTGTCCCCACCGCCAGTACAGACCAACGTCGCCACAGCAGGCAGTAAGTTTCACACTCTTCTAAACCAGTTTCCAGCACTCACAGTTCCCACGTTTTCAGCTAAGGTGGCGAAGCATGGGGTGGAGCACTTTATCACCACAAGTGGCCCACCAGTTTTTGCGAAGGCTCGGCGCTTGGATGCAGCTAAGCTCTCCATTGCGCGTGAGGAGTTCGCCAACCTGGAAAGGTTGGGCATAATTCGCCGCTCGAAGAGCACCTGGGCTTCCCCCCTGCATATGGTGCCTAAGGCTGACGGCTCGTGGAGACCTTGTGGTGATTACCGCAGGTTAAACAATGCCACAGCGCAGGACCGCTACCCAATTCCGCATATCCAGGATTTTTCAGTGCACTTGGCGAAGGCGCGCATTTTTTTCTAAAATAGAACTGGTCCGCGGTTATCATCAGGTCCCGGTCCAACCAGAGGACATTCCCAAGACAGCGGTAATAACCCCGTTCGGGCTTTTTGAGTTTTTACGCATGCCTTTTGGCCTTAAAGGCGCCGTGCAAACCTTCCAACGGATGATGGATGCCGTGTTGTGCGACCTCCCTTTCGTTTTTGTCTACTTAGACGACATTTTAGTCGCCAGTGCCTCCGAGGAGGAACACGAAAAACACCTCACGACAGTTTTTCAGAGGTTGGGAGCGCATGGGTTGATAATCAACCCGGCCAAGTGCCATTTTGGCGCAGCGCAAATCGATTTTTTAGGGCACCGCGTATCCCCAGAGGGAGCAGTCCCTCTGCCGGCCAAAGTACGCACAGTGGCGGAGTTTCCCCAGCCACAAATGGTAAAAGCGTTGCAAGAATTTTTAGGAATGGTAAATTTTTATAACCGTTTCATACCCCACGCAGCGCAGCTCATGCAACCGTTATATGCCGCGCTCAAAAAGCAGAAGCCCTCCAATGTGATCGAGTGGTCCCCAGAGCGGGAGCGCACGTTCACAGAGGTTAAAAAGCACTGGCAGACGCAGCACTGCTGGCTCACCCAGACCCTTCAGCCCGAATAGCGCTAACCACAGACGCATCAGATGTGGCCATAGGGGCCATTGTAGAGCAGCAGGTCGCCGGAGTTTGGCAGCCACTCGCTTTTTTCAGCAGGTCCCTACGCGATGCTGAGCGGAAATACAGCGCGTTTGACAGGGAGCTGCTAGCGCTCCACCTGGCCATTCACCATTTTCAGTTCTGGTTGGAAGGGCGGCGTTTCACCGCGTTTGTCGACCACAAACCGCTCACTTTTGCAATGTCCAAAATTTCAGAACCTTGGTCAGGCCGACAGCAGAGGCAGCTGGCCGCAATTTCAGAATTCACCACCGATATACAGCACGTAGCCGGTAAACTTAATGTAGTAGCGGACTGCCTCTCACGAGCGGTAACAGCGCCTGTCCGTGCGGATGCGGACTGTAATGCCGCAGACGCGGAGCAAGGTAACAGCGCGGACGCGCACGTGGCTCCGGTGCACGTGGGGATAGATTATGCAGCCATGGCAGTGGAGCAGAGCGAAGACACGGACGTGCACGCGCTCCTGTCTGGACCAACAGGGTTAAGACTGGAGAGCATAAGTTTACAAACCGGTTCACCCCCTCTAATCTGCGACGTATCCACCGGGCGACCGCACCCGGTGGTACCGGCCACGTGGCGCCGTCGCGTTTTTGACGCGGTGCACTCCCTAGCGCATCCGGGAGTACGCGCTTCGGTGAAAATGGTAGCGGAGAAGTTTGTTTGGCCGAGCCTGCGCAAGCACGTGAAGGAGTGGGCGAAAGCCTGCATGGCTTGCCAGCGGGCCAAAGTTCACAGGCACACGAAAGCCCCTTTAGAACCGTTCCACATTCCGGCAAAGAGATTCGATCATGTGCACGTAGACCTAGTGGGCCCCCTACCGCCATCACAAGGGTTCACACATCTCTTGACAATGGTGGACCGGACCACACGTTGGCCGGAAGTGGTTCCATTACAATCGACCACAGCGGCAGAGGTGGCTCGCGCTTTTTTAACAGCCTGGGTAGCGCGGTTCGGAGTCCCATCAGATATTACGTCCGATAGGGGTCCGCAATTCGTGTCGGAGCTGTGGTCAGCAATGGCCAGCGGCTTAGGAGCGGCAGCCCACCGCACTACCGCTTATAACCCCCAGGCCAACGGTTTATGCGAGCGTTTTCACAGGTCGTTGAAGGCAGCCCTCAGAGCGTCGCTCACGGATACAGATTGGGTAAACACACTACCATGGGTTTTATTGGGGTTGCGTTCAGCACCCAAAGAGGATTTAGATGCCTCACCCGCTGAATCAGTGTTTACACAACCTCTCAGGCTGCCCGGCGAGTTCCTGCCAGCCCATGCGGCACCCGAGCGCCACCCGGTGCGGGGACCTCTAAGTGGCACGGGAGCAGAAATGCTCCCAGGCTCCGCGCATCACACTTTTCCGCGTGTTTTTGTTCCCAAGGCTTTACAAAACGCAGAGTTTGTTTTTGTCAGGCACGACGCTCAGCGTCACAGCCTCCGCCCCCCTTACGATGGTCCATTTCGAGTGCTGGAAACCGGGGAGAAATATTTTGTGCTAGATTTGGGGGGCAGGAAAGAAACAATCAGTGTTGACAGATTAAAGCCTGCTTTTGTGTTGCGTGACGAATCTGTACGACCGGCGGGGGTGCCTCGACGCGGAAGACCTCCCAGGGAACAGCCCCTGGATCCCCCGCAAGGGGCAATTAACCCTTCTTCCCCTCATTCCACAGTGGCGCCGCAGGACGGCACAACACAGACTGCGAAACCTGCGTACAGCAGATTCGGGAGGAGGTTGAAGCCTAGACTATGGGCAGAGTGATGTGTGTTTTGGTCAACCCGTGTAGATTGTGCTTTAGATCCTGCAAAGGGGGGGGGGGTGACATATGATGTATGGCCGTTAGGGTAATGTTGGTGTGTGTCCATTCTTTGGCGTTTCGGGGGGAGTGATGTGGCACCCATAACAGTAACATTATGTAGCTCACATATGACATGGCAGAGACCCAAGCATGGAAGGACTTTAAGCTCGCGGTGTGTATTGACATCACGCCTCAGATGGACAATGAGTCTGGACCACCTGCGAACTTGGAAGGAAGTGAGAAGAACTGGAGCGAGAGCCTGAAAGGACTGTCTGACCTCCAGAGGAGCCAAGAGGACAATGGAGGGATTAAATGTAAATGTGATTCTGTGTTTGATGTGGAGGTATAAATGTATGTGGTTGATTGCAGCTATTCCTCTGTTTTCCTGACTGAGAGAGAGAGCTGTGGGACGTGAGATGGAATAAACCAATACTGAGAAATCATCCAGTCTCATCATTTCATGATTCCCACAATGCCACTGCGCCAAGGTCTTTAAGCCAGAGGAAACACTGCTTTAAATTGTATTTTGGGATTTTCTGTACTTCACCTTTATTATTATCATGATCCTGAGTTGCAATTATTGTTATTATTATTCTGTCTTGTATATTTATTTCTCAGTGGATCATCACCTTAGTTTAAGTTATCAGTATGGCTGTGTTGTGAGACATGTATATGTTGGACACTGCATATGTGATTTAACCACGATGAAGGAGAGCCAGCCCCCTGCGGTGCGGAGCCACAGAGCCTGGACCCCCTGCGGAGGACAGGGGACAGAAGACTTCCTGACCACTGAGGCTCGGGAAGAGAGAAGGGGGAGTTATGTAAATAAAAGGCTAATGAATGTGAATAAAGAGACTTTGATATAGATGTGTGATTTCCCCCGCGAGGGAAATGGTTTGATGTGAGAAGGTTTAAATGAGAGAACTTTGGTGTGTTCACTCTCTTTGTTCGCTGCTCAAGAATAAGAGCAGACAGTGGAATGATTTCTTGAATAAACTGAAATGAAAGACAATTCGGTTTCGTTATTCAAGTCTCCCCACATTGGTGACTGACGACGTTGAGAATGAACGAAGAAATTCTCAGGGTCCCGGACTCACAGCGCTCAGAGCTGGCGAGCGCAGTGGCCGTTAAGCTGCCTGATTTCTGGCAGGATAACCCACGGTCGTGGTTTCTGCAAGCAGAGTCGCAGTTCGCGCTCGCAGGAGTAACGGTGGATGACACTAAGTTCCACCATGTCATCGCTAAACTGGACAACAGCACAGCTCGGTGCGTGCAAAGCTTGGTGGAGCAGCCACCCGCGACCGACAGGTACAGCAAGCTGAAATCCACCCTCATCAAGTTTTTCACCCCCTCGGCTGAAGTGAGGGCGAGGAGGATCCTGTCTTTGCTAGACCAAGGTGGACACAGGCCGAGCGCCCTGATGGAGGAGATGATACAGCTGAGAGGGTTGGACAACGATGATTTCATTTTTCAGTTCATCTTCCTCTCCAACCTCCCGGCGCATGCGAGAAGCACGCTGGCCGGCAAAAAGTGTCACACCCTGGAGGAGTTCCGGGAGCTGGCCCAGGAGGCAGACGGGATCCTGGACGCCTGCGGCGGGCAAGCAACCACAGCAGCGACCCGAGACAGCGGGGAGCCAGAGGCGGCAGAACCAGACTGGCCGACGATGGCGGCAACACGGCCGCGACGAGGTGGAGCCAATAGCCCGGCGACAGAGGCGCGGGCACGACACAGCGGAGGAGAAGATCTCTGCTTTTACCATCGGAGGTTCGCAGAGAAGGCACGCAGGTGTGTGCCGCCCTGCATCTTCAGGAGTTCGGGAAACGGCAAGACCGGGGGTCGCTAGCAGCTTCGACCCTCGGAGAACGCAACAAGCTGCTCTACATCACGGATGCGCGCTCCGGACGAGTGTTCCTCATTGACACCGGAGCACAAGTGAGCTTCATCACCCCAACATACGCGGACCGGGTAGCTGGACCCCACGGTGACGGAGCTACAGCGGCAAATGGCTCGAACATCAACACCTACGGGAGAAGGACCTTGCCTTTATGCTTACATGGCCGCACATATGAATGGACTTTTGTAGTAGTGGCGGTGAGTTTCAACATGTTGGGCGCGGATTTTTTGTGTTCACACAATCTGTTAGTTGATCTTGCTAATAGACGGCTGGTAAATGCACTCTCTTTTTACTCTCTCCCCTGTTCAGCTCGAGTGTCCCCGCCACCAGTACAGACCCACGTCGCTACAGCAGGTGGTAAGTTTCACACACTCCTCACCCAATTTCCAGCGCTCACTGTGCCCACTTTTTCAGCGACGGTCGCGAAGCACGGGGTGAAACACTTCATCCCCACTTCTGGTCCTCCCGTGTTTGCAAAAGCTCGGCGCTTGGATGCAGTTAAGCTCGCCATTGCGCGCGAGGAGTTCGCCAGCCTGGAGAGGCTGGGCATCGTTCGTAGGTCGAAGAGCCCGTGGGCTTCGCCGCTGCACATGGTACCGAAAGCCGATGGCTCCTGGAGACCGTGCGGGGATTACCGCAGGCTAAACAACGCTACGGCACACGATCGTTATCCCATCCCGCACATTCAGGATTTTTCGGTGCACCTGGCGGGGGCGCGCATTTTTTCAAAGATTGATCTAGTTCGCGGCTATCACCAAGTCCCGGTCCAACCGGAGGACATTCCTAAAACAGCGGTAATAACCCCGTTCGGACTTTTCGAATTTTTACGCATGCCGTTTGGTCTCAAAGGGGCGGCGCAAACATTTCAGCGGATGATGGATGCCGTGTTACGCGATCTCCCTTTCGTGTTTGTGTACCTCGACGACATTTTGGTCGCGAGTACTTCAGAGGACGAACACGAAACGCACCTCACAGCAGTTTTTAGGAGGCTGGGAGAGCACGGCTTAATAGTTAACCCAGCCAAGTGCCAGTTCGGCGTTGAGCGGATTGATTTTTTGGGTCACCGCGTCTCCCCGGAGGGAGCGGTTCCGTTACCAGAGAAAGTACGCGCGGTAGCGGATTTTCCCCGTCCACAAACGGTCAAATCACTACAGGAATTCTTGGGGATGGTGAATTTTTATAACCGGTTCCTGCCCCACGCAGCTCAAATCATGCAACCGTTATACGCCGCGCTCAAAAAACAAAAGCCGACCCAGGCGGTCGAATGGTCCCCGGAGCGGGAGCGCGCGTTCACAGAGGTTAAAAAAGCCTTGGCTGACGCTGCGCTCCTGGCCCACCCAGACCCTGCAGCACGTATCGCGCTGACGACAGACGCTTCAGATTTAGCCATAGGGGCCGTTATTGAGCAACAGGTAGCCGGAGTTTGGCAGCCTTTGGCTTTCTTTAGCAAATCTTTAAGCGCGGCTGAGCGAAAATACAGCGCGTTTGACAGAGAACTGTTGGCGCTGCATTTGGCTATTCGTCATTTCCAGTTCTGGCTGGAAGGACGGTGCTTCACCGCTTATGTGGACCACAAGCCGCTCACATACGCCATGGCCAAAATTTCAGATCCGTGGTCCGGCAGGCAGCAGAGGCAGCTGGCCGCAATCTCGGAATTTACCACTGACATTAGGCACGTCGCGGGCAAATTCAATGTAGTAGCGGATTGTCTCTCACGCGCGTTCACGACCCCGACACGCGCAGAGGCAGAACGGGCCACCGTGACCGCGCCGCAGGAGAGCGGCACGGTGGCGCGCGCAGCCCCGGTGCACGTGGGTATAGATTACGCAGCCATGGCAGCGGACCAGGGGGCGGACGCAGACGTGCGCGCGCTCCAGTCTGGACCAACAGGGTTGAGGCTGGAGAGCAAGTGTTTACAAACCGGTATGCCCCCCCTGATCTGCGACATGTCGACGGGGCGCCCGCGTCCGGTGGTTCCGGCCACGTGGCGCCGCCGTGTTTTTGACTCGGTCCACTCACTGGCGCACCCGGGGGTGCGCGCGTCGGTGAAACTAGTGGCGGAAAAGTTTGTTTGGCCGTGCCTGCGCAAGCACGTGAAGGAATGGGCAAAAACCTGCATTTCCTGTCAACGGGCCAAAATTCACAGGCACACAAGAGCCCCGTTAGAACCGTTCCGCATTCCGGCCAGAAGGTTCGACCATGTGCACGTCGACCTTGTGGGCCCCCTACCGGCATCGCAGGGGTTCACGTATCTTTTGACAATGGTGGACCGCACCACACGTTGGCCGGAAGTGGTCCCACTTGCGACGACCACGGCCGCGGAGGTGGCTCGCGTTTTTTTAACGGCTTGGGTGGCGCGCTTCAGGGTTCCGTCGGACATTACGTCCGATAGAGGACCGCAATTCATCTCTGAGCTGTGGTCAGCGATGGCCAACGGCTTAGGAGCCAAAATTCACCGCACTACGGCTTACCACCCTCAGGCTAATGGTTTATGCGAGCGTTTTCATAGGTCTTTGAAGGCAGCACTCAGAGCGTCGCTCACGGATGCAGATTGGGTAAATAAACTCCCATGGGTTTTATTAGGGTTGCGTTCTGCGCCTAAAGAGGACTTAGACGCCTCCCCAGCGGAGCTGGTATTCGCACAAACTCTGAGGCTGCCGGGCGAGTTTTTACCAGAGCACCCAGAGCCCCCACCTCTCTCTGCTCTGGGACCGTTAGTTGGCACGGGGGCAGACACGCTCCCGGGTCCGGTTCATCACGCTTTTCCACGAGTTTTCGTCCCCAAGGCTTTGAAAAATGCCGATTTCGTTTTTGTCAGGCGCGAAGCCCTTAAAGCAACGCTCAAACCACCTTACGAAGGGCCATTTCGAGTGCTGGAGGCAGGTGATAAGCAATTTGTGCTAGATTTTGGGGACAGAAAAGAGACAGTCAGTATTGACAGACTAAAACCTGCTTTTGTCATGAAGGACGTGTCTGTACCGGTCGCGGTGGCGCCTCGACGAGGCAGGCCCCCGCAGAGGGCAATTAACCACTCTCTTCCTCAGTCAACAGACCCGAAGCAGAACAGCACCGCAGGCAAGGCGGGGCCAACGCACAGCAGATTCGGCAGACGGCTGAAGCCCAAGCGGCGCACAGACTGAATGTTGGTGTTGATTATTCAGTAGTGAGTAAGGTGCTATTAAATTTTGGGAATTAGTCTGTTCTTCATCGTTTGGGGGGGGGTTATATGGCTGTGTTGTGAGACATGTATATGTTGGACACTGCATATGTGATTTAACCACGATGAAGGAGAGCCAGCCCCCTGCGGTGCGGAGCCACAGAGCCTGGACCCCCTGCGGAGGACAGGGGACAGAAGACTTCCTGACCACTGAGGCTCGGGAAGAGAGAAGGGGGAGTTATGTAAATAAAAGGCTAATGAATGTGAATAAAGAGACTTTGATATAGATGTGTGATTTCCCCCGCGAGGGAAATGGTTTGATGTGAGAAGGTTTAAATGAGAGAACTTTGGTGTGTTCACTCTCTTTGTTCGCTGCTCAAGAATAAGAGCAGACAGTGGAATGATTTCTTGAATAAACTGAAATGAAAGACAATTCGGTTTCGTTATTCAAGTCTCCCCACAATCAGTATTATTATTATCATCATTATCATCATTGCCATGGTCTTGTCTCTCCTGATCCTCTGTGTGTGATTATCTGTGCAGCCCCACCAGTCCTGTTTTCTGGGTCTGTGATCATTCCCTGTCATCTCTGTTTGCCCCTGATTGTGCCCACCTGTTCTATGTTGTATAGTATTGATTACCTGTGTTTATATACACTACTCACAAAAAGTTAGGGATATTTGGATTTCGGGTGAAATTTATGTAAAATGTAAAAAGTTCACACTACAGTCATATCATGAAAGTAGGGCATTTACATAAGTAGAAGCATGCAGTGGTGATTTCCTCATCTCAAACAACTTGTTGAAACAAAAGCCAACAACAGTGGTGGGTATATCACATCAAAAAATTTCAGCGTCTCAATAACTTGTCATGTGCCCTTGAGCATTAATTACAGCTTGATAACGACATCTCATGCTGTTCACAAGCTGACTTATTGTCTGCTGAGGCATGGCATTCCACTCTTCTTGAAGGGCGGCCCTCAGGTCATTGAGGTTGTGGGGTGCAGGGTTACAAGCCTCTACACGGCGACTCAGCTGATCCCATAGGTTTTCTATGGGATTCAGCTCTGAAGAAACTACAGGCCACTTCATTTGAGGTACCCCAGCCTCCAGCAGCCATTCCCAAATGGTGCGACCTCGATGAGTTGGAGCATCATCTGCCATGAAGATGAAATTAGGCCTGTGTTGTTCATGCTGGGGCACAATGACTGGATTAATGGTGTTATTCAGGTAGTATTGGCTTGTCACTGTACCATTCACAGGGTGTAGAGCAATTCTGTATTGACTACACACACCTGCCCAGACTGTAACATGGTGACAACAATGGCTGATGCATAGCACTCTCCTTGATGTCTCCAACATCATTGGCGGCCATCATTTCTGCCCAAAGTAAATCCACTTTCATCAGAGAACAGCACTGAAGCCTACTGGTCCCTTGTCCAGCGTAAATGCTCCCTGGTCCATGCAAACGATGACGCCTGTGCCTGGTGGTGTGGTCAGGTACCCTTGCAGGTCGTCTAGCACGCAGACCACGCTGATGTAAACATTTCAAATGGTCTGACATGACACTTGGGTGTCTCTCACCTCCCTTAAATGTGCCTGGAGTTGAGGGGCATTCATCATACAGTTCCACAGGACACTGTTCACAATGAAGCGATCATCAGCATGGGATGTGGCCAAAGGATGTCCACTTCTATGCCTTTCTGAGACTCTTCCAGTTTCTCTGTTGCAACGTGCTGATGACACTCTGTGACACTCTAAGCTCAGTGGCCACTTCCCTCTGAGAACATCCTGTTTGAAGCCTCGCAATGGCGAGGTACTGTTGATCAATCGTTAGGTGTCGCCTTGGTCTCATGATGTCAAAATGTGAACAGCATGATGAAGAGGACTGTTTAAATACCAATTTTAATTGAACCAGAAAATTTATTGGTCGATTCAGGGATCAAACACCTGTTGTGAATTTTGCCGTTAAGCACCTTGTTAGAGAACAGCAAGTTACGCAAAAAGTACTGAAACCTTGAACACTGGAAATGTTGGAAATGTGCATTCAAAAAGTTAGAGAAGGTCAAATTAAGTTCACCTGTAAAGGTTATAGTGCATTTTAGGTGCATCCTGAAATTTCACCCAAACGTTGAATATCCCTAACATTTTGTGAGTAGTGTATGTCAGCCCCAATCTGTGTTCTGTATGGGTCTCCTTTGTCATATGTGCGTGAACAACACACCAGTTCTTGCCAAGTCTTGTATCCAACTGAGTTTTTGTGGGTTTTTGTTACCGCTTCCAAGCTGGTTTTTGTTTCACCCTCGAGCTGTGCCCATTTGGCCAGCTCTTTAATAAATCACTGTGAACTTCAAGTACTGCATTTGGGTCCAGTTCTCTACAATCTGTGACACACACATGTCCTTTGGCCAGCACAAAACCCTTCTTAAACAAGCCATCATGATCAGAGTTCACTTTAGATAATGCAGAAGTGCATTGCACCTCTGTGCATTGAAGGGTGGGGCAGGAGCACTTTGGATTGGATTATCCAAAACACACCTCTGAGTAATTAGACCAGAGTCGTTGCACTTCGTGTCTGGCACACAGACCATTTTTCCAGTGCCATGATAACAAAATGGACTGAGCCACACCCACAAATGTACCATGCACATCTGACAACTGTCAAGTGAATAGAATGTCCAAAAACAGCCCGAAGACATCAGCAGCGATGCATGGGAAGACGCTCCTCCACACTAAAACCAGAGATGACACAATACTACATAATAGCGATTTAATGTACACTATAAAATGGATGGGTGTGAATTACTATTAAAATTTACAATAAATAACCCTCAATGTAATCTGTGAAAATGACAGATGGCCTTGAGATTTTTTCGTCATTGCTAAAATAAGCTGATGATGGAGAACATCCAGTTACTGTGACCCCTGTCCAGCCAGTTTGATCTGTGTTCCTGCTATATTATTCCTGCTACAACCAAATGGACAAAAGAACTACCCAAGTAATTGTGAGAAAGGAGAAAACATGTCCAAGTCACTGAATGTCCCCCAGAGTTCAGTAAAATCCATCAACAAAAAATGGAAGGAATATGACATGAGCAAATCTCCCCAGAGCAAACTGAGTGACCAGAGAGACTATACGGAGGCCACCGAGACACCTGTGACTACTCTGAAGGAGTTAGAAACTTAGCAGCAGAGTTGGGAGATTTCTATACAGCTCTTGTTCAGGTTCTTCACCATTTTATGGAAGTGTAGCAAAGAGATCCACACTATTGAAAAATCTCAAATCAGTTTGCCTTAAGGTAAGTGATGGACTCAAAAATTAAGAGGAAGAATTTATTATGAGCTTTCCTCTTCTACTACTACTGCTAATACAAGGACAGGTTTCCTAGACTTCTTTTGAATGGTTTGTCACTGTAAATCCGATGAATATGCCATCACTGTAGAAATTTATAAAAATCGGTTTTCATTTCAACATTAAAGTTATGGGGTTTTTTGTCAAAAAGGACATTTTATTGATCATGACAGCATTTACAAAAGCAATAAAAAGGGAAAAAGTCCAGTGTGAAGAATACTTTATAAGCCTTCATTTGAGCAAAACTTTTCTTCTCCAGGTCATTTAATCACCAGTATGTGACTTATGGATCGCCTCAAGGAAACAGATTTTGCTCTCTAGCCTAGTTCCCATAGTAGCACTTCTCCAAAAGCAGCTACAGCCAAGACAGGCCAATTCATGAAGAGGAGGACCCTGGGACAAAGACATGTCTTCTTGCTTCTTACCCTGAAGCTACATGGGCAGCATGAGCAAGAATGTAACATCCTTTTCCAAGAATGAGGCACATTGTTCAGTCAGTGCAAGATTAGGAACATGCACTTGCTTAAGCTGCAAACAATGGAGCTTAATTTAGCAGCTACACAAGCACAGAGTCTTGTTGTCATGCCTGGTGCAAAGCAATGCAATTATCTGCTAACAAGCACAGCAATCTGATTCAGCAACCATGCTAAAAGAGCAAAAAGCATTCCATTGAATTACTATACACTTCTATGTGAAGTTAAGGGCAAAATTCACAAAGTTTTGCTCGTTCTAAACATACTCTATTGACACTAACAATTATGCAAGTGACATTTTCAGAATGGAGAAAAATGTTGGTAAATTCCTGTTTTCAAACTTGTGGAGACATGTTCCCCCTTTGAAAATGTTATCTGGAAGAATCAAAATTGAGACCAGAGCTCTAGGTATAGTTTGATCAATTTAGCTAACAAAAGGCTCCCTCTTAGCTGTTGCTCAGTCCCAAACACAAATATCAATGAGGACAAAGACGCAGCATTATTCAGCTCACTGTGCCTGTAGTCTGAGGAAAAGGTCAGTTTAAACCACAATGACTGCACATGGAAGTGAAAAAAATGATTTTACAGTCAGGGCATTTTGGCAGTCTTTGATCCCATGTTAAATTAATAACAATCCACATTTTTAAAAAAAAGTGCCCATATAATTGGGGCAGATTCTTAATTTTATGGACAGATATCTATAAATAAGGTCACACATGGTGCAGACAAAAGCTTCTGAAGTGCATTCCCATCAATCGATGTATACGTGTTAAGCACTAAATCACAAAGAATCATATAGATAGGCTTGCACCCTTTGATCTTGACCTTGAGGGCAACCCTGATGCAGACCCACCTGAGGATCATTATGTGTGAGTTTGGTGAGCAGGTGGGCAATTGGCTAGAATTGCCGAGTGATTCTAATGAAATGTGGATGGACTCAGGAGTGTAGCAAGCTTTTCAAAAGTGTGGGTGGTGTGGTTCAGCCAGATTTTTACAAAAACCATGGTCTTCATCATTACTTGTGTATTTTCAAGACAAAGGGTCAATGACAAAAAAGAGTAGGCAGCTTCCATTAAAAAATAAATCTGTTGAAAATGCATACATCATTGCAAAAATCTGAAAAAAGGCTTTTCTTTCAATCAATGAAATATTAAATCTCCATTTATATAAGGAAATCCTTATAAAAAAAAACAAAAAAAAAACACCATTAGTTTTGTCAGCAAAATGAGCCCAAATCCTCCCCTCTTTTAACCTGCTCCCTGAGAGGACAGGAGCAAATGTACAAGAAAAATCAGATGCAAATTCTATCCACCTTATTCCTAGGCCCCATGATGCCTTGCATGAATTATGGTAGCAACTTCCGGTACTAGTTTAGAACGTGTAGTTGTCACTGAAACGGGACACTTTTCCTTTTTAAAAAACAATGACTTCAGCATCAGAAATGCAGGAACATGGCCTTTTGTGCCTCAAAAACAGTAATATAATCATACCACTTCCCACGACTATCTAGGGATAGGAAGATGACCTTAAAAAGTGGCCTGGCAGACAGTAGCTCCATTTGTTCGTACCGCTGCTAAGATGCTAACACTGTAAACAAATAAAAGCTCTGAGATCAATGTCTCCACCGCAATAAAGTCAGCTGCATTTTGTTAAAATACGTTGGACATAATCAGATTTACCTCAGAGCAGACGTAGAATCTAGTCAGAACCACAAAGAAGCCTCCATTTATACAGTCTATGGCACAACCATGAACACCAGCAACAAGTACCAGAACTACGCCAAAACATTCAAAAAATACAAAAACTACAAGTGCTGAAATTAGCTGCCACTTCAGTGCAAAACACGTATGTGGACTATACATTAAAATGAACCTGAAAAACTTTTAAAAATGCTATTTTAAATGCCCCTGCTATTGCACTCTTGCTGACTGATTTAACATTACCTCAGCCGAAACCGGAAGTCCCGCCCATAATTGTTCCTGCAGTGGCACCCCCAGGAATAAGGTGGATAGGAAAAAAAAGTTGCAAATTTTGTTGAAAAAAGTTGTAAATTTATGATTATATTGTTGTAAATCTGTGTGGGGGAAAGGTAACAATTCCATCACAAAACATGGCAAATTTACAGGAAAAAAGTACTGTGGAGGCAATGAAATAAGGGTCCCAGTGTGGAGGCACGGAATAAGTGCAGGCGGACACGGCGAACTGAAGTTTAAAAGGGTGTTTTATTCATCCTCCATCACGAGGGTTCACCCCAGTGCTGTGGGAGCACGCTGGAGCGAGCCCTGTGTCTCTAGTCAGCAAACAGGCAATGTGTGTGATCAAAAAGAGAGTAAGAGCGAGAGCAAGCGATATGCAGTTGACTTATATACCCAGCTACAGACAATACATGCACAGCAGTAAAGCATGGACATTTGCATTAGGGTCACACATATCAACAGCAGGATTACTGGCGCTGGGATTAGACAAAGAGAGGCTGCCTATTGATATCAGTCCATACATCTCACTGTTCTGCTAATTGCTCCAGCTGAGCGCTCTGCTTGTCCCGTAGGCTGTGGGGGTCACCCACACCACTCCCCCCCAGAGGGCTCAGCAGGGGGCTGAGGCGTCGATCGTCTGGCTTTGGAAACGAGCTGCGGGAAAGGCTCTGTGCCGGAGGATGGGGAGGAAGGGGGGTGGGGGTAGCAAGTGCTGGCCCGGGACGGCAAAGTTGTCCGGGCCGCGCAAAAATTGCGTGTGGATCCACGATGGTGAGGTGCTTTCCCGTTGAACGTGGCGGAGATCCACAGCGGCTGTGAGAAGAAAAATTTGTCTCTGCCTCCTCTCGCGGTTCAGTCCTGTGAGGATGCGTAGCGGCCATGAAGAAAAACAGGAGCTGAAGCTGTGTGGGGGACTTGGCGTTTTGGCTTCAGGTGCGGGCGCAGCCCTAAAGCCCTCGGGGACAGCTGACGGCTGGATTCCCATTGTGCGCCGTGGCTGAGACCCATACATCCTGTGTGCGGGCTGCGTGTCTGCTTCAGGTGTGTGAGCAGCCCTGAAGGTTCCGGGAATGGCGGTCGGCCGTGTTTCTCGGGCGTGTGCAGCGGCGGAGGACGATGGCAGTCTGTGGAGCCGGTATTGTCCCGTGCATGGCGCGCTGTCCTCGTAACCCCCCGGTGTGCGTGCGGGGGTTCGGTGCATGGTAGGTCCGCTGTCGCGAGGCGAGTCAGGGTCAGGGAGCTTGATGGAAATCAACGTCGTTGGCGCCGATGGTCTTCCCTGTTTTGGCTGTTGCTGTCGTTCGCTCGTGCCGGGTCATGGTGCGTTCTGGTCCACGCGCTGCGTTCTCCGTCCGGCCCTGGTGGTTGCCGTCGTGGAGAGAGGACGAGGTGCGTGCGCGCTCGTGTGGATGCGGAGGAGCAGTGAGAGGGAGTAGACGCTCTTTGTCCCTCGGCCGGTCCCAGCGTGGATGTCCAGATCTCAGGCGAGGGTCGCACCATGACGCTTTCTGCAGCTTTCCCGGTCGTGGATGATCTCCGAGGGAGTTCGCCTGGTGTTGGTTCTGCGTCGAGGTCTCCCTGTGGCAGAAGGGAGGGCAGTCCATTCGCGTCAGGCTGCTGCGTTCATTCGTCGTCTGAGTCACCGCCGGGGGCTGCGTTCGTTCGTCGTCAGGGGTCACCAGTGTGGAGGCAATGAAATAAGGGTCCCAGTGTGGAGACATGGAATAAGTGCAGGCGGACACGGCGAACTGAAGTTTAAAAGGGTGTTTTATTCATCCTCCATCACGAGGGTTCACCCCAGCGCTGTGGGAGCACGCTGGAGCGAGCCCTGTGTCTCTAGTCAGCAAACAGGCAATGCGTGTGATCAAAAAGAGAGTAAGAGCGAGAGCAAGCGATATGCAGTTGACTTATATACCCAGCTACAGACAATACATGCACAGCAGTAACGCATGGACATTTGCATTAGAGTCACACATATCAATAGCAGGATTACTGGTGCCGGGATTAGACAAAGACAGGCTGCCTATTGATATCAGTCCATACATCTCACTGTTCTGCTAATTGCTCCAGCTGAGCGCTCTGCTTGTCCCGTAGGCTGTGGGGGTCACCCACAGTACTAAATTTATTACAAAAATAATAAATGTATACCAAAAGCCAGTTTAGAAAGCTTGGGATCAGTCCGCCAAGGTCTCCGCCTTTGACCGCCACCTAATCCACATAGCACCGGACCCCCATGATCCCTCCTGCAGGTGGTGAACCCACTGGAGGGCGGACCCATGTAACTCCTTTGGGCTGAGCCCGGCCGGGTCCCATGGGTGGAAACCCGGCCACCAGACGCTAGCCTTCGAGCCCCTCCCCCAGGCCTGGCTCCAGGGTGGGGCCCCGGTAACCCCATACCGGGCGGGGTACACTGAATCCTTGATATACAATTTATCATGAGAGTCTGTTGGATCGTTCTTAGTCTGGCCCTTCACCCAGGACCAGTTTGTCTTGGGAGACCCTATCAGAGGCAAATTGCCCCAGACAACATAGCTCCTGGGATCACTGGGGCACGCAACCCCCCCCCCCCCCCCACCACGATAAGGTGACGATCCATGAGGGAGTACCCAAACGTATAGTGAGGGTGTGCTGGGAGCGTCTGGCTGAGGCCCCTGTCCGGGAGGTCTTCAACTCCCACCTCCGGAAGAACTTCAACCACATTCCGAGGGAGTCTGGAGACATGGAGTCTGAATGGGCCATGTTCTCCACCTCTGTTGTTGAAGCGGCGGCCCAGAGCTGCGGCCGCAAGGTGGTCGGTGCATCTCGTGGTGGCAACCCCCGAACCAAGTGGTGGACACCAGTGGTGAGGGGGACCATTAAGCTGAAGAAGGAGTCCTATCAAGCTTGGTTGGCTTGTGGGACTCCCGAAGCAGCTGAGGTGTACCGGCAGGCCAAGCGGAGTGCAGCTCGGGTGGTTGCTGAAGCAAAAACCCGGGTATGGGAGGAGTTCGGTGAGGCCATGGAACAAGACTTTCGGTCGGCTTCAAAGAGATTCTGGCAAACTGTTCGGCGGCTCAGGAGGGGAAAGCAGCTCCCCGTCCACACTGTGTATGGTGCGGATGGGACACTGTTGACTTCAACTGGGGATATCGTTGGGCGGTGGAAGGAATACTTCGAGGATCTCCTCAATCCCACTGATACGCCTTCCACAGAGGAAGCAGGGTTTGGGGACGAGGGGGATGACTCGTCTATCACAGGGGCTGAGGTCACCAAGGTGGTTAAAAATCTCCTTGGTGGCCGGGCCCCGGGGGTGGACGAGATTCGCCCTGAGTACCTCAAGGCCCTGGATGTTGTTGGGTTGTCATGGTTGACACGCCTCTGCAACATTGCGTGGAGGTCGGGGGCAGTGCCTTTGGCATGGCAAACCGGGGTGGTGGTTCCTCTCTTCAAAAAAGGGGACCGGAGGGTGTGCTCCAACTTTAGAGGGATCACACTCCTCAGCCTCCCTGGGAAGGTCTATGCCAAGGTACTGGAGAGGAGAGTCCGGCCGTTAGTCAAACCTCGGATTCAGGAGGAGCAATGTGGTTTTCGTCCTGGCCGTGGCACATCGGACCAGCTCTTTACCCTCTCGAGAATTCTTGAGGGTTCGTGGGAGTTTGCCCAACCAGTTTACATGTGTTTTGTGGACTTGGAGAAGGCGTTTGACCACATCCCTCGTGGATTTTTGTGGGGGGTGCTTCGGGAGTATGGGGTATCGGGCTTGTTGTTACGAGCTATTCGGTCTCTGTACGACCGTTGTGAGAGTTTGGTTCGTATTGCCAACTCTCGGTCGGAGTCATTCCCAGTGAGAGTTGGACTCCGCCAGGGCTGCCCTTTGTCACCGATCCTGTTCATAATTTTTATGGACAGGATTTCTAGACGCAGCCAGGGAATGGAGGGTGTCATGCTTGGTGACCACAGGATCTCATCTCTGTTGTTTGCAGATGATGTTGTCCTGTTGGCTTTATCCAGCAATGACCTACAGCTCTTGCTGGGACGGTTTGCCGCTGAGTGTGAAGCGGCTGGAATGAGAATCAGCACCTCCAAGTCCGAGTCCATGGTCCTCAGCCGGAAAAAGGTGGATTATCCTCTCCGGGTTGGGGACAGGCTACTGCCCCAAGTGGAGGAGTTTAAGTATCTTGGGGTCTTGTTCACGAGTAAGGGGAAAATGGAGCGAGAGATCGACAGACGGATTGGAGCAGCATCTGCAGTGATGCGGACGTTGTACCGGTCTGTTGTGGTGAAGAGGGAGCTTAGTTCTAAGGCAAAGCTGTCGATTTACCAGTCAATCTATGTTCCTACTCTCACCTATGGTCACGAGCTTTGGGTAATGACCGAAAGAACAAGATCGCGGATACAAGCGGCTGAAATGAGCTTTCTCCGTAGGATTGCTGGACTCACCCTCAGAGATAGGGTGAGGAGCTCAGTTATCCGGGAGAGGCTCAGAGTAGAACCGCTGCTCCTCCACATTGAAAGGAGTCAGTTGAGGTGGTATGGGCATCTGATTAGGATGCCTCCTGGACGCCTCCCACTTGAGGTGTTTCAGGCACGTCCCACTGGGAGGAGACCCTGGGGCAGACCCAGGACTTGGTGGAGAGACTATGTCTCCCAGCTGGTCTGGGAACGCTTTGGTATTCCCTCTGAAGAGCTGGAGCAGGTGGCTGGGGAGAGGGAAGTCTGGGCTTCTCTGCTTGAACTGCTGCCTCCGCGACCCGGACCTCCGGAAAAGCGGTAGAAGATGGATGGATGGATGGATGGATGGATGAAATAATAAATGTGCCTGGAAAAAGTTGCACAAATTACCAAAGATGCATTTATTTCTGTTATAATATTTCTATATATTTATAGTTTTTTAGAAATCTCCTCACCACCCAGACAGCAAAAAAAACCTCCCTTATTTTGAAATCCAAATGTTGGCACATTTAGTTTGTCTGAAATCTGCTGACGGATTATAGTCATTGACTTTGTGAATTTTGGTCATCTTAACTTGCCAGGTGCATAATAATGAACATAAATTAGTTAATTACTATTGTAGTGGTTGGTGAAGTAAATCCTCAGCATTTCATCAGTCACTCTTGCCTTTCCCTGCATATGAAGCCTAACCACACCTGCTAGCTAAGCGACTCTTCATTATTGTTCCCATTACCAGTGGGTTGGAGTATGTTCTTCTAGATTTAAAACATTTTTCTTATAAATGTACCACTTTTTGTCACAAATTTGTGACTGTTTTTATGTGATTTTTTACATGAATTTACCACTTCTTACATATTAACTTGCAAAGTTTTTTTGTGATGTGCAACTTGTCCTCAGAAGGGAACATGTAAATCGACAGAGGTGTGAAGTGTGGCCCAGCTGTTCCCACTGATGTCATGGGGGGTTGATCTGTTGGGTGTCATGGGGTGTCGACACTTCCTGGGTTAACCGGATTATTTCTGCTGCTGGAGATAGCCTATTCCTCTTCTTCTCCCTTTCCCTGCTGATTAGTGCAGATTTGCATGATTTAACACCTCCAAACACCACCACGTAGTTTCGCCTCACGGCTCTTATTTAAAACAAATGGTCAACACATGCCAATTTATCACATCCTTTTTCATGTAAATTAGAAACATTCTTTTGTAAATGTAAGGATTTTTCTCATAAATTTGCAGGATTTTCCTGCAGTGTTAGAGCCATTTTACATAGAAATGTGCAGCTTCTTGCTTGAAAATTTGCAACTTTTTATTATTCATAATTTTGCAGCTTTTTCCTCATGAAGTTAGGTTCTCTTCTGATGTTCTCTTCTGATGAAGGCTGCAGTGCAGTTGAAACATATAAAGAAGGTAAAGACATCTTTCTATTTTACTTTTGTCTTTCAAAGGAAAAAAAAAAAAAAAAAAAAAAAAGGAAAAATAATTGAAAGAAGACAAAATGAACCTGTTTGACGTAGAACTTTTCTTGCTCTTGAATTTGCAGTTTAAAAAAACAAAGCTTAAACTTGCAGCATTTTACTCAAATCTTATATTTGCAGCGTTTTAGGTTGTAAACAGTTGGAAATTTACACCTTTTTTGTCTTTTTGCTAAAGTTGCAACTTCTGACCCATAAAATTCCACTTTTCTGGTCAGAAATTGGCAGTTTTTAACTGAGACTTACATCCCTTTTTTTTTTTTTGTCAGGTCAGGCATTGGCTTGCTTGCTACCGGATAACCATGAAAACCGGTACTACCAGTCTCATGGGTCAAGCCGTCAGTGACTCAACCGGCATCCCCGCCCTTCCAAGGGCGTGGAGGGTGAAACAGGTCATCCTGGCAGAACTAAAAACAATATCTGCCACAGGTCTGTGGTGGACCACTCCCAGTTACACGGGGTGAGACTGGACATCCTGGCAGATAAACACATCTGTCGCAAGGTCTGTGGTGGACTGTGTCAGTCGGTGCATCGTGACATGCACTACACAAAGAGCAGAGACAAACAAACCTATCATCTGGTCAGTCACTGCAACAGATACTGGAGTCAGTTTGTCTTGGCTTGTCCTTGCCACTGATAATATCTTTATCTGCAAAGAATGTGCTGCTAGTCCAGCAAAAGCTAGCAGTACTCAAATACTTGGCAAGCAGTTTCATGAAATTGTCAATCAGAAAGCAACTCATACTGGCTCCAACGTTGTCTGGGCTTACAAGGTCCGCACTGATCTGTTCACACTCTGACAGGCAGCGAAAAGTAAGCTAGGAGCAGGAAGACAAAAGAAGAGGAAAACAGCAGCCTTGTGTGTAGCAGAATGGAATGTACGCACTCTGTTGGACAGAACAACATCACAGTGCCCAGAAAGACAGACCGCGCTTGTGGCCCTGGAAATGAACAAGTACAAAGTAGACATAGCTGCACTTAGTGGCAAAAGATTCACTGGATATGACAGCTTGGAAGACCATGGGTACATCTTCTTTTGGAGTGGGAGATCAACTCAAGAAAGGAGAGAAGTAAGAGTGGGCTTTGCAGTTAGAAAGGAGATAGCAGCAATGCTTGATGAGGAACCGGTGCCAATCAACAACAGGATAATGACTATGAGATTCCCATTACAGCAGAAGATGTATGCCACTCATCAGTGTATATGCCCCAACAATGACCAACACAGAGGAGGTGAAGGAAGAGTTCTACAGTGATTTATGTGAGACTATCAGGCATGTACCGACTGACGACAGGCTGATACTCGTTGGAGATTTTAATGCCAGAGTTGGTTCGGACACTGAGAAATGGAAAGGAGTGCTAGGCAGTCATGGAGTAGGCAAGTGCAATGCTAATGGAGAACTTCTACTTGCACTATGTTCAGAGTATAACCTTGTGATAACCAACACTCTATTTAAGCACAAGGACACACACAAGAAGACATGGATGCACCCAAGATCCAAGCACTGGCACTTATTAGACTATATCATAGTCATGCAGAGAGACATAAGGGATGTATTGGACACCAGAGCAATGAGAGGTGTGGACTGTGGTACTGATCATGTTATGCTGAGATCTAGATTAAGGATTTGGAGACAAAAACAGCACTGCAGGACGGGTGCGAAGCCACCACGGAAGCTAAACACTAGTGCACTGAAAAGCCAAAAGAAGCAGGAAGAACTTACACAGGAAATGGATGAAAACTTCAAAGACTGGGACAGCAACAACTCAGAGAATGACATAGAAGAGAAATGGGCAACACTGAAGGATATGGTGTATCAGACTGCGAGTGATGCATTAGGCCACCCTGAGAGGAAACATCAAGATTGGTTTGATGAGCATGATGAACACCTGAAGAAACTACGAGAAGCGAGGAACACAGCTAGGCAGGAAAACCTACAGTGTAACACAAGGTCGAAGAAGAAGAAATACTCAAACGTTCAGAGAGAGCTACAGAAGTACACCAGAAAGATGAAGTCCAACTGGTGGGATGAAAAAGCAGAGGAACTTCAAGCTGCAGCAGACAGAAAGGACATGAAAACATTCTTCACAGGTTTGAGAGAAATCTACAGCCCTAAACCAAGAGGACTGATCCAACTAAAGGCTATGGATGGTGAAACGGTATTGCAGGAGAAAGACAAGATCCTGGACAGATTTGCAGACCACTTTGACCAACTACTAAACAACCCTGGAGATCTCACTGAAGAGGCTAAAGAAGCTCTAGTGCAGTGACCAGCTGTATCAAGTCTGGATGAACCACTAAATTTTGATGAACTAATGGCAGCTATCAGGACAACACAGGATGGTAAAGCTACAGGAAGGGATGGAATTCCAGCAGAAGTATGGAAATTTGGTGGTGTTCAGCTGACCAACTGCCTGCTCAAGCTCATCCAAGAGATATGGGATGCCCAGAAAGTACCTCAAGACTGGAAGGATGCAAGTATTGTGCCTTTGTTCAAGAAAGGTGACAGGAAAGATTGTGGCAATTACCGAGGTATATCACTGCTAGCCATTGTTGGTAAGATTCTCTCACGTGTACTACTGAACAGACTCAATGAACACATCTTGCAGAATGTAATACCGGAAACCCAGTGCAGCTTTAGGAGTGGAAGAAGCACAATGGACATGATTTTCTGCTTGAAACAGGTTCAAGAAAAGTGTATCGAACAGAACATGCCACTTTATGTAGTCTTCATAGACATCAGTAAAGCCTTCGATACTGTTTCGCGACAAGGACTTTGGCAGGTACTCAAGAAATATGGCTGTACAGAGAAGTTTGTCAGCCTGATCGAGGCACTCCATACAGGTATGCAAGCAAACGTGGCAATGAGTGGTTCAGTATCTAAAGACTTTTCAGTAAGCAATGGGGTGAAACAAGGGTGTGTGCTGGCACCTTCAATGTGGCACAGTTTAAAGCCAAGAGTAAGACATCAATAAATGTAGTAAGAGAAATGCTCTTTGCCGACGACAGTGCTCTAGTTGCACACAGTGTGGAAGATATGCAATCTTTAGTGGAGAAAATTTGGAGAAATTTGCAAGAGCAGCTAGCCAATTCAGCCTCCAAATCAACATCAAGAAGACAGAGTGCCTTTATCAACCACCAAAGTTCCAATTATCAACATCACTGCCAGAAGAGATCACCATTGGTACAGAGCCACTAGTCAAGTGCAAGACTTTCAAGTATCTAGGGAGTACTGTTTCACAGAATGCTAGGCTGGAGGATGAACTATCTCTCAGGATGGGAGGAGCAAGTGCTGTGTTTGGAAACTTGAGGGAGAGACTGTGGAACAATCGTCATGTGTCTATCCGTGTGAAATGCAAAGTGTACAGAGCGACAGTACTGGCTACTCTATTGTACGGTGCTGAAACTTGGACTGTCTACAGAGTGCAGGTGAAGAAACTCCACGCGTACATGATGAAACACCTTTGAGCCATAATGAACATTTCATGGAAAGACAAGATAACCAACATAGAAGTGTTGAAATGAACTGGTCTACCATCAATGGAGGACATGCTAATACAGATGAACCTGAGATGGCTCGGACATGTTGAAAGGATGGACCACCAGCGTCTCCCTCGGCAGTTACTCTACTCACAGTTATGCGAGGGCAAACGCAATCAGGGTAGACCAAGGCTCAGATTTAAAGACACTGTAAAAAGAAACTTGAAGAAGTTGGACATAGACAGGAGTTCCTGGCAGCGGAAGGCTAAGGACAGAGCTGTGTGGAGGAATCTGATCAGACCTAAATGAAACAGTCATTGTCGCCCACGACAGACTGCTATGATGATGACCAGCAGGTTAAAACCACCATAAATGCCTCCACTGCTTACATACCTCTTCTGATTTTTTTCCGGGTTTAAAGTACTTTAATAAGCTCGTGCTTCTCTCGGACAGTGACGCTACAGCAGGGGTCCTCACATGTTTTTGCCAGGGGTCTGCATTTGTTTTTTTCTTCCAGTGGGTCGGTGGTCCGGAGCAGTGTTAAGACAGTGCATCAGCAATTATTTCATTTTGATGTTGGGAGGAACAATAAACAGAAAATTTTCTTCTGAGTAAATATTAATTGGACACTATAAGTCAAGGGTACGCAAATGTTTGTACACAAGGCCCACATTTATTTAACATAAACCTGACCAGATTACAATAGAGATGCATTTCAGTAAATTGGAATATTGTGAAAAAGTTAACTTTTTTACATTATAATTCAGAAGGAAACTTTTATATTTAATATTAATTACATGAACATGGAAAACATTTCAAGCCTTTTTGATTTAATTTTAATGATCATTATATTTTTTATTAAATTATGATATTCTAATTGAATGAGCTGCACCTATACAACAAGGTAAATAGTCCACTCAGCTCAATCAGAAATGCAAGTAAAAGGCAGTGCTGAAGAGCTGAAGGGGATCTCTGGTAGTTCACAAGTTTCATAATAGTTTCCATCACTTCAGAATATTCTTTTCCAAGACTGTTGCACAACACTGTCTGGAGAATGATGCAGTGATATGGCAGCAGGTCTGGATGGCGCTTTTTCATGCACTTCATAGCTCCCTTCTCTCTCCCAGTCATGGCTGGAGCTCCATCAGTTGCAATGGACACCACCATTTTGAGGTCAATTTCTCTTTCTTTCAGCATCTGCATTATGCCTTTATAAATATCCTCACCTCTTGTGTAACTATGGAGAGGTTTGATATCTAAAATGTCTTCACAAAATTCTCCCTTTGCTTCACTTTAATATCTGACAGACACATAACTGTGCATTGTCTGTACAGTCTGTTGATTGGTCCACAGCTAATGAAATGCACTGTGCATTCTTAATATCACCAGTTAGCTGGTTTGCAAGACCCAGGCCACTCTGAGTGAGGCCTCAGCTGCTCTTTCTTGCTGGGTCATAGATCTGACCGTCTGGAGCTTAATATGAAGCTTTCAGCTGAGCAAGTTTGTCTGACCTCACCTCAGTATTCAACAACCGTGTCGCTGCAAATCAGCCACACTGGTTTTATGCTGGACTATTATACTCAAATAAGCAACGCATATTTCTGTCTATTCCCACTTTCTTCCTTTTTTTTTTTTTTTTTTGCTAGCACCAACTTTGAAAGCGACATGCCGTTTGGTATTAGCTACATCACAGCGGCAGTTACAGAACATTACTGCATGTAATTGCACCGGTGTTGATGGGCCCACATACACAAGAAACGGGCACGTTCACATACGAGCAATAAGCGTCACACACGAGCAATGGCAGCTCTGCAAGATGGGGGGCCAACTTCACGCAGGTCTCAGCAAGCTGGTAGTAGCGTTCAGCAACCCTGCTATGTTTGGAAGTGGGCTGAACGCGCATGCACATGTAGTAGTCTTAAGAATAAATATGTTCCTGCAGTAATGAACTTCCCAAAATGTCCGTGTTGTAAATATGTCAAGTGTTTCTGATGGGGCGATAATTAGTGTGACACATCTGGGAACTTCCTCACACGCTGGAAGCCTGGGAAGGGGTAAGTTGTGTGTAATTCCTCAGGGAACGAAATTGATTAATGTGATTGATTTACTGTAGTTTTCTTTAAGTTATTGTACTAATTTTGATTGTAAGATTTTCTGTTACATTTTCGTTTGCAATACCGATGTAAAATATTCAAAGTAGCGTCATAAATACCGATGATTGATGGCTAGTTAAGTAGGCGCTAACGAGTCCATTGTTCTGTAGGAATGCCAGCACTTGTCCCCATTCCCGTGTCATGTGTAAATTGTCTGCCCCAATCTGTTTCAGGTATGTTAAAATGTTAAATGTACTGTTGTAAAAAATAGAAAAAACGATCAGTCATGTAACTCTGTCATGTAATGCTGTCATGTATTTGGTGCTAAACTTTTTCTTTGCTTGTGGTATACTGTAACTATACGATCTAAAGTTATGTAGTCCAAGTAGCTGTAAGCTATGTTTCTCACACGCTGGAAGCCTGGGAAGGGGAATGCCAGCACTTGTCCCCATTCCCGTGTCATGTGTAAATTGTCTGCCCCAATCTGTTTCAGAAATAAACAGACTACTGACTGATCGAGATCCTGCCTGACGTCTACTTCTCTGCATCGGCCAAGATTTATTTTATTTTGTTATTTTAATGTAGCTGACTAGTTCGAGTCCGTTACATAAACTGGTGCCGTGACCTTTCAAGGATTCTTCTGATCAGCCACAGCTGATCTCCGGGGTCCAGCTGCCTGCTGAGTGGAAGTTCGCAAGGAGAGTCCAGTCTTTATCAACACAACGCATCCTTCAGTTATTTAAGGTTTTTGACAGAAGCTCATTCAGTATTATTTGGCTTTGAATTTTATTTTATGTGTGTTATATCAGAGTAGCCTGTTTTGAAATTTCTATTTTGTGTTTATTACCATTTAATTGAGCTAGTTTTTAGTAATGGATGGTGATATGTCTCATAACCTTTATTCTCACACCCCTGTAGCTGGGGCAGGTAGAGGCAGGGGTCTTTTTTTGTTGAGGGGTGGGGGAGTTAAACATTTAACTTTCACTGACATGGTGGGAGAGGGTGGTACTATGCATACACACCCAGTGGGGGCTACTTATGTTGTACAGACTCCACAGCCACATATCAGTGATGGGGAGGGGGATTTACCAGCACAGGCATGTGAGGTAGGGCCCGCATCCTCCACGCCCATGTTTCCTCCTGGTAGCAATGACCCCTCAGCTGAGCTGCGTGATCTAATTACTGAATTAGGGAATCGAATTGGAGATTCCATAGCCAGTCGGCTGTTACCTTCTACTCAGCCTGTCACACAGTCATGTGACCCAGTCTCTCCAATGGCGCCAGACAGGCATGAACAATCTAGTAACATCAGTGGCACTCTTGATCTCACCAATGTCAATGTGGTAGTCAAGTCAGATGTTCGTGAGCCTGCTGTGTTCAGAGGGGAGGGGTCTGATAAATGCTCAGTACAGGAATGGATAGAGCTGATGGAAATGTATTTACGCAAAAAGAAATTCCCCACTTCGGATCAAGTTGATGAGATCCTGAGTCATCTGATGGGAAAGGCCAAGAAAATAGTTAAAGTGGGAATAAGGAGTAGCTTAACCCCAGACCATGCAGTCCAGCCAGACATGATCTATGATATCCTGCGGAAGTATTTCAGTGAGTCCCCTGCATCATGCTTACCGTTGGCTGATTTTTATGCCACTCAGCCCAGTGTGGGTGAGAATCCAGTGGATTATTGGGTGCGCTTGAATACAGCAGCAGAGCAGGCAGATCGTCTCCTGAAAAAGCAAGGCAGGAAATTGGAGAACATGAATGCTGAAATATCCATGATGTTTATTAGGAACTGCAATGATCCTGAGCTGTCCAGTGTATTTAAGAGTAAACCTATGAGCAAGTGGTCTTTGACAGAGGTGCAGGAAGCGATCGATGAGTATCAGAGGGAGTTCCTGTCCAAGAGGAAGCCAGTGGAAGTTAAACCATCTAAGGTGACCGCGGCTGTCGCTTACTCCATGCCAGACGTTAAGGAGGAAGTGAGTGTTCGTGAGCCTAGTGCGTCTAGCCCGTCCAGATTCAGCGAGTCCTCCAGTGCGGAGGGGGGTGCGTTTGAGCGTGTCCTGTGTATGCTGGAGAGGGTGCTGGAGAAGACAAACCAGGCCACAGCACCGGGTGTTGCGCAACCAGCCCAGTGGGTTCGAGTCACTCCCTGCCGCGTCTGTGGCGACAGCACCCACTCTACAAGATCGCACTGCATGAGAGAAAAGCGATGCCTTGCTTGCTTTGAAACTGGACATCAAAAAAAGGACTGCTCCAAGCGCAGGACAGCAATGCCCAATACCACTGCGCCTGTTCAGGGAAACTAGGCCACCCACATGTGGGAGGGGACGATGTGGGTGCATTTAGTCAGTCCCTCAGTTTTGAAGATGATGTGCAATCTACTTATGAAGAAAAATGCAAGTGTGCTCCTGCTGGAAATAAGATTGTTTATCAAAATGTGCACAAATTAGCAAATTCCGATAGTCTCTTTTATACTGACGTCTCAGTGAAGAACCAAGTTTTGTTGCATGCATTAATTGACAGTGGGTCCATGGCCTGCACAATGAATGAAGAGGCCGAACAAAAACTACGTAGTGTGGGCTTATGTGCTGAGAGCATTACTGCAGACACAGGCATGGTACTGGTGGGGTGTGGTGGGGTTCAAGTGAAGCCGAAGTGCATTTATCAGCTGGAGATGACTGTGTATGGACAGGATGTGAGTGTTCCCACACTGGTCGTGCCAGGTCAGTGTGACGAAATGATCCTGGGCTCCAACGTGATAAAGCACTTGATTCATCACCTCAAACAAAACTCCAGTTACTGGAAAGTGATTGAGAAGCCTGAATCAACGAATGACCCAGGGGTTGAACATTTTCTTAACATGTTATCTGGAATTAACAGATGGAGGGGGAATGTGATTCCTGACATGATAGGTACAGCCAAGCTGACACAAGCCGTAACACTGCTGCCACATCATGAACACCTTGTGTGGGGTAGGGTCCCAGCCAACTCACCTGTTTCAGCAGGGAGCGCTATTCTCGTTGACGCTCCAAGTTCCAACACACACAAGAAGGGTATCATGGTGGGGAGGGCTGTCGCTACAATGTCAGGGGACAGATGGGTACCTATTAAAGTGATCAATCCAAGTGACAAACAAATTACATTGAAGCGAAACACTAAGTTAGCTGATGTGTTCCCGTGTGTTGCGTTGGAAGACCTGGATGTACCCACTTCCAAAACCCCCCCAAATGACCTTCTGGTGAACAGCCAGAGCCTACATGATGCTGACTCATCCTCCTCTACCCCTGATTTCAGTGATGCTCTGAATCGACTCGGATTGAGTGACCTCGACATTGATTCATGTGATGTTACAGATTATTGGAAAGGCCAGTTGTTCGACTTGATACGGAAATATGAGAGCCTATTTTCTAGGAACAAGTTGGACTGCGGTGAGGCCACCGGTTTTGTTCATCGGATCCACCTGACTGATCCTCGGCCATTCAGACTCCCGTATCGACGTGTCCCACCTGGTCATTACCAAAAGCTGAGACAGGTGCTGTCTGAGATGGAGGAAAAAGAAATCATCCGTAAGTCTTCCAGTGAGTGGGCGTCACCTCTGGTACTCGTATGGAAGAAGAACGGTGATCTGAGGGTTTGTGTGGATTACAGATGGCTGAATTCCAGGACTATCAAAGATGCCCACCCATTGCCTCATCAGGCGGATTGCCTGGCTGCTCTTGGGGGGAGTGCATTCTTCAGCACCATGGACTTAACATCAGGATATTACAATATCCCCATGTGTGAAGAGGATAAGAAACTGACTGCCTTTACCACGCCCATGGGGCTGCATGAGTTCAATCGCATGCCTCAGGGGCTATGTAATGGGCCAGCCAGCTTTATGCGCCTCATGACAAACATCTTTGGCGACCAGAATTTTTTGACTCTGTTGTGTTATTTAGATGACCTCTTGGTTTTCGCGCCGAACGAAGGTGAGGCACTGAAGCGGCTCGATGTAGTGTTCAGCAGGCTAAGTGCGCACGGACTAAAGCTTGCGCCCAAAAAGTGCCATTTTCTTCAGCGCAGTGTGAAGTTTCTGGGCCATGTCGTTGACGAGAGTGGAGTAGCGACTGATCCGGAGAAAGTACAAGCAATTGCTGCCATGACTGAACAAGCACTAATGCATGAAGATGGCGTGACCCCATCCCCAAGAAAAATAAAGTCCTTTTTGGGCATGGTCATGTATTATCAGCGCTTCATTCAGAATTGCTCTAGCATTGCTAAGCCTCTCTTTGCCCTCACTGCAACGCCAAAGAAGAGTAAAGGCCAGACAAGGCATGTGGCTTTTAAGAAACTCAAGCCGAGTGACTGGACAAGTGACCAACAGAAATCTTTTGAGCAACTGAAGTTGGCCCTACTCGAGTCAGTCGTCTTAGCTCATCCAGATTTCAGCCGTCCCTTTATCCTGTCCACTGATGCGTCATTAGATGGGTTAGGGGCAGTCATCTCTCAAGTCCCGGAAGGGGAGAACAAGGCCCGTCCGATTGCTTTCGCAAGCAAGTCTCTGACGCAATCCCAGACCAAGTACCCAGCGCATCGTCTGGAGTTCTTGGCCCTTAAGTGGGCAGTCTGTGATAAATTTAGTCATTGGTTAAAAGGGCATGAGTTCACTGTCTGGACGGATAATAATCCATTGACATATATACTGACTAAGCCGAAGTTGGACGCATGCGAACAGAGATGGGTTGCGAAGTTAGCCCCGTACAACTTCAGTATCAAGTATATTCCTGGCAAGAAAAACATTGTGGCGGACGCCCTCAGCAGGCAGCCTTTCGTTCAGGGCTGTGTCAGCAAGAGGCTTGTGTCTGAGCCATATGGAGCACTGCTGGAAGAAGCACAGCTGATTAAGGACAATATGATACAGGAAGTCTTTAGACTGAGTGCCAACCACCAGGGGGTCAGTTGTCTCTCGCAAGTCTCCAGGCTGGAGCGTTCCTCACTCGACAGCAAAACAGTGAAGGCCGTGTTCGAGGGTCATGCTGAGTGGGAGATGGGATCAGCTGAGAGAGCCTCGTGTTGGCTTGTCCAGGACGTGCAGCAGCTGGCTGCCTGTGGTCAGAACCCCTTACCTGTGTTTTCCATTCAGGAGTTGCAAGGCCAGCAACAGCAAGATGCCTGCCTCTCCAGAGTCATCTCTTTTGTGACACGCGGGAGACGACCGTCGCGAAGAGAAAGGCCTCACGAGACAGATGGCGTCTTGAGAATGTTGAAGCAGTGGGACAAACTCAAGATGTTAGATGGGCTACTGTACAGGGTGAGCAAAGATCCACTGACTGGCAAGAAAAGACACCAGTATGTTGTTCCAGCTTCATTGGTTCAGCGAGTGCTGCAAGGCATCCATGATGACGCAGGCCACCAGGGCCAGCAGAGAACTTTATACTTGGCAAGGCAGAGGTTCTTCTGGACTGACATGGAACGGGATGTCCGTGAATATGTGAAAACATGCAAGCGTTGTGTGGTCAGTAAGACTCCTGAACCGGAAGCCAGAGCGCCCCTCGAAAGCATTAAGACAACGAGCCCATTAGAACTTGTGTGCATTGATTTTTGGTCCGCGGAGGACAGCAGTGGGAAAAGTGTGGATGTGCTAGTGGTCACTGACCATTTTACTAAAATGGCCCATGCCTACCCCTGCCGTGACCAATCTGCAAAACAAGTTGCCCGCCAGCTCTGGGACAAATACTTTTGTGTGTATGGGTTCCCTGACAGAATTCACTCAGACCAGGGTGCCAATTTTGAAAGTGAGCTGATCAGGGAATTGTTGCAAGTTGCTGGGGTCAAAAAGTCCCGAACTACTGCCTATCACCCCATGGGGAATGGGAACGTTGAACGGTTCAATAGAACTTTGGGCAGCATGATAAGAACCCTTCCCCCTAGAGCAAAGCAGAAATGGCCGCAGATGCTACAGACTCTAGCGTTTGCTTACAACTGCACTGCACACGAATCCACCGGTTACGCGCCATTCTTTTTAATGTATGGCAGAGTGCCACGTCTACCGGTGGATGTCATGTTTCAGAATGCTGTAAGGGACTGCGACACTGTGGACTATGACCAGTATGTTGCTAGGATGAGACAAGATCTGAAGGAGGCTCTGTCAGCTGCTCAGGCCAACGCTCTTTCAAGCCAGGAACGTCAAGCAGACTTGTACAATAGGAGAACTAAAGGACGTGACATTGTGGAAGGTGATCGAGTCTTGTTGGCAAACAAGGGTGAACGGGGGCGCAGGAAATTAGCAGACAAGTGGGGGTCCACCCCGTATGTCGTCGTCTCTGCCGACCCTAGGTGCCATACTTACCGTGTCAGGAACACAACCAATGGGCAAGAAAGGGTTGTTCACCGCAATCTGCTTCTCTTGGTCAACTTTCTGCCAATTGAAATGGACCGTGCTGCTCATGAAGTGACCCTGAGTGAGTCGTATGAGTCAGGTGATGATCTTGATTCACATGTTGCTGCATCAGAGATCGACAGGACTGCTTGGACAGCCAGTTGGGTGGCAAGGGCCTCTGCCTCCAATCAGCTACAAGAGGCTTCATGCACACAAGATTTTGACCTGCCCGTGCAGTTGAACACAGCGGAAACTGTTCAGTTGACCAATGATCTTTCAGAAATGCCCTGTCTATCTGCCAGTTTTTGTGGTGACCAAAGATCTGAAGTGTCCATGCCGCCTTCCAGCATTGGGAGTTCCCCTAGTAGTACAGTGGGCGCAGTGAGAACCAGGTTTGGGAGGGTAGTTAAACCAGTGAATCGGCTGATTCAGAACATGGCCCAACAGTATACTCAACGCTCAAACAGTTCAGTTCTTAGTTTGGCTAGGGCACTGATGCCGTAGGGGAAGACACACACACACACACACACACACACACACACACACACACACACACACACACACACACACCACATAGGCCTTCTGTCCAGTTGAAGAATGACAGATTTGTTCTTTTTCTTTGTTTTTTCTTCTCTTTATTTCCTTTTCTCCAATTCATGTGAAGTCAACTGGTGGTATTTAGTCTGGTATGATATGGGTAGTGTATACGGCACTCCTGTAGCAAGTACACTATGGGGGGGGGTCTGCGCAGCCCTCCGTAGTCGCTTTCCCTTTGAATTGGGTGACACACATGTTGCAGTATACTGTGGGATATACTTATCCAGTGGTTTTTTGGTGGTTGACTTGTAGTGGTATTTTGGTGAAGTTCAGAGGGGAGTATGTAGTAGTCTTAAGAATAAATATGTTCCTGCAGTAATGAACTTCCCAAAATGTCCGTGTTGTAAATATGTCAAGTGTTTCTGATGGGGCGATAATTAGTGTGACACATCTGGGAACTTCCTCACACGCTGGAAGCCTGGGAAGGGGTAAGTTGTGTGTAATTCCTCAGGGAACGAAATTGATTAATGTGATTGATTTACTGTAGTTTTCTTTAAGTTATTGTACTAATTTTGATTGTAAGATTTTCTGTTACATTTTCGTTTGCAATACCGATGTAAAATATTCAAAGTAGCGTCATAAATACCGATGATTGATGGCTAGTTAAGTAGGCGCTAACGAGTCCATTGTTCTGTAGGAATGCCAGCACTTGTCCCCATTCCCGTGTCATGTGTAAATTGTCTGCCCCAATCTGTTTCAGGTATGTTAAAATGTTAAATGTACTGTTGTAAAAAATAGAAAAAACGATCAGTCATGTAACTCTGTCATGTAATGCTGTCATGTATTTGGTGCTAAACTTTTTCTTTGCTTGTGGTATACTGTAACTATACGATCTAAAGTTATGTAGTCCAAGTAGCTGTAAGCTATGTTTCTCACACGCTGGAAGCCTGGGAAGGGGAATGCCAGCACTTGTCCCCATTCCCGTGTCATGTGTAAATTGTCTGCCCCAATCTGTTTCAGAAATAAACAGACTACTGACTGATCGAGATCCTGCCTGACGTCTACTTCTCTGCATCGGCCAAGATTTATTTTATTTTGTTATTTTAATGTAGCTGACTAGTTTGAGTCCGTTACACACACACACAAACAGGTGTGCTCTGTGCAATGGTGTCACCCAACATGCGTACGCAACACTCAGGCAGCGCAGCAAAGTTGGTAAAGAATGCACATAATGCGAGACATGTTCAGGTCCGGATTGACTTGTGACAGGGTCCGCGGGTCCACCATTTGAGGAGTCCCGCACTAGAGAGACACTCTGTCTGTTGACTAGAATAGATGCAAGTGGCGCGCTTCTGAACTCCGCGCGGATGACAGTCATGTGTGTTGTTCGTGTGCGCGCTTGTGGAGCATCATTCCTACATATTTTTTTCTAAAATTCATATTTCCTTAGTGTGGCGGCAAAAAAACAAGGATGGTGGCCCGCCACGCAGAAATGTTACCAGAGGAAACCCTGGTCTAAGTCACGCCCCCTCTACTTCCGCACATGGGACCTTAAATCAGAAAAATTCTCTGTTGAAATGAATGGCAAGAGCAAAATTATCTTTTGATCATGATCAAATTTTGCCATGAGTTACACATATGATGTTTGTCAATTTAAAAGATAATTTTCCACGTAAATAACAGTGTAGGTTGTTGTCTAACTGTTAAGGTATAAGGTTGTGAAAATATGTAAATTAAAAAACTACAAACACAGATGGATAGAGCTTACATCATCTTTTCAAAGCGCGCCTAGGGTGAAGTAACTAACAGTCCTCTGGATCTGCTGCAGCTCTCACAATAGAAAACAAAATCTTTGTGTCGTTTTTCTCCTCTTTTGGATCCTTTTTCTATCGGTCAGAAAACGGGAGGTGAGGTTTTAGTAATCTCCCGCCATGCTCATGTTTAGTGATGTGGGATCATGGAAGTTGTTGTCCACTAATTGTTGAAACAAAAACTAAATATTACTCTGTTATTATACGACAACCAACAACTTTAATTACGTGGAAAATTATCTTTTAAATTGACAAACATCATATGTGTAACTTGTAGCAAAATTTGATCGGGATCAAAAGATCATTTCGCCCTTGCCATTCATTTCAATGGAGAATTTTTTTTTGATTTAAGGTCTCATATGCGGAAGTAGAGGGGGCGTGAGGTCCCGTCTCATGCCCTCATCCTAATTTATGGTGTTATCTTGTCTTCAGGGCATGGACCTCTGCCCTCACCCTCGCTTTAAGTTTTCATTTTGGAATTTTCTGTATTTCATTCATGTTATTATCTTCGTCCTGGTTTGCCATTATCAATATTCTGTTTTGTATAATTACACAGGGCTACAAAAATATATTTTTTGTAAGTTGTCTGTGTTTTTTCAACTGATTTAAGACAATTTTGCACCGCTGAATCCAAAAATGACATCCGTTTCTCTCGATCAGGTGCTAAGTAAAGAGTTGAAAATAAAGAGTATTCATTTGGGGTATTCCTGGATCTTAAAAAAGCATTTGATACAGTGGATAACAATTTATTATTAAAGAAACTATAAAATTGTGGTATTAGGGGAGTAGCACCGTCCTGGTTAAGTAGTTACTTAAAGAATAGATATCAGTATGTATGTGTTGGTAACAAAAACTCACAGTTACTGAAGGTTACTTGTGGAGTCCCACAGGGTTCAGTTTTGGGGCCATTGTTATTCAATATGTATATAAATGATATATGTAAAGTCTCGGAAAAAATGGATTTAATATTGTTTGCCGATGACACTGATCTATTATGCAATGGAAGCAATTTGGAACAACTTTTGGATACACTCGGAAAGGAATTAGGAAAGCTTAAACTGTGGTTTGATTCAAACAAATTAATGCTCAATTTAAGTAAGACAAAATTTATAGTTTTTAACAACCATCACAACAACTTAGTATCTAAACTCAGTGTAAATGGTGTAGAGATTGAAAGGGTATCTGAAACTAAATTTCTTGCAGTAATAATTGATAATAAACTGTGTTGGAAGTCACATATTAATTATATTAAAGGTAAAATATCTAAATCAATCGCAGTACTACACAGAGCTAAATATTTGCTGAATCAACCAACATTATATACTTTGTATCATTCATTAATACTCCCATACATGACATATTGTACTGAAGTATGGGGAAATGCATATAAAACAAACATATATCCAGTCTTTATGCTTCAGAAGAGAGCTATTAGAATAATAAACAAAGATGCTTACAGGGAACCAACAAACCCACTTTTTCTTAAATTAAAAGCTCTCAAGTTGAAAGATCTGGTTGACTTTAAAACTGCAGTAATAATGTTTAAAGTGAAGAATCTATCACTGCCCGCAAATATCCAAAAGTTGTTCCAAATAAGGGAGAAACAATATCATTTCAGAGGAACATGTATATTTCAAAAACCTTCAGTGAGAACTACCACCAAGCAACACTGTGTTTCAGTGCAAGGAGTCAGATTACGGAACCATTTTGGACCTGAATTAAAATCATGTACAACGCTAGGACAATTTAAACAAAAACTAAAGGGAGAAATACTCCAAACATATATCCAAGATGACATGTAAAATCACATAAGGATTGTCATATCCAGTCTGTGTTGTGTTGTTGCTTAGTTTTCTTTTTTTTTGTCACATTTTGTCTTAGCTTTGTTCTGAATTGTAATCGCTCTTGTTTTGTTTTTCTTTTGAATTCTTGGATGGAATATGGGTGGGCAATATAAACTGCGGCTTCAGCCATCACCCATTTCGGATAACTTATGTTGAACTGTATAATCAGAGGAGTTATTGTTTAATTTGACCTTGTTGGATTTTTTCCCCTTTGTTATATTATTCTGTTTCTTTTTAATCTTTACTTTTAATCTATCCGAAAAATAAAGATTCATTCATTTATTCAAGTAAAAACCTGTACTTACTTAGTACTGTGCATATACTGTACTTACCTTTATATAAAGGTAAGTACATGTAAATTGAATGTTACATCATTGTTCAAAATTCAGAGAATTTCAAGACAAAAAAAAAAATTTTGCATCATTCATTCATTCATCTTCTTCCGCTTAATCCTTTTTGGGTCGCGGGGGGGCTGGAGCCTATCCCAGCATCTTTTGGGCGAGAGGCAGGGTACACCCTGGACAGATTGCCAGTCCATCGCAGGGCCAACACAGAGAGACAGACAACCATTCACTCTCACAGTCACACCCAAGGACAATTCAGAATCCCCAGTTTGATGCCAATTAACCTAACTTGCATGTTTTTGGCATGTGGGAGGTACCGGAGAAATCCCGGAGTAAACCCACGCAGACATGGGGAGAACATGCATATAAAGTGAAAATACCTGTACATGTAAACAAAAACGTATAAAACATGTGGCCATAATTCAAAAAGTTGACCTGATTGAGCAAAACCAATGTGATTTTTGGATTCAGCACATCAAAATTGTCCTAAATCAGCTAAAAAAATTTTTGACAATAAATATGGTGTTGACCAGTGTTGTTTTTTCCGTAGGCCATCCTCATTATTATTATTACTATTATCATTATTCGCATTGTCTTGTCTCCCCTGGTTCCTCTGTTCATGTTTTGTGTATCCTCCATCAATGCTCATCTGTGTAGCCCCGCCCATCCTGTGTCTGTAATTAATCCATGCCGTCTCTGTTTGTCACTGATTGTGCTCACTTGTTCTGTATTATGTTTGATTACTCCTGTATCTATGTCAAGCTTCGGTCTGTGTTTCCTGATGAGTGTCCTAGTCATGTTTGCGTGAACAACACACTTCTGTTCTTGTCCTGAATCTTGCCTGAATCTTGCCTGATCTGTGTAGTTTTTGTTACACCTTTCGAACTCTCAGTCTGTTTTTTTGTTTTTTGAGCTGCATCCGCCTGGCCAGCTCTTAATAAATCAATCACTGCTGACTTTGAATACTGCGTTTGGGTCCAATTTACCACCCAACCATCAAGCGGCTCATGTAATTTATTCATTTACTGCAGTTAACACGTTACCAGCAGCAGAACTGAAACAGCTCAGCTGTCAGCAGACATCATTCAAGAGAGATTATTGTCCAACAGGTGATGTTAGCACATGCTAACAATTTAATCAGTTTTCTAGAGCTGAGACAGTCACTCACTGAAAATAAGAAGCACTAACTTTACTCACTAAAAACTCACTCACCTTACCAGTGTTGTAATTAAAAGTAGCCTAATTTAAGTCATTCTTCACCGGGGCGGAGCACTGCACAGGTCCGCTAACAGGCGGCCAGAGATGGGCAAACTGAGAGGAGGAGGAGGGGGCGTGATACACAGTTACACTTTCTGTCCATCACTCAGTATAGTCCGTGCCATACCTCAGAACACGTCTGTACCATACCATGGGGGGCGTACTGAAAAACCAGAATACAATACCGTTACACCCCTGCCGAGTGGTGTTTGTGGGAAACTGGAAAAACTGTGGGTGTTTGACAGTGTGGGTACGATGTCCATGGATGGACTGAGATGGATGAGAGACGTATGGTTGGGTCCATCTATATTTGGACACTGACTAAAGTTTTGTTATTTTAGCTGTTGACCAAAAATATTCAAGATACACTTAATCAGTATGACCTTAAAGTTTAGACTCTCAGCTTTAATTTTAGGGTATTCACATGCAAATTGAAGTTAGGCTGCTTGTTCACCAAACGCATTTTTTCCGCTCTGAGCAGCTATTTTCCATTCATTCTCTGTGTAATCCGGCGTTTATAGTGCTGAGCGCCCTTGGTGCAGAAATGCTCCCGGCGGGGGCTGTTTTTTTGTCACGGCGCTCAGAGTTGAAAAAAGTGCAAATTTTCAAAGACTGCAGCTGAGCTTGTCAATGTCAGACCTAAGCAGCCAATCAGAACTGCTGCATGGGCGGGACATAAGACGCTGGTACTAGTCTGTACTCAAACTCCTGCTTTTTGTGTCATCATATTTCACATCCAGAGCTGCTAAAACACATTTTCTGTTCTTTGTTATTTAGAGACTGCTATTAAAACATCAGTAGAAAGTCTGACCATATGAAAGTGGAAGTGCTGAGCTGAGAGCGACAAGCTGTTGCTGGGATACAGGGAACAGACTTTTTTTCTCAGAGTGCTGCGTACAGACGCTGAAAAAAAATGCTCAGGGTAGTCGGGCGACAAAAAATGCGTTTGGTGGACAGCCTTATGGTTATGTTCATTTTTCAAACTTTGTTGAGAATTCTTTGGAGGCAAAGACTGCCTGAAGTCTGGAACACATGGGCATTAAAAACACTGGGTTTCCTCCTCTGTGATGCCTTAACTGCCGCTGCCTTCAGTTGTTGCCTGTTTGTGGGTCTTTCTGCCTTAAGTTTTGTCTTCAACAAGTCAAATGCTGCTCGATGGGGTTGAGATCTGGTGACTGACTCAGCCATTGCAGACTATTCTACCTCTTTGCCTTAAAAATTCCTGGACTGCTTTTGCAGTATGTTTCAGGTCATTGTCCGTCCAATCAACTTTGCTGCATTTGGCTGAATCTGAGCAGACTGTATATCCCTGTGCACTTCCAAATTCATTTGGCTGCTTCTGTCTTCTGTCACATCATCAGTAAACACAAGTAACCCAGTGAAATTGGAAGCCTTGCATGCCCATGCATCACACTGCCTCCACCATGCTTTAGGGAAAGATGTGGTGTGCTTTGGATCATGAACCGTTCCAAGACCTCTGCATACTTTCTTCTTTCCATCATTCTGGTACAGGTTGGTTTTGGTTTTATCTGTCCAAAGAATGCTGTTCCAGAACTGGGCTGCCTTCTTTAGATTAGTTGTTTTGCAAATTCTAATTTTTGAGGCTGATTAGTGCTTTGCACCTTGTGGTGAACTGTCTGTATTTGCTCTCATGAACTTTTCTCTTTATGGTAGACACTGAAACGCCTACTGTACTTCCTGGAGAGCATTATTCACTTGAGTGGATGTTGTGAAGGAAGTTATTCTTCACCATGGACAGGATCCCGTGATCACCACCACTGTTGTCCTCCATGGATGTCCAGCCCTTTTTGAGCTCCCAAGCTCACAAGCGAGCTCTTCTTTCCATAGAATGTACCAAACTATCTCTCTGGTGGATTTCTTTTATTTCAGCCTAAGGATGGTCTGTTTCAATTCCATTGAGAGCTCCTTTGACCACATGTTGTGGGTCCACAGCAACAGCTTCCCAATGCAAATCCCACACCTGGAATCAACTCCAGACCTTTTGCTTGCTTGACTGATAATGGATGAATGAGGGAACAGCCCACACAGCCCATGAAATAGCTTCTGAGTCATTTGCCCAATTACTTTTGATCTCATGAAATGAGGAGATTTTGTATAAAAAATGGTTGCAATTTCTAGATGGTAACTCCAGTTAGGATGTGAATACCCTCAAATTAAAGCTGAGAGACTACACTTTATACCCACTCTATGCTTGATTATATAACTGTATCTTGAATATGTTTTGGTAAACAGCTTAAATAACAAAACTTTTGTTAGTGTTCCCTAGGGCTGGACGATACAACAAATATATTCGTGATAGCGATACATTCTACTATGCGTGATACATACTGTATGATGTGTTTATCACTGATCTCAAGCTTTTCCTGCAGTTTAAGGCCACTTCTCTCCGACAGCATCTCTCTCCTCTCCTCTGCACTCAGCTCCCCCCCTTCCTCACACCATGTTTCATTTCAGGGTCATTGTCAGGTCAGTTTTTTTCTTGCAGTTCTTTTCTTTAGAAACTGCTTCTTTTAAGCCTGTTTTCGTGGAGCAGAGATACCTGTTTTTTATGCACAATCTGGCAACACTAGAAGAGCACAGGGAAGGGGGGGGGGGAGAAATGACACACACATATTGGCTGCAGTGCAGCAGACTTGAACGAACGGAGAAAAACGTACCAGCTCCGTTCTCTGGCAGTGGTCAAAATTGAATACAATACAGTTTTGTGCAAATTATGTTGCACTACCACTAATCTGTTTCACCACTTGAGATGTCATCCACTATAGTGTGAAGAATGCATTAAAATCCACTCTCAACATCTCAGGTAGCCCCTACTAAAAAAATAAAAAATAAAGGAACCAGTCCTAAGAAAATAATATGGCTTCTTCATTTGGAAAATTTATCCCATACAACAAAAGTGTAAAATGGAAAGAGATCACAACTGCAGTCACAAATTATACTGCCAAAGACATGGCCCTTATTGTTAAAAACATGACCAAACAGTGGACTTTAATTTATCCATCCATTCATCCATCTTCTACCACTTAATCCTTTTCAGGTCGCGGGGGTGCTGAAGCCTATCCCAGAATCTTTGGGCGAGAGGCAGGGTACACCCTGGACAGATTGCCAATTTATAATTAAATTTATATGGCTTTAAAATGTCTTCCTCTAGAATTCTTGCTTAATGCACTTTTTTTTGTGTTGAGTCCTTTTGTTTTGTTTTTAATGGTTTTATGACAGGCCATAATAGGAAGGCCTACAATGATTTATTCTGTTTTGTTGCAAATTTATGAGTGGGGTTGTCAGAGTGGTTCAATAAAGTTTGCTAAATTTAACTTGATTTTATCCCCCCCTTCCTTTTTTGTATGCAACTGTAAAAAAATGCAATACATACACTACCGTTCAAAAGTTTGGGGTCACTTAGAAATTTCCTTATTTTTGAAAGAAAAGCACTGTTTTTTTCAATGAAGATAACTTTAAACTAATCAGAAATACACTCTAATATCTAATATACATTGCTAATGTGGTAAATGACTATTCTAGCTGCAAATGTCTGGTTTTTGGTGCAATATCTACATAGGTATATAGAGGCCCATTTCCAGCAACTATCACTCCAGTGTTTTAATGGTACAATGTGTTTGTTCATTGCGTCAGAAGGCTAATGGATGATTAGAAAACCCTTGTGCAATCATGTTAGCACAGCTGAAAACAGTTTAGCTGGTTAGAGAAGCTATAAAACTGACCTTCCTTTGAGCAGGTTGAGTATCTGGAAAAAATTATTATTTCAAATACAAATCATAATTTCTAAACTTGTCAATGTCTTTACTATATTTTCTATTCATTTTACAACTCATGGTGGTAAATAAGTGTGACTTTTCATGGAAAACACAAAATAATTGTCTGGGTGACCCCAAACTTTTGAACGGTAGTGTAGGTCTGTTTATGTTATCATACCAGTGTCACTTTATGCAAAGGTTTTACATTTATACAGTGGTTGGAGGAGATCTCAAGATATTATGATATATATCGTGTATCGCGCTAAAACCCTAAATGTATCACAATACATATTAAAACCCATACCGCCCAAGCCTACTGTCCATTATACTATATATCAGGGGTGTCCAATCATGTGCCATGGAGGGCCAACACACTGCAGGTTTCCTCTTCTACCCAGTCTCTTCAGCAGGTGTTTTCAAAGTCAAAGTCAAAGTGCCTTTATTGTCATTCCATTGTTAATGAACAATGCAACGAAATTGAGATGCTGCTCCTTAAAAACAAACTATAAACAAACTATCACACTCACAGTTCACTCATGCATTTAACATTCTTATAATTACAACAATAAATAATGCTTGAAACAAAATTACCTAAAAGTTGAATACAATATGTACGTAGCAATAGTGAAAAACATACTGAGCGATAAATACAAAAGACCAGCTTATGCACACAGGGTTGTTGCTACAAAATAACCTAAAATAACAAAAAATATCAGCAGTCTGTGCGTGTTACATAAATCCGTTCAAAATACGTACTGCTGCTGGGAAAAACTATGATTAAACCTGGTAGTCCGGGTTTTATGGGATCTGTACCGCTTTCTCGAGGGGAGCAAGTGAAAGAAGTCATGGCCTGGATGAGTACAGTCTTTAATGATGGCAGTAGCTCTGTTGAGGTACCGAGACCAGGAAATCTCTTCCAGAGAAGGGAGAGAACAGCCAGTGATTTTTTGCGCAGTCTTGAGCACTCTCTGGAAGGCTTTGCGGTCTGCGGCTGAACAGCCCTCATACCAAACCGTGATGCCATATGACAGAATGCTCTCAATAGCAGAGCGATGAAATAAAACCAGCAACTGTGCATTCAGGCCATTCTTCTTGAGGAGCCTCAGAAAGTGTAGACGTTGTTGAGCCTTTTTGATCGTAGCTAAGGTGTTAACTGCCCAGGTAAGGTTGTGAGAAATATGAACACCCAAAAACTTAAAAGCCTCCACCCTCTCCACACGCTCCTTGCCTATATATAGAGGAGGCGGCTCACTGCTATGCTTCCTAAAATCAATAATGAGTTCTTTTGGTTTTTTTGTATTCAATAGCAGATTATTATCTGAGCACCATCTCACCAGTTTCTGGACCTCATCTCTGTATGCGGACTCATCTCCTCCTGATATGAGCCCCACTACTGTTGTGTCACCTGCAAACTTCACTATAATGTTGGTGGGATGAACAGGTATGCAGTCATATGTGTACAATGAATACAGAGTGGGGCTCAACACACAGCCCTGTGGCGAGTCTGTGTTAAGCATGACTGTAGAGGAGGAATGGGGTCCGAGTCTAACTGTCTGTGTTCTGTTTGTTAGGAAGTCCTTAATCCAGCTGCAAGTGTGAGTAGGCAGACCAAGCTGAAGCAATTTGGTGATGAGAATGTTGGGAATAATTGTATTAAATGCTGAGCTATAATCAACAAACAACATTCTTACATAGCTCCTCTTGTCTTCTAAATGGCTGAATGCTGAGTGGAGAGCTATAGCAATAGCATCTTCAGTGGATCTGCCCCGCCTGTAGGCAAACTGGTACCGATCAAAGTCTGGGGGGAGACTAGGCAAAAGATGTTTCAATACCATTTTCTCAAAGCACTTCATAACAGTGGGTGTTAATGCTACTGGTCGATAGTCATTCAGACTGCTAATAGTATGTTTTTTTGGTACAGGAATAATGACTGCAGATTTTAAACACTGTGGAACAACGGCTGCCTTGAGAGACAAGTTAAAAATGTCAGTCAAAACAGAGCATAGCTGATCTGCACATGCTCTGAGCACCTTTCCTGGCACTCCATCAGGACCAGTAGCCTTTCTCGGGTGAACTGCTCTCAGTGTCTGTCTCACCTCATGATCCTGCAGGATAAGCACATCAGAGCTGGCATTCAATAACATCTGTGGGTCCGGGCGAGGTGTATTTGCCTCAAACCGTGTGAAAAAGCAGTTCAGTTCTTCTGCCAGTGAGGCGCTGATGTCACTGGAAATGATGCTGCTGCCCTTATAGTTTGTGATATGGTTAAAGCCTTGCTATACTCGTCTCGAATCATTATCAGAAAAATGGTCCTCGACTTTCTTCCTATAGGTCTGTTTAGCCTCCTTAATGCCTTTCTTCAGATTAGCCCAGGCAGTGCTGTACAGATCTGTATCCCCTGACCTGAAGGCTGTATCACGAGCTCTAAGGAGTGCCTGGACTTCTTTTGTCATCCAAGGCTTCTGGTTAGGAAAAACCCTGATGCGTTTTTCCACAGTCACCTGATTGATACAGAAGGTAATGTAGTGTAATACAGTCTGTGTGTACATTTCCAGATCCTCATTCTTGAATAAATCCCATAGAGTGTTTGAAAAACAGTCCTGCAGCTGAGAAAGAGCTCCCTCAGGCCATGTTGTGATGTTCTTTATAGTAGGTCTAGCAGTTCTCCTGAGGGGGGTGTATGCTGGGATGAGGAGCAATGATAGATGGTCTGACAGGCCAAGATGTGGACACGGCACAGCTCTGTAAGCATGCTTCAGGTTCGAATACACCCAATCAAGACAATTCTTTCCCCTAGTGGCACATTTCACATACTGTGTGAAATTAGGCAGCACAGTTTTCAAGCATGCTTGATTAAAATCACCAGCTATAATGTGAACACCCTCGGGATAGGCCTGCTGCTGTTTATTTATTACACTGTACAAATGACTAAGGGCCGCTTTAGTATTTGCATCAGGGGGAATATAGACGGCTGTTATAATGATCACGCTCAACTCTCTAGGAGGATAAAAAGGCCGACAAAAGACTGACATTGTCTCTAGATCAGGAGAACAGTAAGCATTAATAATACTGCTGTGATTAGCCCAAGTGTTGTGAAGAAAAATGCAGAGGCCGCCTCCTCTTTTTTTACTGGATTCTGCTGTTCGGTCCAATCGGTGAAGTGTGCGCCCTGGCAGCTGTATTGCAGTATTGGTGATCAGCGGGTGGAGCCAGCTTTCCGTTAACAACAGCACACAGCAGTCTCTCACAGTTTTATTAGTTGCCAGCTGTAGCTCTAGATCATCCATCTTGTGGACGATGCTTCTGGCGTTGGAGAGAAAAATGCTCGGTAGCGGCGGTCTATGCGGTTGTCTCTTTAGCCTCACTAGCAGGCCCGACCGGCATCCCCGCTTTTTCTTTCTCTCCCTCCTCCGTCTGTGTCGCTTCCCAGGACCGACAACAATCCATGGTGATCCCGCTGGTCTACAGATAGCCTCCGGTATGTCTTATGTGTTCTCGAAAACTGCTGTAACAGCAGACTTTTGTTGAAGTCCAATGTTTATCAGCTCAGTACGACTGTACACAAATCCAGCTTCTCACGGTTCAATATCCAAAAACAGCATACATACACACAAAAATAGGGAGCAAAGAGCCGCTGCACAACCGCGGGCCGCCATCTTGGGTCACATCACTGATCACTGATCAGCAATCAGTGGGGAGAAATTCAGTGGAATCTGCTCTTGAAGACACTGGTTGGAGGTAAAGTCTTCAGGGTCTTGGCCCTCCATGGCACATGATTGAACACCCCTGCTTTATATGGACCTACGTGTATAGCCTAACATGAAATTAGCTCATTTCTCCTTCACTTGAATGAGTTAAAAACACCATGTTCAATCTAACTTGTAGATTTGTCTTCTACTAGCTATTCCCACATTCTGGTAGGGTCGCTGTGGCAGACACTGATATATCTGCCATATCCATATAGGATATAGGTTGGAGGTGAGTTTTATGCTGGATGCCCTTCTTGACACAACCCTGCCCATTTTATCTAGGCTTGGGACAGGAACAATGAGTACACTGACTTGTGCACCCCCTGTGGCTGGGAAACCAACATTTCCCACCTCTGTTCCATTTTTGTTGAGCACCAAGCTGGACAAAAGGAAGTTCCATTTTTATATGGTCTTTGGCATGACCCAGCCGGGACTTGAACCCTGACCTCCTGGTTGTGGGGCGGATGCTCTACCTCTAGGCCACCACTCCAGTGGCTAACTTGTAGATGTGTCTTTTTAAATATTTTTAGGCAATTTTTTGACTTTAGTGTCTAGAGATAGTGAACAACTGGCGATTTGTCCAGGGTGTACCCTGCCTCTCACCCAAAGATGCTGGGATAGGCTCCAGCCCCCCACAACCCGAAAAGGATTAAGTGGGAGAAGATGGATGAATGAATGGAGATAGTGAACATGGGGTGAAGAGCAAGGAGAGAAATACAGAGGAAAGATTAGTCTAGTTTGACTGATGTATATATATATATGTACACATGTGGAGCCCATATTATAGCTTACGTGACTCACATGTGGCTGGCTGAATTCAGCCAAGAGAGACTTTGAGCTAGCCATGTGTATTGACTTCACACCTCAAGAGAACGATGTGTCTGCACCCCCTGGGGACTCAGGAGAGAGGAGAAGATTAACCGGCCTGACCTTTTGGGGGTCAGAGAGGAGAACAGAAGGACTCTGGGTGTTCTGTTACAGATGAAAGGATGTAGCTGAGTTGTGACTTTGGTGTGATGTATTGTTCGAGAGAAGTGTATAAATGTATGTGTGTGACTGCGTCCTGTCTCTTTTCACTCCGATCGAGAGAGGACGTAGGATGGATGAGAATTAAAGCAGATTCTGGAAAATTATCCAGTCTCCTCAATTCTTGACTCCTACAATTGGTGACCCTGACGTGATTAAGCTCCCCGAGTTCTGGCAAAACGACCCGCACTCGTGGTTCCAGCATGTGGAGTCGCGGTTCCTGCTCGGGGGAGTTTCAGCGGATGACATTAAATTCCATAATGTCATTGCGACGCTCGACAGCCGCACGGCTCGGTGTGTGTGGAGCCTGGTGCAGCAACCACCCGCTGCCGGCAAATACGACGCGCTGAAAGCCACCCTCATCAGGAGCTTCGTGCCGTCGGTGGAGGCAAGAGCCAGGCAGCTACTGGACCTGCGCGACAGAGGTGGATGCAGGCCGACTGTCCTCATGGAGGACATGCTACAGATGATCAGGACGGACAATGACGCGTTCCTTTTCAAGCATATTTTCCTGAGAACCCTCCCAGCGCACACGAGAGGTTCCCTGTCCAGCAGACGGTGTGTGACCCAGCAGGACTTCCGCGAGCTGGCCCAGGAGGCGGAGCGGCTCCTCAACGCCTGCGACGAGCAAGAGACCTCCGTGGCAGCGGCAGACCTCGGCACGACGGCCAGGGGCAGTGTGGAGCCAGAGGCAGCAAATAACCCTTCTCCCCCTCACTCCACAGATGCACAGCAGGACGACAGGTCTCCTGCAGGTCTCCTGCTGTATGCAGGAGACCTGCATACAGCAGATTCGGGAGAAGATTGAAACCTAAGCTGCATGCAGAATGATGTATTTTTTCATCAGGTTGTTTAGGTTGCTGTGAGATTCTGTTGGGGGGGGTGACGTGCTGTATGACTGTTGTATGACTGTATGTGGGTGCCCAGTCTTTCGCGTGGAAGGGGGGAGTGATGTGGAACCCATATTATAGCTTACGTGACTCATATGTGGCTGGCTGAATTCAGCCAAGAGAGACTTTGAGCTAGCCATGTGTATTGACTTCACACCTCAAGAGAACGATGTGTCTGCACCCCCTGGGGACTCAGGAGAGAGGAGAAGATTAACCGGCCTGACCTTTTGGGGGTCAGAGAGGAGAACAGAAGGACTCTGGGTGTTCTGTTACAGATGAAAGGATATAGCTGAGTTGTGACTTTGGTGTGATGTATTGTTCGAGAGAAGTGTATAAATGTATGTGTGTGACTGCGTCCTGTCTCTTTTCACTCCGATCGAGAGAGGACGTAGGATGGATGAGAATTAAAGCAGATTCTGGAAAATTATCCAGTCTCCTCAATTCTTGACTCCTACACACAGTGCATTCAGAAAGTCTTCACAGCACTTCAATTTTTCCACAGTTTATGTTACAGCCTTATTCCAAAATGAATTAAATTCATCTTTTTCCTCAAAATTCTACACACCCCACAATGACAACGTGAAAAAAGTTTTTTTTTTTTTTTTAGATTTTTCCAAATTTATTAAAAATAAACTAGGACCGATGCTGTGATCGCGAGACGTTCCGAGACTGTCGCACAATAATCCAAAATGGCGACTCCCGTCGACTGAGCATAAACAAAATTTCCACAGGTAGTTTTTATTTTTTTCTCTTTTTGTAATTAATCCATTAACTGACTGTCTGTGTCTATCTTTCTTTTCTCGTATGGAGCTGGAGGAAATAGAGAACTATATCGACGAGTTTTATTACCGTTGCTGTGTCATGGAGCAGGCGAGTGTGTGTCCCATCCCTGCTCCTCAGTCTAAACGACTGAGACCCGCAGACTCGCCAAAAATAACACCCGATAAATCACGAGAGGGCACCGAGGTTAGTGACATCCTTTTCTCTATTGAGAATAAACTTACCAGCATGGATGGCAGACTGGCGTTGGTCGAGCTGCTTCATAAAGAATTCCAGGGCTTGTGTGAAAGTCTGGAGTTCAGTCAAGCACAGCTCGGTTCTCTCGTAGAGGAAAATAATAGCCTGAAAAAGTCAGTAAACACACTAACAACATGGCTTGGCGTTGTTGAGAGAGAAAACCGAAAAATGAAGGAAACAGTTCTCAATTTGCAGTCACGCAGCAAAAGAGACAACCTTGTTTTTTCTGGAATCAGTTGAAAAAAAATAATGAAAATCCAGAACAGCTGGTCTGTGAATTTATGTCAACACAACTTAAACTATCCCCTGCAGTCACAAATTCAATTACCTTCCACCAAGTCCACCGAATTGGGCAAAAAAATTCCCACAATAAACGTCCCAGACCTGTTGTTGCCAAATTTGAGCATTTCAAGCAAAAAATTTTTGGTACAGAGGCAGGGCAGGCAGCTTAAAAACACCAATTATGGTCTAAGTGATCAATTTCCACAGGAAATCTTGGAAAAAAGGAAGCTTTTTCCCATTAGGAAACAAAACATCCAAGAAGGTAAACGAGCTATTGTTTCTGTGGATAGACTGTATATAGATGACAAGCTGTTCACGGATGAAACTATAACGCCCTGGTTATAGCCTATTTTGTTTTTTTTAGCTACAGGTGGAAAAAGAGTGTGATTGAGTTCAGGTCTCTTATTCGATCTCAGTTTAATTTGTTAACATTTGTCAAAATGTTTTTTTTTTCTTTGTTGCTGAGGTTGTTGTCTGCCTGTTGTAGTTAATTTTTTTTTTTTTAATTTTGTGTACTTTATTGATCCCCAGAGGGGAAATTGAGGGCATCCACCTGGATGGATGAAGCAGCCACGGTACAACGCTATCCCTTTACCATTCACACACACATTCACACCTACGGCCACTTTAGAGTCTCCAATTAACCTAACCTACATGTTTTTGGCCTGTGGGAGGAAACTGGAAGAACTCCCGGAGTAAACCCACGCAGAGAACATGCAAACTCCACACAGATCACTGTTGGTCAGAGGCTGGAATCGAACCAGGGATCCCATGGCCAAGGGTGAGTTGCTGTGCTGCCGCAGTGCTAACCACTGCACCATCGCACTGTCCAATAATAATTTTGTTGAAGTTGTTAGGTCGTTGTTGTGTGTTGTCTGCACTTTTTCACCAATTACTAACCTTTATGTCTGTTTTCTCTTATACTTCTGGTTTATAGGAAATAACTTTAAGTCCATGCACCCCATTTGCTTGCAATTGCAGGCAAATGGAACAGAGACATCATGCACGCACACCCAATCATACATGCGTAGGTACTGTATATGTTTTACACACAACATATATATACACACATATGCATACATTATGGACATATAATCACATAGGAACACTTAGTTAGCCTTTAACACATAACCAGTTAGTGAAAACATGTCCACATTTAAGTATGTCACGTGGAACATACGTGGAGTTGGTACCAGGGAGAAAAGGCTAAAAGTTTTTAATTGACTGAAGGATCTACAGGCAGACTTTGTCTTATTACAGGAAACACAGTTTTATGAAAACCTCTACTCATCTCAAATTAACCCATCTGACTCAGAGATAAATAAATTTTTGGACAATTTTAACTTACCACTATTAAATGAACAGATTGCAGCTCTGGATGCACCTCTTCAGGTGTCTGAACTCCAGGAGGCACTTAAGCACATCCCAAACAACAAAGCTCCGGGACCAGATGGTTTTCCAGTTGAATTTTATAAAGAATTCTGGCCTGTGATGGCACCTACTTTCTTTAAAATGGTGAACCAAATTAAAGAAGATAACGTAATCACTCCAAAAATGAATTTGGCTAGTATTATCCTGCTCCTTAAACCTGGAAAAGAACCTACGCTTCCATCCAGCTACTGTCCCATCTCACGTATGAATGCTGATCTTAAAATAATTTGCAAAGCTCTCACCAAAAGACTGGAAAGGATAATTCCGTTTATTATACACCCAGATCAAACAGGTTTCATCAAGGGTAGGCACTCGGCTAATAATACACGCAGGCTATTTAATTTAATAGACTACTGCAAGATTAATAACTTAGAAACTACAATCTTGTCCCTGGATGCAGAGAAAGCCTTTAACTGTGTTAACTGGAAATTTCTGTTTATAGTGTTAAACAAGTTTGGGTTTGGTTCATCTTTCATAAACTGGATTAAAACACTATATAGCCGTCTAGCTGCGTCTGTCCGAACAAATGATCAGACTTCCCGAAGCTTTAATCTCCAGAGAGGTACTAGGCAGGGTTGTCCACTCTCTCCCTCACTTTTTACCATCTTTATTGAACCATTAGCAGCAGCCATACGACAAAATGTTGATATCAGAGGTATCCAAACTGGAGAAAAAGAACACAAGAGAAGTCTTTATGCTGATGATGTATTGATTTTCCTTGAAAACTCACAAAGATCTCTTCTTCAGACAGTGGCGCTCATTGATAAATTTTCATCACTATCAAACTACTCTATTAACTGGGGTAAATCAATAGTCCTACCTATAAACTGTATTTTCTCAAATACATCTACTATTCCAATGCAATCATGTAATATTAAATATTTAAAAATAGATATTTCCCCCAGGCTGTCAGAGTTATTGCGTCTAAATCACATTCCCCATTTAAAAACAATACAAGATGACATTACGCACTGGAGGACACTACCTATATCACTAATAAGAGTTGCAACCGTTAAAATGATGGTCTTCCTAAAATCAACTATTTGTTCTCAATGATCCCTACCCAACCATCAATGACCTGCTTTAAGTCTCTAGACTCAAATACAAGTAAATTTTTATGGAAGGATAAATCATCATGGATTAGTTTAAAAACTCTTCAAAAAGCAAAAGAGTGTGGAGGCTTAGATTTACCAAAATTTTTTAATTACTTTTTAGCCAATAGACTGCAGTTTGTTTCAAAATGGACAAAATCAACCCCACTAGGAAACCCATGGTTAGATGCTGAACAGGCTCTCTGTGGGTCGCTAAATATCTCTGACTTACCTTTTATAAGTCCCTGTATTAAACGCCATGATTGTTTTAAAAGCATTAATATCAGCTCCTCTCTGACGGCTTGGTGGAAATTTTTAAAAATAACGGGGTCTTCACTTGTCCCCTGTAAACTCACGCCCATTGGGAATAATCCTGATATCTTGCAACAAAAGAGGACATTAAAATTTCCACTGTGGCAAGAGAAGGGAATAAATAACTTAGAAAATCTTATTCAAGGTGGAAATTTTATCCAATTTCAGGAACTAGTGTTACAGTACAACATCAGTGATAAAAAGTATTTTGAATACCAACAGCTTAAATCCATAATAAAAGCAAGATTCAATCTTAATCAAACAGATTTAGAGGTACCAGTTAAGGTGGCAGAGTTTCTAAATCTTTGGTCCCCTAAATTGATATAGAAAATACATGGACTATTATCAAAGCTGGATGAGTCCGTATCTCTTCCAGTATCAAAATGGGAGACAGACCTATCGATCGATAAGGAGGAAAGCTTCTGGACACAAATATGTTTAAACACTTTTAAGATGACTAAAAACTCACTTACAACTTATACAGTATAGAGTTCTACATAGAATTCATTACATAGGACAAAGGATGTTCAAAATGGGCCTGAGTCACACAAATATCTGCTCTCACTGCACCAGCAACGTCCCAGATAGCTATGTGCACGCTATGTGGTCCTGTGCACCGGTTCAAAAGTTCTGGCAGAAGACATGTGAGGACTTGTCGGCATGGCTTGGACATAGTGTCCCATCCTCGCCCACACTTTGCATATTAGGTGATTTAAGTGAAATAAATATAGATGCAAGGATGTCACAAATGGTTCTCACTGCCTTATGCATCGCAAAGAAAACTATCCTCATGAATTGGAAATCAAGAAATAACTTATGCACGACTTATTATAATAACTTACTATTAGATTATATTAACCTGGAGAGAATGTCAGCCTCCTCAAATAATCATTTGGCAGAATTCAATTCTCTCTGGTCCATCCATCCATCCGTCCATCTTCTACCGCTTTTCCGGAGGTCCGGGTCGCGGAGGCAGCAGTTCAAGCAGAGAAGCCCAGACTTCCCTCACCCCAGCCACCTGCTCCAGCTCTTCAGAGAGGATACCAAGGCGTTCCCAGACCAGCTGGGAGACATAGTCTCTCCACCGAGTCCTGGGTCTGCCCCGGGGTCTCCTCCCAGTGGGACGTGCCTGAAACACCTCAAGTGGGAGGCGTCCAGGAGGCATCCTAATCAGATGCCCGTACCACCTCAACTGACTCCTTTCAATGTGGAGGAGCAGCGGTTCTACTCTGAGCCTCTCCTGGATGACTGAGCTCCTCACCCTATCTCTGAGGGTGAGTCCAGCAATCCTACGGAGAAAGCTCATTTCAGCCGCTTGTATCCGCGATCTTGTTCTTTCGGTCATTACCCAAAGCTCGTGACCATAGGTGAGAGTAGGAACGTAGATTGGTAAATCGACAGCTTTGCCTTAGAACTAAGCTCCCTCTTCACCACAACAGACCGGTACAACGGCCGCATCACTGCAGATGCTGCTCCAATCCGTCTGTCAATCTCTTGCTCCATTTTCCCCTCACTCGTGAATAAGACCCCAAGATACTTAAACTCCTCCACTTGGGGCAGGAGCCTGTCCCCAACCCGGAGAGGACAATCCACCTTTTTCCGGCTGAGGACCATGGACTCGGACTTGGAGGTGCTGATTCTCATCCCAGCCGTTTCACACTCAGCGGCAAACCGTCCCAGCAAGAGCTGTAGGTCATTGCTGGATAAAGCCGACAGGACAACATCATCTGCAAACAACAGAGATGAGTTCCTGTGCTCACCAAGCATGACATCCTCCATTCCCTGGCTGCGTCTAGAAATCCTGTCCATAAAAATTATAAACAGGATCGGTGACAAAGGGCAGCCCTGGCGGAGTCCACCTCTCACTGGGAATGACTCTGACCGAGCAACGGTCGTACATAGACCGAATAGCTCGTAACAACAAGCCCGATACCCCATACTCCCGAAGCACCCCCCACACAAAAAACCACGAGGGACACGGTCAAATGCCTTCTCCAAGTCCACAAAACACATGTAAACTGGTTGGGCAAACTCCCACAAACCCTCGAGAATTCTCGAGAGGATAAAGAGCTGGTTTGATGTGCCACGGCCAGGACGAAAACCACATTGCTCCTCCTGAATCCGAGGTTCGACCAACGGCCGGACTCTCCTCTCCAGTACCTTGGCATAGACCTTCCCAGGGAGGCTGAGGAGTGTGATCCCTCTAAAGTTGGAGCACACCCTCCGGTCCCCTTTTTTGAAGAGAGGAACCACCACCCCGGTTTGCCATGCCAAAGGCACTGCCCCTGACCTCCACACAATGTTGCAGAGGCGTGTCAACTATGACAGCCCAACAACATCCAGGGCCTTGTGGTACTCAGGGCGAATCTTGTCCACCCCAGGGCCCGGCCACCAAGGAGATTTTTAACTACTTTGGCGACCTCAGCCCCTGTGACAGGCGAGTCATCCCCCTCGTCCCCAAACCCTGCTTTCTCTGTGGAAGGCGTATCAGTGGGATTGAGGAGATCCTCAAAGTATTCCTTCCACCGCCCGACGATATCCCCAGTCGAAGTCAACAGTGCCCCATCCGCACCATACACAGTGTGGACAGGGAGCAGCTTTCCCCTCCTGAGTCGCCGGACAGTTTGCCAGAATCTCTTCGAGGCCGACCAAAAGTCTTGTTCCATGGCCTCACCGAACTCCTCCCATACCCGGGTTTTTGCTTCAGCAACCACCCAAGCTGCACTCCGCTTGGCCTGCCGGTACACCTCAGCTGCTTCGGGAGTCCCACAAGCCAACCAAGCTTGATAGGACTCCTTCTTCAGCTTAATGGCCCCCCTCACCACTGGTGTCCACCACTTGGTTCGGGGGTTGCCACCACGAGATGCACCGACCATCTTGCGGCCACTGCTCTGGGCCGCCGCTTCAACAACAGAGGTGGAGAACATGGACTATTCAGACTCCATGTCTCCAGACTCCCTCGGAATGTGGTTGAAGTTCTTCCGGAGGTGGGAGTTGAAGACCTCCTGGACAGGGGCCTCCCTCAGTATACGTTTGGGTCTACCAGGTCTGAATGACTTCCTCCCCTGCCATCTGATCCAACTCACCGCCAGGTGGTGATCAGTTGACAGCTCTGCACCTCTCTTTACCCGGGTATCCAAGACATACGGTCGCAGGTCTGATGACACAATAACAAAATCGATCATCGACCTGCGACCTAGGGTGTCCTGGTGCCAGGTGCACATATGGACACCCTTACGCTTGAACATGGTGTTTGTTATGGACAAACTGTGGTTAGCACAGAAGTCCAATAACTGAACACCACTCGGGTTCAGATCGGGCAGGCCGTTCCTCCCAATCACCCCACTCCAGGTTTCACTGTTGTTGCCCACGTGCGCATTGAAGTCCCCCAGTAGGACAATGGAGTCTCCAGGAGGAGCACCATCCAGCACCCCAGTCACAGACTCCAAAAAGGGTGGGTACTCTGAAACATCATTTGGTGCATAGGCACAAATGATGGTCAGGACCCGTTTCCCAACTCGAAGGCGCAGGGAAGCAACCCTTTCATCCACCAGGGAAAACTCCTATATAGAGGCAGCAAGATGGGGGGATACAAGAATACCCACCCCTGCTCGTCGCCTCTCACCCAGGGCAACTCCAGAAAAGGCAAAGCTCCAGCCCCTCTCCAGGAGACTAGTTCCGGAACCAGAGCTGTGTGTTGAGGTGAGGCCGACTATATCTAGCCGGTATCTCTCAACCTCGTACACCAGCTCAGGCTCCTTCCCCACCAGAGAGGTGACATTCCACGTCCCAAAAGCCAGTTTAGAAAGCTTGGGATCAGTCTGCCAAGGTCTCCGCCTTTGACCACCACCTAATCCACATAGCACCAGACCCCCATGATCCCTCCTGCAGGTGGTGAGCCCACCAGACGCTAGCCATCGAGCCCCTCCCCCAGGCCTGGCTCCAGGGTGGGGCCCCGGTAACCCCATACCAGGCGGGGTACACTGAATCCTTGATATAGAATTTATCATGAGAGTCTGTTGGCTCATTCTTAGTCTGACCCTTCACCCAGGACCAGTTTGTCTTGGGTGACCCTATCAGAGGCAGATTGCCAAGGACAACGTAGCTCCTGGGATCACTGGGGCATGCAACCCCCCCCCCCACCCCCACCACCACGATAAGGTGACGATCCATGAGGGGGTCTCTCCGGTCCCCGCTTATTAATTCTATAACCTGAGGGGTGGCGGGTGGTGGCTTGCTCTCCTTGGTGCCTCTGGTGGCTGGCTGCGCCCCGACCGCGGGTGTCTGGGGGGCCTGTTCCAGGGTGGCTGTGTGTCTGGCTTGGGGGGTTTGGTCAGGGGGGTTGCGGGGTGGGCCGCGGCCCCCGGCCGGCTGGCCTCACCTCCTGCGGGGGGTCTGGGTCTGGTCCTGGGCCCCTGGTGCTGGTGGGGGTGGGGGGGCTTCCCCCCCTGGGCCGGGGTCTGGTGTGAGCCGGTAGTGCTGGATAGCCCCAGTGCATCCTTGCGCGGTGGGGTCGTGTTCTCTCTGGGGTCCTGGCGGCACCCTGGGGCAGGTGCCTGCGTCCTGGGTCACCCTCCCCGTCCACTGGGGTCTGCGGGTGTGGGTTTGAATGTGTGTGTGTGTGTGTGTGTGTGTGTGTGTGTGTGTGTGTGAGTGAGAGAGAGAGAGAGAGAGACAGAGAGAGAGAGAGAGAGAGAGAGAGAGTGGGTGTGAGTGGGGGCTTGTGTATGAGCAGATGTGGAAGTGGGTGTGTGTGTTGTGAGTGGGAAGGTGGAGCAGTGTGTGGGTGTAGGTGGGCATGTGTGATGGTGGGTGGGGGTACGTGTGTGTATGGGTGCGGTTGCCTGTGGGTGGATGTCTGGGGGTGGAGGATGTGTGTATGGGTAGGAGAACTTCATTGGGTAGCGGGGGTGGGGCAGTCCATCTAGTGACATATGGGGTTGGCATTTCGGGGCCTACTTGTCCCGGCCACCCTGCTGTTTTGTCGCGGGGTGGGGCGTTTTGTCGCATTGCCCCTGGTGTCATTGGCGGCGGGTGTGTGTTGGTGCTCGGGGGTGGTTGGGGGGGCCATTGGTGCAGGTTGGTGGCCCTGTTTCCATCGGGTTACTTCGGGGTGGCTGTGGCTGTGGGGCGGCCTGCCACTGTTGTTGTGTGTCTGGGGTAGGTGGTCAGTGGCCTTGCGTGGGCACTCGGGGGTGTTGCTTAGAACGTGGGGCACCGTGTGGGTCCGGCCCATTGTACACTATTATTGTTGTCCATGTTTGTGTGTGTAAGATGAGTGGGAATGGATATGGCTGCCCCATCATGTTTGTGGTGCTGGGAGCGCCAGGGCACAATGCTGATGGGTCCTGGGCTACTGCACTGGCGGCCCTCATCCTGGTTTGGGATTTGGGGGCAGTGGGTGGCCTCATGAACCAGTTTGCAAGCTGGCTTTGGGGCGGGGGGGGGGGGGGGTGGCCTCGCTTTTAGACCGCCTACCTCCCAGTCTTATTTCCCGCCCTCCCCCTCCCCCTCCCCCTGACTCTGGATGGAATATACATCTTCTTGGATACATTTAAGGCTTTGGGGTGGGGGTGTGCCGCACTGTGACGGCGAAGGGGATACCTTTGCTGTGCGGTGGGGCTGCCCTCACCTCAATTTTAATTGCATTTTAGACACTGAAGGCTTGGGGGGATGGGGGCCCCACTGCCCATCGCAGTGGCTAGCAATGCTCCAATCACCATCCTCCCAATTTTAAATGCACTTTAGTAGTCCACACATTTACACACAATCACATCATATAACCGACATACACCCACCATGTTTTGTGCAGGGAGGAGGGGGTGGGGGTCTTCCCCCACCCCGTCGCCCTTCTGCTGGGGGGCGTGGGGGCCCGGTGGGGAGCCTGGGACCCGTCATGTTGTCAAAATCCCTGGGTGCTACTGAATGTATAGATACAACCAAGGGAGTGACAGCGGAAATGAATATGAGAGTAAGTGAGAGTGAGAGGAGTGATGAATGGAGGTGGTGATGGTGCGTCGGTTTTGTGAGGTGCTTTGCATGTCGGGTGGCATCTCGGGGCGCCTGCGGTGGTCTGCTGATCAGTTGCTCGGGTGGGCGCCGGGGATGGGGATCTGCTTTTATGGCCTGCGCTGGCGGTCTCCCCGGCCGTTGCCGGGCGCTGGTGCGTGTTCAGGCTCGCTACATCTGCTCCGCAGCCGCCTTAAGAAACTAAGGTGAATGAGGGGTGAGATTGAACGGGTACAGGAGTGAGAGAGAATGGGTGGGTCCGGATGAGTGAGAGTGGGGTGGGGGGCTTGCGCCGGGGAGTGTGGGCCGGTCTCTGGCCCAGGGGTTGGGGTCACTGGCCTTCTGGCGCCTGGGGCCCAGGGGCAGGCATTGGCCCTGCTGGGGGGGCTGGCGGGTCCGGGGGTGGGGGTGGGGGTGGGGCTCACCGTGCCGGCCACTTGGCGACCTGGCCTCCCTTGATTGTCCCTCCAGGGGTTGATGCCTGGCTTTCCTGGGGCTTGCTGACCTCAAACATTTGTGCCCTGTGGGGGTTGGTGGCGCTGCCTTGCCCGCTCGGGGTTCCCGGAGGGAGAGCTGCTGCGACCGGCCCCCCGCTTTGTATGTTTCCTGACAAACCACTCACATGCACACACTTATTTTGTGCTCGCTCTCATATGTACGCATGCAGACGTACACGCACAAGTGTCTCTCCTTAAACAGTTGCGGAAACCAGACTCATGTTGAGACATCTTCAGTGGAAGAAGCAGTTTGTCTTCTGTTTGTTTTAGTTGTTGGTTTGTTTGCCTTTTTGTCTGTTCCACTCCCTTTTCTTTCCCCCTCCACACACTTCCTTTCCCATCCTGTCGGGTCTTCCATGGGTATAATAATTAAAATAAAGTATTAAAAGTTATTACAGGAGGAGTTTACAACAATATACAATACATAGTTCGGTACTGTATAAGCTCTTCTTGGCAAAGTAAATCTGTTTTGGCACAGTAAGGGTGACAGATCCCTGTTCTGCTTGCCTAGGTGCCTGACAGGACAAGGGGAGGAAAAAAAATAAAAACTAAGAAATCACATGTACATAAGTATTCACAGCCTTTGCTCAGTACTTTGTTGATGCACCTTTGGCAACAATTACAGCCTCAAGTCTTTTTGAATATGATGCCACAAGCTTGGCACACCTGTCTTTGGGCAGTTTGGCCCATTCCTCTTTGCAGCACCTCTCATGCTCCATCAGGTTGGATGGGAAGCGTTGGTGCACAGCTATTTTCAGATCTCTCCAGAGATGTTCAATTGGATTCAAGTCTGGGCTCTGGCTGGGCCACTCAAGGACATTCACAGAGTTGTCCTGAAGCCACTCCTTTGATATCTTGGCTGTGTTCTTAGAGTCGTTGTCCTGCTAAAAGATGAACCGTCACCCCAGTCTGAGGTCAAGAGTGCTCTGGAGCAGGTTTTCATCCAGGATGTCTCTGTGCATTGCTCCATTCATCTTTCCCTCTATCTTGACTAGTTTCCCAAGTATACAGGTCATCATATAGTAAGCTATGATGTATATAGGTTTTATAGTCGTGTTAGTTTTTTTACTTTCCATGGGTAATCCCTTTGTCTGTCATGTGTGTGTTTCTGTTGTTTGGTTGTCAACTGTCATGCTGCTGTTACACTGTAATTTCCCAGTTTGGGATCAATAAAGTACATCTCTCTATCTATCTATCTGTAAGTTCCAGCCACTGAAAAACATCCCCACAGCATGATGCTGCCACTCCCATTGCCGTGGTTATGAGCGGTGCCTTGTTTCCTCTAAACATGATGCCTGGCATTCATGCCAAAGAGTTCAATCTTTGTCTCATCAGACCAGAGAATTTTGTTTCTTATGGTCTGAGAGTCCTTCAGGTGTCTTTTGGCAAACTCCAGGTGGGCTGCCATGTGCCTTTTACTAAGGAGCGGCTTCTGTCTGGCCACTCCTCCCATACAGGCCTTATTGGTGGATTGCTGCAGAAATGGTTGTCCTTCTGTAAGGTTCTCCTTTCTCCACAGAGGAGCGCTAGAGCTGTGACAAAGTGACCATCGGGTTCTTGGTCACCTCCCTGACTAAGGCCCTTCTCCCCTGATCGCTCAGTTTAGACGGCTGGCCAGCTCTAGGAAGAGTCCTGATGGTTCAAAACTTCTTCCATTTACCGATGATGGAGGCAACTGTGCTCAATTGGACCTTCAAATCAGCAGAAATTTTTCTGTACTCTTCCCCAGATTTGTGCCTCGAGACAATCAAGCTCAATTTTGAGCTTCATGACAAAGGCTTCAAACAAATCTACCTACGGGTACAAATAAAGTAACCTGAACCTGAAAGGCTGTGAATACTCAATGTTTCCTCTGGTAACATTTCTGGGTGGCGGCCCGCCTTGCCAGAAAAATTACTGCCACGCTTATGAGGACATATGAATTTAAGAAAAATATATGAAGCAATGACTTTCCGCAAGCGCGTACATGAACAATGTGTGTGGCCGTCACCCGCGCAGAGTTTAGAAGCGCCCCGCCCACACAAGCTTTTCAGTCAGGCAGAGTGTCTCGCTAGCGTGACTGTCCGACAGAAACATGAATTCATTAAAGCACTTTAAAGGCGGAAAAAATTCAGGAGAGGTATGTTAGCACTGGAGGCATTTATTATGGTTTTAACCCGCTGGAAGCGGGAGCAATTATGGAAGAGTCGCTTAGCTAAGAGATGTGGTTAGAATTCATATGCAGCTGGCTTCAAATGAAGGGAAAGGCAAGGGGGACTGATGAATTGCTGAGTATATATTTCACCAGCCACTACAATATTAAGTTATGTTCATTATTATGTACCTGGCAAGTTAAGATGACCGAAATTCACGAAGTCAATGACTTTAATCCGTCAGCAGCCTTCAGACAAACTAAACGTGCCAACATTTGGATTTCAAAATAAGGGAGGTTTTTCCTGCTGTTAGGTTGGTGAGGAGATTTCTAAAAAACTACAAATACATAGAAATATTATAACAGAAATAACTGCATATTTGATCAGTTAATTTATTTCTTTAAATATAATTTTAAAAATTATATTTATTTGAATTCAGAGTTAAAGTTATTGTTCTGTTCTGGCTCTACAAAATTATGGTCAAAAGTTTAAACTGTATGAGGAAAAAGGTAAAAAATTTGCCACATTCTGTTTCAAACTTATTAGAAAAACAGTAATTTTATAATAATCTGCCTTTGTCCATCAGACAGGCCTCTTTACTGTCCAGTTTTAAAACTCCTCTGAATACCCATTTTTGTTCTCTGGCTTTTGACCCAGTTTGAGATGTTGATTTTATTTGTTCTTATTGCCTCTATTGTATGACGATAGTTTTGTTTGTGCTGTTTTGTACTTTAGCTGTATTTTATTGATTTTATATTTTATTTATCGTTGATGTATAGCACTTTGTGTCAAATGTCGTTTTTAAAAAGCTTTATAAATAAAGTTGGATTGGATTAAAAAAACAAAAATTTGCCATAAAATAACCCACATTTATAATAGTCTCAAATGTACAAGAAAAGTCAAAATTTTACAAAACAAAATTATAAATTTGAGGAAAAGTGTTGCAAATTGAGATAAATTTACAGAGAAAAGTAGAAAACTATAAGAAAATTGTTATAAATTTTGGAGAAAAACCTCAAACCTTCAAGACTGAAGTCATTACTCAAGTTTTTAAGTGGGTGCTCTTTGTACCATTAACTCAACTAGAAATTTTTGGTTGTCTACTTTTAATTATTAATTTCATAGTACTGCTTTTACATGAGTAGAATTTCTGGCTACTATACCCACCTCTGATCATATAATTTAAGTATGCATGAGTAAATTACTATTATGAATGTTTTTTCCCTTTCCTACTCTTTGTCAATGGAAAAAAGAAACACTCGAATAAAAATACAAAAAATACACATTTTGGTTATTTATGTAAACCATGAAAAAAAATCCTGCAGGACAAAACATGTCACTTGGTATTTTCGAACCTGTTTGTATACCACCATAGACAGAGGGAGAACCTGAATTAGACAGGGCTCAGAGAGGGAAAGATGAGACAGAATTGAAGAGCCAAGGAGAGGAAAGTGTTCAGACAGAGGGTCCAGGAGAGGTGAGAGCAGAGGAAGGAGAGAAGGATGAAACCAGTAAAAAGTCCAAACACAGGACGTCTGGGTGGGACCCCAACTGGCCCAATATTCCAATATTCATGCCTTGGTTGTACAGTACTTTAAATGGTAAGTTCCATTATGCAATATTACTGTGCAAAATTTTAAAAAATAAAAATAAATAGAGTAAAATTAACATATTCTGGTTACAATTGTGTCATGTGTTTTCTGCCCCCCCCAAAAAAAAATATGTTGCCACCACGCCAAGATCTTTAAGCCAGAGGAAACACTGGAATACTTACGTACATGTGATTTCTTAGTTTTTCATTTTTAATAAATTTGCAAAAATCTAAAAAACCCCAACTTTTTTCACATTGTCATTATGGGGTATTGTGTGTAGAATTTTTGGGGAAAAAAATGAATTTAAAAGCTCCTAACTGTGAATGTTGACAAACTGCGCCATAACCCCTAGTGGTCAACAGTGGTAATGACTTTTTTTCAAGAAAATATTCAGATCAGATGTCAGAAATTTCCAAGGCTATAACTTGAAAGTGGTAAGAGATAATAGCTTACTGTCAATTAGAAAGATGTAGAATATGATCCAGAGTTTGACATAGGAGTAAATTTATGCATCTAATTTGCATAATGCCGTGCATAATGCCACAGCAGCCATATCAGAGATTTCCAAGCCTATAACTTGAAAGCGGTAAGAGATAATGGTTTACTGTCAATTAGAAAGATTCAAAGTAGAAGATTCAAAGTTTGAGATAGGAGTAAATTTACACACCTAATTTGCATAATGCCACGGCACCCATATTGAATAACATAACTGTCGGTCAAAAGTGGGCTTTGGACATATTTACACAAAGAATGGTTCTGCTTTTTGACATGGTTTCTTGTTTGGGGCATTTTGTTATCTTATCTTCAAAGCATATGAACCAGAAAATCAGTACAATGTAAAGAAACCAAGAAATTTGTCACTTACAGCTGGTGAAGGCGGCTCTGGCTGCGTCCATTTTTGTCCATCCTGGTCATTATTTTGCCTTGTGTCGGTCAACTGCGCTTTCTCTCCCACATCCAGAAACTCATTTGATTATCTTCTTCTTCTTCTTTTACATTCGATTGGCGGTTGGCAACCAGCTTACTGGTGCATTACCGCCACGTACTTCATTCTATATCATCACTCTGTCTGGTCAGGAGCCCCACCTCAATTTCGCTTTTATTCCGCGGCAATTTATCTTATATGACGCCTTCTATATGACGACGCAACCGGGCAATTGTTCTGTAGTCCCATGGTACTGCGGAGCAGCAGCAGGTGAATACAGGCAGCATCATGCTCCCTCTGTTGTAACACGTAAACATTTACCTTCATAAGCTAAATAATCTCTTTTTAGAATCATAGTTGGCAAATTCGGGAGTAAATGCTCCTGAATTTGCTCCTCTGTCTGTGATTTCAGTATATCCACCGCGATGGGTAGTGGCCATATTTGTTTTCTAATCTCAAAGAAGAGGAAAAAGAAGAAGAAGAAGGATTTCTTCCTTGTTTGGTGTATTCTGTGTCAGCCATGATTCCTCCAACGCGTGTCTGCCACCTTGTGAACTGGCATGATCACTACAAATCCTCAGTCCAGCTGAGGAGTGTTTGGCACATCTTACCAGTTGACAGGTGCAGCACTGCGCTGTGCCACTAGGGGCATGATCTGTCCAAGAAATTAACGCAGTCTAAAGGTTTTAATCCCTTTTGGAATAAGGCTGTAACACAGCAAAATGTGGAAAAAGTGAAGCACTGTGAATACCTTCTGGATGCACTATATAACACACACAAACACACACACACAGCGGTGTGAAAAAGTGTTTGCCCCCTTCCTAATTTCTCATTTTTTTTTATGTTTGTCACACTTAAATGTTTCAGATCATCAAACAAATTTAAATATTAGATAAGATAAGATAAGCCTTTATTAGTCCTACACTAGGGAAATTTCAGGATTGCAACAGCACAGGGATAGCAACACTCAGAGCAAAGAAAATAAGAGCAGTGAATATACATATGTACACATAAATATATAAATATTCATCAGACCACAGCCATGATCATAACTGAACATCAACTTTAGCGTGACATGAAATGTGTTACCATGCACACGCCCTCCTCGCCATTCAATCCGTGAGCTTATGGGGAGGGGTGGGAAGGTCCTGGAGTCATGAAATCTGGAACATAGGTTTAGGTGACTGTCATATACACGTATAGTCCTATATGGGTGGACAACACATAACTGACAAGGAAGTGTTGCCATGGTGAATTTTGACTCCTCCCCTTACAAAATGCCACCATCAGTACAGTATGTGAATGGGTGGATAGCAGGATCTGTAAAGCTCTTTGGTCATCGAGAGATGAGAATAAAAGCAATTCTCACCTGTTATTAAATTGTGACTTTTGCACATTAGTTTGCTGCTCACAAATTTTCCACTCTTAACTTTTAATTTATTAAAAAAGGTCTTAACCAGTATTGTGATAACACAAATAAACACAAAATCACTGCACTCTTGGGGTAATTTTGGTCGTCCGGCCACTCCTGGGAAGGTTCACCATTGTTCCATGTTTTTGACATTTGTGGATAATGGTTCTCACTGTGGTTCGCTGGAGTCCCAAAGCTTTAGAAATGGCTTTATAACCTTTTCCAGACTGATGGATCTCAATTACTTTGTTTCTCATTTGTTGCTGAATTTCTTTGGATCGCAGCATGATGTCTAGCTTTTGAGGATCTTTTGGTCTACTTCACTTTGTCAGGCAGGTCCTATTTAAGTGATTTCTTGATTGAGAACAGGTGTGGTAGTAATCAGGTCAGGGTGTGACTAGAGAAATTTAATTCAATTTTCCAAAGATGTGATAAACCGCAGTTAATTTATGTTTTAACGGGGAGGGGGGCAATCACTTTTTCACACAGGGCCATGGAGGTTTGGATTTTTTTTTTACCCTTAATAATAAACATCTTCATTTAAAAACTGCATTTTGTGTTTACTTGTGTTATCTTTGTCTAATATTTAGATTTGTTTGATCTGAAACATTTAAGTGTGACAAACACAGAAAAATGAGAAATCAGGAAGGGGGCAAACACTTTTTTCCACACCACTGTACACACACACACACACACACACACACACACACACACACACCGTGATTCCTTTAAAAGTCTGTCGTTGTCAACCTTCATGCTGCCCACCCCTCCACCCCAAGGCTGTAAACCTAGGTAAAAAGTACTGCTGTGACGCATGTGATAAACGTTTCCTGTTGTTACTGCACATGATAAATGTGGTTATGGAACATTTTCATGTGGTTTTGGAAGATGTTAGGGGTAAAATATCTGAAACACGTGAGCACATGATCACGTGAAATTTGTGGGGGCTTTTGTTAGTATTTTTTTCTTTCAGTTTCCAAAGATATTATCTTTGAAGAACAGGGTTCATCTTGTGCCCTAAAACATGTCAAAGTCACAGATTCTGGGACATAATCACAAGACAACCTCACAATTGAACTCCAGATCATTTTTACACACCTCCATACTCTATATAAAACTCTGCCTTATCCTCCATCTTCACAGGGGTCAGAGATAACCTGGCTAATTAATTGTCAACTCAAATCTTTTGCAAGGTTCCTCTGAACTGACGATGAATGAATAGATTACATTCTCTAGTAAAATCCCTCAGCACTGAGTGCTCATTTTGTGAAGTCCTAATCCTAAACTTCTAATGCAATAAATACATTTCAGTTCTCTGATTTCAGTTTCATGTAAAAAGACATTCAAACTAATGCTTTCATTGTCCATCTGGTTGACTGCAGAACTCGAATGAATGAAAATATGTCAGTGTAGTGGAGCAAATAGGATTAAAAGAGTTGAATGCCAAACGTCTGGAAACAGGAATTCTGTCAAGAGATAATCCCCTATGGGTTTAACACAGTCCCCTCTCAAAGAACTGTATTTGTCTCACAGGAGCTGACGCAGGAATTTCTGAAACCAAGGCTGATAATCATGTTGAATTTGTCTTTTAAATAAGAAAGCTATGAGGTGAGTGTAGAAGACTTTGAAGCATATCAGTCTAAACTCGACATTCACATCAGTCACACAAGTGTATCAGGGTCTGGTGAGATTACCTTCAGGACTTCCATGGAGGACTGGCTGACAGTAGGCCGTCCAGGTGAAGGCGTGACGCTGGCAGTGGCGTGTCGGGTGCTGTGGCGGTTGCCCGTCCTCTGCTCGCTGTCCTCTGTGTACACTCTACCCTGCCGATGGGCGACCACTGGGCCCTTTTGGAGCTGGGTCTGTGACATCACGGTCGGTACAGGGGGGAAACTCTGGTGGGGCTTGTAGAGGCCATGGAGGTCCAGGGGAGCACTGAAAACATCAGCCAACCCGGGGGGGGGGGGAAGAGGAGGGAGGAGTTAAATAAATGGGGCTAAACAACACACTGGTGTGCATTTGCCCGGCCAGTGGCATTTTTGTGAGCCACCCTGAGTCCATGAGCAATATGAGGTATTGTAGTGGAGTACAATGTAATGATTGAGGGAGAGGGAAGCCAGAGATTCTTTTACTGAGAATATGTTATAGTCCAGTGAGTCAGGGAGGTTAAACAATGTGAGAGAACAGGATTATCACAACCACCCTTAACAGTGAAAACACCTGATTTATTGAAAAGATCTTGCAGCTTACCTGGTACAGGCTTTACAAATCTCTTTTCCACTGATGAAGTCCTGCTGCAAGTTTAGAGCCAGTTTCACCTTGGTAGATCAAGTAAACCTTTTATCATTTCTACTGGTTTGAGAAGGCACTCAGCAAAGATACAGACCCACCCAGACCCTCTCACCTAAACCTTTGACCTATTTACCTCAAAATGAGTGCACGTCTCAAAATGAGTGCAGTGAGAGGGTGAGTATAGAAAATATGCATGCATCGTCATGGCTGAGGGTGGAGAAAAGGTTGGCATGTAACCTTTTAATTGTTTTTTTTAGAAATATTTGTCACCGTAAGCAACCAAAGTGTCTGTTCTTTCAAGTCAATTATATAAGAGAGCAGCATAGTTACAGTACACGGCAGGCTTGTCAGGGTCAAACCCAGGACTAATACAGTGTGTAGATCTGTGATGTCCAGGGCCATCTCATTGTGGAATGGTCTGCCACTTTTCTTGGTTGAGGCCCAAAGTAAGAACATTTTTAAAGGACTATCGAAAAGATGTTTTAATGCTGCATTAATTTAGGATTTCTGATGAATTGCTACAGGTTGATGTGGTGCATGTAGTGTATACATTTTTGTTTTTGTTTGGGCTGTGTATTTTTGATATGTTTTTTTGTTGGAATTTTGGTTTGCGGTTTTAAGGGTTATGTTGTAGTTATGCACTGATTTTGTATTCATTGTAGTTATGTATTGATATGCATTGATTTTAATGTTTTTAGGGACCCCAGGAAGAGTAGCTGATGTTATTCATCAGTTAATGGGGATCCCATTAATAAATCAAGTCTAAAACGTTGCATGTGTACTATTTCTGCAGTCATTTTTGTTTTAGAGTTAAAAAAAAACAACACAACCAAACACTTTGTGGCCCTGTGACCTTGACTTTTGACCTTTTGGCCTCAAAGTCATAGCAACCAGTGTACCAAGTTTGATGGCATTACCCTCAATTATTGGCAAGTTGGAGAGTAGACACACCAGATGACAGTGACCGCCATACCCATGTCTTAACTCAGTTGGTTTGTGTGAAAATATTTTTCATACAAGAACTGTTCATTCAAGATTTCCCCTGACTCATTTCCCATGGACTGAGAGGTACCAAACTCTCAGTCCATAGGAACCAAAGAACCTACGAACGTCTACATAGGTTCCACCAAGGGTCACACACTTCTCCCATCGCTTTATGCAGCTGTGGAGACCTCACGTGCAGAAGTGTGCAGGTGGTGTCAGAAGCCACAATTTGACCTCGGAAATCAGTGTTTCAACGTCTGAGAAGTGCTTACCCTTCAAAAACATTTTTATGGCTGGAAATAGGTGGAAGTCAGATGGCGCGAGGTCAGGAGAGTGGGGCGTGAGGAAGGATTTCATAGCAGCAGGATCGTGCTTCCATCTGGGCGACATGCGAGTGGTGAACCGGGGCTTTGCCTTGCAGGAGGTGGACACCTTTGGTCTTTGGCCTGGGAGCACGTGACTCGTACCTGGTTCTGGAACAGTGTGAGCAACTGGGAAATACATCGTACAGGCAACTTCCACACGTGCAAATGGACATGGATGATTTTTTTCCACCAACCCCACACTGATCTTGACATGTTGACATGTGACATGTCAACATGTGACATGTTGACATGTGACACTGATCTTGACCTGCGGCAGTGGCTCAGGAGGTAGAGCAGGTCGTCTAATAACCCGATGGTTGGCGGTTCGAATCCCACTCTCCCCAGAGAGCCATTGTGTCCCTGGGCAAGACACTTCACCCGCATTGCCTCCAGTGTCCATAACACTGGGTATGAATGTGTATAAATGTATAAAAAATGTTTGGTGGTGGCTGGAAAGGCTGTTGGCGCAGATTGGCTGCCACGTTTCCGTCAGCCTGCCCCAAAGTGTCTTTGGGTATATAGGGAGCCCCTTGCTGGCAGAGGACCTGAATATTTTCTTTGCTCGTTTTGAGGTGGAGCCTCCAGAGATAGAAACAACAACGGAGCCCACAGCTCCCAGTAGCCCAAGCCTCCTTGTCAAGGAGTATGAGGTGAGGAGAGTTCTGAGAGCGGTCAATCCGAGGAAGGCCACTGGACCTGACGGTGTCTCCGGGCGTGTGCTGAAGGACTGTGCATACCGGCTGGCTGGAATTTTTACTAGGATTTTTAACCGGTCCCTGTCACAGTCCACTGTCCCACACTGTTTAAAATCCTCCACCATAATTCCTATACTCAAAAAACACAATGTTACCAGTCTTAATGATTACCGGCCAGTGGCTCTGACTCCAGTGGTGATGAAGTGTTTTGAGAAGCTTGTCAGAGCCCACATTATATCACTTCTCCCACAGTGTTTGGACCCCCACCAGTTCGCTTATAGGGCCAACAGATCCACTGAGGATGCTGTAGCCACGGCCCTCCACGCTGCCCTGTTCCACCTGGAGCAGCCGGGGAGCTATGTGCGGATGCTATTTGTGGACTATAGCTCCGCCTTTAACACCACCCTCCCTGGCAGACTGGTGTCCAAACTTAGGGAATTAGGACTTCCATATTCCATTTGTACTTGGATCCAGAGTTTCTTCTCGGATCGCAGCCAGAGGGTCAAAGTGGGACCTCACATGTCTACCACCATTAGTCTCAGTACTGGCTCCCCACAAGGCTGTGTGCTGAGCCCCCTACTGTACAGCCTTTACACCTATGACTGCACCCCCATACACCACAGCAACAGCATCATCAAGTTTGCCGACGACACCACAGTGGTGGGGCTCATCTCGGGGGGAGATGAGACCGGTTTTAGGGGCGAGGTGCAGCAGTTGATAGAGTGGTGTGGAGACAACAACCTTCTTTTAAATGTCACAAAAACAAAGGAGGTCATCATAGACTTCAGAAGAAATAAAACAGACATTCAACCTCTGACTATTAGTGGTACGGGTGTGGAGAGGGTCGAGGTTTTCTGCTTCCTGGGGGTCCATATTCAGGAGGACATGACATGGGGGGTGAACACAACTGAGTTACTGAAAAAGGCCCAGCAGAGACTACATTTCCTCAGGGTGTTGAGAGGAAACAACATCTGTCAGAGACTGCTGTTGTCTTTTTATTGTTGCTCTATTGAGCATTTTAACTTATTGCATTTGTATTTGGTACAGCAGCTGCACGGTAGCTCAGAAGAAAGCTCTTCAGACCGTCATCAACACAGCCCAAAAAACTGTTGGTTGCCCTCTCCTCAGCCTTGAAGAACTGCACCACGCCCACTGCCTTAAAAAGGCACAAAAAATCTTGAAGGACCCCTTTCATCCCGGTCACTCTCTCTTCCAACTACTACCATCAGGAAGGCGGTTTAGAGCAATCAAAACAAGGACAAACAGATTTAAAAACAGTTTTTATTCGACCACAATTACCTTTCTGAATTCTAGTAGAACATGAGGTTTGTAACTGTGAAATTGAGTGTGTGTGATATTTAAAAGTTAGTAATGTGGGGAAAATTGTGAGACGCGGGCAGTGAAGATGGCTGCTTAGGTGAGGAGCACCGCAGTGCAGACAGCCTTTTTTTTTCTTCTACAAGGGCGTTTTTCTCTTGTTTCCTTAGCTGAAATTATTATTATTACTACATTTTACATTGAGACTGGATTTGTGGAGAACAGGATTAGTATGCCAACGCAACAGCAGAAAATTAATCTTCGCCCCAAAGCCGGTGCTAGCAAGGAAAATCTGGCTAGAGCTGGTGATACCACATCGAGCCCTCCTCCCTCTCCGCCACCTTCAACAGGTGCAGGTGTTGCCAAAGACCAAATGGCGGAGGACATCTCTAAGATCTTTGCACTGTTGAAGGAAATATCGGAGAGGCAAGACGCCAAACTCAACTCTATTGAGGCGTCAATGAGGGCGGTGGACACCAAGCTAACGGAGTTAGCTACCCGGCTGGGAGATGTGGAGTCTCGCATCGCTTTTCTTGAGGATGCTAATACAGCTCTGGATGCTAATCCCCCCGCAACCCAGACGCAGGTAGAAGATTTACTTTTGAAGCTGGACGATTTGGAAAATAGATCACGCCGAAACAATCTACGCTTTATCGGCTTTCCAGAAAATTGTGAAAAATCAGATGCCCTTACCTTCATGCGCAAAGCTATCCCGCATCTGCTGAAAATGGAGTTCCCTGGAGGGCTGGAAATTGACAGTGCGCATCGGAGCCTCGCCGGACGCAGACCTGATGGGCAGCCACCCAGGGCTATCCTGATTCGACTTCTGCGCTTCCAGGATAGGGAGCGTATTGTGGAGGCAGCACGCAGGATGGGAAAGCTGGATTGGAATGGTCATCACATCATGATTTTCCCGGATTATTCCAGACGAGTATCCGAGATGAGAGCGGCGTTCAAGCAGTGTAAACATCTGCTGCACCAGAAGAAGATTGCATTCTCTCTCAGGTACCCTGCAGTTCTCGTTGTGAAGTTGGCAAGTGGTAAACAGGAGTTCACTGACCCTAAAAAAGCATTGAACCTGATTCTTTCACTACCGTGAGACATTGATGAACAATGGTATGAATATATGCTATATGTTTATTTGTTATATATTTTTGACGGAGGATTTGATGCAGTATTAATGTAAGGTTCCTTTTTTTTGCCCACGCTATATTGTCTATAGGCATGAGGCTGCTGCGATGTTGCGGCTCTCCCTAAGTTTGTTGCACTGTCCACAGTCACGGTCCTAGAGTTTTTTATTTTCTTTTTTTTGGTTGGTGCGGTTTTTGTGCACCGATGGGTGACATTGGTTTCAGGTCACCGATTATGTTACTTTATGATTATGTGGTTTTCGTTTTTTTTTTTTTTTTTTTGTATTTTTAATTTTTATTGTGTTTGTCTTTTGCCCAGTGAGGGGGTTTTTGGTGGAGAATTGCTGGATATTTTGGATGGTAATATGTACCGTTTATGATGTCGGCTAATTGTCAGAGCTTTCTTAACCTCATTACTTGGAATGTTAAAGGCCTTAACCACCCAATTAAGAGGAAAAAAATTTTGGCGTTTATTAAATCAAAAAAAGTGGATGTAGCGTTGCTTCAAGAGACCCACCTCACTAAAACAGAATCTAAAAAACTCTGTCGGGACTGGGTGGGCCATGGGTTTGCATCTTGCGGTAATAGCCAGAGCAGGGGGGTGGCAATCCTTATTCATAAACATTTGCAGTTCAAGTGTCTAAAAGAGGTTAGTGATGATGATGGACGACTCCTTATAATTCTTATAGAAATTCAGGGCCATAGGATGATACTCGCTAATGTTTATGCACCAAATATAGTTGATTGTGCATTTTTTGCACAATTGGAACACGAATTATGCGAAATGGGTAATTATCCCATTTTAGTAGGCGGGGATTTTAATCAGGTCATGGACAACATTTTAGATCGGAGCACCCCCTCACAGCGTTCATCTAAATCTGGCTCTATATTGAAAGACATGTGCAATGCAATTGGTTTGGTAGATGTTTGGCGGCTTTTTAATCCGTCCACAAGGGATTACACTTTTTATTCCACTGTTCATAATGTGTTTTCCAGGATTGATTATTTTTTAATGTCAAAATTTTCTGTTTCTTCTGTAAATTCGAGCTTCATTGGTAGCATAATACTATCAGATCATGCCCCTGTTTTTTTACATATGATCCCGCCTTGTCAGTTGAAAAAAAATTCTAGATGGAGGCTTAATTCAAGCTTTCTTTTTAATCCAGATTTTGTGTCCTCTTTGAAAGCAGAGATCTCCTTATATCTTGAGACAAACTGGGATTCTGCTCCCTCTGCCAGGGTTGCTTGGGAGGCCTTTAAGGCATTTATTAGGGGACATATTATTCAATATGCATCTTTTAAAAAGAAAACTAACATTGCTAAACAGATTGATTTGGAGAGGAGAATAGCTATATTAGAGACTTCATTCAAACAAGACACAAATTTAGTAAATTTGTCACCCCTTCTGAAGCTTAAGTATGAGCTGAATTCAATTCTAACACAAAAAGTTGAATTTTCCCTATTTCGTCTTAGGCACAAACAATTTGAGGAGGGGGATAAAGCTGGCAAAATGCTGGCTAGATATATTAAAATGAAAGAAGCTCAGTGTACTATATCTGCTATTAGGACACAGGATGGTACTCTGGTGTCAGACTTAAATGAAATTAATGGTGCTTTCAGAGAATTTTACACCTCGCTTTATTCTTCTGAAATGGAGGCTGGATCTCAAGAGATTTATGCATTTTTATCATCCCTATCTTTGCCCTCCCTAACGAAGGAACAAATAGACTTACTTGACGCCCCAATTACTAAAGAGGAAATTGTGAAAGTGATTAAGAGCTTCCCGACTGGAAAGGCACCGGGCCCTGACGGATTCACTGCAGAATTTTACAAGGCCTGTGTTGATGAGCTTTCTCCTTTACTTTTAGAAATGTTTGCGGAATCTTTTGAACAAGGCCGTTTGCCCCCTTCTTTAACAGAGGCTTTCATCTCGCTTATTTTAAAAAGCAATAAAGATCCGTTAGAATGTAAGAATTATAGACCAATTAGTCTTATAAACTGTGACTGTAAAATTCTCTTCAAAATTTTGGCATTAAGATTAGATAAAGTAATGATATCTCTTATAAATCCTGATCAGGTGGGTTTTATTTGTTCCAGGGGTGCGGCAGACAATATTAGGCGATTTATTGATATCATATGGTTAGTTCAAAATGATCCCTCACTTGCACACCTCTCTCCAGTGGCAGCCCTCTCCCTGGATGCTGAAAAAGCATTTGACAGGGTTGAGTGGCAGTATCTCTTTGCAACTCTAGAGACTTTTGGTTTTGGTTCAAAGTTTCTTTCTTGGATTAAATTACTATATAATGAACCTAGAGCTTCAGTGATATCAAATCGAGTTACATCACAGTCTTTTAGACTTTATAGGGGTACGCGCTAGGGCTCCCCTTTAAGTCCCTTGCTTTTTGCTTTGGCATTAGAACCATTAGCTGTTGCTATCCGCAAAGACGGCAATTTTCCAGGTATTCAGGTCCATGGCAGTACCCATAAGATAATGTTGTATGCTGATGATGCATTGGTACTGATTACACAACCTCAAAAATCAATTCCAGCTCTTCTTAAAATTATTAACCAATTTTCACGTTTGTCTGGTTATAGAGTTAACTGGATAAAATCAGAAATTCTCCCTCTAACATCTTATTGCCCTAAAACACTGTTTACATTTGGTCAAAATATAGGCTTCTCTTGGCCAAAATTAGGAATTAAATATCTTGGCATCCTGTTTCCTCACACTTTATCAGATCTGATTCAGATTAATTTTGAACCCTTGCTTGAAAAATTTAAAATAGACATAGAAAGGTGGTCACCTCTTTTTTTGTCTCTCTGGGGCAAGGTCAATGTTAAGATGATTTGTGCACCCCGATTTAATTACCTTCTGCAATCTCTTCCTCTTAGGATCCCAGTTGGTTATTTTCGACAATTTGATAGGTTGTGCAATAAGTTTTTATGGAATGGTAAGCGCCCTAGATTAAAGTTGAAAAGATTGCAGAAGTCTATAGATTCAGGAGGTTTGGGGGTCCCAAATTTGGTTTTATATCATTACGCTTTTAGTCTTAGACATTTGATTCATTGGGCTCTCCCCCCTGAGAGAGCGCCCCCTTGGTTTTATTTGGAGAGTTATTTGAGCAGCCCTCTTCCCCTAGTACATCTAATCACAATTAAACTGTCTTCTGAATTTCAGTCGCATCCTATTATATCCTTTTTACAATACGTTTGGAAGAGAGTTGCTTCTATACTAGAGTTTAGCTCTCATCTTCATTCTATGGCTTCTATTTGGCTTAACCCAAGTCTCCATATTGGAAAATCCCCATTCATGTGGAAAATCTGGGTGAAAAAGGACATCTTGATGTTAAAAGATCTATATGAAGGGGGAGCTCTCAAATCATTTGATGTTCTACGGGCACAGTATGGACTACCACAGAATCAGTTTTGGAAATATTTACAACTTCGACATCTGCTGTGTCAAGTCTTTGGATCTACAACTACCCCTCCTCCTGATGTAGATTGGCTCATCCAGGCTTTGAGTTCCTGTGGCAAAAGATCTAAGGCCTCAAATTTCTATTTAATGCTCCTTAAGAGCTCAAATAAAGATTCTACATTCCTTAAACACGTATGGGAAAAAGATCTGAATTCACAATTTACTGATGTTGAATGGGCAAATATTTTAAAGAATGGGAAGAAAGTGTCTAGGGAATTGAAAACCAGACTTGTTCAATTTAAAATTTTGAATCGATTTTACTGGACACCTCGTAAAATGTTGAGAGCGAATCTCATTCACTCTTCAAGCTGCTGGAGATGTCTACAGGGGGAGGGGACATTAATCCATATGATCTGGAGTTGTCCGGTAATACAGGACTTTTGGTTGCAGATCCATAGACATGACAATTGTTAAGCAAGAAGTGCCATTTACTCAGAGACTTTTTGTCCTTGGGGATCCATCAATGATTCAGGACCCAATCTCTGATGCCGAGTGGATTCAGACTGCTTTGATGCTGGGCCGAAAGTTGATCACTTTTTACTGGAAATCTTCCTCTGCCCCACCCGTAGCTCAATGGCTCAGGGAGCTGGGCAAGCTTGCTGCACTAGAACGCCTTTCATATAAACTTCTGGACAGGATGGACAGCTTCTATAATAAGTGGGGATCCTATCTTACCTTTATAGGTGTAGTAGATTAAGCTAATCATCTTAAGAGTATTAAGGTGGAAATGGAATGTTTTATCCTCTCACTGGGTATACTTGTTTTTGTTTTTTGTTTTTTTTTTGTTTGTTTCTGTTTTATTTTCTAAATTGAAAACCCAATAAAATTCAAATTACAAAAGTTAGTAATGTGTATAATCTTTTTTAAGCTTCTTTTTACTTTTAATTCACTGATTGGTTTGCATTTTAATTTCGTTGTACTTGTTATAATGACAAATAAAGTCTATTCTATTCTATATATGATAAAGCGCTATATAAAACCGATGCATTATTATTATTATTATTATGTTGAGCTAGTTGGTGAACAATTATGCAGTGATCCTTGAAAATGGTGGCCTCCACTTGCCAGATGTTGTCTCATCAATGGGCAGCACGGTGGTGCAGTGGTTAGCACTGTTGCCTTACAGCTAGAAGGTTCCTGGTTTGAATCCCCAGGTTGGTAGGGGTTGGAACCTTTCTGTGTGGAGTTTGCATGTTCTCCCTGTGCTGCGTGGATTTACTCCGGGGGCTCCGGTTTCCTCCCACAATCCAAAGACATGCATGTTGGGTTAATTGGCTGTTCTAAATTGTCCCTAGATATCTGTTTCCTATAGACCCTTAGAATAGAGGGTTAGTATTAGTGAAAGCGCTTTGAGTGGTCTTTGTGACTAGAAAAGCACTATATAAGTGCAGGTTAGTTAGTTAGTTAGTTAGTACTCTGGTCACCCAGGAACAGCTGCCATTTCCACCAATGTCCAGCCACACTAACTGTCGATGCCGCTGCTTCACTATGTCATACGATGAGGCAGCCATCCCTTAAGTCTCTTTCATCTCATTGAACGTCCCCCATGGTGTGCGGCCTCTCAAGTACAGGAATAACCTGCTTACTCTTACTTTGAAAGTTGGCTCAGATTGGACATGAGCTACATGCTTTTACTTTGAAGGTCCACTTGTGCTACACCAATTTTTTTTCAGTCTCTGCATAGATAGACAGTGCAGTTGGTTATCTCCATTTATACATCAGTTCCAACCAAGCAATTTGATTGGACAACAGGAATTCCAGGCATTACTATATTCCATGATAATCGCACTCCAACGTTTCACTAGATATGTATCACTCTGCTTCAAAGGTGTTCTAGTAATTGTTAATTACTATCAGTAATTTACTGTCAGCTCTCAGTGACAATTGTAATACCATGTTGGATACCTTAATTTCCACAGTGAGGCACTGTTTGGAAAGAAATCTTACCGCCGTGATTCAGAAGTGTCACCCCTTTGAAAAAACCTGATTCAGTTTATTTGGTTACAAAGTCTGCCCTTGTATAAACATTGTTAAGCTATTTCACATCTGTTTAAAAAATAAGCAGTACTAGAGTTGGATTTATTGTCTGGATTAATAAACCACAATACCTTTGTGGTGTTGGACTCTATTTCATCTGAAAATGACAAGAAAAGTGAGCACCGTGTGCCGAAGCCAAATTGCTAGCATGCTAACCAGCCACTGGCATTGGCCACTTTTCAGTCTCAGCCCTTCTATGGTACTGACTCAACAGGTGACCGGTATGTATTATAAGCACTGACTTTTGAACTTGACAATATTTAATTTGTTTTCATGTGTGTGAAATGGCAATAGACGTCTCCATGCTGATTGAGATGTTTAGCAACAGTTACTGGCTACATTTAGAAGGGACTATTTTTTTTTTTCTCAGCTGCGCAAAATAACTGGTTAAACAAGCAAATCATAATATTTTGTCCAGTATTGCTGCCATTTAATAAATAGTTCTTGTGGAACTCTTGTATAAAAGCAATATTACACTCGAGCTTGTTGCGGTATCATGAATATTTTAATTGGTGGTGATTCGTAGTACACCCAATGCGGATGACAAATCACCACCAGTTAAAATATTCATTGATACCGCACTTGCCCTCGTATAATATTGCTTTAATCTATGATATTTCCCCTCCTATATCTCAGAGGGTAAATATCTCGATGTATCCTCAAAACTCAATCTATTGCCCAGCCCTACAAAATAGGTTTGTTTGTTTTTGTGGTGAAAACAATATCAAGCATATTTAAGATAAGATAAGATAAGCCTTTATTAGTCCCACAATGGGGAAATTCCAGGACTGCAACAGCACAGGGATAGCAACACTCAGAGCAATAATTTAGAAGATAAGAAAATAAGAGCAGTGAGTATACATATGTACATATAAATATATATACACAGTGCGGAGCATTGTAGCTAGATGGAATAAACAGCATAACCGTCTATTTAGTTACCCTACATGGTATGAATATGTACCCATACATATTGTCACCCTCCGTAGCGACTGATATTGTCCTAGTTGTATACTGGAGGGGATCATTTGTGTAAGTCTGTTGCGTCTTTTTCATTCAATACTATTAGGTCATCACGTTTTTTTGCTATCTCTGTGAGCAGCCCTGCTTAGGTTATACAGTCTGACAGCCGTAGGTAGGAAGGACCTGTGAAACCTCTCGGTCACGCACCTAGGATGATGTAGTCTACTGCTAAATGAGCTCCTCAGTGCGTTCAGTATGTCCTGCATAGGGTGGGACTCGGACTCCAGCAGAGATGACAGTTTAGCCACCATCCTTCTCTCTCCTATCTCCTCCACTGGGTCAAGGCATTGCCCCAGGATAGAGCTAGCTTTCTTGATTAGTTTGTTCAGTCTCTTCCTATCGGCTGCTGTAATGCTGTTGCCCCAGCAGACCACTCCAAAAGTGATGGCTGATGCCACCACCGTGTCGTAGAATATCTTCAGCAGCACCCCTTGTATACCAAAAGACCTGAGCCTCCTCAGTAGGAACAGCCTGCGCTGTCCTTTCTTGTAGAGTGCGTCAGTATTGTGTGACCAGTCTAGTTTATTACTCAGATGAACACCCAGGTACTTGTAGGATGTCACCATCTCAATGTCTGTTCCCTGGATGTTTACTGGTGCTGTGAGGGGTTGTCCTTGCCTGCGGCAGTCCACCACCAGCTCCTGTTTTTTTTTCGCGTTGATCTGGAGGCAGTTCTGATGGCACCAGTCCATGAAGTCCTGGATAAGTCCTCTGTACTCAGCTTCATCTCCGATGGAGATGAGGCTGACAATCACAGAGTCATCAGAGAACTTCTGCAGATGGCAGTGTGTTGTGTTGTGTGAGAAGTCCGCAGTATAAAGGGTGAACAGGAAGGGAGCCAAAACCGTTCCCTGGGGGGGCCCCGTGCTACCAATGATTGTATCGGACACACAATCCCGGGTTCTCACAAACTGAGGCCGGTTAGTGAGGTAGTCCAGGATCCATGATGACAGGTGCTGGTCCACCCCTGCCCACAGCAGCTTGTCCTTCAGGATCATCTGTTGGATGGTGTTGAAAGCACTGGAGAAGTCAAAGAACATGATCCTCACCACGTTCCCGGGCTTCTCCAGGTGGGACAGGGAACGGTGAAGGAGGAAGATCACTGCATCCTCCACCACAATGCCATGCTGGTAGGTGAACTGGAGTGGATCCATCACTGGTCCCACCAGGGGGCGGAGGTGAGCAAGGAGCAGTCTCTCCAGGGTCTTCATCATGTGAGACGTCAGGGCCACTGGCCTGTAGCTGTTCGGGTCTCTGGGGTGGGAAGTCTTTGGTACAGGTACCACACAAGATGTTTTCCACAACTGTGGTACCCTCCCCAGCTTCAGGCTCAGGTTGAAGATGTGCTCCACAATCCCACACAGCTGGTCTGTGCAGGACTTGAGGAGCTTTGCGCTGATGCCGTCCGGTCCCGAGGCCTTCCTCGCCTTGATCTTCCTCAGTTCCGTCCTCACCTGGGTCTTAGTGAGGGTCAGGTTGGGGGCTGTGTACTGGGAGTGGGGGGTTGTTGGTGGAGTGGGGTGTGGACAGCAGGTGTCGATGACTTTAGAGGCAGCAGTGGTTGGTGTGCAGTCGGGGGGGGGAGGGCGGTTGGTCAAACCTATTAAAAAGCAGGTTCAGATTGTTCGCCCACTCCCTGCCCCCGTGGCCTGGGAGGAGGTATTCTGGAGCCCAGAGATGGTTTTAAGGTTTCTCCAGACCCCGCCGATGTCACTCTGTTGCAGCTTGTCCTCCATCTTCTTCCTGAAGCTGTCCTTGCCTTCTCTGATCTTCCTCCTCAGCTCCCTCTGTACGGACTTCAGCATCTCCCTGTTCCCTGACCTGAAGATCCTCTTCTTCTCTCTCAGAAGTGTTTTAATCTCAGGGTTGATCCAGGGTTTGTTGTTTGAGCAACACCGTATGGTCTTGGTGGGTACGGTGTTGTCCACACAGAAGTTGATGTAGTCCGTGATGGTGTGAGTGAGGCCATCGATGTCCTCACCATGTGGATCGCAGAGCTGCTCCCAGGCAGTGATTTCAAAACAGTCCTTTAGAGCAGTGGTTCTCAACTGGTCTGGCTTTGGGACCCACCATCACCCCTCAATGACAAGCCGCGACCCAAATCAAAGATTTTCAAATTCTCAAATTTATTGAATGTAAAGATTGTGCATTTTGAACATGAGGTGGAAGAACAGAATATCACAGTATACAAACACAAAACAAATTTAATGATTAACCAAAATTACCAGTAAGTGGCAATACAACAGAGGGAACAATTCCCTTTAATGCTGAATTAGCTGCATTTTAAATTAAAAATTAAACAAAAAGTGCAATTCAAAAGAATTCAAGTCTCAAAATTGACTTTTCTTCTGATCGTTTTTTCAGTATTTACCTACTGATAAGGTTATATGCTTTGAAGAAAATGAAGGAACACTCACTAAAACCTGTAATAGTGACATCATAGACCTGAGTCTGGAGGAATTAATGGGAGAACTGGGGATGTTTTTTGCTCTTGACAAGAGTCTCAATGTCTGGAGTTATATTAGACAAAGCGACTCTGAGGTCATGCTCAGTGTCCAGTCTGTTTCTCTGTTTTGTCTTCAACTGAACCAGAGCTGAGAAGCCACACTCACAGAGATAGGTAAGAAAGGTAGGAGGGTTTTTACTGCTCGAATGGCAAGAGAAGGATACTCGCTCATCACAGCGCTGCACCAGAACTGCAAGGGGCTTACCTCCGTGAACCTCTTTTTCAGCGTGCGGTCACATGATAGCTCCACCAGGTGACTCTCTTCGTTGCTTGGCAACGTAACGCTTTCCATGTCGATTCCAAAGGGATCGCGTATCCGGTCCGTTTCGCCATGCTCAATTAGCATATACAAACAAACGTTGCGAGTCTTCTTCTATGGTGCGAAATATGGTGTCGCTCGCCACCTACTGCCATCTACTGTTAAGGAGTGTGAATGACACTATGTTGATTTATTTCTTGCTATTTCTTGCTTGACCCACTGAAAACAGGTCTGCGACCCACTTTTGGGTCGCGACCCACCAGTTGAGAATTACTGCTTTAGAGCGTCCATTGCCTCCTCAGACCATAACTTCACCGTGCACATGACCGGAGGTTGTCTGTGTACTAGGATTTGTCTGTATACTAAGATGCTGTTTGTTTTTCACTGGATCCACACCCCAGTGAAAAATCTGGATCTAGTAGATACAAATAGCCTTTTACTGTGTTTATTTAGATGACGTCATTTTTAGACTGGTGTACGGTGATAAAATAAGGGTCCAAACCTGCAACTACCACCTGAGATAAGGTGGATTCAGTAGTGTGTCAATGGTTTTGAATCACATTTTAGTTGGTGGTGATATGCACACTCTAGGTGTCCTATAGTGTTAAACAAGAGGTAAAAATCTTACATAGTGTTGCTCTAAGTGGAACTTTGTTCAAACCCAAAACTGCCAGTGTTTCAGCAAAAGGGAACGGTGAGTGTCTTGGTGACCTGACCAATTTCATGAATTTTCTATCAGCCAGACAAGTAATATCATTAGGTCTAAATAGATTTTTGGTCTTCTGTCACCTCAAGGAATAATTTTATGGTATATGAGGATTATGTACCACCAACCCAGCCAGCATGTCCACATGGGCCCCACCAAAGGATAAAACTGGGCTGTCTTATGGGTCCGTGTGGGTTTGTCCATGGATTCCATGTTGGTCCCATCTGTGTTTGCCCACATGGACTTTACCTGTTTATCTATTTTCAATTTATTTTCTCATAAATTTGCAAATTTCTTGTAAATTTGTGACTTTTTCCCATAAATTTGACAAGTTTCTCTTCAAAATTTGAAACTTTCTCATAAATTTTTAACTTTTTCTGACTGTAAACTTGCAACTTTTTCTCATAAATTTGATTTTTTTTCTTGTAAATTTGCACGTTTTTTTTCCTCATAAATGTGCTTTCTTGTAAAATCGTGACTTTTTTCCTGCAAATTTGCATTTTCTTGTAATTTTGGAACTTTCTCATAAACTTGCCACTTTTTTACTGTAATCTTGCAACTTTTTCTCAAATATGTTACTTTTTCCCTTGGAATTTGTGACTTTGTCCTCATAAATTTGAGACGTTTTTCTTGTAAATTTGGAACTTTTCAAAAATTTTCAACTTTTTTTTACTGTAAACTTGCAAGTTTTTCTCATAAATTTGTGACTTTTTTCTCACAAATTTTCAGTTTATTTACTCATATATTTGCGACTTTTTAATGTTAATTTGCAACTTTTTCTAATTTTTTCCTCATAAGTTTGTGACTTTTTCTTGTAAATTTGCAAAATTTTTCTTTGTAAATTTGCAACTTTTTTGAAGTGATTTTATACTTTTTTTCTTCTAAATTTTTGTCCAAAATTTTCACTTTTTTCCTCATAAATTTGTGGCTTTTTCTCATAAATCTGGCACCAGTGTTACTGAAACCTGCTCAGCCGCATTAAAGCCATGGGGCTGAGATGGGTTTAATGCAGGTCGGCAGATTAGCTGCTCACCTGTGCCACACTGACCTCCGAGGACCTCCTCAGTGTGTTGGCCCTTTGGAAAACAGAATCCTTTCGGAGATTTACTTGTGAGTAATAACACTTGGAGTGAAGTCTCTGTCTGTCCACTATGAGTTCACTCATTCAAATCAGCAGCATATTTAATCAGACAGCAGCTGCACATCCCAATCTGAAAGGGATCTGGCAGTGCACACCCTGTCAGGATGAGGCATTCCCTGAGAAAGAGATCCTTTTGATGAAACCACCTGAAATCCTCTCAGCCTTTGCAGCTGTGTGATAATCACACTAATTAGGCCAGCGTGTCAAATCGAGCCCAGTCTACAGCTTCTTTACCAACAGATGAAGTCAGGGCTTTATTTTTTATTCCACTGTTATGTCTTTAATAGATCACGCTAAACTCTGGGAAGAGCTCTTTTTATAGGGTTTTTAGAGGCTTACACAGTCAACTTTGTATGTTTTTCTCAGGCTGAAACACAAGTTCAATTCATGGAGTTTTCTTTCCAGTTTTGAGTGGTCTGTGTTTATCCAGCCTTGTAAAATTACTTCCAAGAAAATATTTTCTATAAAACAAAACAAAAAAAAAAATTTGTGGGGAGCAAGGGGCACGTCTCGGATCTCCATCGGACATCACGTCCGACAGAGGCCCACAGTTTGTTTCAGAACTCTGGTCCACAATGGCCCGGAGCCTGGGGGTCAAAATTCATCACACTACCGCGTACAACCCCCAGGCTAATGGATTATGCAAGCATTTCCACAGGTCACTTAAAGCAACGCTCAAAGCTTCGCTCACGGACACAAATTGGGTCGACCGCCTGCCTTGGGTTCTTTTAGGGTTGCGTTTCACACCGAAGCAGGATTTGGCAGCCTCCCCAGCAGAACTCATTTTTTCCCAACCGCTGCGGATCCCCGAAGAACTTTTACTGGAAAACCCCAAGGCCGAGCCGCCCACACATTCTCTGGACGCGCGCACCACACAACAAGTGGTAAGCCTGCTCCAAGAGCCGCCGGTCCATGGAAAATACGAGGCACTCAAAAAGATGCTTATCCAGCGCTACACCCTTTCAGACAGTGAAAGAGTGGAGAGGCTCCTAACACATTCAGAATTAGGGGACAGATTGGCTGTGGAGTTGATGGAGAGCATGTTGGCGTTGATGGGCAGAGATGACGAGTCCTTCCTGTTCGCCCACCTGTTTCTCAGGAACCTCCCGGTTGCAGCGAGGGCAATCCTGGCAAATTCGCCACTGCTGGCGACGAGGAACTACCGCGCACTAGCGCAAGAAGCGGATCGCATCATCTTAGTGACCAGAACCTTCGTCGTGAATGCAGCGGCACCAGAGCCCAGGAGGGTTGCCAGCAAGATCAAGGAGCCATTGGTAGTGGCTGGAGCAGATGCCAGGAGACACAAGAAGGAGGCGATCTGCCACTATCATCGCCGTTTCGGATAGGATGCACGGTGATGCTTGCCACCATGCCAATTCAAGCGGTCGGGAAATGCCAAAGCCAGCAGTCAGTAGCAGCTGTGACTGCTAGCGGCAGAGACAAGCTGCTATATATCACAGACACATGTTTGGGGAAACGGTTTCTGGTGGACTCCAGCTCCCAGAAGAGCCTCATCCTGCCGTTCAACACAGACAGGGTGGTAGGACGCAGCGGTCCGGAGCTGGCGGCTGCCAATGGATCAGACATCAGGACACTTGATGAACGGACACTGGCTATATGTCTGCATGGGTGCAACTTTCAGTGGGATTTCGTTATAGCTGCATGTTCTTCCCCCATTTTGGGTGCAGATGTCCTATGTGCTCATGGTTTATTAGTTGATGCTGCTAAAAGACAAGTAGTGGATGGTGTCTCTTTTGATTCTCTGCCCTGTACAGCTCGGGAAGCCGGGTCGACAACGCTGGCCAACGTTACAGCTCCAGGGGGTAAGTACCAACAATTACTCACCCAGTTCCCAGCACTCACGGTTCTGATGTTTTCAGCGGCAGTAACTAAACACGGGGCTGAGCATTTCATCACTACTAAAGGACTACATTTGGATTAAAAGGCGCAGCGCAGACCTTCCAAAGGATGATGGATGCAGTGCTGCGCGATTTGCCCTTCGTTTTTGTCTACCTAGATGACACTCTAGTAGCAAGCACATCCGAGGACGAGCACATCGCCCATCTCAAGACGGTTTTCCAGAGGTTGGAAGCACATGGCTTGATAATCAACCCGGCGAAGTGCCAGTTCGGTGTGCCAGTGATTGATTTTTTGGGCTACCGCATTTCGCCGGAGGGTGCAATCCCTTTACCGGGCAAGGTGCACACGGTGTTGGACTTTCCGCGTCCGCAAACTGTGAGGGCACTACAGGAGTTTTTGGGAATGGTTAATTTTTACAGTTGTTTCCTCCCATGGGCAGCCCAACTGATGCAGCCGTTGTATGCCGCGCTTAAAAAAAAGAAGCCTGCGGACAGCATTGACTGGACACCTGAGCAGGGCCAGGTTTTTTCGAATGCCAAAACAGCGCTGGCAAAGGCTGCATTGCTGGCTCACCCAGATCCGTCTGCACAGATAGCGCTCATTACAGATGTGTCTGATGTGGCCATAGGGGCAGTAGTGGAGCAGTGTGTTGCAGGTTCGTGGCAGCCGCTCACATTTTTCAGCAGAACTTTGCGCAACAACGAGCACAAATACAGCACATTCAACAGAGAGTTGCTGGCTCTCCACTTGGCGACATGCCATTTCCAGTTCTGGCTGGAGGGGTGCGAGTTCACCGTGTTTGTAGACCACAAGCCGCTGACGTATGCCATGGCTAAGGTCTCGAACCGTGGTCGGCCTGGCAGCAACGGCAGCTGGCCACAATCTCAGTTTAGAACCGACATTCGGCACGTTGCCAGTAAACTCAACAAGGTGGCTGATTGCCTCTTGTGCGCATTGGTCGCCCCGGTCTACATGGGAATAGATTTCCCTGCCGTGGCCACAGAGCAAGCCGGGGATGCGGACATTTGCGTGTCCCAGTCTGCGCCTACAGGGTTAAGACTGGAGAGCAGGGTGCTGCAAGAAGGGTGCCCTCCCCTACTCTGTGACGTCTCCACATGCCGCCTGCGCCCAGTGGTTCCGCGCTCTTGGCGCCGCTGCGTTTTTGAGCCGGTCCACTCCCTTTCACACCCGGGAGTGCGCGCTTCAGTGAAACTAGTGGGGGCAAAATTCGTCTGGCCGCATTTGCGTAAAGAGGTGAAATAGTGGGCTGCAAAGTGCGTTGTGTGCCAACAGGCAAAGGTGCACAAGCACACCAAAGCTCTCCTCGAGCCAATCCAAATCCCGGCTAAGAGGTTCGACCATGTCCACGTGGATCTGATGGGACCCCCTCTGCCGTCGCAAGGTTTCACGCAACTTTTGATGATCGTGGACCACACCACGCACTGGCCCGAAGCGGTGCCGCTGGCTTCTACTATGTCCATGGAAGTGGCGCGCGCTTTTTTGTCAGCTTGGGTGGCACGTTTCGGATCTCCATCGGACATCACGTCCGACAGAGGCCCACAGTTTGTTTCAGAACTCTGGTCCACGTATGCCCGGAGCCTGGGGGTCAAAATTCATCACACTACCGCGTACAACCCCCAGGCTAACGGGTTATGCAAGCGTTTCCACAGGTCACTTAAAGCAGCGCTCAGAGCTTCGCTCACGGACACAAATTGGGTAGACCGCCTGCCTTGGGCTCTTTTAGGGTTGCGTTCCACACCAAAGGAAGATTTGGCAGCCTCCCCAGCAGAACTCATTTTTTCCCAACCGCTGCGGATCCCCGAAGAATTTTTACTGGAAAACCCCGCGCCCGAGACCGAGCCACCCACACATTCTCTACACAACACAGAGATTGGGGAGTGTACTGGGCCCAGCCCACCATTGTTTTCCCTGCACATTTGTCCCAAAAAGCTTGCAGAATGCCAGTTTTGTGTTCGTCAGGCACAATGCGCACCGGACCCCGCTGCGCCCACCATACGACGGACCATTCAGAGTGTTGGAACCTGGGGTGAAACATTTCGTGTTAGACTTGGGGGATGTAGAGAGACCGTCTACACTGACAGGCTTAAGCCCGCTTTTGTGTTGACAGGCAAGCAGGTGGTGTTGGCCCAGGCTCCCCGGCGCGGACATCCCCTGTTGGGGGCTCCGCAGGATGGTGATTCCTCAGCAGGGACCGGCACTTGCAAAGAGGATGTGTTTTCTCCCCCTCCCCTTTTTCCCCCACAGACTGGCATGCCCCCCTGTGCACCCCGCGAGCAGGGCAGTTCAACTGGATCGGCGACCCCCCGCTACAGCAGCTATGGACGCCGGCTCAAGCCCAAGGAACAGGGGGTAAAGGTCCATTCTGGGTGTTCGGGGGGGGGGGTGTTAGACTTCTCCACCCAGAGATCAATGGACCAAGAGAGGAGAGGTCGCCGGGGGTCCAGACGGAACAGCAAAGACTAGCCCCCCCCCCCCCCCCCCCCCAGGGAAAGGAGCTGATGCTGGGCCCCCAGGAGAGGAGTGAAGTGCGGCACCAGTGTAATATCATGTTAATGCGCTGCACAGGCTTTGTTATGAAATGAATATGAAGTTGGAGCCCCAGACCACTATGCATGTAATTAAGGGTATAAAAGTGAGACGCACAGTGGCCTGGGAGTTCTTTTTGTGATCCTGATCTGTTAGAGGGAGAATAAAGTCTATGTTGATCAGCTCGTTGCCTCGCCTGTTTATTCCCTCTACACCTTTATGTTTAACTGCCTGTTAAAGCATAATTGCATTGTTACCAACCCAGCCAGCATGCCCATGTGGGCCCCACCAAAGGTTAATTCTTGGGTCCATGTGGGTTTGCCTGCAGCTTTCATGTTGGCCCAAATGGACTTCACCTATTTACCTATTTTCAGTTTATTTCCTCATAGTTTTGCTCTTTTCTTGTAAATTTGTGACTTTGAGTCTGTAAATTTGATGCATTTTCCTTGAAAATTTGAAACTCATAAATTTTCAACTTTTTTTAACTGTAAACTTGCAAATCTTTTTTATAAATTTGTGACTTTTTTCCTTGCAAATTTGCTAACTTTTTCTTGTAATTTGTAATTTTGGAACGTTTTCATAAATTTGTCACTTTTGTACTGTAATCTTGTAACTTTTTCCTCATAAATTTGTTACTTTTTTATTGTAACTTTGTGATTTTTTTGCCATAAATTTGTGACTTCTTTTTGTAAATTTGGAACGTTCTCAAAAATTTTAATCATAAATTTGTGACTTTTTTCTTGTAAATTTTCAGTTTAGTCATATTTGCTACTTGTTTTTTGTTAATTTGCAACTTTTTCTAATTTTTTCCTCATAAATTAATTTTTTTCTTGTAAGCTTGTAACTTTTCCAAGTAATTTTACAATTTTTTCTCCTAAATTTGCAATATTTTTTCGTAAATTTGTGACTTTTTCTGCTAAATTTGTGATTTTATTTGTAAATTTGTGACTTTTTCTCCTAAATTTATGACTTTTTTTCTTGTCATTTTGCCTGTGGCGCCAGTGTTGCTGCAACCTGCTCACCCACATGAAACCCACTGGAGCCCACATGGGTTTAATGCACATGTAAAGTTCATGTGGACAGACCCACATGGGACCCATAAGACAGTCCACGTTTAACCTGTGGTGGGGCCCACATGGGCGTGCTGGCTGAGAAAGAGCGATGAATGGCTGTCAAATGTATTTCCTTCATCAGTCCTCATGTTTTGGCTGAAGAGGATGTACTGTATGTCATCTGAACGAACACTTAGAAGAAACTTCCTGTAAAAACAGGTGTTGAGGTTGCACATCTGAGGAAAAAATCATTTATTCCTAAAATGCACTGGGACACCACAGAATTATCACTGACACCGTATGAATATAATTATCTGCTACTTCACACCATTTTGAAAAACTCCCTCCATTGTCCTTCAGGATTCTCACTAAGCCATGCCTCCAAATTGGCTGTCAGACAAATGATGTATTTTCGTTGGGCGTTATGTGGAAAGACACAGCGCGGGAGTGGTTGTTACATTCAACATCAGAACAGCAGTGAGCATTCCCATGTTATTTAGATAAAAAAAATGAGGGTTCAGTTGTCAGACAAGATGTCAAATTTTGCCTCAACTTCTTGTAATTGTCAAAAAAAAGTTTTTTGTTCTTTGAATGATAGTATTTCTAGTATTTCAATAATGGTCTCCAAATCAAATAAATATATATAGCACAGAGGAGAAGAGGGAACTGACCAATCGTATTCTTAATGACAGAAGAGCACAGGCACCTCGACAATAAAGAACACAAGGAACGACTGTGTTGCAGGTGTAGTGTAGCTGACTACTGATCGGAGGGTCGGGAGTTCAATTCCCGCTCTGTCTGCAGTCTGCATGTCGAAGTGTCCTTGAGCAAGACACCGAAACCCCAGTTGCTGCTGGTGGGTCAGGCCAGCGCCAGTGTATGGCAGCTCCGCCACCATCAATGTGTCGATAGCAGGATCTGTGAAGTGCTTTGGTCATCCAGAGATGAGCGAAAAGCGCTGTATAAGTGAACGCCATTTACCATTCAAAATTCAACTGGTGCACAATGGCAGGGTGCCAATGTATCCTTGTCTACACCTACCAGCCTAAAGCTGCAAGGACTGCCTCTGGCCCTCCAAAACACAACTAAAGTGCACATTTGCTGGGCAACAGGGAGGTTTAAAGGGTAAATGCTGTTGCATGTTTTCTGCTATTTTGGGGATAACTGCTTTCAGCTCTAGCTATGTATATACAGTATAGTGTCTAATAAGAGTCCAGTGGCCCAAATGTAGACAGATATAGAAACATCCTGCAGCCAACAAGCCCAAAATTTGCAAATAATTTTTCACAGATCATATTCTTTATCTGTGTGACAAGACTTGATTCAAAGGTGAGATTCACCCAAATATGATGTATTTGTGGGTTTAACCTTAGAAAATACTTTCTTGGATCATATGACTCCAGTAAAAATCTGAAAATCTCTCTTTACTTTGAAATAATCAAATGTGAACATTTGGGCAGAATGGGCAGAAACTGATTCTGTTCGTCTTTTTCCCTGCAACACTGACAGATGCTTTGGCCTTCAGTGACAGCCCACCACCGTGCTATTGGCTGTGATGATTCAGTCCCCGCCCAGAGTTTCTCTGGCCAAGGCCTTAGTTTGAGAGACACCAGTGCTACTAGGGACTTAGCTTACTAAGCACGATTTACAGTGGTGTGAAAAAGTGTTTGCTCCCTGCCTGATTTCTCATTTTTTGTATGTTTGTCACACTTAAATGTTTCAGATCATCAAATTTAAATATTAGACAAAAATAACACAAGTAAACACAAAATGCAGTTTTTAAATGAAAGTGTTTATTATTAAGGGTAAAATAAAATCCTAACCTACATGGCTCTGTGTGAAAACGTGACACCCCCCCCCCCCCGTTAAAACATAAATTAACTGTGGTTTATCACATCTTTGGAAAGCTGAGTTCAATTTCTCTAGCCACACCCAGGCCTGATTACTGCCACACATGTTCTCAATCAAGAAATCACTTAAGTAGGACCTGCCTGACAAAGTGAAGTAGACCAAAACATCCTCAAAAGCTAGACATCATGCTGCCATCTAAAGAAATCCACAAACAAATGAGAAGCAAAGTAATTGAGATCTAGCAGTCTGGAAAAGGTTATAAAGCGATTTCTAAAGCTTTGGGACTCCAGCGAACCACAGTGAGAGCCATTTTCCACAAATATCAAAAACATGGAACAATGGTGAACCTTCCCAGGAGTGGCTGGCTGACCAAAATTACCCCAAGAGCGGAGCGACGACTCATCCAAGAGGTCACAAAAGACCCCACAACAACATCCAAAGAACTACAGGCCTCACCTGCCTCACTTAAGGTCAGTGTTCATGACTCCACAATAAGAAAGAGACTGGGAAAAAATGGCCTACATGGTAGAGTTCCATCTATCCATCCAATCATCTTCTACTGCTTTTCCAGAGGTCCGGGTCACGGAGGCAGCAGTTCAAGCAGAGAAGCCCAGACTTCCCTCTCCCCAGCCACCTGCTCCAGCTCTTCAGAGAGGATACCAAGGCATTCCCAGACCAGCTGGGAGACATAGTCTCTCCACTGAGTCCTGGGTCTGCCCCGGGGTCTCCTCCCAGTGGGACGTGCCCGAAACACCTCAAGTGGGAGGCATCCATGAGGCATCCTTATCAGATGCCCATACCACCTCAACTGACTCCTTTCAGTGTGGAGGAGCAGCGGTTCTACTCTGAGCCTCTCCCGGATGACTGAGCTCCTCACCTTATCTCTGAGGGTGAGTCCAGCAATCCTACGGAGAATCCTACGGAGAATCCTGGGCCCCTCCCCAATCTGACCAGTGATGACATGTTTAGTCGCTCGTCATCCTTGAACCGCTGGCTGTCTGTGTGGTGTCCTAAAAATGACGTGGGCTACATTGACAATTGGAGCTCTTTTTGGGGAAAACCTGGTCTTATGAGACGAGACAGCATTCATCCCACTTTGGATGGTGCTTCTCATTTATCTAACAATCTGGCATCTTTTTTATCCAAATTTCCAAAACCCTGACTACTCAGAGTTGGGACCAGGAAGCAGAGTCGTAGTCTTACACGCCTCTCTGCAGCTCCTCTTCATCCGCCACCCCTCAGCTTAGCCCCTGTCTTCCCCATCAGAGAATCGTTGTCTGCTCCCTCCAAAGTAAATAAAAATATAATATATAAGCATCCCAAAGTGATAAAGCAAAATATTGGTAAAACTCAAATTAAACATAAAGCCTCTAAATTGAATGATTTGGCCTCTGTTCCTCCTCATAATTTAAAAATTAAATGTGGTTTATTAAATATTAGATCTCTAACTCCCAAGTCTCTGTTAGTCCATGATCTGTTAATTGATCATCAGATTGATTTAATTTCCCTTACAGAGACTTGGTTAGGGCAAGAGGATTATGTTGGTTTAAATGAATCAACTCCCTCTGGTTATTTAAACTGTCAAAATCCCAGAAGTTCTGGTCGTGGAGGAGGAGTAGCAACAATTTACCATTCCAAATTACTAGTTAATGTAAAGCAAAAAACATGTTATAATTCCTTCGAGGGCCTGGTCCTCAGTGTTGGGCACTTTAGCAATTTCAGTTTAAACCCAGTTTTATTTGCCATAGTTTATCGTCCCCCATCAACCTATTCAGAATTTTTATCCGAATTTGCTGATTTCTTAGCTGATTTAGTGCTGAAATCTGATAGAATAATTATAGTAGGGGACTTTAATATACATGTGGATGTAGATAGTGACTGCCTTAATGTGGCTTTTAATTCAATATTAGACTCGATTGGGTTTTCTCAGAAAGTAGGAAATTCTACTCATTACCTCCACCATACATTGGACCTTGTTTTGACATATGGCATAGAAATAGAAAATCTGGTAGTGTCTCCTCATAACCCTGTACTGTCAGACCATTGTCTGTTAACCTTTGATTTTACTATTTCTGACTATTTGGCTCCTAAAGAAAAATATTATCACAGTAGATGCCTCTCAGATGATGCTGTTTCCAAATTTATGCAGATTGTTTCCTCTATGCCATGTGTCAACACAACGGAAATAAGCTATAGACAGCTTGCTCCTTCTGTAATTGATAACATGGTGGATAGTGTTTCAGCTTCTCTGCATCAGGCTCTAGACTTGGTGGCCCCCTTAAAAAAGAAAAAGTCTAATCAGAGATTTTTAACTCCTTGGTTCAACACAGAAACTCGTAGCTTAAAACAGAAGACTCGTCAATTAGAAAGAAAATGGCGCTCTACTAATTTAGATGAAATCTATTTAGCTTGGAGAAATCATCTTTTAATTTATAAAAAATCTCTTAGAAAAGCTAGAACGAGTTATTACTCTGCATTAATAGAAGAGAATAAGAATAATCCCAGGTTTCTTTTCAGTACTGTAGCCAGGTTGACAAAGAGTCAGGACTCTGTCAATCCTAGCATCCCCTTAGAGCTTACTAGTCAGGACTTTATGAACTTTTTCAATAATAAAATTTCATCCATCAGAGATAAAATCAATCAGATTCTTCCCACAGTTAACTTAAATACTGTAACTACTACAACTCCTTCTATTGATGTCTGTCTTGATGAGTTTACTCCAATCGACCTTTGTGAGTTAGACAAAATAGTTTCCTCATCCAAACCTTCAACTTGTCTTTTAGACCCTATTCCTACCAGGTTATTTAAAGAAGTCTTCCCACTTATTGGTAGCTTTATTCTTCATATAATCAATTCTTCATTAACTTTAGGCCATGTACCGCAGGCTTTTAAAACGGCTGTAATTAAACCCTTACTCAAAAAGCCAACGCTAGATCCAGGAGCTTTAGCTAACTATAGACCAATCTCTAATCTCCCTTTCATTTTAAAAATCTTAGAAAGAGTTGTTGCTACGCAATTATTTGACCACCTGCAGGGAAATGGTTTACTTGAAGAGTTTCAATCTGGGTTTAGAATCCATCATAGTACTGAAACAGCCTTAGCGAAGGTCACTAACGACCTCCTCATTGCATCTGATAATGGACTAGTTTCTGTACTTGTCCTTTTAGATCTTAGTGCAGCTTTTGATACTATTGATCATAATATTCTACTTGATAGATTAGAACACTATGTTGGACTTAATGGAACTTCGTTGCAGTGGTTTAGATCTTATTTATCTGATAGGTTCCAGTTTGTTCATGTAAATGATGAGTTTTCTTTCAGCTCAAAGCTTAGTCATGGAGTTCCACAGGGATCTGTGCTAGGCCCTACTCTTTCTAGTTTATATATGCTTCCGTTAGGCAACATTATTAGAAAGCACTGTATGCATTTTCATTGTTATGCAGATGACACACAATTATACCTGTCAATGAAGCCAGATGATACTAATCAATTAGCCAAATTAGAAGCCTGTCTTAAGGAAATCAAAGCTTGGATGACTTGTAATTTCCTGCTATTAAATTCAGATAAGACTGAAGTCATTCTTGTTGGTCCAAAAAACCTTAGAAATTCCTTTCCAAATCAAACTTTCAGTTTGGATGCAGTTACTCTTTCTCTTAATAGCTCTGTGAGGAACCTTGGAGTTATTTTTGATCAGGATTTGTCCTTCAATTCACATATTAACTTTGTTTCTAAGACTGCCTTCTATCATTTGCGTAATATTGCCAAGATTAGGAGCATCTTGTCTCAGAGTGATGCTGAGAAGCTGATCCACGCTTTTGTTAGCTCGAGATTAGATTATTGTAATTCTTTATTATCAGGCTGTCCTAAAACATCTTTAAAAAGTCTTCAGCTGATCCAAAATGCTGCAGCAAGAGTTTTAACAGGTACTAGAAAGAGAGATCATATCTCTCCGGTTCTGGCCTCCCTTCATTGGCTTCCCATAGAGTTTAGAATTAAGTTTAAAATCCTTCTTCTTACTTACAAAGCTCTAAACAATCAGGCTCCTTTTTATTTAAAAGATCTGATACTACCGTATCATCCTAACAGAGCACTACGCTCCCAAAATGCAGGATTACTTGTAATACCTAGAATCTCCAAAAGTACAATGGGAGGCAGAGCCTTCAGTTATCAAGCTCCTCTCCTGTGGAATCAGCTGCCAATCTGGATTCGGGAGTCAGACTCGATCTCTGTTTTTAAGAATAGGGCTAAAACCTACCTTTTTGATCTAGCCTACAATTAGGGAGGGATCATGTGTTTCTGAACCCTCCCTTAGTTATGCTGCTAATAGGTTTAGTCAGCCGGGGGACCTCCAGTAATGCACTGGGCCTCACTCCTTTCCTCACTCTCTATGAAATATTTTTTTTTGCTGGTCATTAACATTTGTTTGTTCTCTCCCATAGATTGAGTCCCCATCGTGCTGTTTGCTCTCTACATGTCTGTTCTTTTCTTCTTCTCTATCCCCTCACCCCCCAGCCAGTCGCAGCAGATGACTGCCCCTCCCTGAGCCTGGTTCTGCTGGAGGTTTCTTCCTGTTAAAAGGGAGTTTTTCCTCTCCACCGTCGCCAAGTGCTTGCTCACAGGGGATCGCCTGATTGCTGGGGTCTTTCTGCAACTGTGGGGGTCTCCCCTACAGTTGATAGTGCTATGAGATGACTGTTGTTGTGAAATGGCACTATATAAATAAAGTTGAATTGAATTGAATTGAAAGCTCATTTCAGCCGCTTGTATCCTCGATCTCGTTCTTTCGGTCATTACCCAAAGCTCGTGACCATAGGTGAGAGTAGGAACGTAGGTTGACTGGTAAATCGACAGCTTTGCCTTAGAACTCAGCTCCCTCTTCACCACAACAGACCGGTACAACGTCCGCATCACTGCAGATACTGCTCTGATCCGTGTGTCAATCTCTCACTCCATTCTCCCCTCACTCGTGAATAAGACCCCAAGATACTTAAACTCCTCCACTTGGGGCAGGAGCCTGTACCCAACCCGGAGAGGACAATCCACCGTTTTCCGGCTGAGGACCATGGACTCGGACTTGGAGGTGCTGATTCTCATCCCAGCCGCTTCACACTCAGCGGCAAACCGTCCCAATAAGAACTGTAGGTCATTGCTGGATGAAGCCAACAGGACAACATCATCTGCAAACAACAGAGATGAGATCCTGTGGTCACCAAGCGTGACACCCTCCGTTCCCTGGCTGCGCCTAAAAATCCTGTCCATAAAAATTATGAACAGTCCACAAAACACATGTAAACTGGTTGGGCAAACTCCCACGAACCCTCGAGAATTCTCCAGAGGGTAAAGAGCTGGTCTGATGTGCCATGACCAGGACGAAAACCACATTGCTCCTCCTGAATCCGAGGTTCGACCAACGGCCGGACTCTCCTCTCCAGTACCTTGGCATAGACCTTCCCAGGGAGGCTGAGGAGTGTGATCCCTCTAAAGTTGGAGCACACCCTCCGGTCCCCTTTTTTGAAGAGAGGAACCACCACCCCGGTTTGCCATGCCAAAGGTACTGCCCCCGACCTCCACACAATGTTGCAGAGGCGTGTAAACCATGACAGCCCTACAACATCCAGGGCCTTGAGGTACTCAGGGCGAATCTCGTCTACCCCCGGGGCCCGGCCACCAAAGAGATTTTTAACCACCTTGGCGAAATCAGCCCCTGTGATAGGCGAGTCATCCCCCTCGTCCACAAGCCCTGCTTCCTCTGTGGAAGGTGTATCAGTGGGATTGAGGAGATCCTCAAAGTATTCCTTCCACCGCCCAATGATATCCCCAGTCCAAGTCAACAGCGCCCCTTCCGCACCATACACAGTGTGGACAGGGAGCTGCTTTCCCCTCCTGAGCCGCCGGACAGTTTGCCAGAATCTCTTCGAGGCCGACCGAAAGTCTTGTTCCATGGCCTCACCGAACTCCTCCCATACCTGGGTTTTTTCTTCAGCAACCACCCAAGCTGCATTCCACTTGGCCTGCTGGTACACCTCAGCTGCTTCGGGAGTCCCACAAGCCAAACAAGCCTGACAGGACTCCTTCTTCAGCTCAATGCCCCCCCCCCCCACCACCACCACCACTGGTGTCCACCACTTGGTTTGGGGGTTGCCACTACGAGATGCACCGACCACCTTGCGGCTGCAGCTCTGGGCCACCACTTCAACAATAGAAGTGGAGAACATGGCCCATTCAGAGTTCCAAGATGAAAACCACTGCTGAGCAAAAAGAACATAAAGGCTCGTCTCAGTTTTGCCAGAAAACATCTTGATGATCTCCAAGACTTTTGGGAAAATACTCTGTGGACTGACGAGACAAAAGTTGAACTTTTTGGAAGGTGTGTGTCCCATTACATCCAGCGTAAAAGTAACACAGCATTTCAGAAAAGGAACATCATACCAACAGTAAAATATGGTGGTGGTAGTGTGATGGTCTGGGGCTGTTGTGCTGCTTCAGGACCTGGAAGACTTGCTGTGGTAAATGGAAGCATGAATTCTGTTGTCTACCAAAAAATCCTGAAGGAGAATATCGGCCATCTGTTCGTGACCTCAAGCTGAAGCACACTTGGGTTCTGCAGCAGGACAGTGATCCAAAATACACCAGCAAGACTACCTCTGAATGGCTTAAGAAAAACAAAATGAAGACTTTGGAGTGGCCTAGTCAAAGTCCTGACCTGAATCCCATTGAGATGCTGTGGCATGATCTTAAAAAGGCGGTTCATGCTCGAAAACCCTCCAATGTGGTTGAATTACAACAATTCTGCAAAGATGAGTGGGCCAAAATTACTCCACAGCACTGTAAAAGACTCAATGCCAGTTATCGCAAATGCTTGATTACAGTTGTTGCTGCTAAGGGTGGCCCAACCAGTTATTAGGTTTAGGGGGTAATCACTTTTTGACACAGGGCCATATAGATTTGGATTTATTTTTTTTACCCTTAATAATAAAAACCTTCATTTAAAAACTGCATTTTGTGTTTACTTGTGTTATCTTTGTCTAATATTTAAATTTGTTTGATCTGAAACATTTAAGTGTGACAAACACACAAAAAATGAGAAATCAGGAAGGGGCAAACACCTTTTCACACCACTGTATGTTATTATTGTCTTTAAATTTCATTCACCTTCATAGACATCACTAATCTGTTCACTGAGCTGTTGTTTCTGCCCACACCATTTCTGTCTGAAATATGGTTGTGTTTTTCCTTTTCTTTTTTATTTTGTTTTTGGAAAAAAATCACCTTGTCTTGTTATGATCGGACGGAAATAAAATGAAGTGGAAAAGATGAAATAATCCACAGAAGGTAACATATCTCATGTCATTCTGTCTTGTTTTGTTATATTTTCTCCATGATGCTGCATCGACCTGTTACCATTAACTTGGCTCAGCGGTCAGAGGTGGTCAATCTAACGGCATTAGAGCTCACCTCTGCGAGGAGAGGCTGACAGACAGGCCGCCTGGCATTAGCTTAGCTGTCAATCTGGCCAGTTTTGGTAGCTATTTTCTATAAATTCCTTTCACCCCCACTTGAATCCTTGTTCATTTATCAACACTTGACCATATCCATCCATCCATCTTAGACGTTATTTTAGCTTAGTTTGCTATAGCTTTGTTTTCTCTAACTCAGACCCAAGGCGGCTAGCAGCCGTAGCAGCTTACAAGCATCAGCTAGCCGCCTTGGGTCACCATTCACTCATTTGCAAATGCTTTTGTGCTTATTGTACTCCAGGAACTGGTCATATTCTATCAACCACTGAAACCACATGTTCTTGTCCACCAGTGATACTTTATTTCATTCATTTTTTAAGACAAATTTCCATTAGTTGGCTCAGGCTTGTTACCCGAGCTAGGAGCTAATCAGCTAAGATTAGCAGTAGTGATGAAAGAGGGAGGGTGGAGTTAACTGTGGCTCTGAAGGTGCCTTCACACCAAACGCGAATGGGCAAATTTTTTTGGGCAGCACGAATACATTATAACTCAGTGTAAACACACGAACAGACATCAATTCACCATCTGAGTGAGATGCAGACAGGCGAAGTTGCCTTTAGAACTTTTGCATCAGTGTTCAACTTACTGTGGAAATCCCCAAAATAATATCACGCTTAGGTTTACATTATCGGGGGGGGGGGGGCTTACCTGAAAAAGTTGTCCCTGTCTCCAAAACTTTCCAAGATGATAGGTGTTTCCGTTGCTAGCTTGCTAGTCTTGTTAGCACGTCCGTGGCAGGAATCCGTGGGTAAATAACTCTGACATGCCGATTCAGCTGAAGAGCTCCCGGTCCGTCTGTTTCCAGGTGAGGGGCAGTCTCATTTTCAAACTAGTTTACTCTCCAATGTTGATACTTTTACTGTGGTGACGGCAGAATCTTAAAGCTAGCACTATCCCTTGGATGTGAATGCGCAAATGCGCGATTTTGCATGTGCTTGTGTCTTTCCATTGACTTTGTATACATTTGCACCACCTGTTCGCGTTTGGTATGAAGGCATCTTAAGGCATATAAAGAGACATGCACTAAAATGAACCATTCTGAGAAAGGCTACAAAAGATGATTCACAACAATGCTGCAATAATTAAATAATTAAAGGCAATTTGGCCAAAGTATGTCACAAACATTTCATTAAGACCTGTGGGGATTGTCAATATGTAGAAAAAGTGCAGTAAATGGGACCTTTAATATCACGATCTCTAGATAGTCTTTTAATTTTTTACCACTTCCTCACTTTGCCCTGTCATTCAGCTCTTTCTTTATCCCACCAGACTAGAAATATCTACATAACTGCAGTCCTGAAGAGCAATGCCTTGTGCCAACTTTACTCCTTCACTTGAGGCTGCAAGTGAGCAGTGGCATATGTACCCTTTCCTGACTAAGGAACAAAGCAGAGAACTTGGAGAAGCTAATTCTTAACTAAAGACTTACGAAAAGGCTGTCTATAACCAAGGCTGAGATGAATTAGCATATGTAAGCAGCTGACAGGAAAATCATGTGAGACACTGTTGAACAGTAACATTGGGACAGAGAACGTTTTCTGTTTTACTGTCTTGCAAATAAGTGAACTACTTGACGAGTGTTAGCAGCTAGATACTGGGAACTGATACTGCTAGAGCTAGCTAAAGAATAAGGGCCCCTTTACACAATGTTTGATCTTTGGGAGCATCTGGGAGAAGAGCTACTGAGAACTGGCAACACAGAGAAAAGGTATAAGGAAGGGGTCAGCAACTCGAACTTCACAAAGAGCCATTTCTCGTGATTTTTGTCTAAAAATTCTGCATGGAGCCACAAAAATACCTGATCCCGAGAGCGGAGGTCATCATCATCATCATCATCATAGCAGTCTGTCGTGGGCGACAATGACTGTTTCATTTAGGTCTGATCAGATTCCTCCACACAGCTCTGTCCTTAGCCTTTCACTGCCAGGAACTCCTGTCTATATCCAACTTCTTCAAGTTTCTTTTTACAGTGTCTTTAAATCTGAGCCTCGGTCTACCCTGATTGTGTTTACCCTCGCATAACTGTGAGTAGAGTAACTGCCGAGGGACACGCTGGTGGTCCATCCTCTCAACATGTCCGAGCCATCTCAGGTTCATCTGTATTAGCATGTCCTCCATTGATGGTAGACCAGCTCGTTTCAACACTTCTATGTTGGTTATCTTGTCTTTCCATGAGATGTTCATTATGGCTCGAAGGTGTCTCATCATGTACGCGTGGAGTTTCTTCACCTGCACTCTGTAGACAGTCCAAGTTTCAGTACCGTACAATAGAGTAGCCAGTACTGTCGCTCTGTACACTTTGCACTTCACACGGATAGACACATGTCGGTTGTTCCACAGTCTCTCCCTCAAGTTTCCAAACACAGCGCTCGCTCTTCCCATTCTGAGAGATAGTTCATCCTCCAGCCTAGCATTCTCTGAAACAGTACTCCCTAGATACTTGAAGGTCTTGCACTTGACTAGTGGCTCTGTACCAGTGCTGATCTCTTCTGGTAGTGATGTTGATAATTGGAACTTTGGTGGCTGATAAAGGCACTCTGTCTTCTTGATGTTGATTTGGAGGCTGAATTGGCTAGCTGCTCTTGCAAATTTCTCTACTAAAGATTGCATATCTTCCCCACTGTGTGCAACTAGAGCACTGTCGTCGGCAAAGAGCATTTCTCTTACTACCTTTATCGATGTCTTACTCTTGGCTTTAAACTGTGCCGCATTGAACAAGTCTGCTTCTTTCCTTGTTTGAATGTATACTCCATCTGAAGTGTCTTTGAAGGCCACCTCAAGCATGGCTGCCAGATACAGCGAGAAGAGTGTAGGTGCCAGCACACACCCTTGTTTCACCCCGTTGCTTATTGAAAAGTCTTTAGATACTGAACCACTCATTGCCACGTTTGCTTGCATACCTGTATGGAGTGCCTCGATCAGGCTGACAAACCTCTCTGTACAGCCATATTTCTTGAGTACCTGCCAAAGTCCTTGTCGCAAAACAGTATCAAAGGCTTTACTGAAGTCATAGACTACATAAAGCAGCATGTTCTGTTTGATACATTTTTCTTGAACCTGTTTCAAGCAGAAAATCATGTTCATTGTGCTTCTTCCACTTCTAAAGCCGCACTGGGGTTCCGGTAGTACATTCTGCGAGATGTGTTCATTGAGTCTGTTCAGTAGTACACGTGAGAGAATCTTACCAACAGTGGCTAGCAGTGATATACCTTGGTAATTTCCACAATCTTTCCTGTCACCTTTCTTGAACAAAGGCACAATACTTGCATCCTTCCAGTCTTGAGGTACTTTCTGGGCATCCCATATCTCTTGAATGAGCTTGTGCAGGCAGTTGGTCAGCTGAACGCCACCAAATTTCCACACTTCTGCTGGAATTCCATCCCTTCCTGGAGGTCTACCATCCTGTGTTGTCCTGATAGCTGCCATCAGTTCATCAGAATTTGGTGGTTCATCCAGACTTGATATAGCTGGTTGCTGCACTAGAGCTTCTTTAGCCTCTTCAGTGAGATCTCCAGGGTTGTTTAGTAGTTGGTCATAGTGGTCTGCAAATCTGTCCAGGATCTTGTCTTTCTCCTGCAAAACCGTTTCACCATCCATAGCCTTTAGTTGGATCAATCCTCTTGGTTTAGGGGCGTAGATTTCTCTCAAACCTGTGAAGAATGTTTTCATGTCCAGAGCGGAGGTAAAACAGGAGAATTACAGATGACCTAAGAGTTTTTGACAAAAATTTGCAGCTTTTTGATGGCAAATTTGTTACATTTTTCCTCACAAAATTGCAACTTTTTCCAATTAAAATTTTTAATCATTTGCAAAAATAAGTGACTTTTTTCTTGTAAATTTATAATAATAATAATAATGCATCAGATTTATATAGTGTTATTATAGACACTTAAAGTGCTTTACAATGGATACATTACACAACATAACAAAAATAATTTTTTTATAAGTTGTCTGTGTTTTTTCAACTGATTTAAGACAATTTTGCACCTCTGAATCCGAAAATGACATCTGTTTCTCTCGATCAGTTCAGGTTTTTATGTTAAGTTGTAAGCAGTTGTACAGCAGTTGTACAGGTGTACTGTAAATTGAATAGTAGACATTGATAAAGGTAAGTACATGTAAATTGAATGTTACGTCATCATTGTTCAAAATTCAGAGAATTTCAAGAAATAAAAGAGAATTTTGCATCATATAAAGCGAAAATACCCATATATGTAAACAAAAATGTAAGAAAACACGTGGCCATAATTCAAAACGTTGACCTGATTGAGCAAAACCAATGTGATTTTTGGATTCAGCACATCAAAATTGTCCTAAATCAGCTAAAAAAAACTTTGACAATAAATTTGGTGTTGACCAGTGTTATTCATTTACTCCACAGACATTGATAGTGGTAAGCTACTTCTGTAGCCACAGCTGCCCTGGGGTAGACTGACGGAAACCTGGCTGCCAATCCACGCCAACAGCCTCTCAGCCACTACCGACCATTTCTACACATTCATGCCCAGTGTCCTGGACACTGGAGGCGAGGTGGGACAAGTGTCTTCCCAGGGACACAACGGCAGGATGGCTGGGGAGGTTTTCCTCATTAAACTGATGTTTTTAAAAGATTTGTTCTATTTCTGGCATAAATGTCTTTTGCTTTTTTCATGAATTTGGTCTCTTTTCCTTTGCAAATTTGACACCTTTGTTGACTAAACTGAAAGGTTTCTCATAAATTAGTGAGATTTTTCTCAATAAAATTTCAACTTTTTTCATAAATTTTTATATTTTTTGCTTATTCTGCTTTATTCATAAATTTTTTGTGTAAATTAGTTACTTTTTCATGTAAAAATGTGGCCCTTTTTCACATAAATTTCTGACAGTTTTCCAATAAAATTGTAGCTTTTCGTGATTTGTTTTAACACATTTTGTGTGGCTTTTTTTTCTCGCAAATGTGACAGGATTTTTTTCTTATAAAATTGCAACTTTTTTCAGGAAAGTTAAAAAAAAAAATTCCCAGAAATTTTGTGACCTTTTTACTGCAAATGTATGGGTATGTTTTTCCTCATAAAAGTGCAGCATTTTTCTCTAAGTTTGTGAGATCTTTTCTTGCATACACCCTAGGGTTTTCTCATTTTCTGCTTTTTTAAATAATATTTTTCTTGTGAATGTGCAATCTTTTTTCTTGAAAATTTATCACTTCTTTTCTTAGAAATCTGATGACCCCTGCTCTAAGGGATGTGGTGGGCCAGGCCAACATAAGCCACAGCAGCATTGCGTGAAGCACTGATACACAACCAGCAGCTCTTTCAGAACAGGCGTGGCCTCACGCGTTACTGTTGCACTGTGAGGAATTTGAACCACAGGCAACACCTCAGCCAGCACGCCCATGTGGGCCCCACCACAGGATCAACTGGGCTGTCTTATGGGCCCCATGTGGGTTGGTCCATGGGTACCATGTTGGCCCATCTGTGCTTGCCCACATGGACTTTACCTGTTGACCTATTTTCAACATATTTTCTCATAAATTTGCTGTTTTCCTGTAAATTTGAGGCAATTTTCTTGAAAATTTGAAACTTCCTCATAAATTTTCAACTTTTTTTTAGTGTAAACTTGCAACTTTTTCTCATAATTCATATCTTTTCTTGAAAATGTGCAGCTTTTTCTCATACATTTGTTTGTTTACTTGTAAAATTGTGACTTTTTTCTTGCTAATTTACCAACTTTTTCTTGTAATTTTGGAACTTTCTCATAAATTTGCAGGGAGGGGTGGTGCTTTAATCTTACAACTTTTTCTCAAAAATTTGTTACATTTTCATTGTAAATTTGTTACTTTTTCCTTGTAAATTTGACTTTTCCCCATAAATTTGTGACATTTGGAGCTTCCTCAAAGATTTTCAACTTTGATTCCTGTAAAGTTGCAATTTATTATTTTTTTCTCATAAATTTACAACTGCTTTTCTTGCAAATTTTCAATTTATTTACTCATATATTTACAACTTTTGCAGCTTCGGGTTTGCCACTAGCTATGGCTACTAGCTCTCCTTCCCCTTCTCCTCTGGTGTGCTCTCTCTGTCAGATGTTTAGCTACACCTCTGCCTCTTTTAGTAATAATGGTAAATGTAATAAATGTCTTTTTGAGGTGCTTGAGGCGAGGTTGTGCGATTTGAAATCCCGGCTCTGCTGCACTGAAACACCATCAGTGCCAGTTAATAATGACGGACTCCCTTTAGCTGCAGCAGTGCTCCCTAGCATAGGGCCTGCTCGCCGTCCCCTGGCTTCCACCTCTCCTGAGCAGCCAGGAGAGAATGGGTGGGTGATGGTGAGAAGGAAACATGCAAGCCCCTGGTTCACCACCAACCTGTTCATGTTTCTAATCGCTTTTTCCCGCTCAGCAACACACCCGCTGAGGAAAAAACTCTGATCATTGGCGACTCTGTAGTCAGAAACGTGAACCTAGAGACTCCAGTGGCCATAGTCAAATGCATTCCCAGGGACAGAACAGGTGACATCCGGGTCAAATTTGAAAATGCTGGCTAAAAGTAACTGTAAATACTCCACAATTGTTATCCACACCGGCATTAACAACATCTGACTCCAGCAGACGGAAGTCACAAAACTGAGTGTGGAATCGGTGTGTGACTTTACCAAAACAATGTCTGCCTCTGTAGTATTCTCTGGGCCCCTCCCCGATCTGACCAGAGATGACATGTTTAGCCGCTTGTCATCCTTCAACCGCTGGCTGTCTGTGTGGTGTCCTGCAAACAATGTGGGCTACATAGACAATTGGAGCTCATTTTGGGGAAAATCTGGTCTTATTAGACGAGATGGTGTCCATCCCACTTTGGATGGTGCATCTCATTTATCTAACAATCTGGCATCATTTTTATCCAAATTTCCAAAACCTTGACAACTCAGAGTTGGGACCAGGAAGCAGAGTCGGAGTCTTACACGCCTCTCTGCAGTTCCTCTTCATCCGCCACCCTGTCTTCCCCATCAGAGAATCATTGTCTGCTCCCTCCAAAGTAAATAAAATATCTAACTAACTAACTAACCTACACTTATATAGCGCTTTTCTAGTCACAAAGACCACTCAAAGCGCTTTCATTAATACTAACCCTCTATTCTAAGGGCCTATAGGAAACAGATATCTAGGGACAATTTAGAACAGCCAATTAACCTAACATGCATGTTTTTGGCATGTGGGAGGAAACCGGAGAAATCCCGGAGTAAACCCACGCAACACGGGGAGAACAGCCAATTAACCTAACATGCATGTTTTTGGCATGTGGGAGGAAACCGGAGAAATCCCGGAGTAAACCCACGCAACACGGGGAGAACATGCAAACTCCACACAGATCACTGTTGGTCGGGGGCTGGGATCGAACCCACGATCCCACGATCCCCACAATCCCCCGGCCAAGGGTAAACTGTGCTGCCGCAGTGCTAACCACTGCGCCACCATCCCAAAGTGATTAAACAAAAAGTTGGTAAAACTCAAACATGAAGTCTCTAAATTTTATTTGGCTTCTGTTCCTCCTCATAAATTAAAAATTAAATGCGGTTTGTTAAATATTAGGCCTCTAACTCCAAAGTCTCTGCTAGTCCATGATCTGTTAATTGATCATCAGATTGATTTAATATCCCTTACAGAGACTTGGTTAGGGCAAGAGGATTATGTTGGTTTAAATGAATCAGCTCCAAGTTCTGGTCGTGGAGGAGGAGTAGCAACAATTTTCTATTCCAAATTACTAGTTAGTGTAAAGCAAAAAACGTGTTATAATTCCTTTGAGGGCCTGGTCCTCAATATTGGGCATTTTAGCAATTTTAGGTTAAACCCAATTTTATTTGCCAGAGTTTATCGTCCTCCTTCAGCCTACTCAGAATTTTTATCTGAATTTGCCGAATTCTTAGCAGATTTAGTGCTGAAATCAGATAGAATAATTATAGTAGGGGACTTTAATATACATGTAGATGTAGATAGTGACCGCCTTAATATGGCATTTAATTCAATATTAGACTTGATGGGGTTTTCACAGAAAGTAGGAAATTCTACCCATTATCTCCACCACACGTTGGACGGTGTGCTGACATATGGCATAGAAATAGAAAATCTGGTAGTGTCTCCTCATAACCCTGTACTGTCAGACCATTGTCTGTTAACCTTTGATTTTACTATTTCTGACTATTTGGCTCCTAAAGAAAAAGATTACTACAGCAGATGCCTTTCAGGTGATGTTGTTAACAAATTTATGCCAATTGTGTCCTCTATGCCATGTGTCAACACAACGGAAATAAGCTATGGTGAGCTTGCGCCTTTTGTAATTGATAGCATGGTACATAGTGTTACAGCTTCTCTGCATCAGACTCTAAGCATGGTGGCCCCTTTAAAAAGAAAAAAGTGTAATCAGAGATTTCTAACTCTTTGGCTCAGCACAGAAACTCGTAGCTTAAAACAGAAGACTTGTCAATTAGAAAGAAAATGACGCGCCACTAAATTAGATGAAAGCTATTTAGCTTGGAGAAATCATCTTCTAATTTATAAAAAAAAATCTCTCTGAAAAGCTAGAACAAGTTATTATTCTGCATTTATAGAAGAGAACAAGAATAATCCCAGGTTTCTTTTCAGCACTGTAGCCAGGTTGACAAAGAGTCAGGACTCTGTCAATCCTTGCATTCCCTTAGAGTTTACTAGTCAGGACTTGATGAACTTTTTCAATAATAAAATTTCATCTATCAGAGATAAAATCAGTCAGAGTCTTCCCACCGTTAACTTAAATACATTAACTGCTACAACTCCTTCAATTGATATCTGTTTGGATGAGTTTACTCCAATTGACCTTTTAGAGATAGATAAAATAATTTCCTCATCCAAGCCTTCAACTTGTCTTTTAGACCCTATTCCTACCAGGTTATTTAAAGAAGTCTTCCCACTTATTGGTAGCCCTAGTCTTCAAATAATCAATTCTTCATTAACATTAGGCCATGTACCTTTACTCAAAAAGCCAACGCTGGATCCAGGAGTTTTAGTTAACTATAGACCAATCTCTAATCTCCCTTTCATTTCAAAAATCTTAGAAAGAGTTGTTGCTAACAATTATTTGATCATTTGCAGGGAAGTGGTTTATTTGAAGAGTTTCAATCTGGGTTTAGAATCCATCATAGTACTGAAACAGCCTTAGTTAAGGTCACTAATGACCTACTTATCGCATCTGATAATGGACTTGTTTCTGTACTTGTCCTTTTAGACCTTAGTGCAACTTTTGATACTATCGATCATAATGTTCTACTTGATAGATTAGAATATTTTGTTGGACTTTATGGAATTTCATTGCAGTGGTTTAGATCTTATTTCTCTGATAGGTTCCAAGTTGTTCATGTCAATAATGAGTTTTCTTCCAACTCAAAGCTCGGTTACGGAGTTCCACAGGGATCTGTGTTAGACCCTATTTTTTTTTTAATTTATATATGCTTCCGCTAGGCAACATTATTAGAAAGCACTGTATACATTTTCATTGTTATGCAGATGACACACAATTATACCTGTCAATGAAGCCAGATGATAGTAATCAATTAGTCAAGTTTGAGGCCTGTCTTAAAAGGAACTCCGATTATATTGGCATGTTAGCTCTATATGCTAGTAACATAACTATAATATAATTTTTTTGAAAATAATTCCCAGTTTTATATATTTTTAAAAAACTTTATTACGATGTAAATCGCCATTTTTGTTTACGTCGCAATGCATTCTGGGTAGTGACGTAGAATGGTTGCAGCCGTTTTTTCTGTCTTATACAAGCCAAGAAGCGAAGCTACTAACTACTGCCATTTGTCAGTGAAAATGCCACATTGCGCGGCTTTTGGATGTAATTTCCAATCAAAGGGAAATAAAGAGAGCGGGGTAAGCCTCCATAGCTTTCCTAAAGAGGGAAAGTGGAGGAAAAAGTGGGGCGGCAGTGGCTCAGCAGGTAGAGCAGGTCGTCTAATAACCCCATGGTTGGCGGTTTGCATCACGCTCTCCCCAGATATCCTGCCGTTGTGTCCCTGGGCAAGACACTTCACCCGCATTGCCTCCAGTGCCCATAACACTGGGTATGAATGTGTAAAAATGTTTAAATGCACGGTGGTGGCCGGAGAGGCCGCTGGCGTGGATTGTAGGGATGAGAATCCTCCGCGGATCCGAGGAATTCCTCGGATTTGATCATGTCTAGGGTCATTCTTGTGAATCGCCTAAATTCGAGGAGAAAATTTTAGGGGGGGGGGGGTCTGGCGGCGAGTCGTATTTTCGATCGGCTGTGAAAATCCAGAACGCGCTACCCAGCGAGATCAGTAATGTAATGTAACAAGGCCACTGACAGGCTGATACTTATTGAAGCAACCAATCGGCGATGTTGTTAGATTTCCTATGTCATATCCGGATAACACGCGGAGCAAAATGCAAGTGGCGGACGGTTCAATCAGTTCAATCAACTGAGTTTTCCCGATTTCGTCAAAATGGTGAACCTAAAACTCACGAAAGACCACAAAGCAGGAATTTTAGAAATTGACAAAGGGATAAAGAACAAGTTTCGTTGGGAATGGCTTGAAAAAACTGTGTCAATGACTGTAAAGATCGGTAAAAATACCGAAGTTGTGGCTGAAAAAATGGCCGACTTCATAGCGAAATGCGAAGTATCAGGGAAAGCCCAGTGTGTTTATTGCAACGATTTCTTGAGTTATGGATCTCGTGGTTGTGTTGCCTTAGTTGAGCACTGTTCAAAACAGAAACATCTCAAAATTGTGGCTACAAGGAGATCGAACTACTCACTCAGTGCTGCGTTCAAAACGATCGATGGACACGGTCAAACTCAGATGCCAGTCAATCAAAGCTCATCACAGTCGCCCCCGATTACAGCAATTAGTGATCGGAAGACACATTCCGAGGTAAGATTTTTTTTTCTCGTTTAAGTAATGTACTTGAGAATTTTCGCGTAATGAATTTGTTATGAAATAGCATGTGTAAGTTGTGATGGCATGCCTGTTTTGAAACACTAATTGCATTTGAATGCTGATTATCGATTGTTATGTTATTACATATTTTCTCACAATTTGAATTTTGAATATAATTTATCATTTTTTGTTTCACTAGGAGGAGTTACATAATGCATGTGTAAGTTTTTTTGTCATGTGGTGATGGGTTGCCTTTCCTAAGATATCTTTGCTTTTATTAGTAAACATAATTTCTTTATGATCATTGCATAAAAATATTAAACATCTTTTAGGTTTTACTTACTTTCTTAGATTATCTTTCAGATATTAACCTGTTGAACTCTGTTCAACTTCCCTAAAAACGCCTAAAAATAAAATGCCCAAAGTAAATCAAAAGCTGTTCTTCAACCGTTTGCAGCATCTTCATGGGGTTGGTCTCATTTAAAAGAAAATACTCTGAATTTTTTGGCAAAACAGTCATAATCTCTCTAAGTGCTCCGGCCACTGAGTAACAGGAAAGTTCACCTGGGTGTTTTTTAGATACAGATGCTTGCAAATAACATACAGCTGTCAGATACAGGCTGGAAAACACAACAGAAATGTAGAACCAAGTGTTTTCAAGCTCAGGTCAAAATTTTGTAAAAATACCACAAAAAATGAATATATATTACACAGCTTTTTTCTGAGGTTGTAACAAGGCTGTGTCTGTACTGGAAGACCGGAAATACAGCTTTTTTTTTTTTCAGTGCGCACTGAGATGCAGAGACGTGACCGCCCGCTGAATTCACAAGAGTTCAAGGGGTTAAAATATACTGATATGCAACTTTTTTATATTCCTAGTAACACTAACAAATGCACACATTAATAAATCAAAATGTTTGCAGAATGTCAGTATATTTTAATAAATGGGTGATGGACTTGGTGATGGAATTTTGTTAATATTTATAATTTATTTTACTTGGTTAAATTATTTTGTCTGTTCTAGAACTATGTAAATGTAATTCTGTGTCAGTTCTAAACATATTAGATAGTAGTAAAATATAATTTAGTATTATTACATCAACATACTATTCAGATATCATAAATTTAATACATATGTACTGTGTTTCACTTTATTTTGTGGTTGAAAAAATGGTCGACTTCATAGCGAAATGCAAAGTACCAGGGAAAGTGACACTGAATCAAAACAGTATTGAACATGATTACACATGTGATGCAGCAGCAGATTAAAAAGATAAACTATAAATGCATTTGTACTTACTTCTAACTTTAAATATAAGACCACATTTGAGCATTCTAAAACACCAGATTTTGTTAGCTTCGGGGGGGCGTTGCCCCCCAGACCCCCCACCAAGGCTCCGCCTTGAATCCAGCTGGGGGGCCTGCGTCGCCCAAGACCCCTGGCTAAGTTTCCTCTTTTTTTCCAAAACCCCATTCTCATCCCTGGGATTGGCAGCCACATTTCCGTCACTCTGAGTGTCTGTGATCACGCGCTATAGCGCATGCCTGATAAAGCTGACATATGTATTAATCACGCTATGATAAAGCACAATATCGCGGCGTACAGTGGATGCATGAGCTGCGCTGCGCAGGGAAGGAAACGGTTATAAAAGTTCACCATTCCCAAAAATTCATGTAGTGCCCTGACCGTTTGCGGCCGGGGAAAATCTGCTACTGCGCGCACTTTGTCAGGCAGCGGGACCGCTCCTACGGGAGAGACGCGGTGCCCCAAAAAATCAATCCCCGTCACCCCGAACTGACATTTCGCTGGGTTGACTATTAACCCATGCTCTTCCAACCTCCGGAAAACCGTTGTGAGGTGGGTTTCGTGTTCGTCTTCAGACGCGCTGGCTACTAAGATATCGTCCAGGTAGACGAACACGAACGGGAAATCGCGCAGCACTGCATCCATCATGCGTTGGAACGTCTGTGCAGCCCCTTTAAGCCCAAATGGCATGCGCAAAAACTCGAATAAACCGAACGGAGTTATTACCGCTGTTTTGGGTATGTCCTCAGCGCGCACTGGGACTTGGTGGTAACTGCGGACCAGGTCTATTTTAGAAAAAGCGTGCGCCCCTGCAAGGTGAACGGAAAAATCCTGAATGTGAGGAATTGGGTAGCGGTCGTGTATATCGCTCAAAGCGCGTGCATGAGACATGTCTGTGATTGCACGCTATAGCGCATGCCTGATAAAGCTGACATATGTATTAATCACGCTATGATAAAGCACAATAACGCTCAAAGCGCATGAGCATGCGCTTTGCGCACCAGTGTGGCGGATGAAATAAGGGAACCCAGTGTGGAAGCACGGAATAAGTGCCGGCAGGACACGGCGAGCTGAAGTTTAATAGGGTGTTTATTTCATCCTCCAGCACGAAGCTCACTCCAGCGCTGTGGGAGCACACTGCAGCAAGCCTTGTGTCTCTAGTCACCAAACAGGCAATGCGTGTGATCAAAAAGCAGGATCAGAGAGCGCTTTGCGCACGCTCAAGCGAATCACGATTCGAATTTTGTCACGGTTCGAATTTTTATCCAGCGCATGCTTTATAAAGCTGATATATACGTATATATATATATATATATATATATATATTTATCACACTATGATAAAGCTCTATTTCGCTCAAATGAGCGATATAGCGTGTGCGCGTGTCTCTCCGCTCCACGAGTGTCTCTCCACTTTGAGTGTCTCATGCGCGCGCTTTGAGCGATATTGTGCTTTATCATAGCGTGATTAATACATATGTCAGCTTTATCAGGCATGCGCTACAGCGCGTGATCACAGACTCAGAGTGACGGAAATGTGGCTGCCAATCCGCGCCAACGGCCTCTCCGGCCACCACCAAGCATTTAAACATTTTTACACATTCATACCCAGTGTTATGGGCACTGGAGGCAATGCGGGTGAAGTGTCTTGCCCAGGGACACAACGGCAGGATATCTGGGGAGAGCGTGATGCAAACCGCCAACCATGGGGTTATTAGACGACCTGCTCTACCTCCTGAGACGCTGCCGCCCCACTTTTTCCTCAACTTTCCCTCTTTAGGAAAGCTATGGAGGCTTACCCCGCTCTCTTTATTTCCCTTTGATTGGAAATTACATCCAAAAGCCATGCAATGTGGCATTTTCACTGACAAATGGCAGTAGTTAGTAGCTTCGCTTCTTGGCTTGTATAAGACAGAAAAAACGGCTGCAACCATTCTACGTCACTACCCAGAATGCATTGCGACGTAAACAAAAATGGCGATTTACATCGTAATAAAGTTTTTTTAAAATATATAAAACCGGGAATTATTTTCCAAAAAATTATATTATAGTTATGTTACTAACATAAAAATAAAGCATATAGAGCTAACATGCCAATATAATCGGAGTTCCTTTTAAGGAAATCAAAGCTTGGATGACTTGTAATTTCCTGCTATTAAATTCAGATAAGACTGAAGTCATTCTAGTTGGTCGAAAAAACCTTAGAAATACCTTTCCAAATCAAACTCTTAGTTTGGATGCGGTTACTCTTTCTCTTAATAGTTCTGTGAGGAACCTTGGAGTTATTTTTGATCAAGATCTGTTTTTTAATTCACATATTAACCTTGTTTCTAAGACTGCATCATAATATTGCCAAGATTACGAGCATCTTGTCTCAGAGTGATGCTGAGAAACTAATCCACACTTTTGTTAGCTCTAGATTAGATTTTTGTAACTTTTTATTATCAGGTTGTCCTAAAACATCTTTAAAAATGCTTCAGCTGATCCAAAATGCTGCAGCAAGAATTTTAACAGGTACTAGAAAGAGAGATCATATCTCTCCAGTTCTGGCCTCCCTTCATTGGCTTCCCATAGAGTTTAGAATTAAGTTTAAAATCCTTCTTCTCACTTACAAAGCTCTAAATAATCAGGCCCCTTTTTATTTAAAAGATCTGACACTACTCTATTATCCTAACAGAGTACTACGCTCCCAAAATGCAGGATTACTTGAAATACCTAGAATCTCTAAAAGTACAATGGGAGGCAGAGCCTTCAGTAATCAAGCTCCTCTCCAGAACCAGCTGCCAATTTGGATTTGGGAATCAGACTCAATCTCTGTTTTTAAGAATAGGGTTAAAACCTTCCTTTTTGATATAGCCTATAATTAGGGAGGGATCATGTGTTTCTGAACCCTCCCTTAGTTATGCTGCTAATAGGTTTAGACAGCCGGGGACCTCCAGCAATGCACTGGGCTTCACTTCTTTCTTCACTCTTTTTTTTCTCTCGGCGCCACACGAGTAGGCTGCCTTTTGCAACAGCGGCTCGATTCCGAGTCTTTTTCCCTTCCTCTCTCTTTTGATCCGTCTTTTTTTTTCACCCCACTTATATCACGGACACACAGATCGTCCTAAATGTCTCCTGAGCCGGTGGACGGAGCCACTGTTTATAGCAGGATACGATACAGCAGAGAACAGCTGCTAGCATTCAACTGCCACCCGGTCCCATTGGAAAAACTCGACATACCGAGAGAACTGAGGCGAAAACGCCGCGGCTGCCGGGCTGGAGTAAGGCGGAGGACAAAAAATATAAGGTACAGACCCTCCCTTCCATCTGTTGTCATGGGAAATGTACGGTCGATACTGGGAAAGTTAGATGAGCTAGCGGCTATTTCCCGTTATGATAGCACATACCGGGAGTGCTCTCTCCTTTTGTTTACTGAGACGTGGCTAACTGAACTAGCAGCAGATGCTAACATTGAGCTGGAGGGTTTTCACATGATACGAGCTGACCGAACACCAGACAGTGGCAAGGCTAGGGGCGGTGGAGTGATAATGTATGTTAACAACAACTGGTGCAGACCGGGACATATCACTGTTAAACAACGACACTGCAGCAAAGACATTGAGTTGCTAGCTGTTAGCATGAGGCCTACATATCTCCCGAGAGAACACTCACACGTGATCTGCATTGTTGTTTATGCAAATCCGATGGCGAATGCTGGGACAGCACGTGACGTCATCCATTCAGTAACCAGCAGGCTGCAGACAGAACACCCAGATGCTCTTCTCCTCATCTCAGGCGATTTCAACCATGTTTCACTGTCTCCCATTCTACCCACGTTCACCCAGTATGTCACATGCCACACTAGAGACAATAAAACACTGGATTTATTCTACGCAAACACTAAGGAGGCGTACACCTCATCACAACTCCCCCCACTCAGGAGATCGGATCACAACTTGGTTCATCTCCGGCCGGTGTACAAACCCCTAGTGCACAGACAACCTCCGGCCATGCACACTGTGGAGTTATGGTCTGAGGAGACAATGGACACCCTAAAGGGCTGTTTTGAAGCCACCGCCTGGAAGCAGCTCTGCGATCCACATGGTGAGGACATCGATGGCCTCATTCACACCTTCACGGGCTACCTCAGCTTCTGTGTGGACAAATCCGTTCCCACCAAGACCATACGGCGTCACTCAAACAACAAACCCTGGATCAACCCTGAGATAAAAACACTTCTGAGAGAGAAGAAGAGGATCTTCAGGTCAGGGAACAGGGAGATGCTGAAGTCCGTACAGAGGGAGCTGAGGAGAAAGATCAGAGAAGGCAAGGACAGCTTCAGGAAGAAGATGGAGGACAAGCTGCAACAGAGCGACATCAGCGGGGTCTGGAGAAACCTCAAAACCATCTCGGGGCTCCAGAATACCTCCCCCCAGGCCACAGGGGGCAGGGAGTGGGCGAACAACCTGAATCTGTTTTTCAATAGATTTGACCAACCGCCCTCCCCCCTGACTGCACAACAACCACTGCTGCCTCTAAAGAAATCAAGTCCTGCTGCCCACTCCCTACTCCACCAACACCCCCCCACTCCCAACACACAGCCCCCCATCCTGACCCTGACCAGGACCCAGGTGAGGACGGAGCTGAGGAAGATCAAGGCGAGGAAGGCGCCGGGACCGGACGGCATCAGCGCAAAGCTCCTCAAGTCCTGTGCAGACCAGCTGTGTGGGATTGTGACGTATATCTTCAACATGAGCCTGAAACTGGGGAGGGTACCACAGCTGTGGAAAACATCTTGTGTGGTACCTGTACCAAAAACTTCCCACCCCAAAGACCTGAACAGCTACAGACCGGTGGCCTTGACGTCCCACTTGATGAAGACCCTGGAGAGACTGCTCCTTGCTCACCTCCGCCCCCTGGTGGAACCAGCGATGGATCCACTCCAGTTCGCCTACCAGCATGGCATTGGGGTGGAGGATGCGGTGATCTTCCTCCTTCACCGTTCTCTGTCCCACCTGGAGAAGCCCGGGAATATGGTGAGGATCATGTTCTTTGACTTCTCCAGTGCTTTCAACACCATCCAACCGATGATCCTGAAGGACAAGCTGCTGCGCGCAGGGGTGGACCAGCACCTGTCATCATGGATCCTGGACTACCTCACGAACCGGCCTCAGTTTGTGAGAACCCGGGACTGTGTGTCCGACACGATCATCAGTAGCACGGGGGCCCCCCAGGGAACGGTGCTGGCTCCCTTCCTGTTCACTCTTTATACTGCGGACTTCTCACACAACACAACACACTGCCATCTACAGAAGTTCTCTGATGACTCTGCGATCGTTGGCCTCATCTCCAATGGAGATGAAGCTGAGTACAGAGGGCTTATCCAGGACTTCGTGGACTGGTGCCATCGGAACTGCCTCCAGATCAACGCGAGGAAAACTAAGGAGCTGGTGGTGGACTGCCGCAGGCATGGGCAGCCCCTCACAGTACCAGTAAATATACAGGGAACAGACATCGAGATGGTGACATCCTATAAGTACCTGGGTATTCATCTGAACAATAAACTAGACTGGTCACACAATACTGATGCACTCTACAAGAAGGGACAGCGCAGGCTGTTCCTGCTGAGGAGACTCAGGTCTTTTGGTGTACAAGGGGCGCTGCTGAAGTCATTCTATGACACGGTGGTGGCATCAGCCATCACTTTTGGAGTGGTCTGCTGGGGCAGTGGCATTACTGCAGCCGATAGGAAGAGACTGAACAAACTGATTAAGAAAGCTAGCTCTGTCCTGGGGCAGCGCCTTGATCCGATGGAGGAGATAGGAGAGAGAAGGACGGTGGCTAAACTGTCATCTCTGCTGGAGTCCGAGTTCCACCCTATGCAGGACATACTGAATGCACTGAGGAGCTCATTTAGCAGCAGACTACATCATCCCAGGTGCACAACCGAGAGGTTTCGTAGGTCCTTCCTACCAACGGCTGTCAGACTGTACAACCTAAGCAGGGCTGCTCGCAGAGATAGCAAAAAGACGTAACAAACTAATAGTTTTTTGAATGCAAAAGATGCAATAGACTTACACAATGGTCCCCTCCGGCATACAACTAGGAACATACCGGTCGCTATGGAGGGTGAGAATATGTATGGGCACATAATCATACCATGTAGGATAACTAAGTAGACGGTTATGCTGTTTCATTCCATCTAGCAACAATGCTCTGCACTGTGTGTGTTTATATATTTACATATTTATTCCATCTAGCTACAATGCTCAGCACTGGGTGTGTTTATATATTTATATATCTACATATTATTCCATCTAGCTACATTGCTCCGCACTGTGTGTGTTTATATACTTGCATATTTATTCCACCTAGCTGCAATGCTCCGTACTGTGGGTGTTTATATATTTACATATTTATTCCATCTAGCTACAATGCTCTGCACTGTGTGTTCATATATTCATATATTTATTCCATCCAGCTACAATGCTCTGCACTGTGTGTCTGTGTGTGTGTGTATATATATATATATTTTATAGTAATACGTACATATGTATATTAGCTGCTCTTGCTTGCTTGTTTTTTTTTTCTTGCCTTCTGATTGTTGCTCTGAGTGTTGCTATCCCTGTGCTGTTGCAATCCTGGAATTTCCCCGTTGTGGGACTAATAAAGGCTTATCTTATCTTATCTTATCTTATGAAATACTTTTGCTGGTCATTAACATCTGTTTGTTCTCCCCCATAGATTGAGTCCCCGTCATGCTGTTTGCTCTCTAAATGTCTGTTCTGACTATGTATGTGAATAAAGGTGTAATCCTGGACACATCACAATTAAAGAACAACACTGCAGCAAGGACATTGAGTTGCTAGCGGTTAGCATGCGATCGGCATACCTCCCCAGGGAGTTCTCACATGTCGTCGGGATTATTATTTATATATCCCCCTCCGCAAGCACTGAGGTAGCATGACGTCATCCACTCAGTCACTAGCAGGCTGCAGACACAACACCCAAATGCTCTCCTCCTCATCTGTGGGAATTTTAACCATACTTCACTGTCCTCCATTCTGCCACTTTCACCCAGTATGTCACGTGCCACACCAGAGACAATAAAACACTGGACTTATTTTATGCAAACACCAAGGAGGCTTAAACCGCATCACCACCACCCCCCCCCCCCAAAGATCGGACCACAATTTGGTTCATCTCTTGCCTGTGTACAAACCCCTGATACACAGACAACCTCCTGTTACCCACACAGTGAAAATATGGTCTAAGGAGGCGGAGGACGCCCTGAAAGACTGTTTTGAATCCACTGTATGGGAGCAGCTTTGTGATCCACATGGTGAGGACATTGACGGCCTCACACACACCATCACAGACTACATCAACTTCTGTGTGGAGAACACTGTACCCATCAAGACCATACAGTGTTTCTCAAACAACAAACCCTTGATCAACCCTGAGATAAAGTCAGTGCTGAAGGAGAAGAAAAGGATCTTCAGATCGGGAAACAAGGAGGAGCTGAAGTCCATACAGAGGGAGCTAAGGAGGAAGGTCAGAAAGGAGAAGGACAGCTGAGATTGAGGAGAAGCTGCAACACAGTGACATCAGCAGTGTCTGGAGAAGCCTCAAAACCATCTCTGGACACCAGAATACCTCCTCCAAGGCCATTTGAAGGGGGGGGGGGGTAGGGAATGGATGAACAACCTGAACCTGTTTTTCTTTTTTATCAGGTTTGACCAACTGCCCTCTTCTCCACCTGCCCACCAACCACTGCTGCCTCCAACTTCATATAGTCCCGCTGTCCACGGCCTCCCCCCAACACCCCCCCTCCCAGCACACAGCCCCCCTATCCCAACCTGACCCTCTCTAAGACCCAGGTGAGAGCTGAGCTGATAAAAATCAAGGCGAGGAAGGCTGCGGGTCCGGACTGCATCAGCTCGAGGCTTCTCAAGTCCTGCGCAGACCAGCTGTGTGGGATCGTGGAGCACATCTTCAGCCTCAGCCTGAAGCTGGGGAGGGTACCACAGCTGTGGAAAACATCCTGTGTGGTACCCGTACCGAAGACCCCTCACCCCAAGGACCTGAACAGCTACAGACCAGTGGCCCTCACATCACACCTAATGAAGACCCTGGAGAGGCTGCTCCTTGCCCACCTTCATCCCCTGGCGGGACCAGTGATGGATCCACTTCAGTTCGCCTACCAGCATAGCATCAGGGTGGAGGATGCAGTGATCTTCCTCCTACATTGTTCCCTGTCCCACCTGGAGAAGCCTGGGAGCACTGTGAGGATCATGTTCTTTGATTTCTCTAGTGCTTTCAACACCATCCAACCAGTGATCCTGAGGGACAAGCTACTGTGCACAGGATTGGACCATCACCTGTCATCATGGATCCTGGACTACCTCACAAACCAACCACAGTTTGTGAGAACCCAGGACTGTGTGTCTGATACCATCATCTGCAGTACCCCCCCCCCCACCAGGGAACAGTTCTAGTTCCTTTCTCGTTCACCCTCTACACTGCTGACTTTTCACACAACACACCACACAGCCATCTACAGAAGTTCTCTGATGACTCTGCGATCATCGGCCTCATCTCTGATGGAGATGATGTGGAGTATAAAGGACTTATCCAGGATTTCGTGGACTAGTGCCAACGGAACTGCCTCCAGATCAATGTGAGAAAAACCAAGGAACTGGTGGTGGACTGCCGCAGGTGAGGACAACCCCTCCCCCCCCACAGCACCAGTAAACATCCAGGAAACAGATATTGAGATGGTGACATCTTACAAGTACCTGGGTGTTCACCTGAACAATACACTGGACTGGTCACACAACACCAACATGCTCTACAAGAACGGTCAGCACAGGCTGTTCCTCCTGAGGAGACTCAGGTCTTTTGGAGTGCAACGGGGCACTCCTGAAGACCTTCTATGATTCGGTGGTGGCATTAGCCATCACATTTGGAGTGGTCTGCTGAGGTAGCAGCATCACTGCAGCCGACAGGAAGACACTGAACAGACAGATCAAAAAAGCTAGCTCTGTTCTGGGGCGGCACCTCAACCCAGTGGAGGAGATAGGAGAGAGGAGGATGGTGGCTAAGCTGTCGTCTCTAATGGAGTCCGAGTCTCACCCCATGCAGGATACACAGAACGCACTGAGGAGCTCATTTAGAGATAGGCTGTGCCATCCTAGGTGCACGACGGAGAAGTTCCACAGGTCCTTCCTACCTATAGCTGTCAGACTTTAGAACCTAACCAGGGCTGCTCATAGAGGTCGTATTGAATGTACTAAATGTAACAACCTTGCACAGGTAAATCATCCCCTCCATTAAACAACTAGGACAATTATCAGTCATTACTGAGGGTGGCAACAACACTGTTTATTCAAATACGAAATATACAGTCTGGGTACAAATTCATATTCTGCAGGGTAATTTAGCAAACCGTAATACCATTTATTCCATCTAGCTGCAATGAGCCTGCACTGTGTATATATCTGTGTACATATGTATATTCATTTACTGCTTTGGCTAACCAGTTCTTATTATCTTATTAACTATTGTTCCGAGTGCTGCTATCCCTTTGCTGCTGTAATCCTGGAATTTCCCCATTGTGGGACTAATAAAGGCTTATCTTATCTTACACTATTTTTCATATTGAATGAATGAATCTTTATTTTGGATAGATTAAAAGTAAAGATTAAAAAGAAACAGAATAATATAACAAAGGGGAAAAATCCAACAAGGTCAAATTAAACAATAACTCCTCTGATTGTACAGTTCAACATAAGTTATCCGAAATGGGTGATGGCTGAAGCTGCAGCTTGTATTGCCCACCCATATTCCATCCAAGAATTCAAAAGAAGATGAAAAAAGGACCCGCAGGAAGAACCGCCACAGACCCAGCAGCATGGAGACCACCCACAAGTGCGACCTGTGTGACAGGGACTGCCATTCGCGCATCGGCCTGTTCAGCCACAGGCGGTACTGTTCCAGCAGAGTAGACGTTTAGGATTCTCTTCCATGGTCATCATAGACCGACGGAGGCCGACGACGATTCAAAAGAAAAATAAAACAAGAGCGATTACAATTCGGAACAAAGCTAAGACAAAACGTGACAAAAAAAAAAAAAAACTAGATTGGACACAGACTGGATATGACAATCCTTATGTGATTTTATATGTCATCTTGGATATATGTTTGGAGTATTTCTCCCTTTAGTTTTTGTTTAAATTGTCCAAGCGTTGTACATGATTTTAATTCAGGTCCAAAATCGTTCCATAATCTGACTCCTTGCACTGAAACAGTGTTGCTTGGTGGTAGTTCTCACTGAAGGTTTTTGAAATATACATGTTCCTCTGAAATGATATTGTTTCTCCCTTATTTGGAACAACTTTTGGATATTTGCGGGCAGTGATAGATTCTTCACTTTAAACATTATTACTGCAGTTTTAAAGTCAACCAGATCTTTCAACTTGAGAGCTTTTAATTTAAGAAAAAGTGGGTTTGTTGGTTCCCTGTAAGCAGCTTTGTTTATTATTCTAATAGCTCTCTTCTGAAGCATAAAGACTGGATATATGTTTGTTTTATATGTATTTCCCCATACTTCAGTACAATATGTCATGTATGGGAGTATTAATGAATGATACAAAGTATGTGGGTTAATTCAGCAAATATTTCGCTCTGTGTAGTACTGCGATTGATTTAGATATTTTACCTTTAATATAATTAATATGTGACTTCCAACACAGTTTATTGTCAATTATTACTCCAAGAAATTTAGTTTCGGATACCATTTCAATCTCTACACCATTTACACTGAGTTTAGATACTAAGTTGTTGTGATAGTTGTTAAAGACTATAAGTTTTGTCTTACTTAAATTGAGCGTTAATTTGTTTAAATCAAACCACAGTTTAAGCTTTCCTAATTCCTTTCCGAGTGTATCCAAAAGTTGTTCCAAATTGCTTCCACTACATAATAGATCTATCCAGATGAATGCCCTCAATTTCCCCTCTGGGGATCAATAAAGTACACAAAATCAAAAAAAAAAAATCAAATTAGTGTCATCGGCAAACAATATTAAATCCATTTTTTTCCGAGACTTTACATATATCATTTATATACATATTGAATAACAATGGCCCCAAAACTGAACCCTGTGGGACTCCACAAGTAACCTTCAGTAACTGTGAGTTTTTGTTACCAACACATACATACTGATATCTATTCTTTAAGTAACTACTTAACAAGGACAGTGCTACCCCCCCAATACCACAATTTTGTAGTTTCTTTAATAATAAATTGTGATCCACTGTATCAAATGCTTTTTTAAGATCCAGGAATACCCCAACTGAATACTCTTTATTTTCAACGGCAGTTGATATTTTTTCTATAAATTCCATTAGAGCAAATGCAGTTGTCCTCTTGTGTCTGAACCCATATTGCTGCTCACACAATAAATTATTCTTCATTATGAAGTTGTCAATTCTCTCACAGAATATTTTTTCAAGTATCTTGGAAAATTGCGGCAATAGTGAAATTGGTCTATAGTTTGAAAGTTCCCCTCTGTCACCCGTCTTGTATATCGGAATTACTTTAGCCATTTTCATTGCATTAGGAAATATACCTGTTTGGAGAGACAGGTTACAGATATACGTCAGTGGTTTCACTAAGCATTCGATAATAGTTTTGACTAAGAGCATGTCAATACCATCACAGTCCGTAGATGTCTTACTTTTAAACGATTTAACAATTTCAATGACCTCTCTCTAGTCTGTGTTCTTTATAAAAATGGAGTCTTTTATAGCAGTGTTTTTGCTTATTGTATGACCCGTAGGTGCTGTAATGGGTATTTCTCGAACCAAATTAGGACCAATGTTAACAAAAAAGTTATTAAATTCAACTGCAGGTGAAACTGCATTCACACTCTGAGTCGCTGTATTATTTTTTGAAAAATTGGTTGGGCAGCTTGTATTTCTGTTTTTATTTCCAAGAACATTGTTAAGTATTGTCCATGTATTTTTAATATTGTCTCTGTTTTTCTCCAGTTCTTTACTGTAATAGTCTCTTTTACTACATCTCATTATACTGTATATGTTAACTTATTTTTGTATGTTTTATACCGCTGCTCTGCTTCTTTTGTCCTTTTCTTTAGAAAAGCTTTATATAATAAATTTTTCTTTTTACACACCTTTTGTAATCCTTTGGTTAACCATGGCTTATCGACAAATTTATGTTTAAGCTTTTTCTTTACTAATGGACAATTTTTTTCATAAAGAGTGGTTACAATGTTCATAAATGTGTCGTAGGCTTCATTTACATCTGATACATAGACTTTTGTCCAGTCCTGCTTCAGCAAGTCTTCTTTAAAAGAACTGATTGCATTTTGTGATTTGTATCTGAACGATTTTAAAAAATGTTTCTGTATTGGCCTCCGTGTGGCCATGGTTAAGTGCAAAGGTTGGCAAATGGTCACTTATGTGGGGAGCATGAAATAATGAGGCTGAATTATTTTTCAATTCAGGTTTTAATGTAGCTTTCACATCCCCAGCAATCTCTCAAGAACAGAAGAGAGTGAGCTGCATCAGAACCCCCACATTTATACATCCACATCAAAGAAAGAATCACATATCACTGTCAAACCCCCCATTGACAATAACTCTTCCCCTGAGTCCCTTAGTCCCCCGCCTGGCCCCAGGAGGTCAGGAAGTCCTTTCTGCTCCTTATCACGGTACCTCCGTCCTCTTGCTGTTATCCACAGGCGGTCCAGACATATTGTCCCATCCAAGACGTGAGGTCAATCCACACATATAATCCTAAGCATCTCACCTTGTGCTTATACATATGTAGGCAAAAATACATGAGCTACAACTTAGATCATTTATCAATAATCCACTTTCTATTTTCTTATCAATAATATTAACAAACAGGTTGTCAGTAAGTGTAGCAGTGTGAACTGTGATTCTACTGGGATGTGTTATTGTGGGATATAGACTTATGCTGTACATAGAATTCATGAACTCTGTAATTACATTTTGTTGATATGGATTTAGTAAATCAATATTGAAATCTCCACAAATTACAACCATTTTCTTACTAGTAGTATTATTGTACAGCTCGACTAATTAATCTCTGAATTTCTCAATACAAGTTCCCGGCGTTCTGTATATACAACTTATAATTAGATTTTTTGTTTTATCTTGGTCAATCTCAACAGTAACACATTCTAAAATCCCTGGTAGTGCAAAGGACATTCCATTTACAAGTTTACACCTATACAGGTCATCAATATACAGTGCAACACCACCACCCTTTTTTTGAGATCTGTTAATATGAAACATCTGATATCCCTCTATTGCCATCAGGGGAGCCTGCTCCTCATTAAGCCAAGTTTCAGAGACTGCGATGGCTGTAAATTTTCTGTCTAGCTGTTTTAAATAGTCCTGAATCTGTGGAAAGTTTTTGTTAAGACTTCTGCTGTTGAAGTGTATTATTGATAGTTTACCATTAGTAGTAGATTAGTTTATTTGACAGGGACAGTGCAATAAACATAGACAATTAATCAAAGACAATCAATCTGATGTGTTGCACATAGAGTGTATAGCTATTAGCTAATTTGCAACTCTTGTCCCTGGATGGGCTTTAGAAAAAAGAATCAAGATAAAAAATATACACAATAACCACATACATCAATGCAGAAAAATTATAAATACACAATTATAAATATTATAAATATTATAAATACACAAATATAACAGCCTGACTCACATTTAACATAAATATTATAAATACACATATATTATAAAATATTATAAATACACAAATATAACAGCCTGACTCACATTTAACACATATAACATAACTCACATTTGCCTATTTCAGGCCTCCCTCCGTCACTCACTATAAACAAACACATTTATTCCTTCCCTTCATTCACTCTCACTTTGCAGACAAATAATTCATACATGAGTACATTCTTGTTTATTTTTCAGCCAGTTTTTAACATTTTTAGTGAATGTTTTAAAGTCCGTTATTATTTTAATTTCATTTGGCATTGTGTTCCAGATGTGACTGCCCTTTATAGAGAAAGCTGTTTGTCCAAATGTGGTTCTGCGGTGGAATATTTTACAGTTATTGTTAACAGAACTCCTGGTGGCTCTGCTGCTGTCCTGTCTTTGGACGAAACCAGCAAGTGGCTCGGGTGCTGATTTATGGAAACATTTGAACGTTAATTTCAGAAGACAGAGGTCAATGAAGCTCTCAAAACTCAATAGGTTGTATTTTTTTAAAACATTACAGTGATGCCACCTAATGGGCTTTTTGTCCAAGATTTTTAGGGTTTGATTATATAATGAACCTATATGTCTTATTGTGGAAGGGGCTGCTTGAGCCCAGACTGTCAAACAGTATGATATATGAGAAAAAACCATAGAATGCATATACAGTGCAGCTGCTTCGTAAGGTATGTAATATCTAATTAATTTAAAGCAGTTCAGATTTTTTTTTACTGTTTTTGAAATTTTCTTTATATGAAGATTAAATTTGAGTTGAGGATCTAGTACAATGCCAAGGTATTTGAATTCTGTAGCTAAACTGATGTCATGATCATGTATATTAACTTTAAAATGTTGCAGGTTACATTTTTTGATTGAAAAGCACATTGAGACTGTTTTCTGAAGGTTCAGCAATAGATGGTTCTTGAGGAGCCACTCTTGGACATCAACCATACTTGTAGACAGTACATCTGCAGCCTGTGCTGGAGTCTTGGCAGCTGTGTAAATAACTGCATCATCTGCATAAAGTTGGCATGTTGCAGCTGAGCAGTGTAACGGCAAGTCATTAATAAAAATGCTGAAAAGTAAAGGACCAAGAATGGACCCTTGTGGGATACCCATGCGGTTGTTTAAAAATGAGGATTTATCCTGGTGAACTTTTACACACTGTTCTCTATTCTGGAGATAAGATGCAAACCATTCTAATGTATTTGGGGAGAAGTTAAAAGATACCATTTTGGATAAAAGCAAACTGTGGTTTACAGTATCGAAAGCCTTTTTGAGATCTAGAAAAACAGCTCCTACCACATTACCCCTGTCCAAGGACTGTTTGACGTTTTCAATAAGGCAACAATTTGCTGTTTCTGTTGAGTATCCTGGTCTAAAACCAAATTGATGTGGATGAAGAAGTTGACTGTCTTGTAAGTAGTCTATCAGCTGTGTAGCTACAACTTTTTCAAGAACCTTAGATAGGACTGGTAAGATAGAGATTGGGCGGTAATTGCATATATCGTCTTTACTGCCTGATTTATGAACTGGTATGACGACAGCTTTTTTCCAGCCAGATGGAAATGTACTAGACCTAATGGAGAGATTAATGAGATGAGTCAGTGGTTTGATTAATATTTTGCTGTGCATTTTGAGAAAGGAGGTGCTCATATTGTAGATATCATTAGTTTTTGAGTTTGACAGTGTTTTAACAATACCAGCAATTAACTTCTCATTTACCTCATCGATGTGAAAAGTATCTGTTGGAAGTATGGAATTTGTGTTGTTGAGCACATTTGGCAGCACAAAAATTTTTGTTAAGTCTTCCACAGAGCCCACAAAGTGTGAATTAAATTCATTTGCCAAAGTAGCCTTGTCACTGACGGTCTTGCCATTGATTCTAAGTTCCTTTACCCCCTTCTGATCGTTTTTTTTATTAGTTAAGTTATTTAAATGCCTCCATAGGGAACTGTTGTTACCCTTTGCATGATCTATCAGTTTATTGTAATAAGATATTTTTGATTTTCGCAGCTCATGTACCACTTTATTTCTTAAACTTTTGTACACAAGGTGATCATTTTGTAGTTTGGAGGTTAGTGATGTTTTCAGTGCATAGTCTCGCCTCTTCATAAGTTTTCTTATTTCATTATTTAACCATGGTAGGCTAATCTTCTGTTGTCTACTTTTAATTTGCTTTGAAAATTTTTCTATAGACTTTGTGATTGTTGCAGTTATAAAATTACAACAATCATCTACTTCACATGTTGCCATGAGCTGCTCCCAATTTTGATTCTCTAAGTAATGTTCAAACTCCTCATTTTTTGATTTGGGGATAATAAAATTTGATTTGTCAATATCGACTCCCCCAAAATACTGTAGTCGCTTTTTAGTAAGTTTCCTGACAGCAAGAACCATGTTATGATCTGAGAGACCAGTTACAAGATTATAGGTTCTGGTTATTCGTTCTGGTTTATTAGTAAATACCATGTCAATAAGTGTTCTGGATTGTTTGGTTATCCTGGTGGGTCCTTTGATGATTTGCTGGTAATTAAATTTAGTCATGAGGCTTTTCAGTTTTTGTTTGTCTTTTTTATCAGACCAGTTGATATTAAAGTCACCATGAATTATTGTTTCTCTGTTCTTCTCAAGTTGTTTAACCAGAGCACTTAATTCATTATAAAAGGAAGAGTTGTGTGATGGTGGGTTGTACACTACTGCAATGTTGAAATTCATTACCGGAGAGAGACATACATTAACAGCTAAACATTCAAGTGAAGTATTCAAATCAACCAGTTGACATTTATATTTCTCTTTGATGTAAATTAAAACACCTCCTCCCCTCATCTAGTTGCACTTGCCTTTTGAATTGCTTTTCAGTGTAATATTCACAATGATTATGAATATTATTGAAAAAGTGGTTATCAGGATCAATATCATTCTCCATCTCTTGTAGTTTATGTTCAGCATAATGGCATATTTTCAGAGTTTGAATTTCCTCACTCCGTGTCAAATGACTTCCTCCGACTGGGGATAATTGATGTCTACTCAAGTCAGTCATTAGTTTAGTTTTTTTTTTAAAGGACATTGACATGGTATGTCAAAAGAACTATTCTTGCCGTGTGTGTGGATATGGATTATCATAGTCTCTTAATTTTCTTAATCAGTGTTCATCTATATTTATTTAAGTCAGTAATCTCTCTGATTATTATACTCCTTGCTTCCTCAGGTGTTCCATTTAGTTTGATCCAAACTCTACAATTTCTTGTCCATGTTGCCTGTATCTTATTTTGTCTTTTCAGTATCCGTGCTTGCCGTGCTATTTCAGCATTAGTTTTTGTTAGATGTTCATTTAGGTAAACTTCTGTTCCCCGTAGCTTTCTGGCCTGCCTCAGTATGTCATTCTTTACCCTTCTGTTCACAAAACGCATCACAATTGATTTCTTTGTTTTATTATCCTTTCTGGATAAAGCGTGACAGGCTGAAATTGCATTTGCTTCGACCTTTATATTTCTACTATCAAGGAACTGAAGCACCTGGTTTTCCAGGGAGACTGATTCGCCCAGGGGAGCATCCTCACCTCTCATTCCTGTTGTAGCATGAGCAAATGATTGATATTTAATGTCTAGTCCACTTATAATTAGGTCATCCATACGAGAATATTGTTCAAGATCCTCGACGCGTCGCTCCAAGTCTGCAATTTTTTTGTCTTCTTCCTTAATTGTTAATTTTAATTCTCGGACTTCTTCCATTAGCCCTAATATTTTGACCTGCTGACTAGCCACTTTGGTCAGTTCTTGTGACAAGAAGTTCAGAGATTTTTTGATCTCTTCCATTTCCTCCTTCTTTGGTGGCATTTTTACTGACCTGTGGATAGTAAAACAATCTCTGCTGGTGTCGCCGGTATCCGATCCAACCGACCTCGAATCCAGCTGGGCCTCAGCTAGCCCCCTCCGCTGCTAGTCCCGCTGCTTACCGCCGCTGTAACTGGGCTCCTGTTCAGCCGGGGTACTGGCAGCTCCTCCACCGAGTCCCGCCGCCGCTGTAGCTGAGCTCCGATCCTGCTCCTGTCCAGCTGGGGTCCTGGTAGATCCTCCGCTGATCCCCGCCACCTACCGCCGTCTGCCTCAGGAGTTTCTCCGCCGCGCCCCGCCGCTGCAACTGGGCTCCGACTTCGGCTCTTCTCCGGCTGGGCCCCGGTGGTCCTCCACTGGTCCCCGTCTCCCACCACTGCTGCACTTGAGCTCCGATCCGGCTCCCGTCCAACTCCTGCCTCGGCTAGTTCCTCCAGCGAGCCCCTATCACCGGGGACAGAGTCGCTTCTCCATGTCGGTGCTAGGTGCTATGACTAGCTATTACGTTAGCTATAGCGATAGCGTTAGCCTAGCAAAGCTAGGCTATTAATAAGAATCATTAAAAAATACCTATGTATGATGCATGTGTAGTCAAAATTTACAGAAATAAAGAGAAATAACATGACTTAGGTTTGGTTTCTCCTCTGTGGTTAAGCTGGGTTCACACTATAGCGTTTGGATTGTTTGTAAAAGTTCTTGAGTGCTGGGCTAAGTTATGCAGAGTTCGCCTAAGTCAGCCTAAGTTAAGCTCCGTTGGCAAACGATGACTGAAATGCTGGTAAAAGCAGATGTTTTTAGACAGAAACTCACTTCAGACATGAACAGATGAAAGAGAACTGGAGAGAAGAGGGAATTTAAAAAGAAGAAAAATATATATACAGTGGTGTGAAAAAGTGTTTACCCCTTCCTGATTTCTCATTTTTTTGTGTGTTTGTCACACTTAAATGTCTCAGATCATCAAACAAATTTAAATATTAGACAAAGATAACACAAGTAAACACAAAATGCTGTTTTTAAATGGTGTTTATTATTAAGGGTACAAAAAAAATCCAAACCTACATGGCCCTGTGTGAAAAAGTGATTGTACCCCCCCCCCCGTTAAAACATAAATTAACTGTAATTTATCACATCTTTGGAACGCTGAGTTCAATTTCTCTAGCCACACCCAGGCCTGATTACTGCCACACCTGTTCTCAATCAAGAAATCACTTAAATAGGACCTGCCTGACAAAGTGAAGTAGACCAAAACATCCTCAAAAGCTAGACATCGTGCTGTGATCCAAAGAAATTCAGGAACAAATGAGAAACAAAGTAACTGAGCTCTTTAGAAGATTATAAAGCCATTTCTAAAGCTTTGGGACTCCAGTGAACCACAGTGAGAGCCATTATCCACAAATGGCTAAAACATGGAACAGTGGCGAACTTTCTCAGGAGTGGCTGGCCGACCAAAATTACCCCAAGAGCGCAGTGACAACTCATCCAAGAGGTCACAAAAAAACCCCACAACAACATCCAAAAAACTGCAGGCCTCACTTGCCTCAGTTAAGGTCAGTATTCATGACTTCACAATAAGAAAGAGACTGGGCAAAAATGGCCTGCATGGCAGAGTTCCAAGACAAAAGCCACTGCCAAGCAAAAAGAACATAAAGGTTTGTCTCAGTTTTGCCAGAAAACATCTTGATGATCCCCAAGACTTTTGGGAAAATACTCCGTAGGTTGACAAGACAAAAGTTGAACTTTTTGGAAGGTGTGTGCCCATTACAGGGTTTCCTCTGGTAACATTTCTCCGTGGCGGCCCACCTCACCAGAAATCGTACTGCTACGCCAAGCCGATATGATTTTATTAATAAAAATATATGAAGCAATGACTTTCCGCAAGCGCGCACACGAACAACACGCGTGGCCGTCATCTGCGCGGAGTTTAGAAGCGCCCCGCTCACACAACTCTTCTAGTCAGTCAGCAAACAGTGTCTCGCTAAGAGTGACTGTCCGACAGAAACATGGGTTTATTAAAGTACTTTAAACGCGGAAAAAAATCATAAGAGATATGTAAGCACTGGTGTTTATCATGGCTTTAATGGAAACTGGAGCCATAATGGAAGAGTCGCTTAGCTAGGAGATGTGGTTAGAATTCAACTGCAGTCGGCTTCATATTAAGGGAAAGGTAGGGGGACTGATGAATTGCTGAGGATATATTTCACCAGCCACTACAATATTAAGTTATGAGACTGGCAATTTCTCGCTTTTCTCGCACGAGCAGGCGTGCCGTTTTTATTCTCCAGCAGCAGTGACAAAGCAACAGCTAAAAATGCTAGCTCTAAACTGAGGTCCTTCAGCGGCTGCCTAGAGAGGTGCCTGATGAGAAAGCCTGAGCGCCGGCCATTTATGTCTGCATAGTGAATGAAAAACCCACGTGCAGGAGTGGTTTCGTGAGTTGTATTGAACAAAACCCCAAAACCCGTTAATGGGAATGAATGAAGTGTGGATGTGTATGTGTGTGAAACACCCGAGCTGCCAAGTGCCTGAGCTGTCAGGGAGTGAAGGACCCAAAGGGCTCCCTGGCGCGCCTGATGGAAAATACATAAATATGTCCATTTTTTTAAATATTTTTTTAACAAAATAGCCAAATTAGGAGGCATTTACATATTAGCATATTTGTAATTTGTGTGTATTTTCTACTATTGAATAAAAAAAAAAGAATTGAATTGTAGGTGCTTCCCGGCCAAATATTGTGATACTAGGAGACCGGCTCCCGGCCGTGTAGTCACTTCACAACTGTAACTGCCTAAACAGATCATTCTATACATGAACACATATTGTGGTGAATTATTCAATTCAATTCAACTTTATTTATATAGCGCCATTTCACAACAACAGTCATCTCATAGCACTATCAACTGTAGGGGGGACCCCCACAGTTGCAGAAAGACCCCAGCAATCAGGCGATCCCCTGTGAGCAAGCACTTGGCGACGATGGAGAGGAAAAACTCCCTTTTAACAGGAAGAAACCTCCAGCAGAACCAGGCTCAGGGAGGGGCAGTCATCTGCTGCGACTGGCTGGGGGGTGAGGGGATAGAGAAGAAGAAAAGAACAGACATGTAGAGAGCAAACAGCACGATGGGGACTCAATCTATGGGAGAGAACAAACAGATGTTAATGACCAGCAAAAAAAAAAATATTTCATAGAGAGTGAGGAAAGGAGTGAGGCCCAGTGCATTACTGGAGGTCCCCCGGCTGACTAAACCTATTAGCAGCATAACTAAGGGAGGGTTCAGAAACACATGATCCCTCCCTAATTGTAGGCTAGATCAAAAAGGTAGGTTTTAGCCCTATTCTTAAAAACAGAGATCGAGTCTGACTCCCGAATCCAGATTGGCAGCTGATTCCACAGGAGAGGAGCTTGATAACTGAAGGCTCTGCCTCCCATTGTACTTTTGGAGATTCTAGGTATTACAAGTAATCCTGCATTTTGGGAGCGTAGTGCTCTGTTAGGATAATACGGTAGTATCAGATCTTTTAAATAAAAAGGAGCCTGATTGTTTAGAGCTTTGTAAGTAAGAAGAAGGATTTTAAACTTAATTCTAAACTCTATGGGAAGCCAATGAAGGGAGGCCAGAACCGGAGAGATATGATCTCTCTTTCTAGTACCTGTTAAAACTCTTGCTGCAGCATTTTGGATCAGCTGAAGACTTTTTAAAGATGTTTTAGGACAGCCTGATAATAAAGAATTACAATAATCTAATCTCGAGCTAACAAAAGCGTGGATCAGCTTCTCAGCATCACTCTGAGACAAGATGCTCCTAATCTTGGCAATATTACGCAAATGATAGAAGGCAGTCTTAGAAACAAATTTAATATGTGAATTGAAGGACAAATCCTGATCAAAAATAACTCCAAGGTTCCTCACAGAGCTATTAAGAGAAAGAGTAACTGCGTCCAAACTGAAAGTTTGATTTGGAAAGGAATTTCTAAGGTTTTTTGGACCAACAAGAATGACTTCAGTCTTATCTGAATTTAATAGCAGGAAATTACAAGTCATCCAAGCTTTGATTTCCTTAAGACAGGCTTCTAACTTGGCTAATTGATTAGTATCATCTGGCTTCATTGACAGGTATAATTGTGTGTCATCTGCATAACAATGAAAATGTATACAGTGCTTTCTAATAATGTTGCCTAACGGAAGCATATATAAACTAAAAAGAGTAGGGCCTAGCACAGATCCCTGTGGAACTCCATGACTAAGCTTTGAGCTGAAAGAAAACTCATCATTTACATGAACAAACTGGAACCTATCAGATAAATAAGATCTAAACCACTGCAACGAAGTTCCATTAAGTCCAACATAGTGTTCTAATCTATCAAGTAGAATATTATGATCAATAGTATCAAAAGCTGCACTAAGATCTAAAAGGACAAGTACAGAAACTAGTCCATTATCAGATGCAATGAGGAGGTCGTTAGTGACCTTCGCTAAGGCTGTTTCAGTACTATGATGGATTCTAAACCCAGATTGAAACTCTTCAAGTAAACCATTTCCCTGCAGGTGGTCAAATAATTGCGTAGCAACAACTCTTTCTAAGATTTTTGAAATGAAAGGGAGATTAGAGATTGGTCTATAGTTAGCTAAAGCTCCTGGATCTAGCGTTGGCTTTTTGAGTAAGGGTTTAATTACAGCCGTTTTAAAAGCCTGCGGTACATGGCCTAAAGTTAATGAAGAATTGATTATATGAAGAATAAAGCTACCAATAAGTGGGAAGACTTCTTTAAATAACCTGGTAGGAATAGGATCTAAAAGACAAGTTGAAGGTTTGGATGAGGAAACTACTTTGTCTAACTCACAAAGGTCGATTGGAGTAAACTCATCAAGACAGACATCAATAGAAGGAGGAATTATGTCTTTAGAGTCCACTACAGTTCCCTATTATGTACCTGGCAGGTTAAGATAACCGAAATTCACGAAGTCAATGACTTTAATCTGTCAGCAGCCTTCAGACAAACTAAACGTGTCAACATTTGATTTCAAAATAAGGGAGGTTTTCCCTGCTGTCTGGGTGGTGAGGAGATTTCTAAAAAAACAAACAAAAAAAACTATAGATATAAAGAAATATTGTAACAGAAATAACAGCATCCTTGGTCATTTAAGTTAATTTATTTCATTAAATACAATTTTATTAATATTTTTTTCTTTGTAATCAGAGTTAAATTATTGTTCTGTTCTAACTGCAAAATTATGGTCAAAAATGTAAACTGTTATTAGGAAAAAATAAAAAAAAATTACCACAGTCTGTTTCAAATTTATCTAATAAAAAAACCCAGTAATTTTATTTTAAAAAACAGACAAAAATTAGTTATAAAATAATACACAAATTTATAATAAAGTTTCAAATGTACAAGAAAAGTCAATTTTACAAGAGGAAATTACAAATTTGAGGAACATGGTTTCAACTTTAGATTTACAGAGAAAAGTAGAAAACTATAAGAAAATTGTTATAAATTTTAGAGAAAAACCTCAAACCTTCAAGACTGAAGTCACTACTCAAGTTTTTAAGTGGCTGCCCTTTGTACCCTTAACTCAGCTAGAAATTTTTGGTTGTCTACTTTTAATTATTAATTTCAAAGCACTGCTTTTACATGAGTACAATTTCTGGTTACTATACTCACCTGATCATATAATTTAAGTATGCATGAGTACAGTACTATTATGAATGTTTCTTTCCCTTCCCTACTCTCTCCACGGAAAAAAAGAAACACTAGAATAAAAATACAAAAAATACACATATTTTTGTCATTTATGTAAACCATGACAAAAAAATCCTGCAGGACAAAACATGACACTTGATATTTTCTAAACTGTTTGTATACCACCTTAGACAGAGAGAAGCTGAATTAGACAGAGCTCAGAGAGGGAAAGATGAGACAGAAGAGAGGAGCCAAGGAGAGGAAAGTGTTCAGGCAGAGGAAGGAGAGAAGGATAACACCACTAAAAAGTCTAAACACAGGATGTCTGGGTGGGACCTCAACTGGCCCAATATTCAAGCCTCGGTTGTACAATACTTCAAATGGTAAGTTCCATATGCAACATTACGGTGTAAATTTTTAAAAAGAAATAAATAGTATAAAATTAACATATTCCGGTATGTCTCTCCGCCCCCCCTCCCGGGGAAAAATATGTTGCCACCGCACCAAGGTCTTTAAGCCAGAGGAAACACTGCATTACATCCAGCGTAAAAGTAACACAGCATTTTAGAAAAGGAACATCAGACCAACAGTAAAATATGGTGGTGGTAGTGTGATGGTCTGGGGCTGTTTTGCTGCTTCAGGAACTGAAGACTTGCTGTGGTAAATGGAACCATGAATTCTGCTGTCTACCAAAAAATCCTGAAGGAGAATGCCCGGCCATCTGTTCGTTACCTCAAGCTGAAGCGCACTTGGGTTCTGCAGCAGGACATTGATCCAGAACACACAAGCAAGTCCACCCCTAAATGGCTTAAGAAAAACAAAAGGAAGACTTTGGAGTGGCCTAGTCAAAGTCCTGACCTGAATCCCATTGAGATGCTGTGGGATGACCTTAAAAAGGCAGTTCATACTCAAAAACCCTCCAGTGTGGCTGAATGACAACAATTTTTGCAAAGATGAGTGGGCCAAAATTCCTCCACAGCGCTGGAAAAGACTCATTGCCAGTTATCACAAACGCTTGATTGCAGTTGTTGCTGCTAATTGTGGCCCAACCAGTTATTAGGTTTAGGGGGCAATCACTTTTTCACACACGGCCATTTAGGTTTGGATTTTTTTTCCCCTTAATAATAAACACCTTCATTTAAAAACTGCATTTTGTGTTTACTTGTCTTATCTTTTTGTTATATTTAAATCTGTTTGATGATCTGAAACATTTAAGCGTGACAAACATTTAAAAAATGAGAAATCTGGAAGGGGGCAAACACTTTTTCACACCACTGTATATATATATAAAATTTCCCAAAAATTTGACAGCCCAAAAGAAAAAAAAAATCTCCTCATTGAGAAATTTACCGTTCTTAATTTTCTGCTCTGTGTGTAATCATTTTCCAGGATTTATTGGTTCGACTTCTATTGTGGGCAATCAAACAGCACTGATGTGATGTCAAAAAGTAAATGACATTTAACAGGATTTTATGTTATTTCAATGGAGAGAGTTGTAACAGTCAAAATATAATCACCCATCAATTTATTTTTGTATATGATGATACACTAAATTATTTTGGTTGTTTTTTAAATTCCATCCGCATTCATATTTTAATTGCAGACTTACTGTTGGAGTCTATAGATAGGCATTATTGTATTATTTTTTTTAGATGAATGAATGAATGAACGGGGAAAAGGGTATGCAGAAGTAACTACACAGGATTATAAAATGAAACATATGCCCAAGGGAGATGTGTTCCTTCCAGAAGCAGAATGGCAGGAAGCCCCCACAAACACTGAGCTTCATGTGAGCGTTGACTAACGCTGATGTCAGCAGACCTGTACTGAGTATTTCTTTGATTTTTTAAAACGTCTATAAAAGTTGGTCCAAACGCCATAGTGTGAACCCAGCTTTAACTTAGGCTGACTTAGGTAAACTCTGCATAACTTAACCCAGCACTCAGGAACTTTTGCAAACTAAGCACAACTTTCACCAACGTTTATTTCCAAACGTCGGCAAATTTTCACTGGCTGACAATTTTCAAAGAGCACAACTTTCGCCAGCATTTTCCAACAAACACCAGCTATCATTAACCTTTGCCAGCAGAGCCAGACATTTGCCAAAAAGTCAGTAAAAGTTGGTCCAAACGTAGTGTGAATCCACCTTTAGCTGTGTGTTAGTTCCAGAAAATTCACAGCTTATTACCTACAATAAATATACATTTCTTTTTTGCTTAAAGTTGCACATGTCACAGTGATCACAGCCATATGTATTGCATAGACACATTGGTTCAGCATACTGATGCTGTACTGGAATGTTTTCACACATTGTCTATCCAAAATTTCACACAAATAGAACATTTTCACAAATGTAAACTTTGTAAAGTTAAGACCCCCGACTGTTTCCAAGTGAGGGCCTGTTGAACATATAAAAACTACTACAGGTTAATTCTCTCCAGCCAACACTCTAGCCCTGAAAAACAACCTGCCTGTGTAACTCACACATACTACTGAAGTGTTACTAACTGCAGAAATATAATCTTAAGCATAGCGCACACAGTCATTGATAAGTCATGGCTGTGAGAATGTGTGAAACAGTGCATGTGTATTATATAATTATCCCCAATATACTGTAATAATAATAATAATAAGCTACACAATGTTTAAATGAAAAATTTACAGATTTAATTCAGGCATCTTACCTTTTAATTTTCATGTTGGTAATTCAAGTGTTTCCACTTCAGTATTGCAGTGGCTGGAGGTCGGTCCCTTAAACACTTCAAGAAGTTGTTTAAACTTCCTTATGTGACTCAGAATGTCTCAGATGACACCCACGTTTTTCTTCTTCTTGATTTCTTGTCAAGACATCCTGTGGTTTAACAGGACATATTAATTTAGGGAAGCGTGGTGGGTAATTGTCACACTTTTGCTGTCCACTGAGGGATTTACATAATTTTACATCAGATACATTGAACCACCAGCAATCTTGTCAGAACATACTGCATATCCTACGGTATTTCCAATATAGCTATTCATAGCTCAAGAAATCCACATATAGAAAGAAATCAAAACATTTCAGTCCATGACTAAAGTTATGCATGAAAAATTGGAATGAAAGAGAAAAAAATGTATTGAACATAGGAACTGATATTTATCTAAAACTTAGTGGAGCGGTCCCTGAACGTTCCCCCATCTTATAATATGATCCCTATTTTATTTCATGTATTTGTATGTCTAGTAATAGAAAATCATGGTTGTTTGATTGTTAAGTGTGCACAACATGGTAAATTAACCCCTTCCTTAGAATTTCACACATTTCTGCATAAATATGATCTAAATATCATCAGATTTTCACACAAGTCCTAAAAGTAGATAAAGAGAACCCAGTTAAATAAATGACACAAAGAAATAATTTGTGAATGAATGAATGAATGAATGAATGGCCCCAAAACTGAACCCTGTGGGACTCCACAAGTAACCTTCAGTAACTGTGAGTTTTTGTTACCAACACATACATACTGATATCTATTCTATTACGTTGCAACAGCCTTTTTTTTAATCTTCCTTCTTCTTTCTACACCTTTCACTCTGTATATATATCACGGACGCACGGATCGCCCCGGGGGTCTCCCGGGTCGGCGGACGGAGCCACTATTTGCAGCGGGAGACGTTACAGCGGGGAGGAGCTGGTGCTAGCTAGCACTTGGCCGCCGCCCGGTGCTAATGGGAAACTCGACATACCGGGAGCTGTAGCGAAAACGACGCGGGTACCGGGCTGGAGTTTAGGCGGCGTGCAAGAAATATAAGACAGAATAATAAAGAGCGATGGCAAGAACCAAGCAGACCGCCCATAAAATCTACTGGAGGAAGAAGCCCCCCAGGAGACAGCTAGCCACCAGGGCTGCTCGGAGAGGCGCTCCGGCCACCGGCAGAGTGAAGAGGCCTCGCCGTCACAGGCCCGTGGCTCTGAGAGAGATCCGTCGCTGCCAGAAATCCACGGAGCTGCTCATCCGTAAGCTGCCCGTCCAGCGCCTGGTGAGGGAGATCGCTCAGGACTTCAAGACCGTCCTGCGCTTCCTGAGCTTCGCCGTCATGGCTCTGCAGGAGACCAGCGAGGCCCACCTGGCGGGTCTCTTCTTCGCCAAGAGGGTCACCATCATGCCCAAAGACTTCCAGCTGGCCCGCCGCATCTGCGGAGAGAGAGCTTAGACTTTCTGCTGCACATTCACCAACCAACCATAATGCTTCGCACTGTGTGTCTATATATATATATATATATATATATATATATATACATTTATAGTAATACGTATGTACATATGTTTACTAGATGTTCTTGTTTTTTCTTGCCTTCTGATTGTTGCTCTGAGTGTTGCTATCCCTGTGCTGTTGCAATCCTGGAATTTCCCCATTGTGGGACTAATAAAGGCTTATCTTATCTTATAAAAGTACACATTAAAAGAAACAGAATAATATAACAAAGGGGGAAGAAAATCCAACAAGGTCAAATTAGACAATAACTCCTCTGATTATACAGTTCAACATAAGTTATCCGAAATGGGTGATGGCTGAAGCCGCAGCTTATATTGCCCACCCATATTCCATCCAAGAATTCAAAAGAAAAACAGAACAAGAGCGATTACAATTCAGAACATAGCTAAGACAAAATGTGACAAAAAAACTAAGCTACAACACAACGCAGACTGGATATGACAATCCTTATGTGATTTTATATGTCATCTTGTATATATGTTTGGAGTATTTCTTCCTTTAGTTTTTGTTTAAATTGTCCAAGCGTTGTACATGATTTTAATTCAGGTCCAAAATCGTTCCATAATCTGACTCCTTGCACTGAAACACAGTGTTGCTTGGTGGTAGTTCTCACTGAAGGTTTTTGAAATATACATGTTCCTCTGAAATGATATTGTTTCTCCCTTATTTGGAACAACTTTTGGATATTTGCGGCCAGTGATAGATTCTTCACTTTAAACATTATTACTGCAGTTTTAAAGTCAACCAGATCTTTCAACCTGAGAGCTTTTAATTTAAGAAAAAGTGGGTTTGTTGGTTCTCTGTAAGCAGCTTTGTTTATTATTCTAATAGCTCTCTTCTGAAGCATAAAGACTGGATATATGTTTGTTTTATATGTATTTCCCCATACTTCAGTACAATATGTCATGTATGGGAGTATTAATGAATGATACAAGGTATATAGTGTGGGTTGATTCAGCAAATATTTCACTCTGTGTAGTATTGCAATTGATTTGGATATTTTACCTTTAATATAATTAATATGTGACTTCCAACACAGTTTATTATCAATTATTACTCCAAGAAATTTAGTTTCGGATACCATTTCAATCTCTACACCATTTACACTGAGTTTAGATACTAAGTTGTTGTGATGGTTGTTAAAAACTATAAATTTTGTCTTAAATTGAGCGTTAATTTGTTTAAATCAAACCACAGTTTGAGCTTTCCTAATTCCTTTCCGAGTGTATCCAAAAGTTGTTCCAAATTGCTTCCACTGCATAATAAATTAGTGTCATCGGCAAACAATATTAAATCCATTTTTTCTGAAACTTTACATATATCATTTATATACATGTTGAATAACAATGGCCCCAAAACTGAACCCTGTGGGACTCCACAAGTAACCTTCAGTAACTGTGAGTTTTTGTTACCAACACATACATACTGATATCTATTCTTTAAGTAACTACATAACCAGGACAGTGCTACCCCGCTAATACCACAATTTTGTAGTTTCTTTAATAATAAATTATGATCTACTGTATCAAATGCTTTTTTAAGATCCAGGAATACCCCAACTGAATACTCTTTATTTTCAACAGCAGTTGTCATTTATTTACTGAATAAAATGATCCAATATTATATATCTGTGTGTTGCAAAAGTTTGATTTCAGTATCTGGTGTGACCCCTTTTGCAGCAATAACTGCAATTTCCAGTAACTGTTGATCGGTCCTGCACATCGCCTTGGAGGAATTTTAGCCCATTCCTCCATAAAGAACAGCTTCAAGTCTGGGATGTTGGTGGGTTTCTGCTCACTTCAGGTCCTTCCACAACATCTCAGTTGGATTAAGATCAGGACTCTGACTTGGCCATTCCAAAACATTAACTTTACTTTTCTTTCACCATTCTTTGGTAAAACGACTTGCTTTCTCTTGAGATTCAAGTCATAGACAGATGTCCTGTTTTCCTTTAGTATTTGCTGGTATAATTCAGGATTTATTGTTCCATCAATGATAATAAGGCGTCCTGGCCCAGATGCAGCAAAACAGGCCCAAACCATTATACTACCACCACCACATTTCACAGTTGGGATAAAGTTCTTATCCAGGAATTCAGTGTCTTTCTGTCTCCAAGCATAATGCTTCTCATACAAACCAAAAAGTTCTATTTTGGTCTCATCCAAAATAGAACTCACTATTTTGGCGATTAGTGAAATCCAAACTTCACACCCGGACAGTTTTGTGGTGGTTGCAGGGGATTTTAACCACACCAGCCTAAAGACTGTGCTCCCCAAGTTTAAACAATGTGTAGACTTTAAGACCAGAGGAGAGAATATGTTGGACTTAGTGTACACAAACACAGATGCATATAAGGCGATACCCCGCCCCCATCTCGGCCGTTCTGATCACATGTCCGTGATGCTGCTGCCTGCCTACAAACCTTTATTGAAGCGCAGCAGGCCAGCAGTGAAACAAATCAGGATTTGGCCAGAGAGTGCAACCTCTGCAATGAAAGACTGTTTTCTGCACACAGACTGGGAGGTCTTCAAAATAGCAGCCTCCCAGGAAGACAAGACAGATGTGGAGGAGTATGCTGATACAGTCACCAGCTACATCGTGAAGTGCACAGAGGATGTCACTACAGTGAAGACCATCACTATGCGGGGTAATCATAAGCCCTGGATGACTGCAGAGGTGCGCTCGCTGCTTACAGCCAGAGATGCAGCCTTCAGAGCGAAGGACAGGATCGCCCTCCGCTCAGCCAGGTCTGCGCTCTCAAAGGGAATTAAGGCGGCAAAGCGCGCCTATGCGGAGAAAATCCAGGGATACCTCTGTGACACTAGGAACACCAAGCAGATGTGGCAGGGAGTTCGGACACTGACGGGCTAAAAGTCTAGGCAGGGGGTCGATGATGACGACGCTTCGCTTCCAGACAGGCTTAACGACTTCTTTGCACATTCTGAAGCATCAAACTCGACAATCAGAGGGAGGGCTGGCCCACCCCCACCATCGGTCGGACCAGCTTTTACCATCAACACAGCGGACACACGGAGGACCCTAACCAGAATCAACCCACGCAAAGCTGCTGGTCCGGACAACATTCCGGGACATGTGCTCTGAGACTGCGTGAGCGAGTTGGCGGATGTCCTGACTGACATTTATAACATCTCCCTGAGTCAGGCCATCGTTCCCAGATGCTTCAAGACCTCTATCATTGTACCGGTAGCAAAGAAACCAGTTGTGTCCTGTTTGAATGACTATCGTCCTGTTGCACTGACACCAATTGTGATGAAGTGTTTTGAACGGCTTGTCAAACCACACATTACAGCCTGCCTCCCTGCATCACACGACCCGCTCCAGTTTACATATCGTTCAAACCGCTCCACGGAGGATGCTATAGTCACCACCCTACACTCTGTCATCACCCACCTGGACCAGAAAGACACCTACGCCAGACTCCTGTACATTGATTTCAGTTCAGCATTCAACACCATTATTCCCCAGAGACTGATGAAGAAATTATTCCTTCTCGGTCTGAACACCGCCACATGTCTCTGGATCCTGGATTTCCTGACTGAGAGACCTCAGTCTGTCCGGGTTGGAAACAACATCTCCAACTCTGTCACGCTGAGCACCGGATCCCCTCAAGGCTGTGTACTCAGTCCACTGTTGTTTACACTTCTAACACATGACTGTGTATCCAGACACAAGGGGAACCAGATTATTAAGTTTGCAGACGACACCACGGTGGTGGGACTTATTCAGAGGAATGAGGAATCAATGTACAGGGAAGAAGTGAGAGACCTGGAGGGCTGGTGCAGGGAGAACAATCTGGTGCTCAACGTGGACAAAACGAAGGAGATGATTATCAACTTCCGGCGGTCACAGCCTGAGCACGTCCCCCTCAGCATCGGCGGCCGTTTAGTGGAGAGAGTAGAGAACATCAAGTTCCTCGGAGTGCAGATCTCGCAGGACCTGACCTGGAGCAAGAATTCCTTGGAGATCAGGAAGCGGGCTCAGCAGAGACTGCACTTCTTGAGGAAACTCAAACAGGCCTCTCTCCCCATCTGCATCCTCAGGACCTTCTACAGAGGTGTGGTGGAGAGTGTTCTGATGTACTGCATTGCTACATGGTACTCCAGCTGCAGTATGTCAGACAAAAAAGCCCTGCAGAGGATAGTCAAGGGAGCTGAGAGGGTAATTGGAGTCTCCCTCCCCTCTGTCCAAGAACTTTTTCAGAACCGTTGTAGGAGCAGGGCACTGAACATTGTCAAGGACCGTTGTCACCCTCTGCATAAACACTTTGAACTTCTTCCATCTGTTAAACGATTCCGGAGCATCAGAGGCAGAACCACCAGACTGATCAACAGCTTCCTTCCACAAGCTGTCAGGATGCTGAACAGTTGACCCGGAATCTCTCATACACACTAGTGCACCTACGGACATTTTGTATATTATTTGTATATTATAGTTAGTTAGTTTTTTTTTTTCCCCAAGTATGTCTCAGAGATGTGTGAATGGATGGGGGGTGGGGGTGGGGGGTGGAGCTATGTGGGAGTGTGTCTTAAATCATGCTGCTTCTATTTATATGGATGCCAAGAGAAACGCAATTTCATCTTGCCTGCACTACAGTTGTATGTACAGCAATATGACAATAAAGTTTGATTTGATTTGATTACATCCATCCACAAGACATTTTTCCAACAGCGTTCTGGCTTGTCCGCATGATCTTTAGTAAACTGCAGATGAGCAACAGTGTTCTTTTTGTAGAGCAATGGCTTTCTCCTTGCAACCCTGCCATGCATATCATTGTTGTTCAGTGTTCTCTGTCATGATTCTGAGCATGGGTGAGAGCGTGCTCAGGTCTCAAGGTTTTGTTGGTTATTTTTTGTATTTCTTCTTCTTGGGTTATTAGGGCCCGAGCCACTGACAACGTCAGTGGGCGAGAGCCCTATTGTATCTGTTACTATTTAGGGCCCGAGCTACTGACAATGTCAGTGGGCGAGAGCCTTGTTGTATTTGTTAGTGTATATTTTTTTCTTCTTCTCCACTTTTTTTTGCAGGGCCCTCAAGACTGGCAAAATATTTAATATTTTGGAGGAAATATAAATGACCCCGCAAAAATGGCTCTACAGCGCCACCTAACATGTGAAGTCAATGGGGAGTGGCACACGCTTACTTTCGTGTAGAACTTTGATCCTGTTAAATGTAAGCTTTGTGAACTTAACATCAAGTACTCTCTCCGTTATCCTTTCACACTCTGTGTTTCTGCTGATGGCAAAGAATAACGTTATAGCTGTCATAAAGATGCAGAAACTGCTTTTCTACCTTTGTCTTCCCCTAAGTGAAAAACGTTGTCTCCTCTGGTGGCCTAAGCTCCTTTGATCAGAATTAACTTAGTTTCTGTCTTAATTATATCCGTATAATCATTGATTTGACCAGTTTTCTGTCATGGTCCGAGTGCTGACTCTGTCCGCACTCGGGTTGTCCAGTAGTTCTCTGTTCTGGTTTACCACAGGGCCTTCGGGCTCTTATTGTGACAGTGTCCCATTGGGGTTTCCAGCTGTCAGAGCTGCGCTCCGCAGGGATGGCTAGTAATCGCTGAGTAATCTGTGAAATCCTATTTAAGGGAGCAGCTCAGGTTACTCCGGGCTGCGACCTCGTCAAACATTCCCTTGTCCAACCTCCATCGAAGATTTACGTCTTGTTCATCTCTCTGTAAGTGCATTCCTGAGACTCTGTAGCTTGTGTTTAAATCTTAGCCTTAGTTGTGTTTTTGCCTCTCGTGGCTCATTATTTTGTCATTCATCTTCCTTTAATAAATTATGCAAACTCATCGGTGGCCTATAGTGTCTTATTTGCGGTCCGCGAGGACCGCAGCATGACAGTAGGTCGCAGCCAGACTGAGACGCCGGTCACCGTGAGTTTGTGCTTAATTGGACTTGCAGTTTTCCCTGTTCAGCGTACCAGTGTGCTGGGAGATGGCGCCACTCAAGGGCTACGCTAGGAGCCTGGGCTACGAGCTGGTGAAGGCCCTCGACGATATTGATGGTATCCTTTTCACCGCTCGCCTTTACGACACACCCAGTGATGCACGCTGGTACCTGGACCTTGCTGAGGCGATCATTAACCGCCATCCTCGCCGTGATTTCAGGGTGGTTGGCGTAGCGAGGATGGTGGACATTTCTGCTCAACAGGAGAAGCTCCGTGGGCTGGAGGGAAACTCTGGCAGGAAGCCGAAGAGGAGGCATCCTCGCTCCTCGCTTCGGGATCCCATTCCTGTCCCTGATCCAGTCCAGGAGTTTGCACCGTCTAGGGGTCATCCCCAACAGAGTGAGACGTCAGTCGGGATTCCCCCAGAGGATTTACAGCTGACAGCAACTTCCATCTGGGACTGAGTGGCTGCAGCTCGCGCCGCCTTCCATCCTACACAGATTATGAAGCATGTGACAGCAGCGGTCAGGCTGGTGGAGAGGAGTCCGGACCTGTATGATTACCCCGAATACGCTGACCTGCTCGCCTCTGTTTCTGCGCAGGAGCGGCGTTTCCCTAATCTCACCTTTGCCTCGCCCTCTGCCAGAAAACGTTGTCTCCATGCTGATTGCAAGCCTCTGCGAGAACCCCTTCGGATCCAGTTCCGGGTCGTCGAAGGAACTCTGCCTCCCAGTCAGCTGTTTCTCCTGCATCACGTCAAGAGGGAAACCCCGCAGCCTCCCCCTCCGGGTCGTCTGTTCCTGCTGTCCCATCAGCTCCTCGGGCCCGGATCGCCTCAGCTGTCACCCTCTCCTCCTCAACGCTTTCCCCGGCTGCTGTGAATGCCACGAGTCCTGCTTCGGTGAGGCCCATCATCGATCCATTGCGAGCGGCTCCTCCTCTTCTTCCCAGGGGGCCCTCTGTCACCATCCAGCGGGGGAAGGGAGGAACCAAGTCCACTGCAGTGGGTTTTATCGGCCCTCAGCGGATCAGGCAAGTGTCTCTTCATTCTTTTCCTTCATTGGGTGAATCGCCTTGTTTGATTCCTGGGGGTGGAGTTCGGGGTTCACAGTCCCCTGAGTTCCCTCCACCTGCTGCAGTAATTAATAGTGAACCTGCTGCTTCTGTGTCTCCTTCCCCTGAGCATTCCCCACGGTCAGGACTACACCGCCGGACGAGGAAGGAGCCTGTGGCCCTGGAGAGCTTGGATCCAGCCCCACAGCCACGTCACAAGCAGAGGAGGAGGACGGACTGCAAATTAGAGCCTGCGCCAACGATGAAGCATCCCCGGGTCTCCACGGAGGTCGAGGATCTCCTGCCACCACGCCGTGCGGGTTGTCGGCGTGGACGTCAGCGTTGGAGGGTCCTCAGACTGTGGAGACCATCATGCCGGCTGCGGAGCCCGCCGTAGCCAAGTGGGAGCCAGAGGACGTCCTTCTACGTCCTGAACCCAGATCGCCGAAGTCCTGAACGGCGACAGAACTCGAGATCAGGCAAGTGCTCTACTTTGTCTTCCTCCTTTCTACTCTGGAGCATTTTTGCCTGTCTCGGGGAGACGAGCTGGGTGCAGCCGTCCACTGCATCCGAGCCTGTCTTGCCGGGTTCTGTCGCTGCTGGTGATCCTGATTCCGGTCCTTTTCCCTCTCCTGAGCCTTCTCCCAGGGTCGCTGGTGATGAGTCGGTCCTGGTCTCTGTTCTGGAGGATCTGGGCTCGGGGTTGGAGGTCGTTCCTGGTGCTGTTCCGACCCAGTCGGGGTCCATCATGGGTGCAGCTGCGACCCAATCGGGGTCCATCGTGGGTGCAGCCGCGACCTAATCGGGGTCCATTGTGGGTGCAACCGTGATCCGATCGGGGTCCATCGTGGGTGCAGCTCGGGCTCACGTGGGATCCGACAGGAGGACAGTGCCTAATCAAGTGAAGTTCGGAGGTGGAGCTGCAGATCCTCCGCTGATCATAGCTGGACTGGTCCCTCGTGTCTTCCCCATTCCTTGTTTCTGTCCATCGGGGGCCGCTGGGACTTCCCGTTTTTGGCTCGGCTCTCCCTCGCTATCCCTCTCCATAGGGAGGCCATCTCCAAGTGCTCTCCTGCGGTTCTGGTGGTGGAATGACGTGGGTCAGCCGCCTGGGACATTGTTTCGCCCGTTTAGCGTTGTTGGTCAGCCGCCCGACAGATTGGCCTTTCGATTCGGGCGCCTGGTCCGGCCGCCATAAATACTGTTTTTCCGGGCCTGGGACTGGGGTAGGCCGCCCGAACTGATCCTTTTTCCTCTGTTAACGATCTGGACACTAGACGCAGGCAGACCACCTGAACTTGTGGTTTTTTTACTCCATTGCACTCTGCCTGTTGTCATCCCTGCCCCCCCCCCTCCTCTGTATGATTCGGGATGCTTTTGCGTTTGGGGTCTTGGACTATTTTGAACTGTGTTTATCGCCGCCCTTTAGCGTGTTATTTTTTTCCCCTCTCCTCTGTAATCTGAGTGTCGTTTTCTGTGTTGCCTGTGCCGTTTATTTATCTTTATTGAACGGTTGTACAGTGTGGCAAAAAAGTATTTAGTCAGCCACCAGTTGTGCAAGTTCTCCCACTTAAAAGATGAGAGAAGTCTCCAATTTTCATCATAGGTATACCTCAACTATGAGAGACAAAATGAGAAAAAAAAATCCAGAAAATCACATTGAAGGATTTTTATTGAATTAATTGGTAAATTTCTTGGTAAAATAAGTATTTGGTCACCTACAAACAAGTAAGATTTCTGGCTCTCACAGATCTCTAACTTCTTCTTTAACAGGCTCCTCTGTCCTCCACTCATTACCTGTATTAATGGCACCTGTTTGAACTCGTTATCAGTATAAAAGACACCTGTCCACAACCTCAAACAGTCAGACTCCAAACTCCACTATGGCCAAGACCAAAGAGCTGTTAAAGGACACCAGAAACAAAATTGTAGACCTGTACCAGGCTGGGAAGACTGAATCTGCAATAGGTAAGCAGCTTGGTGTGAAGAAATCAACTGTGGGAGCAATTATTAAAAAATGGAAGACATACAAGACCACTGATAATCTCCCTCGATCTGGGGCTCCACGCAAGATCTCACCCCGTGGGGTCAAAATGATCACGAGAACGGAGAGCAAAAATCCCAGAACCACACGGGGGGACCGAGTGAATGACCTGCAGAGAGCTGGGACCAAAGTAACAAAGGCTACATCAGTAACACACTACGCTGCCAGGGACTCAAATCCTGCAGTGCCAGACGTGTCCCCCTGCTTAAGCCAGTACATGTCCAGGCCCATCTGAAGTTTGCTAGAGAGTATTTGGATGATCCAGAAGAGGATTGGGAGAATGTCATATGGTCAGATGAAACCAAAATAGAACTTTTTGGTAAAAACTCAACTTGTCGTGTTTGGAGGAGAAAGAACACCATACCTACTGTGAAGCATGGGGGTGAAAATATCATGCTTTGGGGCTGTTTTTCTGCAAAGGGACCAGGACGACTGATCCGTGTAAAGGAAAGAATGAATGGGGCCATGTATTGTGAGATTTTGAGTGAAAACCTCCTTCCATCAGCAAGGGCATTGAAGATGAAATGTGGCTGGATCTTTCAGCATGACAACGATCCCAAACACACTGCCCGGGCAACGAAGGAGTGGCTTCGTAAGAAGCATTTCAAGGTCCCAGAGTGGCCTAGCCAGTCTCCAGATCTCAACCCCATAGAAAATCTTTGGAGGGAGTTGAAAGTCCGTGTTGCCCAGCGACAGCCCCAAAACAACACTGCTCTAGAGGAGATCTGCATGGAGGAATGGGCCAAAATACCAGCAACAGTGTGTGAAAACCTTGTGAAGACTTACAGAAAACATTTGACCTCTGTCATTGCCAACGAAGGGTACATAACAAAGTATTGAGATGAACTTTTGTTATTCACCAAATAGGAATTTACCAATTAATTCATTAAAAATCCTTCAATGTGATTTTCTGGATTTTTATTTCTCATTTTGTCTCTCATAGTTGAGGTATACCTGTGATGAAAATTGGAGACCTTTCTCATCTTTTAAGTGGGAGAACTTGCACAATTGGTGGCTGACTGGCTGACTGACTGATGGCCCAAGATGGCGCCCACAGCGGTCGACATGGTGCTTCGCTGCGCTCTTTGTTTGTTTTTGTTTGTCAATTGTGTGTCTGCTTGCACTTATACCCGTGAAGAACTTCTAAATATCAGGACTTTCACCCCCACGGACCTCCTCCCAGTTTTTCTAGCCCCTGCCGCCGATCTGGTTTATTGTTTGGCTCGGAAAGTGAGACGGCGGAAGAGAGGAAGACGAGCGGGCGCTCTCGTACAACTTCGCAGGAGAGGCTCGCGAACGGCGCTGCCTGGCATATTTCTGTCCAATACCAACTCTCTCTCTAACAAGGTAGATGAACTGAGACTGCTGATGCGTTTTAAGGACCTCGCCTCCTCAGCTGTCCTCTGCTTTACTGAGACCTGGCTCCGGGAAAATATACCGGACAGCGCGCTGCGCCTCGACGGCTTTCAGCTCTTCCATGCTGATCGTGACACAGAGCTTTCCGGCAAGACCACAGGAGGCGGTGTCTGCTTCTACATCAACTGCAGCTGGTGCTCTGATGTAACGGTAATTTCCAAACACTGTTCTCCTGCCTTGGAATTTCTTGTTATCAATTGCAAGCCCTTCTATTCCCCGCGGGAGTTTGCTTCTTTCATAATGATCGCTGTGTACGCCCCTCCCGACGCGGACACGCGCGAAGCTCAGCGCGTGCTCGCGGATCACATTCAACACACAGAGCGGAGTTTTCCAGACTCGCTGATTATTGTGGCTGGCGACTTTAATCAGTGCAATCTGAGCCACGATCTCCCCCGCTACAAACAGTTTATTAAATGCCCCACCAGAGGATTAAACACACTGGATCACTGTTACACCACAGTGAAAGACGCATATCGTGCTGTCCCTCGAGCTGCGCTGGGATTATCTGATCACGTGATGGTTCACCTCATTCCCACATACAGACAGAGATTGAAGCTCACTAAACCTGTTGTGAGCACTACGAAGATACAGACCAGTGATGCTGAGGAGAAGCTGGAAACGTGCATGGAAATATCTGACTGGGGCATGCTTAAAGGAGCCACGCATGATCTGGATGAGTATACGGACACTGTGAACTCATATATCCACTTTTGTGAAGAGAACATTCTTCCATCACGCACCAGGGTGAGTTACTCTAATGACAAACCCTGGTTCACAGCTAAGCTCAGACAGATCAGGAAGGAGAAGGAAGCAGCGCTGAAAAGTGGAGACAGGGACTGCTACAGGGAGGTTAAATACCGGTTTAACAGAGAGCTGAAGAGGGCTAAATCTCTATACTCAGAGAGACTCCAGCAGCAGTTCACTGCTAATGATTCGGCTTCCGTGTGGAGAGGACTGAGGCAAATCACCAACTATCGACCTAAGGCTCCTAAAGGTCAGGATGACAAAGCCCTTTGTCAAAGACTGTCCCAACACTACGCCCGTTTTGACACCTCGTCATCTGTGTCCAACTCCCCCCCTCCCTCCAGCTCCACAGCCTCCACATTCCCTACTTCATTTAAGGCACCCCCCCTCCTCCCCCCCTCCCCTTATCATCAGTGAGCAGGATGTGCTCAAACAGTTCTCCAGACTGAACCCGCGCAAGGCCCCCGGCCCAGACGGCGTGTCTCCCTCCACCCTGAGACTCTGTGCGAAACAGCTGGCTCCTGTATTCACAGACATTTTTAACACCTCCCTTAAGTTATGCCATGTGCCGTCCTGCCTCAAATCCTCCACCATCATCCCTGTCCCCAAGAAGCCACGGATCACTGGACTTAATGACTACAGACCTGTAGCGCTCACCTCTGTAGTCATGAAGTCCTTTGAGCGCCTGGTCCTGTCCCACCTCAAGTCCATCACCACCCCTCTCCTGGACCCGCTGCAGTTTGCCTACCGAGCCAACAGGTCTGTAGACGATGCAGTCAACCTGGCCCTCCACTCCATCCTGCAGCACCTGGACTCCCCGGGAACCTACGCCAGGATCCTGTTTGTGGACTTCAGCTCCGCATTCAACACCATCCGCCCCGCTCTGCTCCGGGACAAGCTGTCCCTGCTCAACGTGCCTGACTCCCTCTGCATGTGGATCATCGACTTCCTGACGGACCGGAGGCAGCATGTGCGGCTGGGAAAGACTGTCTCAGACTATACTAGCATCAGCACCGGATCACCCCAGGGCTGTGTACTTTCCCCCCTACTCTTCTCCCTTTACACCAACTCCTGCACCTCCAGCCACCAGTCTGTCAAGTTGATCAAGTTTGCGGACGACACCACCCTCATCGGGCTCATCTCCAACGGCGACGAGTCCGCCTACAGGAGAGAGGTGGCCCAGCTGGCGTCCTGGTGCAGCAATAACAACCTGCAGCTGAACGCTCTGAAGACAGTGGAGATGATTGTAGACTTCAGGAAAGTCACTACTCCTCTGCCCCCCCTCACCCTCTCAGGCTCTCCCATCACCACTGCTGATTCCTTCCGCTTCCTAGGCACTACCATCACCAGGGACCTCAAATGGGAGCTGACCATCAGCTCACTCATCAAAAAAGCCCAGCAGAGGATGTTCTTCCTGCGGCAGCTGAGGAAGCTCAAGCTACCCACCAAGATGTTAGTGCAGTTCTACACAGCCATCATCGAGTCCATCCTCACCACCTCCATAACCGTGTGGTACGCAGGAGCCACTGCCAGGGACAGACTTAGGCTGCAGCGCGTCGTGCGCACTGCTGAGAAGGTGATCGGCTGCAAGCTCCCATCTCTCCAGGATCTGTACATCTCCAGGACCCGGAGGCGTGCTGGCCGGATCATAGCCGATCCCTCACACCCTGGTCACGTACTGTTTGCCCCCCTCCCCTCTGGTAGAAGACTTCGGTCCATCCAGACTAAAACCTCCCGTCACATGAACAGCTTCTTCCCCTCTGCCATTAGACTGCTGAACACTAAGTGACTTATTGACTCTCGTGCACCATGTACAGCAGCTCAACCAGACTCATGTCAATCATCACTGTTTTCTTCCTGCATTACCGACTGCACTATATAGTTCTCCACAGTATCTGCTGCTGGCTAATATATATTTTAACTGTTGACCAGTATCACTTAATCTTATCCTACACTTTATTACATGTATAGTTTATTTCTCTTATCTTATCATGTTTAATGTTGCAGCATTGTACCGAGACAAATTCCTAGTTTGTGTACTACATGAACAATGGCAATAAACCTGATTCTGATTCTGATTCTGATTCTGACTAAATACTTTTTTGCCCCACTGTATGTCACCGCTCAGTAGCATGTGTTTTGGTTTTTTTTTCTCCTCCACCTCTCGTGTGGTAATTATACACTGAACTGTATGTATCGCTGCTTTGCGGCTTGAGTTTTTTTCGTCCCCTGGTATTATGGGACATGCTGCAATTTTGTGCCTGTATTTGCGTTCCTGTTTCCTTTGAGGTTCTGCTTGTGGTAATTTTGAGTTTTTTCTGTGATCTTCTCCTCATGGTGTTTACAGTGTGTGGACGTGTTTTTCTTTTTTCTCTTGCCTCTGTACTGGTTGCCAAGTTCTGGTTGGAGGGTTTTTTTTTTCTCCCCCTGATTTTGAGCTTTGATTCTTGCCTGCCTGGCCTTTCCCCCGCCTCCCTCCCTGGGTGGTCCTGTTGACCCTCTGGGTGGTGGTGGTGGGGGGTGGTCGATGTTACATGGCGTCTGGAATTTGCCTTGCAAACGGGGGCTATTGTCATGGTCCGAGTGCTGACTCTGTCCACACTCGGGTTGTCCAGTAGTTCTCCGTTCTCTGTTCTGGTTTACCACAGGCCCTTCGGGCTCTTATTGTGACAGCGTCCCGGTGGGGCTTCCAGCTGTCAGAGCTGCGCTCCGCAGGGATGGCTGGTAATCAATCAGCTGATGACATTCTCATCAGCCGAGTAATCTGTGAAGTCCTATTTAAGGGAGCAGCTCAGGTTACTCCAGGCTGCGACCTCGTCAAACATTCCCTTGTCCAACCTCCATCGAAGATTCACGTCTTGTTCATCTCTCTGTAAGTGTATTCCTGAGACTCTGTAGCTTGTGTGTTAAATCTTAGTCTTAGTTGTGTTTTTGCCTCTCGTGGCTCATTATTTTGTCATTTGTCTTCCTTTAATAAATTATGCAAACTCATCGGTGGCCTATAGCATCTTATTTGCAGTCTGCGAGGACCGCAGCATGACATTTTCCTTATTTGGTATTTTTGTTTACTTTTCATTTTGAAGCTGATTGGACAATTTTATCTTCCTGGTGTGATGGCTAGAATATAACTGACTATGAGCATTACTGCCTCCTGGTGGCATTTGTATGAAGCTACTTGTTAATCTTTGTTTTCTTTATGAGCTTCAATTTATTTATTTATTTATTTTTTCGATGCAGACTGAGCATTGAGTCTACTTATCATTTCAGATTTATTTAGTACTCAAGCCTACTCACAGAGATGCCCTTTTTATGTCTGGGGTTGCTGGGCTATTTTTGGCTTATGTGTTTGTTTGGTGGTGTGTTTGTGTTTTTTTCTTTTGTATGTGAGGAATTATACAGCTTTTTCTTTTTCTTTTTTTTTGCTGGATATTGACGCAAATCAATTTACGTTTATTCAGTGACCATGCAATTTGTCTTTTATTTTTACATTGGATAAATACAAAGGGCTAAAAATTATTCATGTGAATATTAGGAGTCTTTTTCCAAAAATTGATTTACTGCGTGGCTGGGTTACTTTAAATAAACCTCACATTATTACACTATCTGAGACATGGCTCAACAATAGTATTTCAGATGATGATATTTATTCAATTCAACTTTATTTATATAGCGCCATTTCACAACAACAGTCATATCATAGCACTTTCAAATGTTGGGGAAACCCCCACAATTGCAGAAAGACCCCAGCAATCAGGCAATCCCCTGTGAGCAAGTGCTTGGCGACGGTGGAGAGGAAAAACTCCCTTTTAACAGGAAGAAACCTCCAGCAGAACCAGGCTCAGGGAGGGGCAGCCATCTGCTGTGACTGGCTGGGGGGTAAGGGAATAGAGAAGATGAGGAGAACAGACATGTACAGAGCAAACATTAAAGGGGAGAAGCCCAGTACATTATTGGAGGTCCCCCGACTGTCTAAATCTATTAGCAGCATAACTAAGGGAGGGTTTAGAGACACATGATCCCTCCTAATTGTAAGCTATATTGAAAAGGAAGGTTTTTACCCTATTCTTAAAAACAGAGCTTGAGTCTGACTCCCGAATCCAGATTGGCAGCTGGTTCCACGGGAGAGGAGCTTGATAACTGAAGGTTCTGCCTCCCATTGTACTTTTTGAGATTCTAGGCATTACAAGTAATCCAGCATTTTGGGAGCGTAATGCTCTATTAGGATAATAGGGTAGTACCAGATCTTTTAAATAAAAAGGGGCTTGATTGTTAAGAGCTTTGTAAGTGAGAAGAAGGATTTTAAACTTAATTCAGAACTCTATGGGAAGCCAATGAAGGGAGGCAAGAACTGGAGAGATATGATCTCTCTTACTAGTACCTGTTAAAACTCTTGCAGCAGCATTTTGGATCAACTGAAGACTTTTTAAAGATATTTTAGGACAACCTGATAATAAAGAGTTACAATAATCTAATTTAGAGCTAACAAAAGCGTGGATCAGTTTCTCAGCATCACTCTGAGACAAGATGCTCCTAATCTTGGCAATATTACACAAATGATAGAAGGCAGTCTTTGAAACAAATTTAATATGTGAATTGAAAAACAGATCTTGATCAAAAATAACTCCAAGGTACCTCACAGAACTATTAAGACTGAAGTCATTCTTGTTGGTCCAAAAAACCTTAGAAATACCTTTCCAAATCAAACTCTTAGTTTGGATGCGGTTACTCTTTCTCTTAATAGTTAAGAGAGTCTGAATTTAATTGCAGGAAATTACAAGTCATCAAAGCTTTGATTTCCTTAAGACAGGATTCTAACTTGGCTAATTGATTACTGTCATCTGGCTTCATTGGCAGGTATAATTGTGTGTCATCTGCATAACAATGAAAATGTATACAGTGTTTTCTAATGATATTGCTTAACGGAAGCCAAGTTGGCCTCCGTCGGTCTATGATGACCATGGAAGAGAATCCTAAACGTCTACTCTGCTGGAACAGCACCGCCTGTGGCTGAACAGGCCAATGCGCAAATGGCAGTCTCTGTCACACAGGTCGCACTTGTGGGTGGTCTCCGTGCTGTTGGAGCTGTGCCAGTTCTTCCTGCGGGTCCTTTTTTCATCTGCTGCAGCAATCAGTCTCTCTTCACCCACCTTGAGCTGTCTGGTCAGGGTGCCTCTCCATTTGGAGCGGTCCGTTGCAAGGTCCTCCCAGCGCTCTGTGTTGATCTCCAGGGCCTTCATGTCTCTCTTGCAGATGTCTCTAAAGCGCAGCTGTGGGTGGCCAACGTCTCTCCTGCCAGTCGCCAGTTCTCCGTAGAGGACGTCTTTGGGGATTCTGCCATCCTCCATACGGTGAACGTGCCCTAGCCAGCGGAGCCTGTGCTGCCTGAGTAGAGTGAATATGGAGGGAAGGCCAGTGCGGGACAGAACTTCTGTGTTGGGCACTTTGTCCTGCCAGGATATGTCCAGGATGCGGCGAATGCAGCGCAAGTGGAAGGAGTTCAGTCTCTTTTCCTGCCGGGCGTATGTTGTCCACGTCTCACTCCCATAGAGCAGTGTGCTGATGACGCAGGCGTTGTACACTGCCATCTTCGTCTTGACAGAGAGTTTGGGATTCTCCCACACTCGTGTGGTGAGGCGAGCGAGTGTGGAGGCTGATTTTCCAATCCTCTTGTCGATCTCTGTATCAAGGGAGAGGTTGCTGCTGATCGTGGACCCCAGGTACGTGAACTGATTCACGACCTCCAGCTCGTAGTCGTCGATGGTGATGGTTGGTGGTGCTTCTGTGCCTTGCGCCAAGACGTTAGTCTTCTTCAGACTGATGGTAAGCCCGAAGTCCTTGCATGCCTGGGAGAAGCGGTCCATCAGGGTCTGAAGCTCCTGCTGTGTGTGGGTCGCGACTGCAGCGTCGTCTGCGAACAGCATGTGTCTGATTAGAGCTTCGCGTACTTTGGTTCTGGCTTTCAGGCGGGCGAGGTTGAAAAGCCTGCCGTCAGATCTTGTATGCAGGTAGATTCCCTCTGTTGCTGTGCTGAAGGCATGCCTCAGGAGCATAGCAAAGAAAATCCCAAAGAGGGTTGGTGCAAGTACACAGCCCTGTTTCACTCTGCTGCGTATGTTGAATGGCTCTGAAACGTTGCTGTCGTGATGCACTATCCCCTGCATGTTGGTGTGAAATGATTCAATGAGGCTTTGCAACTTTGGTGGGCATCCTATCTTTGGCAGGATCTTGAAAAAGCCCTGTCTGCTGACCAGATCGAACGCTTTGGTGAGGTCGATGAAGGCATGTTCTGTTCTCTGCATTTCTCCTGGAGTTGGCAGATGGAGAATATCATGTCTACCGTCGATCGCTCAGCGGGGAAGCCACACTGAGACTCGGGGTAGACACGTTCGGCAAGCTTCTGTAGACGAACGAGAACAACTCGTGCGTAGACTTTGCCAACAACGCTGAGGAGGGAAATGCCCCTGTAGTTGTTGCAGTCGCTTCTCTCCCCTTTGTTTTTGTAGAGGGTGATGATCTTGGCGTCCCTCATGTCCTGTGGTATAGCACCTTCCTTCCAGCACTGGCAGAGGACGTCATGCAATGGCAGCAGTAGGGCGGTCTTGCAGTGCTTGATCAGGTCGGGGGGTATGCCGTCGTTGCCGGGTGCCTTGCCAGCGGCCAAGCTATCAATGGCCTTGCTGAGTTCGTCGATGGTTGGCTCGACGTCAAGTTCGTCCATGGATGGCAGGCAATCGATGGCATCAAGTGCTGACGGTGTCACAGTGTTCTGTCTGGAGTAGAGGTCGGAGTAGTACTCCACCCATCTATCCATCTGCTTGTTCTTTTCTGTGATCATCTCCCCAGCGGAGGATTTGAGGGGGGCCGTCTTGCTCTGAGCCGGACCAAGTGCTTTCTTGATGCCATCGTACATACCACGGATGTTCCCTGTTATGGCAGCGGTTTAAATGTCTTGGCTGAGCTGAGTCCAGTACTCGTTGGCACAGCGCCGAGCAGTCTGCTGAACTTTGCTTCTCGCAGCCCTGAGAATCTGGAGATTCTTCTCGTTTGGGTACTTCTTGTACTCGGCAAGAGCTGAGCGCTTGGCTTCAATGACGGGGGTCATCTCGGTCAACTTGGCATCAAACCAGTTCTGTGACTTCGAGGTCTTCCTCCCAAAGGTAGCCAAGGCTGTGCGGTGGATGGTGTTTCGCAGCTCTTCCCACTTCTGCTTTGCTGATTCTCCTTCTTGTGGTACACCAAGTTCCTTCTCAAAGGTGGAGGCAAACCGCTCAACAAGTTCTGGTTGGGCCATCTTGCTGGTGTCAATCTGTGCTTTTCCAGGCTGTCTAGCACGATGGAATTTCTTCAGCTGCAGCTTGACCTTGCAACACACCAATGAATGGTCTGTGTCGCAATCTGCACTCTGGAACGAACGGGTGATTAGCACGTTCTTCAGTGAGGTGCGCCTGGTCAGGATCAAGTCCAGCTGGTGCCAGTGCTTTGAGCGCAGATGTCGCCAGGAAACCTTGTGTTAGGGCTTGGTCTTGAAGAACAAGTTTGTGATGCACAGATCGTGATAAGTGCAGAACTCGAGCAGCAGCTGTCCGTTGTCATTCATTCTGCCCACGCCAAATGGTCCAAGACAGGAGGGCCAGGAGTCGTGGTCAGCACCCACTCTGGCATTGAAGTCTCCAAGGAGAATGAGTTGTTCAGAGTTTGGGATGATCCTGACAGTTGTTGCGAGATTCTCGTAGAACTCGTCTTTTGCCTCTGGTGTGGCTGTCAGTGTTGGGGCATACACACTGACGAGGGTGACTGGGCCTTGAGTGGTGTTGAGGCGGAGGGTGAGGAATCGTGCAGAGCCATTGCTGCCCGGTTCCACCATCTTCAGCAAGGTGTTCTTCACTGCGAAGCCCACTCCGTGTTTCCTGTGTTCGTCACTGCTTTTTCCCTGCCAGTACAATGTGTAGTCCTTCTCTCTCAGTGTGCCTGCATCAGCCAACCGTGTTTCCTGGAGAGTGGCGATATCCACTTCCAGTCTCTTCAGCTCATTATTGATGATGGCAGTCTTCCTGGTGTCGTTGATGTCCTTGAGGTTAGCAGCGAGTCCTGTCATCATAGTGCGGACGTTCCAAGTTCCCAGTTTTAGAGTTGGTCTCTTTTGTTTTTTTGTCTTGCCTGGTGCGAAAGTTCTCAGCCTGCCGTTCAGACTTCTCCTCATCCCCATGCACCCAATGAGGAAAGCAGGCTGTGGCGGGACAACACCTTATTGGCTGGGGGCTGCCTAGCTTGAGGCGGGCGGTAGCTGTCCAGTGAGATCCGCTGATCCCTCCCACCGTCGGGAACAACCCCTGGCGCCGCGCTCTACACCAATTGAGCGGTGGCTTATAACCGGTAACTGCCATTCCCCGTGTTTTGTCTACGCCAAAGGCGAAGCTGGAGTGTCCTCTCCAGTGATCCGGTGTTCTACTTTCCAGCGTTGGGCATTGGTAGGATTCAAGCCTGGGCAGGAAGATATGGAGGACAAGATGTTGCCCATGCAGCATGTCCCCCCTCTCCACATCACTGATGAATCCAAAGGAACAGCAGGGCTGCTACAATTTGGCACCAGCGCCGTCGCAGAAGCTGCCAGAACGATGTTGAGCACAACAGAGAACTGCCTTAGGGACTCCGACTCCGGATTTTTCCTCAGGGTTGACTCCCGAAGCCTTTCCCGTGACCGGGTGTGCCGCAAGGCAGCAGAGGTTTGAAATCAGGGTTTACCTTCCCCTAGATGGGCTACCTTCCCAGGTTGGTGAGCCACCATCTACCCGAAGCATCTGGTTTTAAGGCGCCAGAGATCCGCCCTCGCCCCTTCTCCTATTAGTAAAAGCAGTTCCGCCGGGCTTAGAGACTAAACCACACGGGCAGGCTAGGAGTTGGACTTAGTTGTCAGATGCTTTTCGAGACGCCCGCCATAAGGAGCATTTTATAAGCACTGGGAGCTTAACCCCAGTGCCGCTCCTGGCTATGACAACCTTGGAACGGAAGCATATATAAACTCAACCTTAACGGAAGCATATATAAACTAAAAGGAGTAGGGCCTAGCACAGGTCCCTGTGGAACTCCATGACTGAGCTTTGAGTTTGAAGAAAACTCATTATTGACATGAACAAACTGGAGCCTATCAGACAAATAAGATCTAAACCATGCAGCGAAGTTCCATTAAGTCAAACATAGTATTCTAATCTATCGAGAAGAATATTATGGTCAATAGTGTCAAAGGCTGCACTAAGGTCTAAAAGGACAAGTACAGAAACAAGTCCATTATCAGATGTGATAAGTAAGTCATTAGGGATCTTCACTAAGGCTGTTTCAGTACTATGATGGATTCTAAACCCAGATTGAAACTCTTCAAATAAACCATTTCTCTGCAAGTGATCAAATAATTGTGTAGCAACAACTCTTTCTAAGATTTTTGAAATGAAAGGGAGATTAGAGATTGGTCTATAGTTAGCTAAAACTCCTGGATCCAGTGTTGGCTTTTTGAGTAAGGGTTTAATTACAGCAGTTTTAAAAGCCTGCAGTACATGGCCTAATGTTAAAGAAGAATTGATTATTTGAAGAATACGGCTGCCAATAAATGGGAAGACTTTTTAAAATAACCGGGTAGGAATAGGATCTAAAAGACAAGGTGAAGGCTTGAATGAGGAAATTATTTTATCTAACTCTAAAAGGTCAATTGGAGTAAACTTATCCAAACAGATATCAATTGAAGGAGTTGTAGTAGATGCTCTATTTAAGTTAACGGTGGGAAGAATCTGACTGATTTTATCTCTAATAGATGAAATTTCATGATTGAAAAAGTTCATAAAGTCCTGACTAGTAAGCTCTAAGGGAATGCAAGGATTGACAGAGTCCTGGCTCTTTGTCAGCCTGGCTACAGTGCTGAAAAGAAACCTGGGATAATTCTTGTTCTCTTCTATTAATGCAGAGTAATAACTTGTTCTAGCTTTTCTAAGAGATTTTTTATAAATTAAAAGATGATTTCTCCAAGCTGAATAGTTTTCATCTAAATTAGTGGAACGCCATTTTCTTTCTAATTGACGAGTCTTCTGTTTTAAGCTACGAGTTTCTGTGTTAACCTCTTGCACTCCGGGATACCGCGGGCGGTCACGTCTCTGCATCCTACCGCGCCCTCGTGCGCCCTAGGACGCACACTGTGCGTCTCAGAGCGCACTGAAAAAAAAAGCTGCATTTCCGTTCTTCCACTACAGACACAGCCGCGAACAGAAAGCCAAAGGAGTGCTTTGATTGGTTTAGATTTGATTGACCTCTCATTCGACTAATAAGAGCCTTGAATTGGGTTTCTGAAACCTTGAAGAACCAATGACTGAAAATCTAGCAAGAAGGACCCGCCTACCAACGGCTGCGAATACAGCGAGCCAGTTGAAGCAGAGAAGTTCGAAAGTGTGCGTTCCGTGCGTAAAATCTGTTTTGTGTAAACTGCTGGGTGACACACACGCGTTCGCCAGTCTTTTTTTCTTACTACTGTTCTTATTTGTTTTGAAAAATTGTTCGGCAAAACCGCAATTATGGAAGTGCAAAACCGCAATAATGGAATCATGGTTTGACCGGGTCACGTGACCAGAACCACGAGTCGTAACAAGTGGACCAGCGTCATGTTCGTCTGACAATGAGGAAGAGAAGTTTGCCAGCGACACTGCTGTTGTGAACAGGTAAGTGTTATAAGCTAAATTATTCTTTATCCCTGAAAATTGTAATCAAAATGACTTTTGACCGATCGGTAAATTACAACTGTGTGTCATCGCCACATGACGGACTGGTCCGTGCGCCACGTCCGGACCGTGAACGCCCCCCCCCCACTCTTCTGTAGCGGATTGCAGATATTTTAGTACAACTGTGCGTAGTAGACCGCGGCGCACCATCCCCGCTGTCCGTCATGTAGCGATGGACGATGTCCGTCCTCTGTAGCGGGGGGGGTGGGGTGGGAGTTGTTATCCTCTACATTACAGATATTTTAGTATAATTTTTAGTGCACTGTAGGTTATTTTTTCTTGTAAAAAAAAAGCCACACATTTTTTACGTGGCATGCTTCTTTGTGTGTGGGGGCTTGTTTGTTCATTCATTTATTCATGAATGAATAAACAACCCACACACACACACACACACACACAGCCCTGAGTGTCACCTTTCATTAGAGCCCAAGGTCAAGCTTCTATATTGAATCATTCAAAAGTTACAGACGTTTTTTCAAACTGTGCCATTTGGCACAATGTGGCACAGTTCAAAAACGCCTGGGAACAACCTGACAAAAAAGCTGTGTAATATATTCCTTTTTTGTGGTATTGTTACAAAATTTTGACCTCAGCTGGATAACACTTGGTTCTACATTTCTGTTGCATTTTCCAGCCCGGATCTGACAGCTGTGTGTTATTTGCAAGCATTTGTATCCAAAAAAACACCCAGGCGAAATTTATTTTCTTCAAGTTCAGTATGTTTAGATGACTGTTACTCAGTGGCAGGAGCACTTAGAGAGATTATGACTGTTTTGCCAAAAAATTCAAAGTGTTTTCTTTTAAATGAGTTCAACCCCATGAAGATGCTGCAAAGGGTTGAAGAACAGCTTTTGATTTACTTTGGGTACGTTATTTTTAGGCGTTTTTAGGGAAATTGACCAGAGTGCAAGGGGTTAAACCAAGGGGTTAGAAATCTCTGATTGGACTTTTTCTTTTTTAAAGGGGCCATCAAGTCTAGAGTCTGATGCAGAGAAGTTGTAACATGATCTACCATGCTATCGAATTACAGAAGGAGCAAGCTCTCCATAGCTTATTTCCGTTGTGTTGACACAGAACAAAGAACTGGAGAAAAACAGAGATAACACTAAAAATACATGGACAATACTTAACAATATTCTTGGAAATAAAAACAGAAATACAAGCCACCCAACCAATCTTTCAAAAAAAAAAAAAAAAACGACTCCAAGTGTGAATGCAGTCTCATCTGCAGATGAATTTAATACATTTTTTGTTAACATTGGTCCTAATTTGGCTTGAGAAATACCCATTACGGCATCTACAGGTGATACAATAAGCAAAAACACTGCTATAAAAGACTCCATTTTCATAAAGAACACAGACGAGGGAGAGGTCATTAAAATTGTTAAATCGTTTAAAAGTAAAACATCTACAGATTGTGATGGTATTGGCATGCTTTTAGTCAAAACTATCATTGAATGCTTAGTGAAGCTACTGACGTATATCTGTAACCTGTCTCTCCAAACAGGTATATTTCCCAGTGCAATGAAAATAGCTAAAGTAATTCCAATATACAAGACGGGTGACAGAGGGGAATTTTCAAACTATAGACCTATTTCACTATTGCCACAATTTTCTAAGCTACTCGAAAAAATATTGTGTGAGAGAACTGATAACTTTATAATGAAGAATAATTTATTGTGTGAGCAGCAATATGGGTTCAGACACAAGTGCATTTGCATTTGCCGTTGAAAATAAAGAGTATTCAGTTGGGGTATTCCTGGATCTTAAAAAAGCATTTGATACAGTGGATCATAAATTATTGTTAAAGAAACTACAAAATTATGGTATTGGGGGGTAGCACTGTCCTGGTTATGTAGTTACTTAAAGAACAGATATCAGTATGTATTTGTTGGTAGCAAAAACTCGCAGTTACTGAAGGTTACTTGTGGAGTCCCACAGGGTTCAGTTTTGGGGCCACTGTTGTTCAATATGTATATAAATGATATTTGTAAAGTTTCACAAAAAATGGATTTAATATTGTTTGCAGATGACACCAATTTATTATGCAGTGGAAGCAATTTGGAACAACTTTTGGATACACTCGGAATGGAGTTTGGAAAGTGCAAACTGTGGTTTGAATCAAACAAATTAACGCTCAATTTAAGTAAGACAAAATTTATAATTTTTAACAATCATCACAACAACTTAGTATCTAAACAGTGTAAATGGTGCAAAGATTGAAAGGGTATCCAAAATTAAATTCCTTGGAGTAATAATTGATAATAAACTGTGTTGGAAGTCACATATTAATTATATTAAACATAAAATATCCAAATCAATCGCAATACTACACAGAGTGAAATATTTGCTGAATCAACCCACACTATATACTTTGTATCTGTCATAACCCGAGTGTCGGTTCTGGCCACACTCGGGTCTCATATCTTTTTGTTCTCTGGCTTTGGCAGCTGAGGATTCCTTCCAGCTCCTCGGGCTCTTATTGTGAAGGCGCCCGGGGGAGCTCCCTGCTGTCAAAGTCAGCTGCTGCTCTACTGTCATTAGCAGCAGCTGTGCCGCGTTGGGGTCATTAGCCACCAGAGATATAAGCGGGTGCTAAATGTCCTCCAACGCGGCAGTCTCTGTTATATCCTGTTGTTCACCTGTATGTTCAGCCACGTTCCGTCGTGCTCCTGTTATTCTCCTTGCTCATCGTGGTTAACGGACTTGGGAATCCCCCGTTACCCGTCTGTTAACGGTCCCGTTGTAAGGTACGCTCTATGTGACTGTATCTTTGTGATTATCTCGTCTGGCACATCGGGTGTTCCCCGGCTCAGACTTCCCCCAGCCACTGCATGTGTTCTGTGTGTGTTCATCCTTACTCAACAATAAATTACCACTGCAAACTCTCTGGTGACTGAGGCGTCTTGTGACGGTCCGTGAGGGCCGTCGTGATAGTAGACTGCCACCAAACGCCCGGAGAGGAGGCGTTGCATCGAGACGCCATTCACCGTGTAGTTTGCAGTAGTGGACTGTTTGTTCCTACCTGTCTGGGTGCAGTGTTGAAGCATGCCATCGTGGAGGTCTCGTGCTCGGAGGCAGGACGCTGTTCTCGCTGACACCCTCGAGCGCGTGGACAGAGTCCTTGTCGCCGCCTCCCTCCTCGAATACAACAGCGAAGTGCCCTGGTACCTGGACCTAGCCGAGGAAATTCTGGATTCTCTCCCCCGCTTCACTCATCATCCAGAGGTAAGCGTGAGGAGAGATGACATCGCCGCCCAGCGTGAGATACTCCGAGGGCTGGAGGGAAATCCTGGTAGGAAGCTGAAGCGGAGGAGACGTCGCCCCTCGCTTCGGGATCCCGCTCCTGCCTCTGTTCCGGCCCGGGAGTTCGCACCATCCGGAGGTCTTTTCCCATCGGGCATGTCGTCACTCGGGATTCCCCCAGAGAAGCTGCAGATGACAGCAGACAAGATCTGGGACTGGGTGGCAGCTGCTTGCTCCGCTGAGAATCCTCCAGCGTGTATGAAGCATGTGGTGGCGGCGGTTAGACTCGTGGAGAGGAATCCAGCGCTGCGTGAGTTTCCTGAGTTTGCTGACTTGCTTGCCGCCGTTTCTGCTCAGGAACGGCGATTTCCGGACCTCACCTTCGCCTCACCCCCTACAAGGAACCGTCGTCACTCCGGCTTCCAACCTCGGCTAGAGCCCCGTCTGGATGCTGTCCCGGGTCGCCGCAAGGGCTCAACCCCCCACACAGCTGTCACTCCCGCGCCTCGTCAGAGGGGAATCCCCGCAGCCTCGTCTTCTCCCGGGCCCTCGCCTGCTGTCCCGTCAGCGCTTCATGCCCGACTGACCCCGGCTGTCGCCCCCTCCTCCTCGTCGCCTATCCTGGCTGCTGTGTGTCACGAGAGCTCCGTTTCGGCGAGCTTCATCCCGGATCCGCCTCGAGTGGCCTCATCTCGTCTTCCCAGAGGGCCCTCTGTCGCCATCCAGCGGGGAAAGGAAGGAATGACGTCCCCCACAGCGAGGACCATCTTACCCTTAGGGGAAAGGCAAGTGCATGATAATTTCTCTTCTTTTGATATTGTTTTGCCTTGTCTGACTCCTGGGGGTGGAGTTCGGGTTATGCAGCCCCCCGAGCTCCCTCCACCCGCTGTGGACGAAAGTAATAACCCTGCTTCCTCTGTGTCTCCCCCCGCTGAGTGGTCCTCGACGTCAGGCCAACGTCGCTGGATGAGGAGGGGGCCTGCGGTTCTGGAGAGCCTGGTTCCGGTTCCGCAGCCACGCCATGGGCGGAGGAGGAGAGCGGACTGCAGCGTGGAGCCATCGCCGATGAAGAAGCGTCCCCGGGGTTCCACGGAGGAGCGGTCCGGTCCAGCAGGGCGAGATTCTCCTGCCACCACGCCGTGCGGGCCACCGGCGTGGACATCGGTGCTGGAGGACTCTCTAGCTGCACGCACCATCATGCCAGCTGCGGAGCCCGACGCAGCTGAGTGGGAGCCTGAGGACGACCTCCTGACTTCTGAGCCCGGATCATCGCAGTCCTGGACGGCGTCAGAACCCGAGCTCAGGCAAGTGCTCTGTTTTATCTTTCTTCTTCACCTTTTAGAGCACTTTTGCCTGTCTCAAGGGGAGATGAGCCGGGTGCAGCCACCCGCTGCGTCCGAGCTTATCTCGCCGGGTTCTGGCGCTGCCGGTGATCCTGATCCCGGGTTTTCTCTCTTGTGTGAGTCTTCTCCCAGGGTCGCCAGCGAGGGGCTGCTCTCGCCTGCTGCGCCAGAGGTTCCGGTTTCGGGGTTGGAGGTCGAGTCTGGTGCCACGCCGACCGGGTCCACCGGGAGTGCTGTTCCGGTCCAGTTGGGGTCCACCGGGAGTGCTGTTCCGGAGGCCCAATCAGGGTCCACCGTGGGTTTGGTTCCGGAGGCCCAATCGGGGTCCACCGTGGGTGTTGCACCAGCAGGTCCTAGGTTCGGTGAGGGAGCTGCAGATCCCCAGCCACCGGATGCTGGACAGGCTCGTTTTCTTCATCACCCTCATCTCCACAGTCATCCTCCTCGTCTCCCTGAGGAGCACTACCCATCTCCACCTGGGGCTGTTGGGGTCCCGAACGCTCCGCCCGGTTTCCCCTCATCTCCCCCCTTTTCTGCGGGATCACCGGCTGCTTCCTCCCAACGGTTCTGGTGGGCTGGTGTTGCGGGGCGGCCGCCTGAAGGGCTGTCTCGTTGGTTTGGTTCTCTGGGCCGGCCCCCCGACCTGTTTATCTTCCTGTTCGGCGACCTGCTCCGGCCGCCTGAAACTCTCTTCCCCCGAGCATGGGACTGGGGTAGGCCGCCCGAACTGTCCTCTTTTCCCCTCCCTGTTCTGTGGCCTCTTGTTGCCGGACGACCCCCCCGAACCTTTTGCCCCATCCCTCCGGGCCTGGACTGCGCCCTTTCCGGGTTCCTGATCTCGTCTGTGGGACTGTTGGGGTGTGTGTGTGTGGGGGGGGGGGGGGGATTGTTTTGTGTTTTTGTGTCACTCTGTTTGCCCAAGGGTGTGTTGCCTATTTTGTACTTATTGTGGGTTTTTTTTTCTCCCTACCTTTGTAGCCTTGTTGGTTGTTTGTCTCTCTCTCCCTCCTGCCAGCTCCCCATCCACCCACCCTAGGGGGGTGGGGGGGGTGCTTGGGTGTTACTCAGGCCGCTCAGAGCTCGGCCTTGAAGGGGAGGTACTGTCATAACCCGAGTGTCGGTTCTGGCCACACTCGGGTCTCATATCTTTTTGTTCTCTGGCTTTGGCAGCTGAGGATTCCTTCCAGCTCCTCGGGCTCTTATTGTGAAGGCGCCCGGGGGAGCTCCCTGCTGTCAAAGTCAGCTGCTGCTCTACTGTCATTAGCAGCAGCTGTGCCGCGTTGGGGTCATTAGCCACCAGAGATATAAGCGGGTGCTAAATGTCCTCCAACGCGGCAGTCTCTGTTATATCCTGTTGTTCACCTGTATGTTCAGCCACGTTCCGTCGTGCTCCTGTTATTCTCCTTGCTCATCGTGGTTAACGGACTTGGGAATCCCCCGTTACCCGTCTGTTAACGGTCCCGTTGTAAGGTACGCTCTATGTGACTGTATCTTTGTGATTATCTCGTCTGGCGCATCGGGTGTTCCCCGGCTCAGACTTCCCCCAGCCACTGCATGTGTTCTGTGTGTGTTCATCCTTACTCAACAATAAATTACCACTGCAAACTCTCTGGTGACTGAGGCGTCTTGTGACGGTCCGTGAGGGCCGTCGTGACAGTATCATTCATTAATACTCCCATACATGACATATTGTACTGAAGTATGGGGAAATGTATATAAAACAAACATATATCCAATCTTTATGCTTCAGAAGAGAGCTATTAAAATAATAAACAAAGCTGATTACAGGGAATGAACAAACCCACTTTTTCTTAAATTAAAAGCTCTCAAATGGAAAGATCTGGTTGATTTTAAAACTGCAGTAATAATGTTTCAAGCGAATGTAACCCAGTGTTAAAAACGTGAATAAAATTATAAATATTGATACCACTTTAAAAAAAAAAGAAAAAAAAAGCACTAATTTCACAATGGAATAAATATTTTGAAGATAAATGTATAAATAAATATAAGTTCATAAAATATATTCATAACTAGTCAAAAACATTTCAAAGGGGCTCGATGGGGTTCCTGGTGTTTTTGTTTGGTATATTGAGCAACCAATGGCTGCGTCATATGTTGGCAGCGTCAGTCGATGGGGTCACGCGCTCTCTCGCTCGGTCTTGGTATAATCTGCAGAACGCTTTCAGTCACGGCAGAGACACCAACCGAGAGAACGCGATCCCTTACTGAGACGATGAGCTAACGTGCTAGTAGCAGCCTTTGCCTGGATAAAACTCTTGAGATTGGTAAGCCTAAACCAACATGAGAAACGAGGTATTGCTGTATTGTCAAATTCTAATACCTCTTTTGTTAAATTTTAAGATTTGAATCCAAAGGCTGTGAATTCACCTTAGCGCGGGAATCCCCTTTCAGGCACGTGTTGCTAGGCATGGTGAGTGCCATTCATTGTGTATGTGAAATGCTATCCGCTAGCTTAAAATGCTAACCTCCGACGCTAATTCCAGCTAGGTTTTTCATGGGAGAAAAGTCATTTTTCAAGGCTGTAATGGTTAGCAAAGGTTTCATTTCACTTACTACTGACTGTTACTTAAGGGTGGATATTAAATCTGTGGTTTACGGGTATTCAGATGTATCTATTTTATGCATATTTAGTAATGTGAAGAGATTTGAAGTAATGTTGTACAGCTTAGAAATATTTGAAACCCATGTAATAAGCTATAAAGCACAGCTTAAGTTTTGTGCTCTGACCTATTCTGTAGGTCAGGTTTTTTAACCTGGGTTGACAAGAATGTGGATTCTCCAGATCTGGATGGCGAGCCGAAGCCCGAACCTACCTAACTGGTAGAGGTGATCCAACTGGTCACTATCGTATTGAAACGAACTCTGAAAAACTGAAACGAATACTCAAACACTGGAACCAACTGTAACTGTATTTGGGGTATTTTATTTTATTTTATTTTTTTATTATTGTATTCACGAGTGCTCTATTTTTGTTTAAGTGTACACCATTAAGAAAAATACATATACTTGCAAGTTCCCATTCTTCTTGTGTGTGTGTCATCTGTTGTTGCACCCTCCAGGCTCCTACGAACCTAAAATCTGTCTGATCTGGCCCAATTGTCCCTTCTGTCCAGGTAGTAAGGTTAAAGGTAACTACACTGCCATACCCAGTACTACCAAAAGGGTACAAGACTGCACCTAAAGTTAGTGTTACACACACTAAAGTGGTGCTACAAAATATCTGGCGAGCGCAGCCAGGAGCCTGGAGCGTTGCGACAACAGATGTGGATTCTGTTTTGACCCCTGACCAAACAGTTCATATACTGTCAAAATGGATTTTGTTGAAAAATATGGTGTCAAAGTTTCAAATGCAGTCATTGTCAGTGGTGTTGTTGACAAAGAAAAAGACAAAGACGTTTTTAAGTTCCTAGAAGCAACATGGCACTATTCGTAGGGTACTTAGCATTGATGGTAACTAGTCTGAATTTGACAAAAGTCACATTGTAGAGTTTGAGTCTGGATTAGCTGTTGAAACAGTAGCACCTGCGTTGCCGTACTTCTTTCCATCCACTGACAATCCTGATGTTAAGTATTGCATTCAAACCTTAACTGATGTGTACACTAAAACTGTAGGGGCAGTGTTACTGAGGCTTATCTTAGCAACCCGAGGGGTTTAGCTAAGTTAAGTGGAAAAGGTTTTGAAGAGGTGTTGCGGGAGGTTATGTCCACAATAAGGAAGTCTATTGAAGCTGCTGAGACAGCTAAAACGGTCTCTGTCGATGTTGATCCTGCTTTCCCTATGGTAGAACCCACACAAAGTGAAGTCTCTCCTCCACTCCAAGTTGAAGTGCCTCGCACCCCTAAAACCACTCAAGCATTCTTCCAAAGCCCTCTTAGACCAAACTTGACACCTCAAATGTTGAGCCCAGCTGATTTTAACCCACCCGAGGTTCAGAAAATCGTAGTCGAGCATGTCGTTAAAAATGCAGAGAAGCCGTCAAACGGCCACTCCTCTTTGAAAATCAGAGCTTTCTCTGGCAAAACGCCAAGACCGCATACTGAAGCTGATTATGAAACGTGGCGTTCACATGTTGACTTGATGATGGAAGATACTTCTTTGTCTGACTTGGAAAAATCTTGCAAGATCCTTGAAAGTCTTCTTGCTCCTGCGTCTGATGTTATTCACCCTCTTGGGCCTGAAGCCACCTCTGCCTACTATCTTAAGCTTTTGGACTCAGCTTTTGGGACTGTTGAAGACGGTGAGGAACTGCTTGTGCGATTCATGAACACTTTCCAAGATTATGGAGAAAAACCCTCTGCATATCTGCATCGTTTGCAGGTGGCGCTCAATCTCGCAGTGCGTAGAGGCGGTCTAGAGCCACAGGAAGTGGACAAACAGCTTCTCAAGCAGTTTAACCGAGGCTGTTGGGATGATAATCTGCTTAAAGAGCTACAGCTGGAACTAAAAGATAAACATCCACCTGCGTATGCAGAGTTATTGCTTCACCTTCGCACTGCTGAAAACAGACAAGAAGTTAAAAACACACGCATGAAAAGACACTTGGGCGCCACAAAACCAAAAGCAGCCTCCTACGAACAAACAGTCACCGAAACAAGTACAAATAGTCAGAATCAGAATCAGAATCAGGTTTATTGCCATTGTTCATGTGATACACAAACTAGGAATTTGTCTCAGTGCCATGCTGCAACATTAAAAACATGATGAGAAAAAGGGATAAACTAAAAAACTAAAGGACTAGAAACGTGCAATAAGTGTAGAAAGATAAGTAATAATAAGTAATAATAATAATAATACTAGTAATAATGAGTAGTACTAGTCAAGGCAGTTTTAAAAAATTAGCATGTAGCAGATAATGTGAAGTACCACATAGTGCAGTCAATAATGCAACAGAAAAACAGTGATGATTGACATGAGTCTGGTTGAGCTGCTGTACATAGTGCACGAGAGTCAAAAGTCACTTAGTGTTCAGCAGTCTGATGGCAGAGGGGAAGAAGCTGTGAAGTGGAGTCTGACAGTCTGGAAGAACTGAAAAAGCAAGTCGCTGATCTAAAAAGCCAATTAGCTGCTGTCGTGAAACAAAAGAAACAAGCACCACCGAAGAAAGACCCAACTAAGAAATCTGGAAATAAAAAACCTGACCATGACAAACCTGAAAACTTACCTTCGTCCAGCCGTCCCAGTATTAGGCCCAAACCATGGTGTTGCTTTCGCTGTGGCAAAGATGGGCCTATTGTAGCCACTTGTGAGTCAGAGCCAAACCCTGCACTTGTAGCTGCAAAACGCAAAGAATTAAGAGTAAAAAGACAGATTTGGGACAGTCAGAACCCCAAATCCTCTTTAAAACTGAAGTCTGCCCCTGTTGCGGGACAAACAGAGGCTAGTTCAGAGATGTCCTGACCCAAACCAAAAGCTCCATTCAAGACACGTGCTAAACTGAAGTCACACTCCAAAACAGACCCCTTTAACTTTCCTAATGGTCTAATTGGTACAAAAAGTACAGCACAAGTGAAAATGAATGGCTGTACTGTGAGCTGTTTGTTAGATACAGGCTCCCAGGTGACTACAGTCCCTGAGTCCTATTACAGACAGTACTTATCCAACCATGAGATTAAGCCACTTTTTGAGCTGTTAGAAGTGGAGGGAGCTAACGGTCAGAGTGTACCTTACTTAGGCTACATTGAAATGCATGTCACTTTCCCAAAAGACTTTCTCGGTATTGAAGCCGAAGTGCCAACACTTGCCTTAGTGGTTCCCGATGTACGTGCAGCTGATCAGTCCTTAGTGTTAATAGGGACAAACACATTAGATGTACTTTACGAGCTGTACTCTGATGCATGTTCTGAACTGCAGCCAACCATGTCACTTGGTTATAAGGCAGTGTTAAAAGTCCTTGAGCTACGGCACAGACAGTCCAGAGACACTAGCCTTGGTTTAGTGACCATGCGCAACAAACAGCCACAGTTAGTTCCTGCAGGCCAAACAGTTGTTCTAGATGGCGCTGTAGCTGTGTCAGCCGGCAACAGTGAAAAATCTGTCTTGTTAGAACACCCGTTAATGTCAGCCTGTGGTATCCTAGTAAAACCCTGTCTCATAGACTTACCTGAAAGAGCACCTTACCTTGTTCCAGTTGTACTTACCAATGAATCGGAACATGACGTGACAATCCCTTAGAAGTGTGTCATTGGAGAAATCTGTGCATATCAACGAGTCCTATCGCAAGAACACTCTGTGAAAGTTACAAAGTCCAAAACTGAACAAAACTCCACTCTGAAGTTCAACTTTGACTCTTCCCCCATTAGTGCTGGATGGAAAGAGCGCCTAACAGAAAAACTCAGTCAAATGTCCGAAGTATTTGCACAAAACGATCTTGACTTTGGCAAAACGGATCAAGTGAAACACACAATCAAATTATCAGATGAAACACCGTTCAAACACAGAGCACGTCCTATACATCCTAATGACCTGGAAGCGGTCCGAAAGCATCTCAAAGAACTCCAACAAGCAGGCGTGATAAGAGAGTCCACTTCCCCATTTTCTTCACCTATTGTAGTGGTGCGAAAGAAAAATGGCGATGTCCGCCTTTGTATTGATTACAGGAAGCTTAACATGCAGACTGTAAAAGATGCTTACGCCCTTCCCAACTTGGAGGAAACGTTTTCCACCTTGACCGGTTCGCAGTGGTTCTCCGTCCTCGATTTAAAGTTGGGGTACTACCAAATTGAGGTAGAGGAGCTGGACAAACCAAAGACGGAATTTGTATGTCCCATGGGCTTCTGGGAATTCAATAGAATGCCCCAAGGCATTACAAATGCCCCCAGCACGTTCCAGCACTTCATGGAGAAATGTATGGGCGACATGAATCTGCATGAGGTGATTGTGTTCCTCGATGACATCATTGTATTCTCCAAGACGCCCGAAGAACATGAGGCTCACTTAATGAAAGTTCTCAATCGCCTAAAAGAGTACGGGCTTAAACTCTCCCTTGAGAAATGCAGATTTTTTCAAACTTCTGTCAGATACCTCGGTCACATTGTGTCCAGTAAAGGAGTTGAGACCGACCCCGAAAAAGTGAAAGCCCTAAGTACCTGGCCTGTGCCCCGTGATCTCAAACAGCTCCACTCGTTCTTAGGCTTTTCAGGGTACTATAGGCGGTTCATTAAGAACTATTCCAGCATCGTTAAGCCCCTCACTGACTTAACATCAGGCTACCCTCCTTTGCGCAAAAGCACAAAGCCCAAAGCTAAGCCTGCCCAGTACCACGACCCAAAGACACCGTTTGGCGAGCGATGGACTTCTTCCTGTGATCTTGGATTCAAAACCATCATTGAAAAGCTCAGTACTGCGCCTGTTCTGGGTTTCGCTGACCCTCAGTTGCCATATACACTCTATACTGACGCCAGCACTACAGGGCTTGGCACCGCCCTCTATCAAGAGCAGGAGGGCCAGACTAGGGTCATAGCTTATGCAAGCCGGGGGTTGTCTAGAAGTGAGTCCCGTTACCCCGCCCATAAATTAGAATTTTTAGCTCTAAAGTGGGCAGTAACGGAGAAGTTCGCAGATTATTTATATGGCAATCATTTTACTGTCGTGACAGATAGTAACCCCCTGACGTATATTTTAACTACTGCTAAGATGGATGCCATGAGTTATAGGTGGCTAGCTGCTCTGTCGACGTTTAACTTTAAGCTCCAATACAGAGCAGGCAAGGTTAACTCAGATGCAGACGGCCTCTCTAGGCGGCCACATGGCGAGTTACTTAATGACGCCGTGTCCCAAAAGGAGCTCAACCGCATACAGCAGTTCACTCAAACTCACTTGTCTCTCTTGAAAGCAGTTTAAGTTCCGAGGTAGTGTCTGCTATATGTGAAAAACACCTTGTCTGTAGCTCTCCAGATAACACCTTCCCTTCGGTTCACTCATTAGCCCTCTCTGTAGCCGCCATTCCAGATGGCTATGCTGATGAAGATGACTGTGGTGGTCTTCCAGTTGTACCCCACATTACTCCTGAACAGATCAAAAACGAACAAAGAACTGACCCCTGTTTAAGAGAAGTCATTTCACAAATTGAAACTGGGCAAAAAGTTCCACCAACTGTACGAACTGAACTTCCTGACATCAACTTGTTACTCCAAGAGCTCAGTCGACTTGAAATGTGCAATAACATCCTCTACCGCACTCGCCAAGACGGAGGAAATGTTACTTACCAGCTCGTCTTACCTGAACAGCTCCGCGATTCAGTCTTTCAAAGCCTCCACTGTGACATGGGCCATTTAGGCACAGAGCGTACTTTGGATCTCGCCAGAACAAGGTTCTATTGGCCTTGCATGGCGGCAGATATTGAAAAGAAGATCAAGACATGTAACCGCTGCGTAAGACATAAAACCGCTCCAGAACGAGCTGCTCCGCTTGTCAGTATCAAGTCCACCCGACCACTCGAACTCGTCTGTATGGATTTCCTGTCCATTGAGCCCGATCAAAGTAACACAAAGGATGTGCTTGTGTTAACTGATCATTTCACGAAATACGCTATAGCCATCCCTACCAGCAATAAGAAAGCTCATAAAGTTGTCCCAAAGTGCAAAGGCACTTTGGGACAACTTTATAGTCCACTAAGGGATACCCAAACGATTACAAAGTGACCAGGGTCCCAATTTTGAGTCCCATATTATAAAAGAACTTTGCAAAATCATGGGCATTCGCAAAATCCGGACGACACCCTATCACCCCAGAGGTAACCTGGTAGAACGTTTCAATAGAACATTATTGAGCATGCTGGGTACTCTGGAGGAAAAGAACAAATCTCATTGGCACAACTATGTAAAACCACTTGTACATGCGTACAGTTGTACAAAAAAATGATACTACTGGTTTTGCCTCGTATGAGTTAATGTTCGGTCGTCAGCCCAGATTGCCAATCAATCTTGCATTTGGGCTCCCGTTTCACAACAAAAGTTTCAAGTCACATTCCCAGTACAATGAAAAACTGAAGACAACTCTACAAGAAAGCTACAAACTAGCAACAGAAAATGCTAACAAGATGGCCGAAAGAAACAAAACAAGGTTTGATATGCGAGTGAAACCCTCAAAACTAGAACCAGGCAACAGAGTTTTGGTACGTGCAGTCCGCCTCAGAGGCAAGCACAAACTAGCAGACAGATGGGAAGCTGAAATTCACATTGTGGTGAACCAAGCAGGTGACTTGCCTGTTTACCCTATAACACCTGAGACAAAAGATGGTCCTGTTCGCACCGTTCACCGCGACCCCTTGCTTCCCTGTGGTTTTCTTGCCCCTGTTGAAGAAGAACCTGTCCAACCAAAATGTGTCTGCAAACCGAAGACAAGACAGTCACCTGAACAAAGTGAGGAATGTGAGAATTCAGAACCGGAAAATGAGGATGTCTATTGGTACAGAGAAGAACCAATCCAAACGCCCATAAAGCTCACTCAAGTTTATGAAATTCCCCATCCAAAGACATTCTTTAAAGAAGACATTCCTGCTAAAACTCACTTACTTGAGAATGACAACCAAATAGAAAATGACAATTCACCTGGATGTGACAACTTGCCTGGAAATGACAACTCACCTGGATGTGACAACTTACCGAATGATGGAAACCTGGAGGAAACTGAAACAAATGTGGAACAATCAAACAATGAGAATGGAACTGAAAGTGAAACCAACTTATCTGATAAAAGTACCTGTGATGTACCTGTGAAAGAAAAAGAATCTGAAAAAGAAATCCCAAAGACTGAGACGCTCCGAGAGGACAACCTCCCAGCCAGAAAGACTACAGTATAGTCAGTTGGGAAATCCTCTCATAACTGTTACCCAGTCCCTGTTTCAAGGACTAAGCCTGGCTTTTACCAGAGCTTTAAGATAAGATAAGATAAGATAAGATAAGATAAGATAAGATAAGATAAGCCTTTATTAGTCCCACAATGAGGAAATTCCAGGATTGCAACAGCACAGGGATAGCAACACTCAGAGCAACAATCAGAAGGCAAGAAAAAACAAGAGCAGCTAGTATACATATGTACATATTACTATAAATATATATATATATATATATATATATATATATATATACAGTATATATACTGTATATATATATACATATACTGTATATAGACACACTGCGGAGCATTGTGGTTGGTGGATGTGCAGCAGAAAGTCTAAGCTCTCTCTCCGCAGATGCGGCGGGCCAGCTCGATGTCTTTGGGCATGATGGTGACCCTCTTGGCATGGATGGCGCACAGGTTGGTGTCCTCGAAGAGACCCACCAGGCAGGCCTCACTGGCCTCTTGCAGAGCCATGACGGCGGAGCTCTGGAAGCGCAGGTCGGTCTTGAAGTCCTGAGCGATCTCCCTCACCAGGCGCTGGAAGGGCAGCTTACGGATGAGCAGCTCCGTGGATTTCTGGTAGCGACGGATCTCTCTCAGAGCCACGGTACCGGGCCTGTAACGGTGAGGCTTTTTCACTCCGCCGGTGGCCAGAGCGCTTTTCCGAGCAGCCTTGGTGGCTAGCTGCTTCCTGGGGGCTTTTCCTCCAGTAGATTTACGGGCGGTCTGCTTGGTTCAACGTTAACAGAGCCAGATATAAGATTATTCCCATGAACACTGGTCATTCCGTCATTACTATCTAGCTAATCCCATGCAAATGGACTTGCATGATTCTAAGGGGGGATAGTGTAACCCAGTGTTAAAAACGTGAATAAAATTATAACTGTCGATACTGCTTTAAAAAAAAAAAGCACTCATTTCACAATGGGAATAAATATTTTGAAGATAAATGTATAAATAAATATAAGTTCATAAAATATATCCATAACTAGTTAAAAACATTTCTAAGGGGCTCTGATGGGGTTCCTGGTGTTGTTGTTTGGTATATTGAGCAACCAATGGCTGCGTCGTTTGTTGGCAGCATCAGCCGATGGGGTCACGCGCTCTCTCGCTCGGTCTTGGTGTAATCTGCAGAACGCTTTCAGTCATGGTAGAGACACCAACCGAGAGAACGCGATCCCTTACTGAGACGATGAGCTAACGTGCTAGTAGCAGCCTTTGCCTGGATAAAACTCTTGAGATTGGTAAGCCTAAACCAACATGAGAAACGAGGTATTGCTGTACTGTCAAATTCTAATACCTCTTTTGTTAAATTTTAAGATTTGAATCCAAAGGCTGTGAATTCACCTGAGCGCGGGAATCCCCTTTGAGGCACGTGTTGCTAGGCATGGTGAGTGCCATTCACTGTGTATGTGAAATGCTAACCGCTAGCTTAAAATGCTAACCTCCGATGCTAATTCCGGCTAGGTTTTTCATGGGAGAAAAGTCAGTTTCAAGGCTGTAATGATTAGCAAAGGTTTCATTTCACTTACTACTGACTGTTACTTAAGGGTGGATATTAAATCTGTGGTTTACAGGTATTCAGATGTGTCTATTTTATGCACATTTAGTAATGTGAAGAAATTTGAAGTAATGTTGTACAACTTAGAAATATTTGAAACCCATGTAATAAGCTATAGAGCATAGCTTAAGTTTTCTGTTCTGACCTATTCTGTAGGTCAGGTTTTTTTAACCTGGGTTGACAAGAACGTGGATTCTCCAGATCTGGATGGCGAGCCGAAGCCCGAACCTACCTAACTGGTAGAGGTGATCCAACTGGTCACTATCGTACTGAAACGAACTCTGAAAAACTGAAACGAATACTCAAAGACTGGAACCAACTGTAACTGTATTTGGGGTATTTTATTTTATTTTTTTATTATTGTATTCACGAGCGCTCTATTTTTGTTTAAGTGTACACCATTAAGAAAAATACATATACACTACCGTTCAAAAGTTTGGGGTCACTTAGAAATTTCCTTATTTTTGAAAGAAAAGCACTTTTTTTTCAATGAAGATAACTTTAAACTAATCAGAAAAACACTCTATACATTGCTAATGTGGTAAATGACTATTCTAGCTGCAAATGTCTGGTTTTTGGTGCAATATCTACATAGGTGTATAGAGGCCCATTTCCAGCAACTATTACTCCAGTGTTCTAATGGTACAATGTGTTTGCTCATTGCGTCAGAAGGCTAATGGATGATTAGAAAACCCTTGTGCAATCATGTTAGGTCTGCAATGCTGTAATTGCTGCAAATGGAGGATTCTTTGATGAAAGCAAAGTTTGAAGGAAAAAATTATTATTTCAAATACAAATCATTATTTCTAACCTTGTCAATGTCTTGACTATATTTTCTATTCATTTTACAACTCATGGTGGTAAATAAGTGTGACTTTTCATGGAAAACACAAAATAATTGTCTGGGTGACCCCAAACTTTTGAACGGTAGTGTACTTGCAAGTTCCCATACTTCTTGTGTGTGTGTCATCTGTTGTTGCACCCTCCAGGCTCCTACAAACCTAGAATCTGTCTGATCTGGCCCAATTGTCCCTTCTGTCCAGGTAGTAAGGTTAAAGGTACAGTAACTACACTGCCATACCCAGTACTACCAAAAGGGTACAAGACTGCACCTAAAGTTAGTGCTACACACACTAAAGTGGTGCTACGTGAAGAATCTATCACTGCCCGCAAATATCCAAAAGTTGTTCCAAATAAGGGAGAAACAATATCATTTCAGAGGAACATGTATATTTCAAAAACCTTCAGTGAGAACTACCACCAAGCAACACTGTGTCTCAGTGCAAGGAATCAGATTGTGGAACGCTTTTGGACCTGAATTAAAATCATGTACAACGCTTGGACAATTTAAACAAAAACTAAAGGAAGAAATACTCCAAACATATATACAAGATGACATGTAAAATCACATAAGAATTATTATATTCAGTCTGTGTTGTGCTGTTGCTTAGTTTTTTGTCACGTTTTGTCTTAGCTTTGTTCTGAATTGTAATTACTCTTATTTTATTTTCCTTTTGAATTCTTAGATGGAATATGGGTGGGCAATATAAGCTGCGGCTTCAGCCATCACCCATTTCAGATATATTTGAAGTTGAACTGTATAATCAGAGAAGTTATTGTTTAATTTGACCTTGTTAGATTTTTTTCACCTTTGTTATATTATTCTGTTCCTTTCTTTTAATCTTTACATCTAATCTATCCGAAATAAAGATTCATTCATTCATTCATTCATACATGGCATAGAGGAGTCAATCTGCATAAATTTGGTAACAACATCATCTGAAAGACATCTGCTGTAGTAATATTTTTCTTTAGGATTCAAATAGGAATAGTGAAATCAAAAGTTGACAGACAGTGGTCTGACAGTACAGGATTATGAGGAGACACTACCAGATTTTCTATTTCTATGCCATATGTCAGAACAAGGTCCAATGTGTGGTGGAGATAATGGGTAGAATTTTCTACTTTCTGAGAAAACCCCATTGAGTCTAATATTGAATTAAATGCCTTATTAAGACAGTCAGTTTCTACATCTACATGTATATTAAAATCCCGTAATCGTCGGCCTCCATCAGTCTATGATGACCATGGAAGAGAATCCTAAACGTCTACTCTGCTGGAACAGCACCGCCTGTGGCTGAACAGGCCAATGCGCGAATGGCAGTCCCTGTCACACAGGTTGCACTTGTGGGTGGTCTCCGTGCTGCTGGAGCTATGGCGGTTCTTCCTGTGGGTCCATTTTTATCTGCTGCAGCAGTCAGTCTCTCTTCACCCGCCTTGAGCTATCTGGTTAGGGTGCCTCTCCATTTGGAGCGGTCCGTTGCAAGGTCCTCCCAGCGCTCTGTGTTGATCTCCAGGGTCTTCATGTCTCTCTTGCAGACGTCTCTAAAGCGCAGCTGTGGGCGGCCAACGTCTCTCCTGCCAGTCGCCAGTTCTCCGTAGAGGACGTCTTTGGGGATTCTGCCATCCTCCATACGGTGAATGTGGCCTAGCCAGCGGAGCCTGCGCTGCCTGAGTAGAGTGAACATGGAGGGAAGGCCGGCACGGGACAGAACTTCTGTGTTGGGCACTTTGTCCTGCCAGGATATGTCCAGGATGCGGCAAATGCAGCGCAAGTGGAAGGAGTTCAGTCTCTTTTCCTGCCGGGCGTATGTTGTCCACGTCTCACTCCCATAGAGCAGTGTGCTGATGACGCAGGCGTTGTACACTGCCATCTTCGTCTTGACAGAGAGTTTGGGATTCTCCCACACTCGTGTGGTGAGGCGAGCAAGTGTGGAGGCTGATTTTCCAATCCTCTTGTCGATCTCTGTATCAAGGGAGAGGTTGCTGCTGATCGTGGACCCCAAGTACGTGAACTGATTCACGACCTCCAGCTCGTAGTCGTCGATGGTGATGGTTGGTGGTGCTTCTGTGCCTTGCGCCAAGACGTTAGTCTTCTTCAGGCTGATGGTAAGCCCGAAATCCTTGCATGCCTGGGAGAAGCGGTCCATCAGGGTCTGAAGCTCCTGCTGTGTGTGGATCGTGACTGCAGCGTCGTCTGCGAGCAGCATGTCTCTGATTAGAGCCTCGTGTACTTTGGTTCTGGCTTTCAGGCAGGCGAGGTTGAAAAGCCTGCCGTCAGAAATTGTATGCAGGTAGATTCCCTCTGTTGCTGTGCTGAAGGCATGCCTCAGGAGCATAGTAAAGAAAATCCCAAAGAGAGTTGGCGCAAGTACACAGCCCTGTTTCACTCCGCTGCATATGTTGAATGGCTCTGAGACATTGCCATAGTGCTGCACTATCCCCTGCATGTTGGTGTGAAACGATTCGATGAGGTGTTGCAACTTTGGTGGGCATCCTATCTTTGGCAGGATCTTGAAAAGGCCCTCTCTGCTGACCAGATCGAACGCTTTGGTGAGGTCGATGAAGGCGATGTACAGGGGCATGTTCTGTTCTCTGCATTTCTCCTGGAGTTGACGGATGGAGAATATCATGTCTACCGTCGATTGCTCAGCGCGGAAGCCACACTGAGACTCGGGGTAGACACGTTCGGCAAGCTTCTGTAGACGAACGAGAACAACTCGTGCATAGACTTTGCCAACAACGCTGAGGAGGGAGATGCCCCTGTAGCTGTTGCAGTCGCTTCTCTCCCCTTTGTTTTTGTAGAGGGTGATGATCTTGGCGTCCCCCATGTCCTGTGGTACGGCACCTTCCTTCCAGCACTGGCAGAGGACGTCATGCAATGGCAGCAGTAGGGCGGTCTTGCAGTGCTTGATCAGGTCGGGGGGTATGCCGTCGTTGCCGGGTGCCTTGCCAGCGGCCAAGCTATCAATGGCCTTGCTGAGTTCGTCGATGGTTGGCTCGGCGTCAAGTTCGTCCATGGATGGCAGGCAATCGATGGCATCAAGGGCTGACGATGTCACGGTGTTCTGTCTGGAGTAGAGGTCGGAGTAGTGCTCCACCCATCTCTCCATCTGCTTGTTCTTTTCTGTGATCATCTCCCCAGTGGAGGATTTGAGGGGGGGTGTCTTGCTCTGAGCCGGACCAAGTGCTTTCTTGATGCCATCGTACATACCATGGATGTTCCCTGTTATGGCAGCGGTTTGAATGTCTTGGCTGAGCTGAGTCCAGTACTCGTTGGCACAGTGCCAAGCAGTCTGCTGAACTTTGCTTCTCGCAGCCCTGAGACTCTGGAGATTCTTCTCGTTTGGGTACTTCTTGTACTCGACAAGAGCTGAGCGCTTGGCTTCAATGACGGGGGTCATCTCGGTCAACTTGGCATCAAACCAGTCCTATGACTTCGAGGTCTTGCTCCCAAAGGTAGCCAAGGCTGTGTGGTGGATGGTGTTTCACAGCTCTTCCCACTTCTGCTTTGCTGATTCTCCTTCTTGTGGTACACCAAGTTCCTTCTCAAAGGTGGAGGCAAACCGCTCAACAAGTTCTGGTTGGGCCATCTTGCTGGTGTCAATCCGTGCCTTTCCAGGCTGTCTAGCATGATGGAATTTCTTCAGCTGCAGCTTGACCTTGCAACACACCAATGAATGGTCTGTGTCGCAATCTGCACTCTGGAACGAACGGGTGATTAGCACGTTCTTCAGTGAGGTGCGCCTGGTCAGGATCAAGTCCAGCTGGTGCCAGTGCTTTGAGCGCGGATGTCGCCAGGAAACCTTGTGTTGGGGCTTGGTCTTGAAGAACGAGTCTGTGATGCACAGATCGTGATAAGAGCAGAACTCGAGCAGCCGCTGTCCGTTGTCGTTCATTCTGCCCATGTCAAATGGTCCAAGACAGGAGGGCCAGGAGTCGTGGTCAGCACTCACTCTGGCACTGAAGTCTCCAAGGAGAATGAGTTGTTCAGAGTTGGGGATGATCCTGACAGTTGTTGCAAGATTCTCGTAGAACTCGTCTTTTGCCTCTGGTGTGGCTGTCAGTGTTGGGGCATACACACTGACGAGGGTGACTGGGCCTTGAGTGGTGTTGAGGCGGAGGGTGAGGAGTCGTGCAGAGCCATTGCTGCCCGGTTCCACCATCTTCAGCAAGGTGTTCTTCACTGCGAAGCCCACTCCGTGTTCCCTGTGTTCGTCACTGCTCTTTCCCTGCCAGTAGAATGTGTAGTCCTTCTCTCTCAGTGTGCCTGCGTCAGCCAACCATGTTTCCTGGAGAGTGGCGATATCCACTTCCAGTCTCTTCAGCTCTTTTTTGATGACGGCAGTCTTCCTGGTGTCGTTGATGTCCTTGAGGTTAGCAGCGAGTCCTGTCATCATAGTGCGGACGTTCCCAGTTTTAGAGTTGGTCTCTTTTGTTTTTTTGTCTTGCCTGGTGTGAAAGTTCTCAGCCTGCCGTTCAGACTTCTCCTCATCCCCATGCACCCAATGAGGAAAGCAGGCTGTGGCGGGACAACACCTTATTGGCTGGGGGCTGCCCAGCTTGAGGCGGGCAGTAGCTGTCCAGTGAGATCCGCTGATCCCTCCCACCATCAGGAACAGCCCCTGGCGCTGCGCTCTACGCCAATTGAGCGGTGGCTTATAACCGGTAACTGTCATTCCCCATGTTTTGTCTATGCCAAAGGCGAAGCTGGAGTGTCCTCTCCAGTGATCCGGTGTTCTACCTTCCAGCTTTGGGCGTTGGTAGGATTCAAGCCTGGGCAGGAAGATATGGAGGACAAGATGTTGCCCATGCAGCATGTCCCCCCTCTCCACGTCACTGATGAATCCAAAGGAACAGCAGGGCTGCTACAGTTTGGCACCAGGGCTGTCGCAGGAGCTGCCAGAACGATGTTGAGCACAACAGAGAACTGCCTTAGGGACTCCGACTCCAGATTTTTCCTCAGGGTTGACTCCCGAAGCCTTTCCCGTGACCGGGTGTGCCGCAAGGCAGCAGAGGTTTGAAATCAGGGTTTACCTTCCCCTAGATGGGCTACCTTCCCAGGTTGACGAGCCACCATCTACCCGAAGCATCTGGTTTTAAGGCGCCAGATATCCGCCCTCGCCCCTTCTCCTATTAGTAAAAGCAGTTCCACCGGGCTTAGAGACTAAACCACACGGGCAGGCTAGGAGTTGGACTTAGTTGTCAGAGGCTTTTCGAGACGCACGCCATAAGGAGCATTTTATAAGCACTGGGAGCTTATCCCCAGTGCCGCTCCTGGCTATGACAACCTTGGAACCTTGGAACCAAGGTTGAATCCCGTACTATAATTATTCTATCTGATTTCAGCACCAAATCAGCTAAGAATTTGGCAAATTCGGATAAAAACTCTGAGTAGGCTGAGGGAGGACGATAAACTATGGCAAGGAAAATTGGGTTTAACCTAAGATTGCTAACATGCCCAATACTGAGGACCAGGCCTTCAAAGGAATAAAAACATGCTTTTTGCTTTACATTAACTAGTAATTTAGAATGAAAAATTGTCACTACTCCTCCTCCACGACCATAATTTCTGGGATTTTGACAGTTTAAATAACCAGAGGGAGTTGATTCATTTAAAACAACATAATCCTCCTGCCCTAACCAAGTCTCTGTAAGGGATATTAAATCAATCTGATTATCAATTAACAGATCATGGACTAGCAGAGACTTGGGAGTCAGAGACCTAATATTTATCAAACCACATTTAATTTTTAAATTATGAGGAGGAACAGAGGCCAAAACATTAGATTTTGAGACTTGATGTTTAATTTGAGTTTTACCAACTGTTTGTTTAATCATTCTGGGATGCTTATACAGACGTGGACAAAATTGTTGGTACCCCTCTGTTAATGAAAGAAAAACCCACAATTGTCACAGAAATAACTTGAATTGGTAATAAATAAAAATTCTATGAAAATTAACCAATGAAAATCAGACAGTTCTTTTGAATTGTGGTTCAGCAGAATTATTTTAAAAAACAAACTCATGAAACAGGCCTGGACAAAAATGATGGTACCCTTAACTTAATATTTTGTTGCACAACCTTTTGAGGCAATCACTGCAATCAAACAACTTCTGTAACTGTCGATGAGACTTCTGCACCTCTCAGCAGGTATTTTGGCCCACTCCTCATGAGCAAACTGCTCCAGTTATCTCAGGTTTGAAGGGTGCCTTCTCCAGACGGCATGTTTCAGCTCCTTCCACAGATGTTCAATAGGATTTAGATCAGGGCTCATAGAAGGCCACTTTAGAATAGTCCAATGTTTCACTCTTAGCCATTCTTGGGTGTTTTTAGCTGTGTGTTTTGGGTCATTATCCCGTTGCAAGACCCATGACCTGCGACTGAGACCAAGCTGTCTGACACTGGGCAGCACATTTCGCTCTAGAATACCTTGATAGTCTTGAGATGTCATTGTACCCTGCACAGATTCAAGACACCCTGTGCCAGATGCAGCAAAGCAGCCCCAGAACATGACAGAACCTCCTCCATGTTTCACAGTAGGGACAGTGTTCTTTTCTTGGTATGCTTCATTTTTGCGTCTGTGAACATAGCGCTGATGTGTCTTGCCAAAAAGTTCCAGTTTTGTCTCGTCAGTCCATAGGACATTCTCCCAGGAGCTTTGTAGCTTGTCAACATGCAGTTTGGCAAATACCAGTCTGGCTTTTTTTATGATTTGTTTTCAACAGTGGTGTCCTCCTTGGTCGTCTCCCATGAAGTCCACTTTGGCTCAAACAACAATGGATGGTGTGATCTGACACTGATGTACATACCTTGACCTTGGAGTTCACCATGAATGTGTTTAGAGGTTGTTCGGGGCTCTTTTGTTACCATTCTTCATCAAGTTTCCTCCTGCGGCCATGTCCAGGGAGGTTGGCTACAGTCCTGTGGATCTTAAATTTCTGAATAATGTGTGCAACTGTAGTCACAGGAACATCAAGCTGCTTGGAGATGGTCTTATAGCCTTTACCTTTAACATGCTTGTCTATAATTTTCTTTCTAATCTCCTGAGACAACTCTCTCCTTTGCTTCCTCTGGTCCATGTTTAGTGTGCTACACACCATGTCAACAAACAGCACAGTGACTACTTTTCAGCCTTTAAATAGGCCGACTGATTACAAGTTTGTAGACACCTGTGATGTTAATTAGAGGACACATCTTGGTTGAACATGTCCCTATGGTCACATTATTTTCAATTTTTTCTAGGGGTACCGTCATTTTTGTCCAGGCCTGTTTCATGAGTTTGTTTTTTAAAATAATTCTGTTGAACCACTATAAATACACAGAAATATTATAACAGAAATAACTGCTTATTTGGTCAATTAAGTTAATTTATTTCTTAATATAATTTCAATAATTATATTTCTTTGAATTCAGAGTAAAAGTTATTGTTCTGTTCTGGCTCTACAAAATTATGGTCAAAAGTTTAAATTGTATGAGTGAAAAAAGTTTAAAAAAAATTGCCACATTCTGTTTCAAACTTATTAGAAAAACAGTAATTTTATAATAATCTGCCTTTGTCCATCAGACAGGCCTCTTCACTGTCCAGTTTTAAAACTCCTCTTAAAACCGATTTTTATTCTTTGGCTTTTGACCCAGTTTGAGACATTGA